>CM057085.1:5702500-6325000 GCA_029959045.1 Taenioides sp. WSHXM2023 | reverse complement strand
ACCACAACTGGCTCAAACTCTCACTTGCCCAAATTTCAACTTTATTATTGTCCCCAAAATCTTCCAGTTTTATACTGCGGACCTGGAGTAGTTGAGTTCTGCATGTGATCTCCCACTATTCTAGCATTGAAGGATGGGTCAAATGCAGATTACACAGTTTCGCTAAAGAATAATATTTACTTTAAAGGCGCTGCATCTGATTATAACTGTCTTAAAACATGAAACAGAACTGTTTTAAAACGATTATTCCAGATTTTCTCTCACTTTCCTAATGCATTCCGAGCATTCAAATGATTCACCGCAACGAATGCCCCTCACAACTTTCAGAGACCGGAGTTTTGCCATCACAGTAATGCTAAGAACAACAATTAAACTATTCTCTTTATTGATACAGCTGATGTCATCAACATTCCCTGGGGTTGTGATGCTAACTCTAGGCACTTCTGTGTTTTAAGCTCTATTAGACTTTATTTTATCACAATCTGACAGTAAAGAACTGCCTTAGCTGGAACTACAACAAGTGATCTTAAAACATTTTTGGACAGTGTTTGCTGATGTGTGCATTGTGTCACCATGGTAACACCCAAATATTCTACCATACAGACACATGTTGAACACCCCTAGCATGATGTCACTGCAAAGGTACTCTGAGTTCATGACTTGCTGCACGCTCCACTTTAAACCATTGACCAGACTGAAGCAGCAGTGAAGCATGAGGGGCCGTGTCAGCTGCTTAAAGGGATTTATGAAGGAGAGGCTCTGCTATGGCCAGTCTATTTGTACCGTCTGAGTCTTTGCACCTCTCAGTCAGGCCCTATGTTTAGTTCAGACTGAGGGTGAGTCCTGGACATGCTCCACCAGGAAGCACGGGGCTGCAGCCTAAACTTTCACGCTCCAAACGCAAGAATCTCAAAGGAAACAGCCTCTTCATGGTGGTTTCAGATCAGATTAGCACTTAGAGTAGCATCGGCTAACAGCTCATGTTTACTACACATTGATGCAGTTTTATGGACGTTCAAGAGCCCATATGACGCTATTTTCTGATCTGTTATAATGTTGTTTCCTCATCACAAACAGACCTGGAGTTATGTTTTGTTTTCGTTCATATTTAACACACAAATCCTGCTTATTTAGGCTGTGTTCTTTTCTCAAACGGAAAACACTACCGCTTCATGACATCACAAAGTGAAACAGAGCATTTTGAGCTTTGGAGATGTAGACAGACTAATAATAAAGGATTACTCAAACATGTGTGAATGAAACAAAACACAACTCCAGGTAATTTAGTGTAATAGGACCTTTAACATTCACTCTTGTGGATGGTGTGTAAACCTGCTTGTCTTGCTTGTTATTGCTTTGCTCAGAATGTTCCACAATATGGCATTTAACTGATCTAAAGTATCTCCATGGACATTAGTAGGTGGAGAGGCAACCACTGACAAATATGAAAAACATAACAATACACTATCCAGCTTTTATCCTTGTATAGAAGTTTCGTGCTTTGCCTGAAATGTTCCAGAGTACGGCATTAAATCTATATATCTCCATGAAGACACTACTAGGCCAAGTTAAAGCTCAGATCTGCAGAGAGGTGTGTCCGCCCACAGTGAGAATACATGTTTTAGCAATAAAAACACTTGTAACTGAATAAATAATACATGAAATTAAATGTCATACTGTGGAAAATTGCCCCAGCAGAAAAGTTACGCAATGCACCTTTAGCACTTAGCGAGTTATGCAGATCAAAACAGAAGATAATATAACTCCATAAGTATATCTTATCTGTATATTATTGTATCATAGACAGGCCTGGACCAGCCAGAGGAGACTTATTTTTATTATTCACTCTGTCAGGCCGACACTTGTCAAAACCAGTGATGGAAGAAGTACTCCAATTTGTTACTTAAGTAAAAGTACAGATACCAGAGCAAGTAAAAGTATTAGCGTACCTGTTAAAAAAGTTCTTAAAGTGTAAAAAGTAAAAGCTTTGAGGTCTTAGTGATTTTGATTTGTGTTGAATTTTGTTCAACAGAAACACATTATTTCTGGCTGTTTGTATTTGTATATTTGTGTTTACTCAAATTACAAATGTGTTAAAAAATAAACCTTCAGCCTTTTCAGCAGCAGGTCTCAGACAATACAAAAAATACTTTTACTGTTCAGTCCTGTTCAGAAATGTAGTGGAGTAGAAAGTACAAATACCTGCTCTCAAATGTAAAGTAAAAGTACAAATGATCCGCTGTAAAATCTACTTAAATTTATACTTAAAACTGCATTGTGTAACTTTTTTGGAGGGGGGTGCGCTACATTATTTTTTCTGATGTTATTTCTTTGCTCGTTATGTTCCACAGTATGGCATCAAAAGATTAAAAGTCTATCCATCCACCATTTCATTAGAGGTGATTTTACTGTTCAGAAATACAATTAAGAACATATATTCTTGTGTGAGCAGGACAGCCTCTCCACTGAACTGATCTGTGCTTGTCTCCATGGAGATAATAAGTTTAATGCCTTACTGTGAAACATTCCAGGCTGCAGAGTTAAGTACATCTACATAGAGACTAGCCTGTGGTGTACTCTCCCCAAGAAAAGTACAGTACTTTACTACTTTTACTTTGTTACATTCCAGCACTTGTCCAAACTAAAATTAAAACCGCAGCCTTACATTTACAGTCATAATCTCTTTTCCAGTAATGTCCTATAGTGACCTACCCCTGTCACTTCTCTCACCTCCCAGAATACACCCTGCTCCTTCAGGACGGTAAGAGGTCTCCGTAGGGGAGGGTGGGACAGATGAAGGGACAGATGAGGGGCTGGTGTGACCCTGTGTTGCCCCGGGACAGTAAATGCCACATTCTGAGTGTAGATGTGAAGGATAAGAATGGAGCGTGCGTGTTTACCCAGTCATGTGAAGACTCAAGTTAAAGTGCATACGGCAGGTTCATGTTTTTTTCTAATCATGACTTAGTTTATAGGGTGGTACATCTAATAAATATCACAGTTTTACATCAGTTAAGTGTTAGTTTGTGGGAAAAAGTTGAAAAAAAAAGTACAAAATTACAGGAAGTGGTGAGTTCTCTGTCGTCATCCAAAATGCAGGGACAATTTACGCACAAGGAACACATTACACTGTCAGTTCAAACTTTTACTTAACAAAATAAAGGTGTTGTAATTTATTTTTATTAGTTTAATCATAACTATCATGCAATTTTGGCCGTTGTTTACAGTATGGTTGCTAGGTAACAGTTATACAACAATTACACAGTCACCAAAAATTTACAAACTCTGCGAGATTTTTAGTAATATCTTAAATATAATGATTTTAAGTTTGTGAAATGAGTAGGCTAAGCTGTAATATGCATTTTAAAAGGGGCATATTACGTGAAATCCAAAATTATGTGAGCTTTAAATTATGTTTTAACAGTGTTCCTTCATCATTTAACTGTTAAAAGTTGTTTTTGATTCATGCACGTTTGAGTAATCCTGTACTGTCCTGCATTTGAGATTTGAGTGCTCAGAAAATTACTGTTTTCACCTACCCCCATTCCTGCCCACACCTCTGTACATACGTTCTATTGTTAAAAAATAAACTAATAAATCAGACTCCAGTGAGACATGGGGTCAAAAAACATAACACAGCCATTTTCAGGAATAAAAACAAGTAAATGAAAATCCTATTTGCTCTGGTGAAATCTGACGAGGAGATGGGGCCTCTCAGTTCTGCATTTTTGAAGAGGAAGTGAATGGACTGTTTTTATTGAGCAATTTTTGATCATTATTGCACCAATCGAAAATAAAATAAGAAATAATCTCATTAGTGTTGCCCAAGGACACAACAACATAGGCAGTGGTTCAAGGGGAGTTTAAACCACAACCTTTTTGTGCGGTGTAGTGTACATGTACTCGTATGTGTATATTTACCTATGTCATGTGCTTCCTCAAACCTGTTGAGCTCGTCAGATACAAAGACCCCTATAGGGCACGTAAAACAATATTACGGAAGCTTCTAACGGCAATAAACATTTAAAAATACAATGTAATGTCCCCACAGGACTAGTGAACCAGATATGTGTGTGTATGTGTGTGTCTTGCCCAAGGACACAACAAAACGATGTGGTGGTTCAAATAGGGTTTAAACCACAACCCTTTCTTTGCAATATAGTGGGCATGTATGTGTAGGGCAGAGCAAAACCAAATCACAGACCAAACCAGACCAAGTTACAAGTCAGTTCTGGGGAGAGGCACCCCCGCTCACAGTAAGAATACTTGTTTTTCTAGGTATTTCTGAGCTGTAATTTAATAAATGTAAGATAGAGCTGTTTAAAGTTATACTGTGTGCAGTGACATAGCCATACAAAAAAAAAATCACATTACTGGATAAAACTGGACCTTTCCTGAACCTTTCCTATTGTTTTGTGTTGAAAATTACAATACTGTTTGAAAAAGAGCTTTTAAAATCTGTATTGAGTCTTAAGTCTGTTGTTTAATCTCGAAATTTGAGTTTGAAATTTTAGTATCATGACAACTCTACTGTATGTAACGTCCCCACAAGACTAGTGAACCTAGAGCGCGTGTGTGGGGGGGTTGGGGGAGTGATTCCTGGAAGTTTGATTTGAGCCTCGTGTGGAAGTGACAGCGCAGGTTTGAGGGGCCACACTTATGTAACAGGCTGCTGTGTAAGCGTTTTACTGTTACTACATGTACTTTAGTTTTCACACTGTCCTCCTGCTGATCTCCATGTATCTGTGGAGGGTCCGTCACCTGCTTGTTTCTACGGCGATGTCATTGCTCTGTCTGGAATGTTCCACAGTGTGACATTAAACAGCTTTACTTTACGTTTATTCAATTACAGGTGGTTTTATAGCTCAAAAATACCTAGAAAAACAAACATTCTGACTGTGAGCGGGGTTGCCTCTCCACAGATCTGACCTGTAACTTGGTCTGGTTTGGTCTCCATGAAGATAGAAAGGTTTAATGCCATACTGTGAAACATTCCAGACAAAGCAATAACATCTCCATGGAGAAAAGTGTTTGACGGTAGCTTTAAATCTCCAGAAGAAGTCGATATTTAGTTTTGGTTGACCTGTTGCCAAAATAATCCACATAAATCTTTATTTGAACACTTCAGTGCAACGAGATAACGGCACAAAATCAGCTCTCTTATAGAAGGGCTGTGGATGAGTTTGTGGGAAATTTAAATGATAGAATTTGAGGAAAAAAAATAAAAAACTGCCCTACATGTTGACCCAAAAATATCAGCGGTCAGTATTGGCAAAACATGTCAATATGAATTGCAATAAAATGTAAAATGGTAATGTAAGTTTGTTATGTGTTAGCAGTTAATATCAAGCCAGACTGAATGTGTGTCACTCTGAATTGAAACGGCTCTGATTGGAATCTGGAATGATCAGAAAACGCGAAACACCATGACGACTGTTTGAATCTGATTGGTCAAGGCGTCACAACAGCAGAACAAGTAAAAAAATTAAGCTCTTACCTTCTGCACGGTTTTCACAAACAAAATGGTGTGTACCGGCGCTAAAATAGACTGAAGTTTGTCTGTGGGCGTTGATTTTGGTTGGTTTGGGCGCTTCACCTTTGGCTTATGCGCAAACCTCAAAACTGCGACACGATTGGTCCACCCCAATTAACCGTACAGTGAGTGCACGCCAAGATGGATCCTCGTGACTTTGTGAACTGATGAATTTCACGAGAATCCATTAGGTGACTGTAATACCCACTGTAAAAGAGATAGTCAGCAATTATTTCAATAGTTAGTCTTGATTATTATTGCAGTTAATCACTGTAACCTTTATATTTTCTGACATTCTCTATTTCCTGTAAATATTTTTCAACTTTTCTTCACAAATTGCTCCGCCATGGTTTAAAACTATCATTTATATTTACAATAGTTATAATCTGAGGAGTGCTCTGGATTCTAGACAACTGGTATAGGCATCAACCACGAAAAAAACATATCAGCTGATCTCTAATAATTATCCATAAATTATTACTTGGGGACAAAATTGAAACTTCTGTTGCTTTTGGTGCATTTAATATTCTTAAAACAATAAAAGGTAACATGGTGATCTAAATATATAAATAGTAAAATACCCCCTCATTAAAACAAAAAGGAAAACAACAATTATTTCAGTAGTTAGTCTTGATTATCACAATTATTCGCTGTAGTCTTACTATTGTCTGACATTTTCCTCCTGCAGAGCTTTGCCAACATTTCAGTCTGCCAAGGTCTAAGCGCCAAAGTTTAACCATCCCATAAATCTCTCACGTATCATCTGTGCCGTAATCCTAATAGAAATTTGACTAACGAGGCCTTTCCTGCCCTATTAAAGTCTTCACTATTGCAGTTTGAGTTCCTGTCTCAGTACCGGGGGGCGTGCAGTGTTTTCTTTTCATTTTTACAGGGGAAATGACAGCGGCCCACAGCCTGAATCTGAAACAGCTTTTGAGGAACGTCGCCCCGCCTCCTCTGAGCGCTCAAAAACAAAAAAGGAAAGGACTGGAGATTTAGTGTAACTCTGCCAACTTCAAAAATGCCTGAGTGAAAACAGATGGACTGATTCTGATACAATTACTATAATGTACTTACTCCCCTCGCTGCTTGTCTGGTGATGTTGTCGCTTTAACTGGGATCTTCTGTGGATACTTTTACTTTATTACATTGGAGAGCAGGATTTGTATTTTCTACTCCACAATTTTTAACTAGGCTTTTTAACTAGGCTGCTGTAAGGGCTGAAGACTTTAATTTTGATATAAATAAAACTGAGGAAAAAAAAACTAGAACACAAGTCCGCACAAATTTCTTTTCAAAATCACTACATTTCACGCTTTTATAGATCTGTCTGAAATACTTTTATTTTTTTACTCCTAAAAGTACATTTTGAAACTTACACTTCATACTTTTCCATCTCCATGGAGACAAGCAGGTAATGGCACCAGTCCATGTTATACCAGAGTCAGATCTATGGAAAGGCGACACCAATCACAGTAACACAAGTTTGAAATAATAAATTACACAAATGCAAACCAGATGTAACTGCTCTTTTTAACTGTATTGGAGGAGGGTCCACCACCTGCTTGTCTCCAAAGAGATTTATTGATTTACCTGGAATGTTCCATGACATAGCATTAAACTTTTCTTGCAATGTTTACCCTACATGTGTTTTTAAATCTAGAAAATTCCACTGAAAGACATGCATTCTTACTGTGAGTTAGGGTTACTTTTCCACAGATCTGACCTGTAATTTGACCCTGTGGTGTCCTGTGCTTGTCTTTATGGAAATAGATAAGCTTAATGCCATACTGTGGAACACTATGACAAAGCAATAACATCACTATAGCGACAAGCCAGCAGTAAAGTTACATAGTGCACCTTTAAAACCTCTATACCTGATATTTTCCATGTATTTAAGCACATTTGGTCTTGCCCCAGCACAGATATAATGTATAAACAGCTCTTGAGTTCAAAATAAGTCCACTATGTGCTGTCTGCATCTAATTATACAGCATTTGATTGTCAGATTATCAGGAAGTGGAAGTTAGCATGCTAGTTGTTGTTAGCGTTACCATCACAACATCGCAGTGAATAATTTGGATAATCAGAATGCATAAGGGAAGTGAGGAATAACTTTAAGCTCTGATTTTGACTTTTTAAGACAGTAAAAATCAAGTACAGCAGGTTGAATTGTGCTACTTACAATGAGGGAGGTTGAGGGTTCAAATCCATAAATCTTGTCTTATATATACTGTTAATGCTCACGTGTCATCTTATACGGCAGATGCTTCAAACACATGTAGCGGTGACAGCTGGCTCATCTTTACAACTACTCTTGAAAACTCCATCTGATTTAAAGACTCGTATAAATGTAAAAGTCTGTGGTGATGCGCTTTGTTCTCGTCAAAAGCTTCTATTGTCATGGAGACCAAACCAGACCAAGTTACAGGTCAGATCTGTGGAGAGGCGACCCCACTCACAGTCAGAATGCCTGTTTTTTTAAAAAAATTTTTTAGGTGTTTTTGAGCCATAAAACCACCTGTAATTTGATAAATGTAATATAGAGCTGTTTAATGTCATACTGTGGAACATTCCAGGCAGAGCAATGGCATATCCATAGAAACAAGCAGGTGATGGACCCTCCACCAGAAAAGTTACACAATGCACCTTTAGAGACTTTGTTCTCGTCAAAAGCTTCTGCCAAAAGAAGCTCAAGGTAAGTCCCAATACAGATGTACTAACTCCTGTGCTTAAATTAGGAAGGAGTGGAGTAGTAGTTAATATACCCATGGGTGTCTGAATGATGGGCCGTTAGGATTGTTGCCATAGCGATAAACAATTTAAACACAATATTATCTTCATCTTTATTTAATAGTATGTTTTGAATGAGAAAAATGAAGACATTACTGTAAAAAGGAGTGTACTTAGATGGTGCTAAGGATTCAGATCTCTAATTTGTTTTAAAATTGTTTAAAATGTGGTCTCTGTGGAGATTGCTTTGCCTGGAATGCCCCAAAGTATAGCATTAAACTTCTGTCTGCTGTTTTTCCTGGTGCAGTTACTTGTGTTTTTATAGCTCAAAAATATAATTGAAAAACATGCACTATTAATGTGATTGTGGTTGCCTCTCCACAGATCTGACCTCTAACTTGGCCTTGTGGTGCCCCTTGCTTGTCTCCATGGAGATAGTCAGGTTTAAAGCCATATTGTGGAATATTCCAATGCAATAACATCCCCATAGTGTCAAGCAGGTACTGAACCTCCCACCAGAAAAATGAGTCTTTCTTAATATAAAGATAGTAGTAGTAGTAGTAGTAGTAGTAGTAGTAGTAGTAGTAGTAGTAGTAGTAGTGGTGGTATCCATGGATTTCAGAATGACAAAAAATGAGTACTTAACAACTCAACATAAAATGTTATATATTTTGAATTGTCAGCCGTCAAAATGGCACCATATTGTAACTGTTAAAGTAGCTTTGATAGATTTTAGTAGTGGTAGCAGCAGTTGTAGTAGTTGTGGTAGTAGTAGTATGAGTAGTTGTAGTAGTAGTAGTAGTAGTAGTACTTCTAGGTTCTTGATGTAGTTCTAGTAGTAGCAGCAGTACCAGTAGTAGTAGTCATAGCAATAGTTGTTGTAGTAGTAGTAATTCTAGTAGTAGTAGTAGCAGTAGTAGAAGTAGTAATAGTAGCAGTAGAAGTAGTAGTAGTAGTGGTAGTGGTAGTAGAAGTAGTAGTAGAAGTAGGAGTAGTAGCAGTAGCGGTAACAGTAGTAGAAGTAGTAGTAGCAGCAGTAGTAGTAGTAGTAGCAGTTGCGGTAACAGTACTAGAAGTAGTAGTAGTAGTAGCGGTAGCAGTAGCAGTAGTAGTAATAGTAGTAGTAGTAGCAGTTGCGGTAACAGTAGTAGCAGTAGTAGTAGTAGTATACAGTTTCATGTAATTTAATGTAATGTAATGTAAGATCACATTGTTGTTTTTAGTATGAAGGTAAATAAGTAAATTATAAGATTTCATTGGTATTCTTTCCATCATACAGTTATTTACATAACAAAATATTATATACATTTATACATGCCCTTCCTGTTGCTACCATATCCATTTACACAGCTATGGGACTAGCAAGCCTGTGTACTACTACTGCTACTACCACCACCACATTGACATTTACTCAAGTCTTAAAATGATTTCTTCTCTCTATTCTTGGATTCCATAGAGACATTTAGTGGAAAAATGTAACTCAAACTCAAAATTCCAGTTTCCAGTCACTTGAAATACCCCCTTTACACCCCTTTTCCCTTTAAATACCCTCCCACAGAGACCAAAACCCTCTGCTTTTCCAGAGCTTATAAAAATGTTTTCTAAGAACTACATTTCACTTATCAGTATTTGGGAGCTGCACACTTCATTTACTTCAGGATTCACAGGAGCCTGGGGTCTGCTGGGGCCTGGGCCTACAGCCAGATACATAGTGAGTACCATATGCAAAATATACACTAAACAGAAGGATCACTGTATAGGCTCTAATAAGTCCTGCTTGTAGTTCTGTCATTAATATATACGGTGATCTGGGGAGGCCGTTTGTGGGATAGAGTCAGCGGGAGGCAGATTTACAGTTGTGTTGGAACAAGAAATGAAGACATAAAACTGAAGTAAATGTTTCTTCAAATGAGCACACACACAAACAAGTTTTGGGTTTACAAACTTTTCTGGAAAGCATTTTACTGAGTAGTAGTAGTAGTAGTAGTAGTAGTAGTAGTAGCAGTAGTAGTAGCAGTAGTAGTAGTAGCAGTAGTAGTAGTAGTAGCAGTAGTAGTAGTAGTAGTAGTAGTAGTAGTAGTAGTAGTAATAGTAGTAGTAGTTGTAGTAGTAGTAGTGGTAGTGGTAGTTGTAGTAGTAGTAGTGGTAGTTGTACTAGTAGTGGTAGTTGTAGTAGTAGTAGTAGTGGTATTAGTAGTAGTAGTAGTAGTAGTGATAGTAGTAGTAGTAGTAGTAGTAGTGGTAGCTGTAGTAGTAGTAGTGGTAGTTGTAGTAGTAGTAGTAGTGGTAGTTGTACTAGTAGTGGTAGTAGTAGTAGTAGTGATAGTAGTAGTAGTAGTAGTAGTAGTAGTAGTAGTAGTGATAGTATAAAACTTTGTGTAATTTCATGTAATTGTAATATCCTAAAAAGTTTAAAACCTACAAGACCACATTGTTGTTTTTAGTATGAAGGTAAATAAGTAAATGATCAGATTTCCTTGTTATTCTTTCCATCATACAGTTATTTACATAATAAAATGGCAAATACATTTTACTTCAGATGAAGACAATGTTTCTTCAAAATGGGGCAGAGCACACACAAGTTTTGGGCTTATGGACATTGTACAGAGCTGTATATTTGCAAATATATTCCATCCACCTGGTATTGAGGCCTGAAATCAAGTGATCAGTGCGACGTAGTGATTCTTGATGCTTGTTGTGGATTGCAGTGGCTCAGCGGTCAGAATGTTCACCTCAAACAGCTCAAAGTTGTTGGTTTGAACCCAGCTCAGACCAGTGCCGTTCCTCACAAAAGGTGCCAAAAACGGTCAATTAAAACACCAAATCAACTCTTTTTTTGCTACTAAACTGTGTATATGGCGTTTGCATGGCATTCTCTACAGTTCCTAGTCCTTTTTTGGCTTAGTAAGTGGGTACATTTGCAGCTTTGTGTATCAGAAAGTTCAAGTACTACGTGACATCATGCACGACTGCCCCGATAACAGCCAGGTGTTTCTGATTACAAACAGTGGAGTTTGAAGTGTGGATACCTGTTAGACCAATCAGTGTTCCTTATACCTCCAGACCCCGCCCCTCTTCCTCCCTCAGTTCAGCAGCTCTGTTTGAAATATGGTTGTGGGCGGAGTTTAGGTGAATACTGGAAGTAGTGTGCGCAAAAATGGCAGGATCCTGAGGCACTCTGAGCAGTCGTTTATTTGTGAAGGGCACGTTTCGACCTGGAAGGCTTTGTCAGGGCATAACATCATCCAGTGCATGCTGTCATGTCCTTAGGCAAGGCACTTCACCCACATTATACATTTGTGGGCATAGCTACGTGTCAATGCAAGATCTTGTCAGATTTCATCAGCTCTCTGAAGCTAAGCAGAGCTGGGCCTGGTTAATGCTGTAGAATAAAGTTATGGTCCGAGAGCTGGAGACATGAACCCTCAAGACACTGTGATAGTGTTGTCCATTCCAGTTTAGACCAGTCCAGTCTGGCTATGCTTTCATTGTAGGGAGTATTAGGTCAAGATAACAAGGACTGAGCTGGCAGTGTGCCCTCAGTGCAGAACAGAAAGTGATTGCCTGACCAGCTAGTCCCTTCGACATTCTTATCAAATCCAGAAGAGTCTTGAACTGGACCACAGAGCGTGAAAAACCTTTGTCCAAACTTCAGACGGCCCAAACACAGACGCTAATTTGAATCACGTGTCTCTCAAATGCAGAAGACATCTCCTCTCCAAAAATATCATATCGAGCATTGGACAAAATCTCACAGCTAACCATAAGGAGGGTTTGAATAGGGCCTGGGAGAGATTGCAAAAACACTCAAATTTACCTGGATGACTAAACTCTTCAGACAGGTATCTGATGAGGGAATATTATAACATGTTAGAAAGCTCAAAAAAATAATATAATAGCCCCTTGTTAACCCTTTTATGACAAATTTCCTTTAAAACATCTAAATATTTTCTCCATACTGTCACATCTTTGTGTCAGTAGCTACCGTTTCTTTGACCGTACAGGCTGTCCACTACCATAAAGTAAACATATTAGCTAAGCAGTAGCTGTTAGACAAATGAGCAGCCGGTCCAGAGGTGTTTTGTATTTGTTGTTAAAACTTGTTGCTACGCACTGAACTGCACAGGGTGATTATGGGGCGACCTTTAGGTAAATACAGACTTGACTATATCTTTATGTTCCTCCCTCCAGCTCAGGGTCAGGTCATGGATTAGCCTAGTGGGAGTGGGAAAGAATGCACTCATGAAGGAGATGTTGTCATTCTGAACATAGTGTTTAGCATAGTTTTCTTAGAGGAACTACCAATACTTATACATATACAATACATACCAGTTTTACTATTAGGAAACGTGATAAAGATCGGGATTAGGGAAAGGGCAAGAGAATAGTTTTGTGTTATATATTATGAAAAATGACTACACATTTAAAAAAAATGAGAATTTTCAGTGAACCAATGAAGATTTTAAGATGCTAAGTACTAAACTTGCTTGAGGGCTCTTCCGGCTCATTCTGACCCTGACTCCTATTGACTTACATTGGAATATTGATGCCCCTTCCTCTATAACTGCTGCAGTGAGCCTCGGCATGATGATCCTGGTCTGTTTATGGAGCCAAATTCTCCAAATTTGCCCCTGTAACTGCTAGCCTCATGAGGTTCATTTGACTGGAGCCGAACGCTACGGGTGACGTCACATTCGTTTAGTCCACTTCTTTATACCGTCTATGTATGTGGAGCTATTAACTAGTGGCCAGCAGTGTTTGATGTTGTAAACAGCTCTTTTGTTTTTTGACTTTATTATATTCTTTTGGTGAATCTCCATGGACATTTGCATTTTTCCAATACTTTAAGTTTTTAGCGTTCGATTCCAAGCTCTATTACTACTTTCTTGATGCAAATACACTGCTGCAATCACCTTCACTACTACAAAGATTACTACTACTACTACTACTACTACTACTACTACTACTACTACTTTTCAGTAGATAAGAGAGTACTACACTTCTAAATATATACTAATATGTGTCTACTACTGCCACTTCTAGTTTCACCATCACTGCTGCTGGTACTACTTATAACTAATACTGCTGCAAATACAACTACAGTTCAGAATATATGAATGAAGACTGTGAGTATCTGGAAAACCTTTGAACAGCTCTTGACATCTTTGCTTTGGAATTTCATGATTAAGACTATAATATAATATAATTTTACAGCTTCAGGGGTCCCCATACTCTGAGCAGAGGCAATTACCATGGGGAAAACAAATAAACAAGCTGATAACAGACATGCCCAGGCTTGTTGATTTATGATATACTATAGGGTCTCTATCTGTGACATCACAATCCTGGGAATTTTAAACCCCTCAGAGGCAAAATACTTTTACAGATGATTAATGAAACCAGAGTTAATAATGCGAAATACGACTCAAGGCATGTTTTTAATGAGGGAACAATATTCAAACATGGTAAAACATTCAAACATTAAAAGGTAAAAAAAAAGATATTTTGCATAATATGTCTGTTTTAAAGGTGCATTGTGTAACTTTTCTGGTGGAAGGTCCGTCAAACACTTTTCTCAATGGAGATGTTATTGATTTGTCTGAAATGTTTCACAGTATGGTTAAGTTTTAACCCTTACTATCTTCATGGGGACCAAATCACATCAAGTTGATCAAGTCAGATCTGTGGAGAGGCGCCTGTTTTTGAGCTATAAAGGTATTTTTGAGCTCTAAAATAATCTGTAATTGACTAATTGTAAGGCAGATCTGTTTAATGTCATACTGTGGAACATTCCAGGCAGAGCAATGACATATCCATAGAAACAAGCAGGTGACGGACCCCCAACCAAAACGTTACATAGTGCACTTTTAATGCAAGAACTGTTACTGCTGCTGCTGCTTCTTCTACTACAAAAATTGCTACTACTAATACTGCTACTAGTACAGCTAAGTACCTAGTGAAGCCAGTATATGAAGACTTATCTGTGAGTATATGTGGAAAAGTGAAACCTTTGCCCTGACCTCTCCTCCAGTGTTATGTCATTAGTGTGTGGACTGTGCTAAATGACTCGCGCATTGAGACATACAGTATGTGGGATCGGCCTCATTATATAAGAAGCTCCTCATGAGGGAAAATAATCGTGAACAGATGAAGTGTTTAACATCAGCGTGGCAAGTTACGTCATTTAAATATATACTTTAGTTTGCTTCAGTGTAAATGTGAAATACAAGTAGATATTGTAGATTTTCTGGTGAGGGATCTGCTGTCTGCTTGTCTCCATGGAGATGTTATTGCTTTGCTTAGAATGTTTCACAGTATGGCATTAAACTTGTATATATTAATGGAGACAGGCATGTGAAGCCACCAATAATAATAATAATAATAATAATAATAATAATAATAATAATAATAATAATAATAATAATAAATCTTTAATTATAAAGCACTTTTAAATAGAATAAGAATAAATAAGAAATAAAATCTAGCTAAAACCAGCTAAAGGAAAGCCAACCGATTTTATGAAATGATTTAAAAGATGATACTGATGGTGCAAGCCTTATTTCCTCAGGCAGGTCATTCCAAGCCGAGGAGCCCGGACTGAAAAGGCTCCATCTTCCCTTAGTCCGGAGCCTGGACTTTGGAACAGCTAATAGGGACCTCCCTGAGAATCTAAGGCTGCGGGAGGGCTCGTACGGGGTTAAAAATTCTGAAATGTAACTTGGTGCAAGACCTAAACGAGCTTTAAAGTGATCAGTAAAATCTTAAATCAATTCTCAAACACATAGGCAGCCAGTGAAGGGAAGCTAAAACAGGGGAAATGTGTTGATGTCTGTTAAAACCAGCGATGAGCCGAGCTGCTGCGTTCTGAACCAGTTGGAGGCAGGAGATGGATTTGGAATCGAGGCCCGAGAGGAGGGAGTTGCAACAGTCTAGACGGGAGAAGATGAGCGCGTGGATGACTTTTACAAGATCAGGATAGGTCTGATTTTACTAATTGTGCAGAGGTGGAGAAAACAGGTTTGGGTGACTTTTTTGATGTGAAGGTGGAAGTTGAGGTGAGAGTCAAACCGACACTGAGGTTTCTGACAGCAGGAGTGATGTTTGAAACAAGAGGGCCGAGACTATTGCTGCTATGAGAGGTGGAAAGGGGAGGATTGATTAAACTGATTTAGGATTTGGAGCTGTTAAGTTGTAGGAAGTTCTGTGCCATCCAACTGTTCACGTGATTGAAGCAGTTTACCAGGCTCCCAGGGTGGTTTGGTCTCAGCGGGACGTAGATCTGTGTGTCGTCAGTATAGCAGTAGAGTTACAGGTCAAGTCAAGTTACAGGTCAAATAACCAGATCTGTGCACAGAGCTGACCCCACTCGCAGTAAGAATGATTTTCAAGGTTTTATAGCAATAACGGGGACAAGCACATGGCCAAAACTCCACCAAAAAAGTAACATAGAGCACTCTTAACAATAAATCCAGATTATTTATCTTTGGACAACAGATAATATTTAAATGGAGCTGAAAAATGCATGTATTTATTTTATTAAATATTTTTTTCTGCCAAAATGTTACTGGATAATTTCACACATTGATGCTTTACATGCAAAATTTTGAGGACTTTTTTTTATAAATAAATCATATCATTTTTAGTTTTTTTTGGCAACAGTCCGAATTTGTCATTATTCTGAGCCCCAAGGATATTATTTAGAAGCAGTGTAAGTGTGAATAATTGAACTCCTCTCTCCCCGTGACAAAAGAGCATACGATCCTTCAGTCAAACAGTGTCTCACAGAGCTGTCCTGCTGTGTATGTTCATGTGGTCATGTGGATGCTTAGAAAGTGTTGTACTAATGACATCATGCCTGTCTCCGCTCAGCTGACGGGACCATTGTTTTGGCCCTAATACAATGAGATCACGCTCATAGGACAAAGATCTCTGTATTTCATTGTCTACAGCCATTACAAACTGATTCTTAAAGCAATACTCACTGTAATTTTATAATAGAAGATTTTGTATAGTGAAGCTCCATCAATAAGAAGCAGAACTGGTTAAAGATCCCATGTTACACCATTTTCTGATCTATTTTATAATGTAGTTTTCTCATCACAAACAGACCTGGAGTTGTGTTTTATTTTAATCACACATGTTTAACACAAACCCTGCATATTTATGTGATGAGTTCTTCTCTCAAATGGAAAACGCTGTTCCATCTTGTGATGTCATGTGGTAATAGCTGAAGTCCTCCACTGTGTTTTTAAACTCCACACACCTTCACTAGAATCATTTGGATAATGTCTGCCCTAGAATGATCAATCTCTTCTAAACAAAAGGTAAAAGGAGCTGTTAACTTGAAAACTACCACTTGATGTCGTCACAAGGTGGACCAGAGTATTTTCACCTTTTGAGATGTAAACAGACTAATAATAAAGGTTTACTCAAACAAACAACAAAACACAACACCAGGTATGTTTTTGAGGAGGTAACAGCATTCTAACACCTCACAGGAGTCAATTCCACATAATATTGGACCTTTAAACAATATTATGATTTTTTTTTTCTTCTAGTAAATCTTCACAGTAATGCATTCAACTGGGATATTAACTACTAATACATAACATACATCGCATCAGGTTTGTGAAGTTGTAGTGTATTGTTTTGTATCTTACTTATGTATATTTATGGAAAGTTGATGCGCTTTGGACAGAATCGTACTACGAATCGTAACGAGGGTTCAAACAGGGCTCTGCAGAGATCACAAAATTATTGAAACATGCATGGATGAAATCTAAAAGCTCTTCAGGCATGTTTTTAGATAAGAGAGCAATGTTATAACATGACAGAAGGCTCCAAAAAGGGAAAAAAATGCATAATTACCTCCACCTGAAGAAAATGAGAAGGAATATAGCCTGTGTAATATTGAGGAAATTCTATATTGGCCAAATAAGGCTTTTCAAAACAATATAACAACAGCAGCTCAGTTTGTAGAGTTTGAATCCAGCTCTGAAAATAAAAATCATTGGTAGAGGTTGGTGGTAGGATTCCAGCTCCCATAAATGAATGCTGTAGTTGTGTCCTTGAGCAAGACCCTTAACCTACCTGCCCAAAGTGTCTGTGTCCTTGATGTAAAAGCATTTGAGTGCTTTGAAGGTGGAAAAGTGTGACCATTTTACCATAATTGCCATGTCGTTTTAATGCCTTATTTCTATAGGCCCCCTGTTTATTTCTACTTAATCTGGTATTAATATTTACCTTTATAAATGTTCTGAATGTTGTTCATTTGTATGAATCAAAACCTTTAAGTTGATTAACTGACTAGTCCAACAAGCTCAAAGTAAACACATTTTTCACAGGGTCAGACCTTCCAAATATTTCATCTCGTTCCTGTGTTTGTTTTTTAAATGGTTCCTCATGTTTAAGAGTCTTATGGGCGGCCCTGAGAGGTTAGGTCATCTTCACTCGTGTTTTTGTTGTTTATTTTTAGAGACTGTGAGAAAACTTGTCTTTGGAAACTCATAATGCTGTCAGGAAAACACATTTAAAATTTTGGTTCCTAAAATCATGTGACAAAATGTGCTTAAAGGTGCACTGTGTAACGTTTTGGTTGGGGGTCCGTACTATTGTAGCCACAGCTGCCCTGGGACGGACTGACGAAAGCGAGGCTGCAAATCTGTGCCATGAGCCTCTCTGACCACCACCAACGCTCACACACACACCACATTCCTACAAGGCAAGTTTATGTGTACAGCACAATTCGTACACAAAGTAATTCAATGTCCTTTACAGAATAAGAAAGATTTTAACATCACACTCCAAACAAATCAAAACATAAATAATCATAAATAAACATTAAAAGAGAAAAGAGGCAATGTGGGTGAAGTGTCTTGCCAGATTGGTTGACCGATGGAGAACGTGGGGAAGCGGACAAGCCGATAGTTAACTTTGTCATTTTTTTTTCAGTGTTTTCCCCAAAATTAGCTGCATGGGCCAGTCCTGTTAATACATTATGTGTAACTCTCCTTACTCTTCTTGGGTTCTTTTTTAAAGCAAATACAGTAACGTGTATTTACGTTGCTGACATGACATCGGCTGCTGCATCTTCAGAACTGTCCCCGGTGTTGGTGGTGACGTGTCGTATATCAGCTGTTGTTACGTCCTGTAGACGTGGTCAGCTGTTGTTACTTCCTGTAGGCGTGGTCAGCTGTTGTTACTTCCTGTAGGCGTGGTGAGCCTGATTGACCTGGCAGGTCGCTCAGACTGACCACGCCTCCCGTCGCCCGGTGCTCTCTGGAGGAGGGTGTCCCAGGTGTGTCATCACGGTTGATGCTGTCCGTGCCTCGTTTGCTGATTTCACTGTCCTCCCTGATCCAGAGTTTGAACTTGTTGTTTTCTGATCCAATGACCCGAGCCCCGTCCCAATCCATAATGTGGTTATTTCTTTTACAATGATCTGATATGGCGGATTTTAGGTTTTCCTGCAATGCTTTGTCTTTTTGTGTTCTGGTGAGTCTCCCTGATGTTTCCTTTTGGTGTTCTTTTTTTGGATGTGAAAAGCCTGGCCTGTTTCCCCTATGTATGATTTATTGCATGATTTGCATTGGATTTTGTAGATGGCATTTCATTTTTGTTTTTGTGGGATTTTATCTTTGGGGTGTACTAGCTGTTGGCGAAGTTTTGTGTGTGGTTTGACTACAGTGCTTATGTTGTGTTTTTTCATGGCTCTCTGGATGGGTTGAGTTATTCCTCTAATGTATGGTAGTGTGACTGTGTTCTTGTGATCCTGCTGCCCTCTATTGGTGCCAGATCCATCAGGCTGACCACGCCTACAGGAAGTAGCAACAGCTGATATACGATATGTCACCACCAACACCGGTGACAGTTCTGAAGATGCAGCAGCAGCAGCCCAAACATGTCAACAAGGTAAATACACGTTACTGTATTGTCTTTAAAAAACAACCCAAGAAGGTAAAGTACACAAGAAGACAAATGAACATCTTTGGTGTTCCAGTGCTGTTATCAGTTGTTGATATTCCATAAAGTTCCATGTTCAATTTGAGAAACGTTCGGTATTAACTTTGAAATATTCAGTGTCATTGTTGTCCTGAACTTGACTTGACGTGTCTGGTCTAAATAGGCTCCTAGAAAACTTCTGTGACAATAAGCTAACCTCGACAGCAATCTGGACATCTCATTGATATGATCATTTTGCGGCGCTCCACTGCGGGACCTGGTATTCCCAACGGTCTCCCATCTCCCCCAGGTACTAACCAGGCCCAGCCCTGCTTAGCTTCAGAGATCAGACGGGATCAGGCTTTGACAAGGACTGTGATGCATTATACAGTTGTAGTTGGGGCCCACCTGATCATTACCTTCTTTAGTAAAATCCAAGTATTCTTTTCAAAATTATGGAATGGTTTTAAAGGGCCTGCACCTGAGTTCTTTCCCCATGTATTTAGCTAATTTTGTGTTGTCCCAGCACAGATATATAAACAGCTTGAGGTCAAAACGCTGTAAGTCCACTGTGTGCTGTCTGCATGTAAAATGTTTTATTGCCCAATGATCAGGAAGTGCATGTTATCATGCTAGTTATTGTTAGCTTTGCAGACACAGCAAAACTCCGCTCTGGTTTCTGAAAAGTGTGAAAAGTGCCTCTAAACTCATCGTGGTGAATAATTAGGATGCTCAGAATGCATAAGGTAAATAAGGAAAAACTTTGGACCACTGCGAACTGTTTAAAATGAACTTTTTCTGTTTAGTTCATGTTTTTAAGACAGTAAAAATCAGGTACAGCGCTTTTAATATAACTTTTGTGTGTGTGTGTGTGTGTGTGTGTGTGTGTGGTTTCTTGTAATCACAAAATCTCTGATCCAAAACCTCAAGTTAAACTGATCATTTCCATATTTTCTCTCTAGTTGTAATCTGTGACCCGTTCTGCTGTAATGGGAGAGGTTTCCACCACTTTCACCATAACCCACCAAAAGAACAGACTTCTCTCATTATTAGTGAAATGCCTCAGCGCACGTGTTTTATTTTGTCTGTTTCCAATTTGCCGATAAGTGCGAGGGGTAGAGCTGTACCATACACCGCAAATCTGATCATTATCTGATTTCTGCAGTTCAGTAATCAGATTATTCAAATGTCATGTTAACACTGGCTGTGGTTTCAAGCGCCAAAATCTGATCAATATCTGATTTCTAGACATTTAACATAACATAAAGGACATGCAAATGGCACAATGAGATGTGAGTAATTGGAGAGACCACGATCTGAAAGAAATGAGATGATTTTGCTGTTCACATCTCATTTGAATCATTTTTGAGCTTCACAAATCTGATAAGATTTAAGTGCACATGTAACCTCGGACATCTGTTATGAGTATAAGCTGATTTCTTTCTGATTGCTCTCCCCTGTGCAGATTTTCACAAGAAATATTATCCAAAAAACTCCATCCAGACTAAAGTGACAAAGACAAAAATGAAAGAGAAAATGTTAAAAGAAATTAAAAGAGTTATTTTAAAAGTAAGGTATGGAACTTTGTGAAGGTGGCGCATCACTTGCACGATTACATGGAAATACTGTAGAACCCTAAAGCCATACTTTGGAACATTCCTCATGGAGATATAAGTTTTATGCTGTAGAAGATTATAATCTCAGAAGCATTTCATTGGAAACAAACATTATGAGGCTCTTTTCCAGGCTAAATATGAGTCAGGTTTGTGGAGATGTAAGCCCACTCACAGTAAGGACGCATGCTTTTCTGTGTTTTTCAGTGTAATAAAAAACAACCAAAATGAAAAAAAAAAAAAAGATTTATTTAAATGTGCATTGTGTCACTTTTCCCACTTTTCACAGTATGGTATTAAACTTTTCTGTCTTCATGGAGACCAAACCAGACCAAGTTACAGGTCAGATCTGTGGAGAGGCGACCCACTCACAGTCAGAATGCCTGTTTTTTTGTAGGTATTTCTGAGCTATAAAACCACCTGTAATTGAATAAATGTAAGGTAGAGCTTTTTAATGTCATACTGTGGAACATTCCAGGCAGCTCAGCGGCATATCCACAGAAACAAGCAGCTGATGGACCCCCAGCCAAAAAGTTACATAGTGCACGTTTAACTCTATTTTTTGGCTAGAAAGTTAGAAATTGTGGTTTTAATTTAATTTTTCTTCCAAATCCAGTTACACTAAAAATCCATTGACTGACAGACACGCATCACCAGTGTTTTTGATGATCAGATTTGTCTTTTTCTCTGCTATAAACACACACCATAAAACAGATCTAATTATTGGGTTGTCTGATTATAATCTTCTGGCCTGTAAATATAGTACTGGTGCTTTTCAGATTGTAAAATGTGATGATGTCATACTTCCAGATGGGGTGCAAGAGCCAGTTTTTCCTATTAATTACATTGTACTTTACCATGAAATATTGGAAAGGGAAATTCCCAAATATGGAACTTGATCATTTCTATTACTGACTATTACTGACTTTGCTGACATGTTAGTGCCATATGAACCATCTCGCACTCTGAGGACCTCAGGGGCCGGCCCCCTGCTGGTGCCCAGAGTCAGGAGAGTGTTTAAATCCAGGCTCAAAACGGTTCTGTTTAGCTGTGCATGTGACTGAAAGGTTTTCAATTTGCACTCTTCTCTCTCATTTAATGTCTCTTTCTCTCTTTTTTAATTTTATGATGATTATTTATGTTTTGATTTCTTACTTGCTTTTTATTACTTTCTGTACGAATAAACTTGCCTTGCCTTGACTAGACCCAAGATCAAACCTGGATTAAAAAAAAAACACCTCTTAAATAAAAACAATGCAGCTTTACATTGCTTTTATTTTAGAGGTGTTGTTTTAATGACTTTTTGTAAGGCGGCCTCACTTTTTCATTGCTGAGTCATAACATACACTCTTCCCAGTCTTACCAGCGCATCAAAACAATGCTATTTACTGCTTTTTATAAAGAAATACAATCAATATTATGCAGAACTGAGTTAAGCGTTTTGGCCCGGCCCTCCACAATATTTTCTGTTTCTCCTGTGGCCCCATGGAAAAAATAATTGCCCAACCCTGCCCAAGACCATGCTGTGTTACAACAAAAATCTGCAGTTGCACAATGTTAATTTTTGCTGCCCCTCATTTGTATTAAATAATATTGGCCTATAGAATGTAGTAAACCAACAAGTGCAGAAGCCCATTTGTTTTGAATGCAGTGAGCTGTTGCATCATTGAACTGCACAGTGGAGCATTGTACAGGTGTGTTTACAGTTCACACTCAGACCACCCACACAATCACACACTCAGGTACCTGTGTGTGGACATTTACATCAATATACTGGTATGTGCTGTCAGCGCGGGGATAGAAGACTCAAATACACTCAAATAAGAGAAATGTTACTGCAGACGGTTGTCTTGAATCACACTTCATCATCTGACATCACGTTGGGGGTGTTCTACACGTGTGTGTGCAGCAGAATGTTCAGCTGTTACCACGGTGACTCTACGCACACATTAGCAAAACGTTTCAGGAGCCTGTGATCGATACAAGCGTTCGTAGTCATATTTAGGAGTTTAATTTTCCACAAAAAAGTGACTACCTGAAAAACTAGCTCAATTGTGACTGTAATGATATGTTATGTTAGAGGAACTTTGTTTAACAGTAAAAATTATCTCAACTTTCAACTTTATTTATTGTCCCAAAGTAATAACAGCAGTGTCAGCCATACAGTAGACAAACAAAACAATGCAATAACACATAATCACAGCTTAAGATTTAAAAATAGGCACAGATTAAAGTCTAACAAAGCCTCAGACCGAGCATACCTACAGTTAGCATCACACCCCAGAGCTCCTTTGTTTCACATGCATCACTGAAATAAATAAATCTGATTGGACGGTTGTGTTTGAGTTGCAATGGAGGGTGTGAGGACTAGACTAATATTTGACACCAGTCTCTTGATATCTTTTTTGCTGCGTATTTAGAATTTATTATTACCGTTTATATTATTTATTATTTGTTATTATAATATATTGTGATGCTTGAGCTACTGTGTCCAAGTAATTTCTCTTGTGGATCAATAAAGTTTGTCTAAGTATAAAATACGTAAGCATTAAACAACGAGGAGCTGTGCGTAATGCAGTTTTAATGTATGCTGCGGAGTCGTAGAATCGTGAAGTGCGTTAAAACTACACACCGCACGGCTCCTCGTTGTTTAATGCGCTTATACCACGACTACCAACTGAAATGTCTCGCTTGTGAATCTGAAAAGATTTTAGACTTAGACTTAGACAAACTTTATTCATCCACAAGGGAAATTATTTGGATACAATAGCTCAGACATCACAATATAATAACAGAGTAACAAAAATAGATGGTATAGCAAAAAGATTAAGAGACAGGTGTCAAATGAGACATAATTATCAAAATGTATATGTACAAGTCGAAATAAAATAGAAATATAAATAATAAAGTAATAAACTATATAGTCACAGCTATGTACAAGAGACAAGAACAACAGTGCAAATACTATGCTGATTGACAGGGCATGAGGTTATCCGTTACTTGGGATTAACTTGTAGTACAGTTGTAGGGAGTATTATCTGTTACATAAGGGTGAGTTGTATGTATGAATGTAGTCCTGAATCTCTCACTGTTTGAGCGGAGCTGAAGGAGCCTCTTGGAGAATGAGCTCCTCTGTCCCTCTATAGTCTGGTGCAGTGGGTGAGTTGTTGTACAGTTGTAGGGAGTATTATCTCCTCTGTCCCTCTATAGTCTGGTGCAGTGGGTGAGTTGTTGTACAGTTGTAGGGAGTATTATCTCCTCTGTCCCTCTATAGTCTGGTGCAGTGGGTGAGCAGGAGTGTCCATGATGGAGAGCAGTTTGTCCAGTGTCCTCCTGTCCCTCACTGTGACAAATGTCTCCAGTTCACAGCCGATTACGTAACCCGCTTTACGGATCAGTTTGTCAATCCGCCCAATGTCTCTTTTACTGGTGCCGCTCCCCCAGCAGACCACAGCGAAGTCCAGTGCGCTGGCCACCACAGACTGGTAGAAGATCTCCAGTAACTTGCTGCACACACTGAAGGACCTGAGCTTTCTCAGGAAGTAGAGTCTGCTCATGCTCTTCTTGTAGACAGCATTACAGTTGTCCCTCCAGTCAAGTCTGTTATTCACCTGTACGCCAAGGTACTTGTAGCAGTCCACTATTTCCACGTCCTGGCCCTGGATGGTAATGGGCTCCACAGGTGTCCTCTTTCTCCTAAAGTCAATCACCAGTTCTTTGGTCTTGTCAACGTTCAGGAGCAGATGATTTGCCAGGGACCACTCCACAAAGTTTGTAATCAGTGTCCTGTACTCCAGCTCCTGTCCATCCCTGATACACCCGACCACTGCAGAGTCATCAGAGAACTTCTGCAGATGGCAGGACCCGGAACTGTACTGGAAATCAGAGGTGTACAGTGTGAACAGGAACGGAGACAGGACTGTACCCTGGGGAGCTCCTACATTACTGACCACCGTGTCAGACAGGGTGGTCCCCAGTCGCACGTACTGAGGCCTGCCTGACAGGTAGTCATTAATCCAGGAGACAATGGAGGAGCTGACACCCATCCTGAGCAGCTTCTCACTCATCAGAAAGGGCTGGATAGTGTTAAAAGCACTGGAGAAATCAAAGAACAATATCCTCACAGAGCCCTTAACACTATCCAGGTGAGAGTGAGCCCGCTGCAAAAGATAGATTACAGCATCATCCACACTAATGTGGGACTGATAGGCAAACTGTAGAGGATCCAGGGATGGTGCCACCAGGGGTCTGAGCTGAGCCAGAACAAGTCTCTCAAACACTTTCATGACATGAGATGTCAAAGCCACTGGTCTGAAGTCATTAAGTCCAGATGGAATAGGCTTCTTGGGCACAGGCACAATGCAATGCATGGTCCATACAATACAATGCATGGTCTATAAATATGTCAAATATCAGTTATTTCAGTGTTTTAAATGAAACTAGTCCCTACATTCTACTCAGAGTAGCTGAGGATGTTTTTACCCGTTGCTATGGTGATGTCATGGCGATGGCAGCAGAGCAGTGATATGTAAAAGCATTAAACAACGTGGAACAGCGCGTTAAAACTGCATAACGTACGGCTCCAAGTTGTATAAAATGCTGTTACCATGGTTACAAACAGAAATGTGTCACTTGTGAATGTGAAAAGTCTGTTCCCGGTCAGTAAATGTCCAAAATATAAGTTATTTCAGTGTTTTAAATGATGCTAGTTACTACATTCTACCCACAGCATTTGAGCAGTTGTTTACCCGTTGCTATGGTGATGTCATGACGATGGCCGCAGAGCAGTGATACAGAACAGTGATTTGGCTGTTGCCGGAGCTACTTGTGCGTTATTCAGTATGAACGTACAGCAGTTAGACATCGGAATTCTCACTGACCGTGGCATAAATAGAAATTATTATACTGGTAAAAGAAATGCCAAGATATTATGACATGAAAAGTAAAAATTACTAAATGAAAAGATGTGTTCAGTGTGAGTGATGAGTTGAATATTCATTATAAGAAAATTATACTAGGACCAAATTTAGTTTTCACATTTTTCACATTACAGTATTTACAATAAAGTCCATGCTATTAAGTAAAATGAATATGTCTTATTAGTCTGTCTACATCTCTAAAGCTCAAAATGCTCTGTTCCACCCTAGTTTTCAAGTTAACAGCTACTTTTTTCAGGAGAGATTGGCAGTTCCAGGGCTGAAATCATCCAAATGATTCTAGTGAAGGTGTATGAAGTTTAAAAGCACAGCAGAGCACTTCCTGTATTACCACATGACATCACAAGGTGGAATGGAGTGTTTTTAGTTTGTGTGTTAAACATGTGCAAATGAAACAAAACACAACTCCGGGTCTATTTGTGATGAGGAAACAACATTATAACACAGATCAGAAAATAGTGTAATATGGGACCTTTAACGTCACCTTAGTAACTGAACTCAATGTACTTTTGCATACAGCCGCTCCCTGTTTACATTCTACCTGTTCAGTACATCGTGTCCACAGTGACCAGGTTCACAGGAAGCATTAAAGGCTTTACTGTTGACAACACAATAAAGAAAACAACAATTACATCTCTATTCATGATCAATTAAGGCTAAATAAGGTGTAATTATTAAGTGTTACTAAGGAAACCAACACAATAGAAACGTAAAATATTCAAAAAGTTGATAGCATCGCCAAAAGAATTAAGAAAACGATGAGAAATGGTTGACTATTAAAAGTGCACAAACTTTGCTGAGCCACCTTTGAGAGTCCACCACCTGCTTGTTTCCATGGAGATGTTATTCCTACAGCTCAGAACGTTCCACAATATGGCATTATATGTAGCAACGCTGCATTTATTCAATTGTTTATACTGCCAAAATACCTTGAATACCATGAAGTGTCACAGTGGGTGGTCTCGTCTTTCTACAGATCTAATCTGTAACTTGAGCATGGAGATTGCTTTGAAATGTTGTACAGTATGGCATTAAACCTATCTCTTTCACCATGGCGACAAGGAATTGGCAGACCCTCCACACATAGTGCAACTTAAACTTAAAGCAGACCAAGTTTTTTTTATCATGTTAACGTTATTTCCCTTTCTCATTTCCCCTTTTGAAGTTGTATTTGAGGTGATTTGTGCATTTTTGAGTAATCTTTATTCGGTTATGTTCAACTCTTGTTTTCACTGTCTACGGTACTTGTGATGACATTTATGGCGACTTCTGCTCCCATTGGCCACTGCAGTTTTTTCACACGGAAGTCAGCGGATATTTTTCTTTTCTTAAGTCGTTTTAGATGAATATTGCTTTTTAAAATGTCCAAATTATAACACAGTGATCCACGGGTGTCTTAGATTATAACTATAATGGACACAAGCGCAATAGGTTTTTCAATTTCAATCCAGTTTCAAATTTCAGTGTCACTTCTTTTGTAAAGCCCAAAATCACAACAGCATTTGACACTTAGGGCTTTAAATATCAATGGATTTCAGAATGATGAAAAAATTTGAATTCAGTTAGCAATTGACAACCTAAAACAAAATATTCCGTCTTTTGAACAGGAAAAGCCCTCAAAATGCCGCAAGAAGCTGAATACCTTGTTTAAAATGTTAAGTAAACTAAACTAAACTAATGTGCAGGTATGTACACTGTTCCTGCCTCTTTACCTGTAGAGTACACAGTGTTCACCTGACAGAGGAGCTGAGAGATCAAAGTCAGGCTCAAAGTCAGGCTCACTTCTGCTCTGTGCGCTCTACTCACCACAAAGACACAGCACACGCTCAGAGAAACCGGTCCTGTGGGTTATAAAACTGACACCACCTGACTGCACCTGCCTGCACCTGTCTGCACCTGTCACTCACCTGTAAATGTGTCAAATGATAATTAAGAGAACTGCTATTGAGGTCACAGTACAAATTGTGTCAGTGCTTTACAATTTAAACTGTATAGATCTGCATACATGACTGTTTGCGGTTGTATAATCTAGTACTAAAAAGGTAAAGAAAAAATGCATGTTAAAAGCTGCATTATGGAACTTCTGGTGGTGCTGACTGAAGGTTAGTGCTTTGCCTGAAATGTTCCACAGTATGGCATTTATCAGTCTTGTATTCATTCAATTACAAGTGCTGTTATTGCGCATAGAAATTACTTAAGAAACATGCAGTCCCCTCTCCACAGATATGGCAGCGTCAGTTGTCTCCATGGAGGTGTATAGATTCAATGTCATACTGACGAGCATTCCAGGGAAAATATCTCCAAGGAGACAAGCAAGTTCAGACACCTTTAAAGTGACAGTATGTAACTTTCTGAAAGTGGAAAGTCAACTGCATGATTCCATGGAAACAAAAAGTTAAAACCACACTGTCTCTATGGAGACAGATATGTTTTATGGAATACTGGGGAATATTATAGCCAAAGAAACAGCATTTACATGGAAACAAGCAAAAACAAGCCCTCCTCCAGGCCAAATATGAGTCAGGTTTGTGGAGATGCAAGCCCACTCAAAGTAAAATCATGTTTTTATATGTTTTTGAGTGCAATTAAAACATCCATTTGGCAAAAAGTTACATACTGTGGCTTTAAAGATGCATTGTGTAACTTTTTCTGGTGGAGGGAACGTCATCTGCTTGTTTTTATGGATATGTCACTGCTCTCTGTAATGTTCCACAGTATGACATTAAACAGCTCTACTTTACATTTATTCAATTACAGGTGGTTTTATAGCTCAAAAATACCTAGAAAAACACGTATTCTGACTGTGAGCGGAGTCGCCTTGCCACAGATCTGATCTGTAACTTGTTCTGGTTTGGTCTCCATGAAGATAGAAAGGTTTAGTACCATACTATGAAACATTTCAGATAAAGCAACAACATGTCCACAGAGAAAAGTATTTGATGGACCCTCCATCATAAAAAGTACACAATGCACCTTTAATAATAAATACAAAACTGAAAATGCAAGAATAAATCGGAAACACAAGTGAACTGCAGAAATTGGAAATACCATGTTTGTTTTATTGATATATTATTTTTCCACTGGCGTTTTGGACAGCAGCACTATGATTGAAATGGAAAGCTGTGTCAAGTATGTGTGCTGGGACCAAACCCCCGAGCCATCGAGCAGCGGGAAATCTGCAACTGGAACTAATCAGGCAAACGTTTTCTCAATATTATGCATAGTTGAAAAGTGATTTAAGTGTTTAAGCCCATGGTATTACATTGATATCAAATCCAGACTGCAGATCATCTTATTTTTGCTCTTGGATCTTAAAATTTTTATATTTTCTGATCTGTTATAATGTTGTTTTCTCTTCACAAACAGACCTGGAGTTGTGTTTTGTTCCATTCACGCATGTTTAACACACAGACCCTGCATACTGAGGCTGAGTTCTTCTTTCATACTAAAAAACACTGCGTTCCACATTGTGATGTGGTAATACAGTAAGTGTTTTTTTAAACTACATACACCTTCGCTAGAATCATTTGGATCATTTCAGCCCTGGAATTATCAATCTCTACTGAACCAAAGGTAAAAGGAGCTGTTCACTTGAAACTACTACATGACATCATGAGGTGGAACAGACTTTTTTGAGCTTTGAAAATATAGACAACCTGAAAATGCAGGATTACTTAAACTGTGTGAGTGAAACAAAACACAACTCCAGGTATGTTTTTGTAGGAGGTAATACATTTCAGGTCAGATCTGCGAAGAGGCAAGACAGTAATTTTTGAGTAATAAAAACACCTGTAATAATCCATGCATGATAGATCTGCTAAATGCCAGAATATTATGGAACATTCCAAGTAAAGTAATTTTATCTCCGTGGAAACAGCAGAAGTTGGATCCTGCAGAAAAGTTATACACCAGTTTAACATCCAGCTTATAGATATATCTTTTTGTAATGTAGTGAAATCTTCTCACATCTTTCTACCTCAAATGCCCCAAGCAGATCCAAAACACATTTCTTCTGTGCGTGTCCATTTGGCTCCAGGCCTTGATTTTTTTGTGGAGCATTCATAGAAAGTTGGAAACAGCAGTGCCATAAACTCTGAGGAAGGAAGAGCCATGAAGGCTGGAGCATAAAAACCAGGAAGTCCTCTGTCCCTCGAACTCAGCTCATGGGTTAAACCGTATTATGTGAGCGTTAAATAACAATAACACACGTCATCTCAGCCTATAATGGAGTTTCAGCGTGTTGCCAAACTGTACCAAACAGTATCCAAGAGCTTCGAATTGAGGAAAGGCATCTGATGTAAAAAAACAAAAACAAAAAAAAACTATGCTAAACCCCTTACACAATATGAAATGCAATAACATATATCCTGAGATCTAGAATCATGTAACTGACTTTTCACCTCCAGGAAGTTACATACTATCACTTTAATAATGGAGTAACATTTCTGAGCTTGCTTGTCTCCATGGAGATACTTTGCCTTGAATGTTCCTGTAACCCTGACTACCATATAATTACCACACCAATATCATTATCAGTATCATGTACTAGTACTACCATGTGAATTATGGTTACACTGTAAGTACTGATATCGATAGAAACCGTTTGTGACCGTGTGGTGGAAAAAAACTTCTACAAATATTGATGCAACAAAACAAATCTGATATTTTTGTGTAAATTCTGCTTTTTTTGCAATACAGTTTAGAAATTGTGTTGCATACTTTATACTGTCTACGTGTTCCACTCCATTGTGCCAGATGCTAAAGGGCACTATTGGAATTTACGTTTGTATATCTGGTTTTAAAGAAAAGTGTATATTTTTTGATAACATTTGTTCTCAGGGACAGTTCACACTAGGCCTAGCTAACAAACAGAAACTGTAAAATAAATAAAATAAAAAATAGCTGTGTTAGTTGCAGTGTAATGTGTCCCTCCCTTCAGACTGTGTCCACAGGCAATCTGACCAGAACTGAAGAAGCTCCTAGGATGAGCTTTGAAACTTTTGTCCAGTTGACAGAATCAGATTTTCTGTTGTTAATTCACTCACAACTTAAACTTAATTCCAAAGTTATACTATATGTTCACATCATCCAATCTGAAGTGTGAGCATGTTTTAAAAGAGACTGTAGTGTCACTATTGAAACACTGGGGGCGCCTGCTGCATAGCGTGACCTGGCATTACATGCACCTGTCGACACCCGCTCAGCTCCAGGGAACAGCATGTCCAGGAGCTTCCCCCAGGTACAAACAGGGCCCTCCCTCTACACCAACTCACCACGGTGACTGCACACTGTGAATGAAGAGTGACTTGTACAAAAGCATCTTACACAAGGGGCCATCATCTGCTTATCTTCATGTTACTGCTTAACCTTGAATGTCCCACAGTAAGGATTTAAACTTATCTATGTCCATGGAGACAAGTAGACGCCACAATGCCCAGTTATAGGTCATATCTGTATTACATGAACTGGTATGTAAACACCTACAGTATAGTTGTAAAAATGCAAGATGTTGAGTTTAAGAGTTTAATGCCATACTGTGGGACATTCAAAGCAAAGAAATAACATCTTCATGGAGGCAAGCTAAGGGACTAAGGGAGTGTGACATTACCCGCAGTGTTCGGCTCCAGTCAAATGAAGCTGATTGAGGCTTGCGGTTATAGAAGTGAATTTGGAGCCGAGTTCCATATTTAGAAATCCGACTGTGAGCATCATAGCACCAAAAGAGCCAATCCAGAGCGAGGCTGTTGAAGGTAACCCTGGTTTGGCAGGGAACGGGCGCTTAGCAACACAAAACTCATCAAACTGATGCTAGCACGAGCGACCTTGGGGAAACAAGACACATGATTTGTCTGTTATCACTGTTTATGGCTTGATTTTTGAACAAAATAGTGAAAGAAAAACACCAGGATCATGCAGAGTGGGTTAATACGAACATTTTAAGACCAAAATTAGTAGTTTGCAAGTTGTTTCCATGGAAATTAGGACTGTTTAATCTGCCTTTATATAAATACAATGCTTCCAACTACTTTTGTTCTGCATAAATAGTTTTTTTGCATGAACTCCCCCTGCAGGTGTAGTCTTGTGACTGCAGTTTGGGTCAGCTACATGAGAATATGTCATTTTAAGACCAAAAAGAGAAGCCTGACAGCAGCAGTTACAAAGAGAGGGGCAACCGTTTTTCAACAGAAAGTGAACTGGAATCAGAGTCGATGGAGCTGAATCTCACCCATACTCACTTCCTGTTTAGAACGTAGCAGGTTAGCTATGTTCATTTATATATACAGTATACAATCCTGACAGAACTGAAGCCTCTTGGATAAGTGCTAAACACATTCACACCCAAACTTTTGTCCAGTTGACAGATCCCCATTATCTCTGGAGTTAAAAGCTACGTAATTTTGTCTCTTAATCCTTGTTGTTTGTTTTGGATACAGCCTCTTCACAGTGAGTAAGAGCAGATGAAGCATTAGCAATGCTCAGATGCCAGTGGAGGTGAGTTATGACCTCCTGTCTGGACCTGCCCTATAATCTCTGGGCCTGTTACCAATTTAAACACTTCATTCATCATTGCATCAAGACTTTTAATGATTTTTGTAATTGAGAATCACTTACTAACCACATCTATTGCACAAAATTAAGAGGTACTTAACTCGACAACTCCAGAAGTGCAGGTTTTGTTTGACATGTTTGAAAAATTGTTTTTGTAATCCCTCAGTAATCCGGAAGATTAGGAAAAAGGAAGATTAGGAATTGTCAACTGGGACAAATGTTTTTAGGAGTGAAAATATTTTGCAATACCTGATTTTTAGTATTATATAGATTATAAGGATTTCCATGGGACAACAGTAGAAAGGACTTTTAAAAAAAAAAAAAGTATTATTAGTTTAGAAACTGTTTCCATGGAGATTAGGGCTTTAATCTGTCTTTATATATTAATGTATTGCTTCCATGTACTTTTTCTGCATAAATAGTTGTTTTTGCATGAACTCCCACACAGGTGTAGTCTTCTAAGTGCAGTTTGGGTCTGATAAATAGAGATACGTAATAGTTTTGAGAGCTTTTGCCACGTCCCCCCCACAGGAAAAGGGAGCATGGACATGTCTTTAGTCAACCAAGAAATTCTATAGTCAACTACAGGCTCATTTCAGTTCCGACAAGATATGGGTAGGGTTTCAAGTATGGAAAATTCAATTCTAAAACTTGTATTAAAACTAGATATTCATTTGAGCAGGTATTGATACTAAAAAAGTCACATTTACAGACAGAAATGAACCTGTCCTGAATGTCTTTATAATGATGTTGAGCTGTATCAGAACAAGTATAAGAGCACATAGACTAGTATACACCCATGGACCACTATGGAACCTGCAGGACCACTGAGGGAGTACACAGATACAGTATAAGACCACACGGAATAGAAAAGAAAGTACTATGATTTAATTTGAAAATGGCATTCTATTGTCTAAAGAAAGAAAGTTATTAGTATCATCGTGGTATCGGAATTAATATTGAGTATGGAGTCTATTGCTTAGTATTGAAATAGAGTTTGAAAACTTTAGTATTGTGACAGCACTAGATACTGGTACTACTTGAGAAACATTTTATTTACTTTTATTTAACCAGGAGGTCCCATTGAGATTCAGAATGCCCTTTTCAAAAGAGACCTAACCAAGGCCGCAGCAACACAATCAATACAAAGCAGTAAAATCACAAAATATAACATTATAAAACCATTTGCATCTCAACAAAAACACACACACGTCTCGGTCACTGCACTTTTTACAGTTTTCTTGAACTTATCAGGTGACACCATAGATTCCAATTTAAGATCTTTCTGTAAATGATTCCAGTATGGCTTTGTAAACAAATATTGACCAATGCTGTTTTCTGCAAATTGTTAGCGATGTCCAGCCAACTAAACCATAAAGAGTGCAGTGGTGAGTGAGAGACTTTGCATTGGTGATAAACCTCAGTGATGCATGATACACAGAGGCCAGTTTCTGCAGAGTGGAAGACATAGTCCAGAACAGAAAGAAAAGTTGCTTCCACCAGTTTTTTCTAAGCACTGAAAGAAAAGCAATATTTGTGTCTAAAATAGAAGCCATTAAGTTTACGTCTCGGAGGGAAGGGGCATATATTCGTTCCTTATGACCTCTTAATTTGCTAAAGTGCTATTAAACTTTGTATAGGTGTTTTTATTGCTAAAAAATATCTTGAAAAGTAGATTTTTATGTGATACTTTTACTTTTACTAATATTTTTATGACTATCTTTTTGCCTTTGTATCTGTACATTTACTTGTAACATTGCTGTAACTCCTGCTTATCTTCATGGAAATATTATTGCTTTGTCTAGAATGTTCCACAGTATAGATTAAACCTGTTTATAACAAGAGAGGCAAGCAGGTTACATCACAGTTCAGATCTGTGAAGAGTTGAACCTCATCATTAACCTATTGTTGTTTTGATTGGCTCCACACACTTGCCATATTAATTTTATGGTTTGAACTTTAAAGTCTTTTCAACTGCCAACTTCACATCTTCGAGGTTGCTTAATGGCACCACTTTCTGAGGCTACTGTGAGAACATAATTTAACTTTTATTTATTTATACTGACAGAGAAAGCACTGAACACTGAGCCAGTTTGAGTTTCATGAGGATATGCCCAGTAATTACAGATATGAACCATAAACCAGGACAATTCCACCATAGAATTCTGACCTGTCCTCCAGCTCAGATGTTGTGTATTTATTCGTGTTTCTTAAATGACTCCCATGGCAAGGGAGTGGTTGGCTGTTCTTGTGACTGTTCATGAAATTGTTTTGTTTTATGAGTTCAGTTTTTAACATCATAACATGAAATTTTAACCAACTAAGAAGTTGTGCAGTTGTGCAGTTCAAAGGACACAAGTAAGGGACTGTTGGATTTTCCAGTATTCATGGAGCCTAGCTATGGACATTTGACATACGCTTTTTACACCATATTTGGCAGCAAATGTGGCAGACGACCTTCCAGAGGAAATACTTTGAGGGAATGAACCAATTCATCATCAACAGAAACGCCAGAGTGGAGTAAGAACGAAGCATTTTCTGTTGTGTTCTCCTGGCTCCCCCTGGAGGCAGCCGTGACACTGGAGGACACAGGAGGGACACTTTAGGCTCTTCCTCTCCTCAAAGTGCTCTAACACAGATCTGCTGACCGTCCCTGACCAGTCCTCCTGTTAAACTGCACTGAGACCTTTGACTGAGACACTGAGAAGAGCCGTGTAAATGTTTCTACAGCAAAACTTGAATTTCCCTTGGGATCAATAAAGTATCTCTCTCTCTCTCTCTCTCTCTCTCTCTCTCTGTAGTAAAACCATATAAACAAACGATAATGATAAAAAGCTGTCCCACACACTTTAAGACACATTTGGAGTATTTGAAAACATATTTGATCCTAGTATTTTTCCCTGTACTGTCTTTGCCTATAGTACAATCACATAGTGTTTCTGTGTCTCTGAACAGTCTGTACCTTCTCTGCATGGTCCAGCACAGCGGGTGAAGTTGTCATAGTAGTTTTAGCTGTAAAAATATTCTAAAAACGAGGATTTCACACGCATCATTTGACTTTACAATGGAGTATGACACAGTTTGGTGACTCAGTGTTTAAAGAAAAGGTTCAAGTAATAGCATGGTACAGGCCTATAGTCTGTACAGGTTTAAATATGTATAGAAATTACAGCGCTGTGGTTTCTAAGGAAGGCTAAGTACTAAAAATAACAAATTGCCATTGCACATTGTAAACCCTCCAAAACAAAAGTATATTTGCCTTGCTCAAGGGCACAGTGGCAGTTTAACATTTTGGACGAATAAAACCCCCCAAAATAGTGCAATACTGCTGCTGTGTTGGTGGGCAAGACACTTTCCTCACTTTGTTTATTTGTGCGTGTGTTATGTGTATGACTGGAGATGGTTGGAGCGGCTGTGCTGACATTGGCAGTCACACTTCCCTCACTCTGACCCTGGGCAGCTGTGACCACAAGTATAATTTTACCACAGAGTTTGAAGAGGGAATGATACAAAAGATTAGAATATTTTATAAAAATATTTTGAATATTTTGGATAGCACTGTTTATGTCTTGTTCATTATTTTCTACATTCATATTTTTGCTTTTAAGCTAATTAGTTTAAAGGTGCACTATGTAACTTTTCTGGATCGGTGTCCACAACTTGATCGTACTTGGTGACGTTATTGTGTTGCTAGGAAATTTCTAAAGTGCTATTAAATATTTTACATGTGTCTTTATTGCTAAAAAAAAATACCTTGAAAAGCAAGCCACTCACCACTCCACAGATATGACCTGTAACCTGTCCTATAGCAGACTTGTTGGCATGGAGATAGTTGATAGTGCATGATAGTTCTCAAAATATGTGTGAAATACTTCAACTTTTTCCTCTAAAAGTACATTTTTAAACAGGTACATATACTTTTACTAGTATTTTTGCGAGTATCTTTTTGCCTTTGTATCTGTACTTTTACTTGTAATATTACAACATAACATTTCCAGTGGAGTCCGCCACCTGCTTATCTCCATGGAAGTGTTATTGCTTTGTCTAGAATGTTCCACAGTATAGATTAAACACTACATTACAGGTCAGATCTGTGGAGAGTCGCTGCTGTTCACAGAAGGAATTATTGTATTTTTAAGCGATAGAAACACCTGTAATGAATAAATGCTAGATGGATATGTTTAATGTCATACCATGGAACATTCCAGGTAACGCAATGGTATCTCCATGGAGACAAGCAGGTAGCCAACCCTCCACCAGAAAAGTTGCGCAGTGCACCTTTAAGTAACAAATTGAAGCAGAATAGAGCTATACCACAGAAGAGTTTGCAGGTCACACAAATGTTTACAACAGGTAAAACCCGTTAGCAATGCGGGGAATTCTAGCTATTTCTGCATTCTCGGAAACCCAAATACTTTTCGACATGGACGGACCACTTCTCAAATATGCTTCTCCTCATAAAAACTTCAAGCAAACACGTGACAATGAGACATATATTTTTACCACTCTACAAATGTGCTCAGAGCCGGAGGGACCTGGGTTTGTCTCCTATTCACTCACTCGGTATTTGTGTGTTTGTTCCCATGGCAAAGGATCAAATAAGGTCAAAGAAGTCAGTAATTAAAGGATTAGCTCAAGTTGTATTAAATATGTTGTTTTACCCAAGGCGGGTAATATTCTGTATAATGGGATGGATTTAAAGGTCCGGAGCCTGATTTTTTCCCATGTATTTAAGCAAAATTTGTCTGGTCCCAGGACAAGGTCTTGAGGTCAAAATAAGCCTGTTGTGTTCTGTCCGCATCTAATTAGAAAGCAGAAAGTTATTGTCCGGTGATCAGGAAGTGCGAGTTAGCATGCTAGTTGTTGTTAGCTTTACCGTGATAGCAAAAACCCCGCTTTGGTCTTTGAGAGTTGTGAAAAGTGCTTAAAAGTCCTATATTACGCAACATGCATTCTTGTGAGCTTTAAGACATGTTATAATGTTGTTACCTCATCAAAAACATGGAGTTGTGTTTTGTTTCATGCCAAAATGTTTAAGTAATCCTTTATTATTAGTCTGTCTACATTTCCAAAGCTCAAAATGCTTTGTTCCACCTTGTGATGTTATGTAGTGGTAGTTTACAGCTACCTTTTATCTTTAGTTCGGTAGAGACTGGCAATTCCAAGGCTGAAATCATCCAAATGATTCTAACGAAGGTCTATGGAGTTTAAAAACACAGTAGAGAACTGCAAACTGAAAACTGCATCAACCACTTTTCTGTCAAAATAAATAAAAAATGAAAACATATTTTTAATAATAGCTTCAGAAAGTGGTGCCATTTCAACCCCAAAGATGTTGTTATTTGTAAGTACTTCAAATGTCATAAGGATAAGTGTGCAGACCTGACCTCAAATCAAATAATACTGACAAGCTCCAACATTTTTAGATCATAAGTTTGGATATTTCTTTCAAAAAACAGTGAATCTCTGATAATATACAGACATACTTATACAGCTTCCCCCTGCCCTCCATTTGAAATTATAATAATTATCAAATTATAAAACTGGAACTCAACCTGTTCATTTTAATCATGTTGAAGAATGCGTGAAATCCAACAGCCTTCACTCACCTTACACAGAGTACTAAAAGTTTTCATAAGTTTGTATTATAGATCACTATCACTCACACTGAAGTATGTCCGGTACAAAACCAGCTCCACTTACAATAATACACACCAAACCTTGTGTTATTAAACTATACAAAGTGCAGATATGGCTCTTTAAAGCCTCACATACTCCACATTCTCCTCTTTCAGCGCGGAAAGGTGAACCAGAGCCACAGCCTACAATACTGCTCTGTTTACCGCTGTTTGGGAGGTTGCTAAGGTTTGAGAATTCATTTCAAAATATCCAATAGTAATGATTGGTACGGCTCCTCCCTTTCTCTCTCTTCCTCTCTGAAGGAGGGGTAACTCTCTGTTTTTGTAAATAGTGTAAAAAGTATGGAAATAGTATGTATATGTAATGTCAATACCTTTTCAGTGTAAAATGTTTCTGACAGACACAATAAAGGTCTGTTAAAATCTAATCTCTCCCTCTTTCTCTGTCTCTCTTAATCGCTCTTCTCTTTCTCTTCTTCTCTCTATCTCTCTCTGTCTCTCTCTCTTCTCACTCTTCTCTCCATCGCTCTCTCTCCCTCTCATTCTTTCTTTCTCCATCTCTCTCTCCCTCTTTCCTTCTCACTCCTCTCTCTTACACTCGCTTTCTCTCTCTTGCGTTCTCTCTCCCTGTCTTCCTTTCTGTCCCTCTCCCTTTCTCTCTCTCTCTCTTTACTTCTCGCTCTTCTCTCTTTCTCTCTCCTTCTCTTCCTCTCTCTCCTTCTTTCTCTCTCTCTCCCTGTCTCTCTCTTTCTCTCTCCTTCTCTCTCTTCCTCTCGCTCTCCCTCCCTCTTTCTCCCCCTCTCTCTCCCTCTCTTCTTTTTCTCTCTCTCTCCCTGTTTCCCTCTCTCTCCCTCTCTCTCTTCCCCCCCTCTCTGGTGTAGCTCCTCCCTCCTTTACCTGGCAGAGAACAGACTCTAGTATCTGGAGTGGAGGATGGTGGAGAGCTGGAGAAATGAACAGACGTCAAATGTTTCTTATGTAACAGATCCAGGTGTTTACATGAAACACAAAGAGCATGGACACAGTAAACGACATATACACTCTTTTTCTCTTCCTCTCCATCTCCCTCTTCCCTCTCACTGCGTCTCTGTCTTTTTCATTCTCTCTTACCTTCTCTCTCTTCTCTATCTCTCTCCATCTTTCTCTCTTCCTCCCTCTCTCTCTCTTCCATCTCTCTTCTTCTCGCCATCTCTCTCTCTCCTCTCTCTCTGTGCTCTCTCTCCCCTTATCCCTCTCTCTTTCTCTCTCTTCCCCATCTCTCTCTCTCTTTCTCCCCTTTCTTTTTTCTCTCTTATTTTCTTATTTATTTTTATTTCCCTATATATGTATTTTTTGTTTTTGTTTTTCACTGTGTCCAGCCCTTATTCTAAGTTTACAGGCTCATGTCTTAGCAAAGCAGTGTCAAATGTGACTGTTTGCCAATAGCTTTATCTCTCATCTTTTGGAATATTTAACTCTCTTATTCATGCGTGATTCAGTTTGTAGTTATATCATACCCTCCTCTTCTCCTCCTCCTCTGCGCTCTGTCGTTCTTTCCAGTATCATGTCAGGCTCCCGTCAGCTGGGGGAGAGTGCAGTGACCCTCTTTAACTTTTCCACAGGATGCCCCCGGAGGTCAGCGGAGGTCAGTGCGCTCCAGCTGCCTCCCAGTCACTGATACGAGGAAGCTCTCCTGTTGTTATGGTGCACAGGGTCAAGTGGCATATTATTTCTTTCTCTCTCTCTCTCTCGCTCTCTCTCTGTCTCTCTGTCTCTTACTCTGTCTCTCTCTCCCCATCCCTCGCTCCTTCTCTATCTCTCCTCTCCTTCCCCCCTTTCTTAATATTTTTCCTTATCTCCCTGAGCCCCCTTCTCTTTCTCTGTCATTTTTGTTCTCTCTCTCCCCTCCCCTCTCTCCTGTCCCTCCTCTCTCTCTATCCTCTCTCTCTCTCTGTCTCTCCAGCTCTCACCCATCACTCTCTTACCTCTCTTACCTTACCTCTCTCTGCTTTCCTTTTTCACCCTCCCCTCTCCCTCTTTCTTATCTTCTGTCTTTTCCTCTGCCTTATCCTCTCTCTCTCTCTCTCTCTCTCTCTCTCTCTCTCTCTCTCTCTCTCTCTCTCTCTCTCTCTCTCTCTCTCTCTCTCTCTTAAACCTCTGTCTCTCTTTCTCTTTTTTCTCTTCACTTCTTCTCCCCTCTCATTGTGTTTCTGTCTTCTCTCTCTTGGTCTCTCTTTCTCGCTCTCTCTCTCTTTCTGTTTTTCTTCTTCTCTTCCCCCCTCTCTCTCTATTTCTTTGTCTCTCTCCTTCTTCTTCTCTCTCCTCCTGTTCTCTGAGGTTCAGAATGGTTGGGCAGTCACTACAGATTAGTCTGAGGTCTCTGGACTTTTCCTGTTTCTTTTTCCATAAGAATTTCTGTTGACTGTCAATGTATGGTCTTATATATACACCTATATATATACAGTTTTATACTGGGGCCTTTCCACATGGATTCTATTTCAAAAATGCACCCTTTTCACTATGAACACATGAAAAGTCTATTTGACACAATATGTCTCCTTTAAAGGTCCTATATTACGCAAAACTGACTCTTGTGAACTTTAAGCCATTTTACAATGTCTCATCAAAAATATACCTAGAGTTGTGTTTAATTTCATTCTCACCTGTTTAAGTAACCCATTTCCAAAGCTCAAAGTGCTCTGTTCCACCTTATGATGTCATGAGGTGGTAGTTTTTGAGTTAACAGCTACCTTTTACCTTTAGTTCATTAGACATTGGTTGAGGGCTGAAGTTATCCAAATGATTCTGTTGAAGGTGACTGGAGTTTAAAAACACAGTGGAGCACTTCCTGTATTAACATCACAACGTGGAACAGAGTGTTTTTAGTTAGAGCGAAGAACTTAATATGGATATGTGTGTTAAACATGTGTGAATAAAACAAAACACAACTCCTGGTCTGTTTGTGATGTGGAAACTACATTATTACACAGATCAGAAAATATGAGCCCTTTAAATATTGTAGTCAAAGTAGAGGCCTTTTCACATCTTCATTTTCATCCTTGACTCTTTGTAGCAGCTGCAGACCAATGTTTTATCATAAAGGTGGGAGGTCAGAGGTCAAAGGTTACTGGGGTCAAGCAGGTTTCTATTTTTCCCTTTTCTCATCCTTCAAACATAGTCATCTCTCTCCACAGAGGCCAGTCATGTTGGAAACTGCTTCATCTTCTGGCCTTGGGACATTTAGTGCCTTCCAGCTAAATAAGTAACGTTCACACAAACCTCTAGAATGTCTAAAACTGATCTGGAGGACAGGGCGGATGGTGGAATACTGTGGTGGAATCTGCTGTGTAACTGTCAGAGTGCAGATTTGTTGTCCTGGTTTATGGTTAATAATATCTTTGTAATTACTGGGCCCATTCACGTGAAATAAAACCTGTCACAAAGTTCAATGTCTTCTCTTTCAGTATAAAACAAAACTGAAATTATATTTTGACAACAGCTTCAGTGCCATTATTCAACCCCCAAGATGTGATTGTTAGGGTTAGGGTTGGGGTTATGGTGAGATTAATATGGCAAGTTTGTGAAGCCAGTCCCAGAGAAACAATGCTAAATTTGGATATACTCCATTGCTTTTCCAGACACTCAAGTTTGCTTTAGAATTTTGTGCATTATTCATTCATTCCACACTCAGTGGTGGTAAGGTATTACTGTAGCTGCCCTGGGGCAGACTGATGGAAGTGACACTTTCAATCTGTGCCATGGCACCACCATCACTCCCACACCCATACACCACATTCATACTAGGCAATGTGGGTGAAGTGTCTAAAACGACTTAATAAAAAAAACAAGTCCGCTGACTTCTGTGTTAGCTGCTGAATCCTACGTGTATCATAGATTTAAAAAATAAAATAAGAGAATAAAGTAAGTACAGAGCAACGGGTGTCGTGTGCCGGTGGCGGTGAAAAAGGGAGTTGATCTGCAAAATAGCGTCTTAAAAATAATCGATTAAAAACTGCTCAAACATGAATAAATCACTCCAAATACAACTTGGGGTGAGTAAATGTTGAGGGAAACAACTATACCATGGTTAAAAGCTCTGAAAAGTTTCCATAATAGCTCTGCTCCACTGTTGTACTACAAGTACTGTACTATACTACATGTGTGTATATCCAACAGACATCCAAAAGCAGGACTCATATGAGTTTTATGCCACAGTAAGTCTGACAGGAAACTGGGACCGAGCAGCAGGTAGTGAAGGATGAAGGGATGAGGCCCTTGTTTCCGGAGCGCTAACTACTCATCTGGGACCAATTATGTGTTACATAAAGGACAAGGACTGGACAGGGAAGCGGACGGCCATTTTGTTTGGTACAAATGTAAACAACTTCAGAGTCTCATTCACTAATATTGTACCCTCTAAAAATGGTGACATCTGGAGATTCTGAAGATGGACTAGAGATACTTAAAGTTGCACTGTGTGACTTTTCCAGTGGTATTGCTTTGCTCGAAATGTTCATTAAGAGTTTTTATTTCACCTTGAAAAGCACACATGAACTGAGAAGGGTCACCTCTCCACAGATTTGCCCTGTAACTTGGTGTGGTACCAGTAAATGGTTGTCTCACATACATAAGTTTAATACAACACTGTGGAACATTCAATGCAAAGCTATAGTGATTCCATTGAGATAAGCAGGTGGTTTTCCCTCCAGTGCTTTTTTTGCAACACTAAGTGAATGCCCCTCTAGTGGCCTCGGACCACTTGACACTGGAATTGAAGTGTCTTGCCCAAGGACGTGACAAGATTTGAACCAGCTGCCAACTAAATTGCTGTTGCTCCCCCAAAATGAGCCAAATATTAATGACATTATAATTTTCTGTTATAAAATTCTTGAGCGAATATGTTAAAACAATAAAGTAAGTGTACATTTTATAGGCCTATTAAAGGTGCACTACGTAACCTTTTGGCTGGGAGTCTGTCACCTGTTTCTGTGGATTTGTTGTTGCTCTGTCTGGAATGTTCCACAGTATGACATTAAACAGATCTACCTTACATTGCTGATAAAAAGGTTTAATACCATACCGTGAAACTTTCTACTCCCATCCAACATGCAGGCAGATGGTAAAGTTCTATCTGAGCCGTTACTTTAAAAACACAGTAGGTCCAGTGATAGTTAAGGCAAGCTCCAGCTCCAGGCTACACAGAACAGGCCTCCCCTGTTTTCTCTGGGGTCAAAGGTCACCTCATAAGTGTTTAGGGAACTCATTTTGTTTGTGTCGGTGCATGTACAGACCCTGAAGTTAATCCATGCTTTGTTTGTTGAACTCTAAAGGTCCTCTGTTGACTCTTGTGAGCTTTAAGCCATGTTATAATGTTGTTACCTCCTCACAAACATACCTAGAGTTGTGTTTTGTTTTGTTTAAGTTTAAGTAATCCTTTATTTTTAGTCTGTCTACATCTCCAAAGCTCAAAATGCTCTGTTCCACCTTGTGATGTCATGTAGAGGTAGTTTTCAAGTGAACAGCTACAGTTTACCTTTAGTTCAATAGAGATTCACATGGATTTAGATATGCACATGACAGTTGAAGTGAATTTTGGAAGGTGGAAATGTATCTAAAGAGGGCGTATTATGCAATAAATAAATAGATTTCTCTCCCTCATCAAAAACCTGCCTAAACAGGTTTTAGATCTATGTCACCCATGAATGTTTCAGTAATTGTGCGATCTCCTTACAGTTAGCGGTAAGATTCTGTCCAATTCTCCTCCCACAAGCCTATGTCACAAATATATATACAAATAAATATACAAAACCATGATACAAAACTGTACACAATAACTTGATAAACCTGATGCGATGTGCAGTAGTTTAATTAGTGGGATGCACGCTGCTTGTGTTGTGATAGCGCTCTGATGGGGGAGTGACTTTGCACAGAGAGCAAAGGGCGGTGAGACTCTCAGAGCATCAAAAACGAAACTGAAACTTAAAAAAACATGTTTTTTGGCAAATATTGCATTTTCAAAACAGTAAAAGGCAACATGGTGATCTAAATATGTTATGTCTTAGCAATTAGAACACCACAGAAGTAAAATACCTCCTCTTTAATGAGACTGTAATCAAAATATCTTGAAGACACAATATAATGTTCAGAAGGAGTTAAAAGACAGTTGGGGGACATAACAGTTCTTGTGAGTTTTGTTGTGGTGGTAGTTTTTCCTGTCACAGAGGAGCCTGAGAGATGCTGTCACTGGTGTTAATGGACAGGTATTTCCTTCCACACATATAAACAAGAGGCCCACAGGAGATAGGCTCTTACATAACAGCAGGCCGAGGGCACATATGCATTCCCTATAGATTCTTCTAGTTACTTCCTACCATTACTTTTGACATTTTAGTAAGTGAGTTAACATGTAAAGGCCTATAATATCTTTTAATTTATATTTTATTTTGAACATCTTGGTATTCCTGTTGCTTAAATTTCCCATATTACTTTATTTTCTGATCTGTTCTAATGTTGTTTCCTCATCACAAACAGACCTGGAGTTGTGTTTTGTTTCATTCACACATGTTTCATACACAAACCCTGCATATTTAGGCTGAGTTCTTCTCTCAAACAGAAAATACTCTGTTCTACCTTCACTAGAATCATTTTATAATTTAAGCCCTGGAATTGCCAATCTTTACTGAACAAAAGGTAAACATCACAAGGTGGAACAGAGGATTTTGAGCTTTGGAGATGCAGACAGGCTAATAATAAAGGATTACTCAAACATGCGTGAAAGATACAAAACACAACTACAGGTATGTTCCATTTTGTGTAGTATAAGGCCTGTAAAATAATGGATATTGTCTCAGAGTCAGAAGGCTATAGATGATATAAGTGTGTAGTATATACAAAACACCAGCAGGGGGCGTTAGGTCTGCAGCTGTCGGTACATTGAAAAGTGAGTTTCACAATATGACTTTAAACAGCCCTACTTTACATTTATTCAAGTACAGGTGGTTTTATAGCTCAAAAATACCTCAAAAACAGGCATTCTGACTGTGAGTGGGGTCACCTCTCCACAGATCTGACCTGTACCTCGGTCTGGTTCGGTCTCCATGACGATAGAAAGGTTTAATTGCCATACTTTAATGCCATACATTCAAGACAAAGCATTAACACCTGAATGGAGAAAAGCATTTGATGGACCCTCCAGAAAAATCACACAGTGCATCTTTAAACTTGCTGTGAGTTGGACTAGTGGCCAGTCATTGGTACTGCAGAAAAAATAAAAAATCCTCTCCAGCCCAGCATTTTTCTCATAGAGCGCAATATAAACACAAATTACTCATGTTCAGCTCCCAGGGACCTACAGCTTTCAAAAATATCAGAGTTTGTGGTAATTTGGCAACCCTTTTAGCCAACGTTTGGCTCCAGTCAAATGAAGCTCACGAGGCTAGCAGTTATGGTGTTTTTTCAATACAAAGTGAATGAGTCGATGGAGCCAGAAGCGTCCCCATGTTCACTTCCTATTTGGAAAGTGGTGGCTAGTGGGTTAGCTATGCCCATTTATATATACAGTCTATGGTTGTGCTCTATTTTAAATATAGCTGGCCCTATATTTTGTTCAGTAACATTAAAGGTGTACTGTGCAACTTTTTGGTTGGGGGTCCATCACCTACTTGTTTCGATGGAGATGTCATTGCTTCTGCTTAGAATGTTCCACAGTATGACATTAAACAGCTCTACCTTACAGTTACTGAATTACAGGTGCTTTTATAGCTCAAAAATACCTAGAAAAACAGGCATTCTGACTGTGAGCGGGGTTGTCTCTCCACAGATCTGACCTGTAACTTGGTCGGGTTTGGTCTCCATGAAGATAGAAAGGGTTAATGCCATACTGTGAAACTTTCCAGACAAAGAGATAACATCTACATGAAGAGAAGCAGAAAATTGCTACCTCAGCACTCCACAGAAGAAGATATAAGGCCTTCTTTATATCTGTTTTTGTCTCTTCTTTTCTGAACTTCTGTCCAGTTCTCTCCATCTGCTGTCCTCGAATCCTCCCTTTTCTCATAAATACAGAGCGCCAATGCCTTCAGGCCAAAATCACGGAAAAAAGAAATGAATAGTGAAGCAATGGAGTGACAGTAGGAAAATGAGATACCAACAAAAAAGCCAGGGCCCACTCCTAGCTGCACTCTGATTGGCTGAAATCTCGTCCAATGGGAATGCAGGGGAGGAGCGGCACTTCCTGTCAGGTTGAGGGGGGCCTCCCGTGTGGTGTGTGGGTTTGAGGTGTGGGCAGTTTGGCAAGACACTTTTAAGGCTGGGTTTGTTAGCAGGGATGGAAAGTGAATGTATACATGCCAATAAGAGTTACAAGAAGTACCACAGGACATCTCAGAATATTAGGAGTTAAAGCTGAACAGTTAAATATACACTGTGGAATTTTTAAGTTTTTTGTTTTTTTTTTTCAACTTTATTTTGGTTAAATCCAGAGGTGGGTACTACTCAGTGACTTTTGCTTGAGTAACTTTTTAAAGAAATTGTACTTTGCATCATTTTACTCCTACATGAGTAATATTTTTGTTGAACTAATAGAACTCTCACTTGAGTAAAAGGTGTGAGTAAGTCTACAAGTGACAAAACAAAAACAATTTAGACGTGTGGGTCTCTTGCACCGCTCTTTCAAATAATGTTTTTTTGTATTGTACCTCAAATTACATTAAATTTAACGATCCTATAATACGCAAAATTGACTCTTGTGAGCTTTAAGTCATGTTATGATGTTGTTACCTCCTCAAAAACAGACCTAGAGTTGTGTTTTGTTTCATTCACATGTTTGAGTAATCCTTTATTAATAGTCTGTCTACGTCTCCAAAGATAAAAACGCTCTGTTCCACCTTGTGATGTCATGAAGTGGTAGTTTTCAAGTTAACAGCTCCTTTTACCTTTAGTTCAGTAGAGATTGGCAATTCCGGAGCTGAACTGATTCAAATGATTCTAGTGAAAGTGAATGGAGTTTAAATTTATAATACGAGGTTAAAGTTTCAGTGCAATTTATTTATAGCCCAAAATCACAACAGAAGTCGCCTCACAGGCTTCACACAATTGTTGATTTAACCAGAGGTGGGTGGAGTAGCCAAAAATTATACTCAGGTAAGAGTAATGTTCATAATAAATAAATAAATGAATAAATAAATAAATAATATTACTCAAGTATCAATTCACTCAATAAAATAAAAACAATAAGTAAAAAGCTTTTCGTCAGTCTATTTTTTGCTAAAAAGTTCCATATTGTGCCTTTTAAAAGCGGTGCACTGGTGGAGGGTCTGCCATCTGCTTGTCTCCATGGTGATCTTTGATTTGCCTGGGATGTTCCACAGTATGGCATTAAACATACTGTTCATTAATTTATAGGTGTTTTTATTTCTCAAAACTACCACAAAGACATGTATTCTTACTGTGAGTGGGCCCAGTTCTCCACAGATCTCACCTGTAACTTGGCCTGGTGATGTGCGCTGCTTGTCTCCATGGAGATAGTTAAATTAAATGCCATCCTGTAGAATATTTTGGGAAATAACAACATGGAGTCAAACAGGTAGCGGACTCTACCAGAAAAGTTGATGTTAAGAAATAATTTATTGTATATACCAAAAAACTGTATGAAAATGTGTTGGTTTGTTTTACAGTGAGCAAATGTGAGTAAAGATTTTAAAGGTGCATTGTGTAACTTTTCTGGTAGAGGCTTTAAACCTTCATGAAGACCAAACTACCAGACCAAGTTACAAGTCAGATCTGTGGAGAGACAACCCCACTAACAGTCAGGATGCCTGTTTTTCTAGGTATTTTTGAGCTATAAAACCACCTGTAATTGAATAAATGTAAGGTACAGCTGTTTAAAGTCATACTGTGGAACATTCCAGGCAGAGAAATGACAAAAAAATCTATAAAAACAAGCAGATGATGGACCGTCAACCAAAAAGTTACATAACGCACCTTTAAATAGTGGCGTTTTAAGTGCAGTTTTCAGAAATACTACACTTAAAATACCAGGTTTATTATTATGGCACTACTTCCACTTGTGCTTACTACATTAGACATGTTGATTGTTTAAACTGGCCCAATCTGCTCTTACTTTTTATGGAGGAAAAGGGAAAAATAAGCAGGTCTTAACAAGGCGAAATCTAACCAAAACCAAACGGCAACAGAAAAACCTGAGGTGGAAGCTGGACTGTTATCAAAGCAGTGGAAGAAGGGCTGTAGTTGAGCGTGTGGGTTTTACATGTTAAAACAGCAGCCGACCAAAACTTAAACTAATCACTGTGATGAGAGGAGCGTGTGGCTTATCTGTACACGATTTGATCCAGATGTTTGAAGGAAATGAGTTATTGCATTGATCTGGGTGTGTGAAATTGGAAAAGTATATGTACTAGTCGTTATTGCAATCTTTAACACCTCTTCCTTTTGGTTTAGGTTTGGAATTCCTGTCATACTGTCTATAATATCTTTAAGTATATGTTAAACTCAGGTCTTTTTAATAAATCAATAACACGGCTTAAAGGTACAATGTGTAACTTGTCTACTGCGGGGTCTGTCACCTGCTTGTCTCCATGGAGATGTACCTAGAATGTTCCACAGTATGGCCATAAACTTAAGAATCTCCATGGAGACCTGCAAGCCAAATTACAGATTAGATTTGTGGAGACCAGACCCCACTGTTTTTAATTTTTTTGTTTGTTTTTTAAAGATATTTTTGAGCAATAAAAAACACCTGTAGTTGAATACGATTTAATCCAGATGTTTGAAGGAAATGAGTTATTGCATTGATCTGGGTGTGTGGAATTGGAAAAGTATGTATACTTTATTGCAATCTTTAACACATCTTTTTGGTTTTGGTTTGGAATTACTATCAGCTACTGTGACTATAACACAATATTTGCTTCATAGGGTGCAAAGAAGTTACATGTTACAGTATAGTGGCATTATAATCCAAAACTAGTATCATCTGGTAACACTGATTTCTGGACCTTTAAAGGTGCACTGAAATAATTCTTCATAGAGGAGTTTCAGTGCATTTCATTCACAAAAATCATTGGTATCTGACCATTATTATGATATTTGATAGTGTCTCCTGCATATCGCAATAGGAAACCATTTTTTGCGCAGTTTGATTCAAAAATTAAATATTACTTATTTGTTTTTTGCTTTTTTTAAGAGGGGATATTTTGTGCAATCATTTTAAATTATTTTTAGCTTTCTATCATGTTTTAACGTTGCCTGAAGAGGTTTAAAATGTCATCCATGGATGTTTGAGTCATTTAGGAATCTCTCCCAGGCCCTATTCGAACCCTTGTTACAGTTAGCTATAAGATTCTGTCCAAACCTACATCATCCATGCTCCCACATGACAATTCTCCATAAATATACAAAAACACAACACAAAACTTTACACAACAACTTGACAAACCTGGTGCAATGTGCGGTAGTTTCATTAGCGGGATGCATGCTGCTTGTGTTGTTATAGTGCTCTGAAGGGGGAGTGATGCATGGAGAGCAAAGAGAGGGGGGACTCAAACCGTCTAAAACTAAACTGAAACTTATATAACATTTTTATACGTTGTTTTTGGCAACTGAAGCATTTTCAAAACAATAAAATGTAACATGGTGATTTAAATGTTATGTTTTAGCAGTTAATACCCCATAGAAGTAAAATACCCCCTTTTTAACCCAAACTGCACAGTCTTTCTGATCTCCGTGCAGGAAATAAGATCTCCTCAAAATTTTCCTATTCTAACAAAGTGTGAAGCTGCAGATTACATTCACATAAAGCAGCGTGTACATTAGCACGTTGGCTGTAAGTGCTCACACGTGCGCAGAGCACTCTGTAAGGGCCATTTTGTGTGTTTGGTTCTGCTTTGTGTAATGCTTGACGTATGTGCGTATATGACACGAAGTGGGGGCCGAAATCTGCACACACTCTTGCGTCATGGGGACCAAAATCGCATCCCATTGAGATGAATTCAGAGTTCAACAGTTTGGTTTAAACTGCAGATATAAGGTGGGGTTTAGGTTAAAATCAACTGTAATTATGGGTGAGGTTAGGATCCGTCTCCAGGAAATGAATTTAAGTCAATGCAATGTCTCCAAAAAGCATGGAAACCCAACGTATGTGTGTTTGTGTGTTTGTGTGTTTGTGTATGTGTTGTATTTTTTATAATTTATAAGGACTTTTCACATTTGGGAAGTTTGGGATTGACACTGTTTTGTCATGGGCAGGGCTTAGCTTGTCACGGGCGGGGCTTAGATGTTGTCATAATCCTCGTCCTCACAAATCACTCGCCTGACCAGCCAGACCCTTCTACATTCTACAACTGGACAATAGAGATGTGAAAATCCATCCATCCATCCATCTTCTCCCGCTTAATCCGTCTAGGTCGCGGGGGCAGCACGCTGCCCATTACTCTGTGCACCAGACCCAGACCCCTATGAACCCCTCTGCAGGTGGTGAGCCCACAGGAGGGAGGAATTCCTTGACGGTCCTTGGTTGTATACTGTTCATAGGGGTGTTGCATGTTTTTGGTTGATGGGGGGAAACCGGAGTACCCGGAGGAAACCCATCCAGACACGGGGAGGAAACATGCAAACTCCACACAGAAAGGCCCGGGTGACCCGGGGATCGAACCCGTAACCTTCTTGCTGTGAGGCATGAGTGTTGCCACTCAGCCACCGTGCCGCCAGATGTGAAAATCCTCTGTCCAAATCGGAGGTTTGCATGCAGGCTCTCCCGGCTCCTTCTGACCCTGGCTCTGATTGACTTACATTGGAATATTGTGGCCCCTCTTTCTGTAACTGCTTCTTTGGTCTTAAAATGTTTGTATTAACCCGCGCTACATGATTTGTCCGTTAAAAAATCCTGTTCATAATATAGAGTCCAGCTCCAAATTCTCCGCTGTAACCATTAGCATCACGAGCTTCGTGAGTGGAGCTGAATGCTGTGGGTGATGTCACACTCGCTTAGTCCACTTCTTTATACAGTCTGTGGAAAGTAGCCAGAGCATGCGTCTATCTGTTTGGTTAATCCACCTGTCAATCACACTCTCTGAAATCAGGAAGACAGGACACAGCTCCAGAGCCACTCGTCTTTTTAAAGTTTTTTCAAAGCGTGTGGTGCTGACTGGACAGGTAAATGAGCCACCAACTGTAGGCACAACTGTCAGAAGCTCTATTAGACTTAATATGAGTTTTGTTTTAACACAATCTGAAAAAAACAGATTTAGTTGGAACTACAACAGGTGAGCTGATATGTGCTGTTTCTTTCAAATACAGTTACAGTCACAAGCTAGCTGGTGTAACTGAGCGTGGGGCTGGGGCCCACAAAATGTACTTTATCCCCAATATTACAGGTAGGAATGCAGGTTTTGGTAAGGGAGAGGCAGATACAATAATAAAGATTAATAATCTTAATTAAAATAGAGGCCAAAACATAGAGACAAAAATAATCTGACTTAATTAATTATAGTACTGCAAATACTAACAACTAAAGTTAACATAAATAAAATAGAATAATGTGAACCCAAATAAAAACAGCAGTGACTATTCACCTACAACAACAAATTACAATAATTAGGCCACAAAACATCATTCAAACAAGACCAAATAAAAGAAAAGTACAGACAGTAAGTCACCCCAGTATTAGTCGGTGCCTTGACGGCAAACGCTGAGGCTCCACACCAGATGAACAGCGGCAGTAGTGTCGGGGCAGCCAGCGTCAGGCCGAGCTACACACTTCCTCTGCATGTAATATAAACATTGTCCATTTGCAGTCAATACAAAGAAAAATACACAGCAACAGGGACACAGAGTTTAAATAGTTTGCAATGCGGAAGTGCTATGGGAGCTGGGGAGGGACAAATGCAGCCTGCTACACTGGCATTAGCTCTAGTTTTACAGTTAGTCACTCTCACTTTTTTTGTTGAAAATCATCTCCATGGAGATGTTGTTGCTTTGCCTGGAATGTTTTACACATTACAGTATGACATTACACTTTCCTATCTTCATGGATCTCAAGGTATTTTTGAACAATAAAAATGTCCGTAATCTACCAAATGTAACATATATTTGTTTAATGCTGTGGAAGATACTTGCTGTGGAGTTCCAACCAATTAATACTGTCACTGTGTCATTGAGCAAGGCCTTTTTGTTTTTTTAGTGAGGTTGGTATAGAGCTTTAGACTTGGTTTAGTCCTAGTCCTGGTGTAGTCCTGATTTAGTCCTGGTTTAGTCCTGGTTTAATCCTGGTTTAGTCCTGGCTCAATCCTGACTCAGTCCTGACTCTGTCCTGGTTTAGGGTTAGTGGTTAGAAGGTTATAGGAGGATGCAGCTGTCACCACACCACCACAAAACAGCACAGCTTTGAACCAGCTGGATGTCAACTACAAGCATGTAGTTTCTGAAGTTTTTGAACTCGGGAAAAAGCTTGGGTTGCCAGTTGAGTTCACAGAGCTGAAAAGAGAAGGCCCTGTTCACAAGGCCACCTTCTCTTTTAAAGTGACTGTGGGACATTTCACTGGGACAGGTGAGGGACATTCAATTACTATTGCCAAACGACAGGCAGCTGAGCAGGTGCTGCCTGAGCTGCAGCGCCTGCCTCTCCCAGAGAAAGTCCCAAAACCCCAGAGGAAAAAGAAATGCCAGGCTGTCAGCCAAGAAGCACCAGTTTTCAAAGAGGATAGAAACCCTGTGAGTTGCCTTAATGATCTGGTGTTTGTGAAGCGAGCCAGACCTCCTGTGTACACTGTGGTGGACGTGGACAGAAGCACAGAGAAATGGATTTACCATGTACAGGTAACCTTTGGAGGCAATACTGTGACTGCCAGAGGCTTCACGGCGAAGGATGCCAAAAAGAATGCGGCGGCCCTCATCCTAAATGGGTTTGGGTACAGTTTTAAAACAGATGAACCTCAGGTTCTGAATGTCGCTTCTGTAAAAGAAGATTCACCTTCACTCACCCAGGAAGGAAGTGACATACCCACCACTCAAGTCCAGTGCTCCTCAGAGGACTTACAGACTCTGCCAGCAGAGGGCGCTACTGAAAATGCACAGGAGGTTTCACAAACTGTCACTTCTGTTGCGCAAGAAGATGTCTCTCAGGTTACGTGCACATCTGACATGCCCACAGTGAAAGAAAGGCCAAAATACTCCATCATTGAGTGCATACCACAGGACCTACTACCAATGTTGGCTGCGATGGGAGTTTTGGAGAAAGTGAAGGAGTCAGTAGAAAAAACAACCCTATCAGAGTCTGCACCAGTGTGCCCACTGCCACAAGAGCCTGTGGATCCAGTTATACAGGAACCTGCTCCTGAGATGGACAGCAGACCTGAAATTAATGTCTGTGATGCTGAGATGGAGAAACCACAGGTACAAGAGGTTACCGAGGTGGAACACTCCATCACTGACCACATACCACAAGGACTCTTGGTGACTGCGATGGGAGATTTGGAGAGACTGAAGGAGTCAGAAGATAAACCAGCCCCATCAGTATCTGCACCAGTGTGCCCACTGTTACAAGATCCTGTGGATCCAGTTATCCAGGAACCTGCACCTGAGATGAAGAAACCAGTGGGACCTGATGTTACTGAGGTTGAGACTCAAGTGGGACCTGATGTGACTGAGGTGGAGACTCCAGAGGGACCTGATGCTACCGAGGTTGAGACTCCAGTGGTACCAGAGGATACCGTGGTGGAGAGGTCAGAAGATGGAGTCCAAAATGTGCTACAGGCCAGTCAGCCAGAAGCTCAAACTAAAAAGACTAAAACAGTATTCACTATAATCATTGAATTGGTCAGGGCTGAGCCTGTCACCTCTCCCACTGAACCAAGCCCCATCAGTGAAGGAGAGACACCCGGACAACCAGAGGCAAATGAGGCATTTGCATCTGAAAGCAGCAGTTCACCTGTGCTTCAGTTTGGGCCCACTGTGTCCTGCAGCCTGACTAGAGTTCTGGTCCAAAAAATACTGCAAAAAAACAAAGTATACAGCCGGGACACCTGCCACATCATCTCCAACAGACTGGATGACAGCATCAAGGACCAGCTGATCGTGGGGCCAGATACCTTCATCAGTGAAAACAAACTCATGAGAATCAGCAAAGCGGCTGCCAGACATCTAGAAAAAGAATATGGTTCACCTGCCATTCTCCTGCACGCAGCATGTGCCCCCAACAATGCAAAGTTTGAAGCTAATGTTGTAAAATATCTCAACATTGAGCTCAAGGCATTTCAAACCCGCCCGAGGTCAGCCTTGGCCAACTTCTTCTCTGCTCTGAGGAGGGCCTTCAGCACCACCTGTTAGGCTCCTCACCTCAACAACCAATAAATAAACAATAAACATTTAAGCATCATTCAGTGTTTCTCATATATATGTGTGTGTGTGTGTGTGTGTGTGTGTGTGTGTGTGTGTGTGTGTGTGTGTGTGTGTGTGTGTGTGTGTGTGTGTGTGTGTGTCTGTATGCACGTGTGTGTGTGATTGCTTGTGTATGTGTGTGTGTACAGTATACGTGTCTGTATGTATGTGAGTCTGTATGTATGTGTGTGTACATTGGCAGTGTTCCAGAGGCTGATGTTGATAAAATGTGACCACATAATTCCCCCACAGAGAGGAGAGTGAAGCCAGTGTGTGTATATGTGTATATATACATGTACATAGTTTCCTCACACTCCTCCTCTTTAGGCTGAATAAATGATCACTCCCTTCCAAGAATGTCTTACACTGCAAAAAAGGACTTAAAATGGATTGAAATCTTGTATCGAGTATCTTTCTAAGTAGTAAGTTAAAGCCACAGTATGTAACCTTTTAGACAAAACAGTATATATTTTATTTTGCTTGTATTATTGCACTAAAAACATGAAAAAAAAAAAAAAACATGTGTCCTTACTGTGAATAGGCTTGCATCTCCACAAACCTGACATTCATTTGCAGGAGGACCTCCACCTGCTTCTTTCTAAATGTTGTTCCTATCTCCATGGAGAATGTTAACGTTCTGTTTCCATGAAATCATACAGAAAGTTACATACTGTACCTTTAAACATAGCACATTAAGTATTTTAAAGCTTTAACTGCTTTAAAAAGTTTATCACTTTATTTAAAAGCTTTATTTGAGATCAATATTGCTCTTTACAAGGGGTAAAATGTAAAAGCTGAGTCTCCTTTCCACAGACCTGACCTGTAACTTGGTCTGGTGATGTCTCCTCCCTGTCACCATGGAGTTTGATTAGCTTAATGCCATACTATGGAACAAAGCAATAACATATCCATAATTTAAGAGAAGAGAAGAGGAATTTTTTTCCCGTGTTGCAACGCAAAATACAAGAAAAGTAGAAGAGAAAACCTCCAATCAAAAATAAAGACTGTGACAAAGCAGTGCCCACAGTTAGCTTCACACCCCCAGGGAATTTGGATGACATCAGTCGCAAAGTAGCTGCTGCTTGTTGTACATAATAGCACTGTAAAGAATGCATTGTACCTGCCGCAAATATTTGTACAGTGTATTTTGCTTGCCGCCGTCCTCCCTCTCGTCTCCTGCACATACACACAGCGATCAGGCTCTCTGTACATGTGGTCATTGTGTTATGATAGCCTCACGTTTCACAGAATGACTTCATACTTTCTTGGAAATTAAGGCAGTCTGGTTCACATTGTACACGGTATAGGGGCCCAATATACTGTACTTCTAGTGATCAAAACATATAGCAGGATTAGACAGGATTTGGTACAGTTATGTTATATAACTAACCTAAACCATACACACAGAGGTGAATAGTGCTACATTTAGTTTAAAGGTGCACTGTGTAACTTTTTTGGTTGAGGGTCCGTCACCTGCTTGTTTCTATGGATATGTCTTTGCTCTGCCTGGAATGTTACAGTTTTACTTTACATTTATTCAGTTACAGGTGTTTTTTTTATAGCTCAGAAATACCTACAAAAAGATGCATTGTGACTGTGAGCGGGGTCTCCACAGATCTGACCTGTAACTTTGTCTGGTTTGGACTCCATAATGATAGAAAGGTTTAAAACATTCCAGACAAAACAATAACTAACTTCATGGAGAAAAGCGTTTGACGGACCCTCCACCAGAAAAGTTGCACAATGCACCTTTAATTTTTTGAAGAAATTGTACTTTTCTACTTTTACTTGAGTGTATTTTTACTGAAGTAACAGTACTCTTACCCGAGTAAAAGTTGCGGTGTCTACAAGTGACAAAAGCTTTAGGTCGACAGTATGAAATGATTCGAACATTTGTGTTTCTTGCGGCGCTCCCTCAGATAATAGTTTTTCTAATTTTTGTGTCTATCCTTTGAAAATACCTTTTTTTTTTTTTGCATTATTTAATATTTTGTTCCTCAAATTACATTAAATTCAAATTATAAATCAGTTACATTCCGACAGTTACTTTTTAAGTTATTCTTAATTGAGTAGTAGTTTTCCCAAGTACTTTTTTACTCTTACTTGAGTAATTTCTTTGGCCACTACTTTGTACTTCTACTTGAGTAATATTATTCTGAAGTAACGTTACTCTTACTTGAATAAAATATTTGGCTCCTTTACCCACCTCTGCATACACAATAGGCAAAAATCCTACAGTAGTCCTGACCAAGTCTAGCTCAAGACCTGGAGATGGGTTTCTTTACCAATGTGGAATATTATATAAGGGGGTTAAAGATTTAAAGGATTTAAAGGTGCACTATGTAACTTTTCTGGTTGGATCTCTGCCACATGCTTGTCTCCATGGAGATGTTATTGCATCCCCACAAACCTGACTCTTATTTGTCCTGGACGAGGGCCTCGTCTTGTGTGTTTCCATGGAAATGCTGCCTATAATGTTCCCCAGTATGGCATAAAACATATGTATCTCCATGGAGAATGTTCTGAATGGCTTTAACTTTCTTTTTCCATGGAATCATGCAGGTGACCTCCACAAAGTTACATACTGTACCTTTAACTACAATTGTTTTGTCTGTACTATTTACTTTGTACTTTTTATTTGAATTGCACACACCTTCTCATTCAGTGTTGTTTTTCTTTCTTTATACTACTTTACTACTTTCTACATTTTAGGTACACACAGAAGACAGCAAGACATAAAGAAGTATGCAGCAAAAAAATAAAAAATAAAATAAAAAGTTGTTAATGTTGTTAATGAAAACATGCACATTACAGACTTTGTGAGGGGCCCCTCCCTGCACTGGGCCCTAGGTAGTACCCTTTACCCCCCCAGTCCGACGCCCCTGCATATCCTCAAAGTATCCACCCTTTGCTTTGTTGACAACACTGCAAAACCTCAATGAGTTTCTTGATGAAGTCTCCTGAGATGGTTTTCACTTCACCGCTGAGCCATGTCAGGATCAAGAAATGCCAAAAGTGCAAACCTGGGTTCAAAGCAAAGGGTGACTTTTTTCTTGATTTATTTTTTATCTAAAGCAAGATTTGACTTTTATTGAGTTTGTTTTTTTGTTTACTACATCCCACATCATTCCATTCATAGTTCTGATGCCTTCAGTGAGAATGTACAATGTAAATAACCATGGAAATGGTTGTGATGTCATGAAGCGGCAGTTTTCAAGTTAACAGTTACCTTTTACCAGTTCAGTACAGAAATGCAGGTCTGAAATCATCCAAATTGAAATAATTCTAGTGAAATTGTATGAAGTTCATAAACTCATAGAGGCACTGTATTACCACATGACATCATAAGGTGGAACAGAGTGTTTTTCTATTTGAGAGATTACCTCAACCTAAATATGCAGGTTTGTGTGTTAAACATGTGTGAATAAAACAAAACACAACTCCAGGTCTGTTTTTGATGAGGAAACAACATCATAACATCAGAACATCAGAAAATAGTGTAATATGGGCCCTTTAAACTTAAGATATTTTATAAGAGAGTGCTCTGACATTAATGCCTCTTCTAGTAACATTAGGCAGTACATGCTAGACAGTTTACGTTGACATTCAGCAGTATGTTTCTATACATCCCCTGTGTTTAGGTTGAGTGTTTATTTTGGCCACAGCAGCTCATTTGAACAGTGAGAGCATAAAGAACAGTGTGTGCTCCTTCCAACACTGACTCTGAACACTTCCTATCGACATCTGTCACCTGTACACCTCGCAGAGCACAGGTAATCCTGCTTAAAGATGGGCTATTATGCAAAAGCAAGCTTTCTACCATGTTAAAATGTCATTCCTTCATCAAAAACATGCCTGAAGAAGTTTTAGATGTCATAATGCATGTTTGAGTTTGAGCGATTTCTCCCCTGGGGCCTATTCAAACCCTGTACAAAGCATGATGCAAAACAATACACTGCAACTTCAAAAAGCTGATGCGATGTGCAGTAGTTTCATTAGCAAAATGCAGATTTTCAAGATGCACTGTGTAACTTTTCTAATGGAGGGTCCGTCACCTGCTTGTTTCTATGGAGATGTCATTGCTTTGCCTGCAATGTTCCACAGTATGACATTAAACAGCTCTACTTTACATTTATTCAATTACATGTGATTTTATAGTTCAAACATACCCAGTAAAACACATTCTGACTGTGAGCGGGGTTACCTCTCCATAGATCTGACCTGTAACTTGGTCTGGTTTGGTTTCCATGAAGATAGAAAGGTTTAATGCCATACTGTGAAACATTCCAGACAAAGCAATAACATCTCCATGGAGAAAAGCATTTGACGGACCCTCCACCAATTTGCACCTTTAATGTGACTCTGAAGGGGAGTAACTTAGCATGAAGAGCAAAGGGAGAGGGCAAACTTATTTAACATGTTAATACGTATGTGAATATAGCATTTTCAAAACAATAAAAGGTAACATGGTGATCTCAACGTTATGTGTTAGCAGTAAATACCCCCTAAAGAGACTGAAAAGACTCAAAGTTTATATTACTAAAAACTGCTTTCTCCAATCAGTACTTCTGTAACCTCTATGCCATTTAATATCCATTTATACTTTTACAACAGATATATGTATTATGATTTTGTACTTGGCTAAAAAAAAACAAAAACAAAAACAAAAAAAAACATTGCGTACTAGTAGAGACTTTGACTATAGAGCTTCCAGCATGAAAAACCCATGGAGGTGCTGCCCTCTTCTGGCAGAATTAAACTTTGCATTGACTTAGACAAACTTTATTGATCCACAAGGGAAATTATTTGGATACAGTAGCTCAAACATCACAATATAATATAATAACAGAGTAACAAAAATAGATGGTATAGCAAAAAGAGTAAGAGACACGTGTCAAATGAGAAATAATTATAAAAATAAATGTATAAGTACAAGTCAAAATAAAATAGAAATATAAGTAATAAAGTAATAAACTATATAGTCACAGCTATATACAAGAGACAAGAGCGACAGTGCAATACTATGCTGATTGACAGGGCGTGAGGTAATCCGTTACTTGGGATTAACTTGGAGTACAGTTGTAGGGAGTATTATCTGTTACATAAGGGTGAGTTGTTGTACAACTGTATGGCGTATGGTATGAATGTAGTCCTGAATCTCTCACTGTTTGAGCGAGCTGTAGGAGCCTATTGGAGAATGAGCTCCTCTGTCCCTCTATAGTCTGGTGCAGTGGGTGAGTTGTTGTACAGTTGTAGGGAGTATTATCTCCTCTGTCCCTCTATAGTCTGGTGCAGTGGGTGAGCAGGAGTGTCCATGATGGAGAGCAGTTTGTCCAGTGTCCTCCTGTCCCTCACTGTGACAAATGTCTCCAGTTCACAGCCGATTACGTAACCCGCTTTACGGATCAGTTTGTCAATCCGCCCAATGTCTCTTTTACTGGTGCCGCTCCCCCAGCAGAACCACAGGGAAGTCCAGGGCGCTGGCCACCACAAACTGGGAGAAGATCTCCAGTAACTTGCTGCACACATTGAAAGACCTGAGCTTTCTCAGGAAGTAGAGTCTGCTCATGCTCTTCTTGTAGACAGCATTACAGTTGTCCCTCCAGTCAAGTCTGTTGTTCACCTGTACGCCAAGGTACTTGTAGCAGTCCACTATTTCCACGTCCTGGCCCTGGATGGTAATGGGCTCCACAGGTGTCCTCTTTCTCCTAAAGTCAATCACCAGTTCCTTGGTCTTGTCAACGTTCAGGAGCAGATGATTTGCCAGGGACCACTCCACAAAGTTTGTAATCAGTGTCCTGTACTCCAGCTCCTGTCCATCCCTGATACACCTGACCACTGCAGAGTCATCAGAGAACTTCTGCAGATGGCAGGACCCGGAACTGTACTGGAAATCAGAGGTGTACAGAGTGAACAGGAACGGAGACAGGACTGTACCCTGGGGAGCTCCTACATTACTGACCACCGTGTCAGACAGGGTGGTCCCCAGTCGCACGTACTGAGGCCTGCCTGACAGGTAGTCATTAATCCAGGAGACAATGGAGGAGCTGACACCCATCCTGAGCAGCTTCTCACTCATCAGAAAGGGCTGGATAGTGTTAAAAGCACTGGAGAAATCAAAGAACAATATCCTCACAGAGCCCTTAACACTATCCAGGTGAGAGTGAGCCCGCTGCAAAAGATAGATTACAGCATCATCCACACTAATGTGGGACTGATAGGCAAACTGTAGAGGATCCAGGGATGGTGCCACCAGGGGTCTGAGCTGAGCCAGAACAAGTCTCTCAAACACTTTCATGACATGAGATGTCAAAGCCACTGGTCTGAAGTCATTAAGTCCAGATGGAATAGGCTTCTTGGGCACAGGCACAATGCAGGAGGTCTTCCATAGCACCGGTATCCTCTCAAGCTTCAGGCTCAGTGTGTAGAGAAAGTGCAAGATCCCAGTGAGCTGTGCTGCACAAGTCCTCAGCACGCGGGGGTTGACTTGGTCTGGTCCAGGAGACTTGTTATGATGAATTTTCTCCAACTGCCTTTTCACCTGCGCAGGTGTCAAAGACAAAGAGCTGAGTTCCTCCGTGGGGGTGGGAGCAGGTGTGGGAGCAGAGGTGATGGGCTGATGAATGGTCGTCTGGGTGGTCTGTGGTGAGGTGTGAATTGGGCGTCCGGGAGGTGTAGAGATGGGGGTGCCAGGGGATGAGAAGCGATTGAAATGCAGATTGAGCAGGTTTGCTCTGTCTGGGCTATTGTCCTGCAGCTTTGATCGAGGGCTGAAGCCAGTAATGGCCTTCATGCCTTGCCACACTTCCCTGATGTTATTTTGCTGGAGTTTTGCCTCAAGCCAGTACGCTTCTTGGCCTAGTCTGAGCTGGATCTTCAGCTGCTGTTGCACCCTCTTCACCTCGTCCTTATCACCAGAGTTGAAGGCGTTGCATTTTTGGATGTCTCTCTTTTTTCATCTATCAAAAAGAATTCTATCAAAAGAATTGGCTCCAAAGCCAATACCGGATATAGTATAAAAGGTGCACTATGTAACTTTATGGTTGGGGGTCCGTCACCTGCTTGTTTCTATGGATATGTCATTGCTCTGCCTGGAATGTTCCACAGTATGACATTAAACATCTCTGGCTTACATTTATTAAATTACAGCTCAAAAATATGTGGAAAAACAGGAATTCTGACAGTGAGCGGGGTTGCCTCTCCACAGATCTGACCTGTAACTTGGTCTGGTTTAGTCTCCATGAAGATAGAAAGCTTGAATGCCATACTGTGAAACATTCCAGACAAAAGCAATAACATTTCCATGGAGAAAAGTATCTGACGGGCCCTCCACCACAAAAGTTACACAATGCACCTTTAAAGTACAAATATTGGTGTATATATAGTAAATGAAGTATATTTCTGTTCAAGGGCGCTCCTCCATTCACTCTGAACATGAACCAGTACGCCACAAAGAAGAGCGCGGCAGAGGGCATGCTGGACATCGCTCTATTTCTGGCCAACATCACCCACATGAAGACTGTGATTGAGCAGGGAGCTGGATACAGGTCAGACACAACTGCAAAAAGCCATATCAAGCTAAGTTAAAGGTGCACTATGTAACCTTTTGGTTAGGGGTCTGTCACCTGCTTATTTCGATAAATATATCAAAGCTGGAACGTCCCACAGTATGACAGTATGACATTAAACAGCTCTACCTTACATTTATTCAATTACCAGTTTATAGCTCATTCTCATTCTGACTGTGAGCGAAGTCGCCTTTCCACAGATCTGACCTGTAACTTGGTCTGGTTTGGTCTCCTTGAAGATAGAACGGTTTAATGCCATACTGTGAAACATGCTAGACAAAGCAATAACATCTGCATGGAGAAAAGTATTCAACAGACTGTACACCACAAAAGTTACACAATGCACCTTTAAAATGACTTAAATTAAGAACATTTGACTTTATTTGAGTAGATTCAACTTGACAAGTAAAATGATCTACCAGTGGTATAAGTGTTTTCCTTAATTCAAGCAACATTTGAGTTTGTTTCTTAATTTAAGTGCAAAGAGTGCTTCTTATCTTAAGTGTAGCAAGATGTATTTTCATATTTTAAGTACAAAAAGTCTTGTTCCATTGGCAGATAATTTTACTTGCCATGTGAAATTGAACTTGTGTACTGCTACTTCTACTATGGATTCAAGTTATATTCAAAAGCTTTTCTCTTGTATTCATTTTGTGCAGGTACTATGCTGCAGTCCTGACCCTGATCTCCTTCTCCCTGGTTCTGCAGATAGTGGCAGGAGTCCTCATCGTCATCATTGGTAAGAATTATTCGATTATATTCGATTATATTTGATTATATTCCCCTATGACCCCCCTGTGTGCCGTAACCATCATGTAACACACTAACTCCCCCTCCACCTTCACGGCAAACAAATACAGACTTCCTGGTGGAATTTAAAGGTGCATTGTGTAACTTTTCAGGTGGAATGTACGCCATGTCTTCATGGAAATGTTATTGGTTTGCCTGGAATGTTCCACAGTATGGGATTAAAGTTACATATCTCCATGGACACAAACAGGTGATGCGCCCAGGCCAAGTTACAGGTGAGATCTGTGGAGAGGTGACCCGGCCCCATTAATGCAAGATTAATGCCATGCTGTGGAATGTTCCAGGCATCTCCACAGAGACAATAAAGTGGATACACTATACCTGAAATGTTACAGTGTACCTTCAAAAAAGCACTGTGTAACTTTTTCGATATAGAATCTGCCACCTATATTTGTCGCCATGGAGATGTTATTGCTTTGCCTGGAATGTTCCACAGTATGGCATTAAACTGATTTCATTCATTTATTCATTATATATGATATCATTTATTATATTTATGTGTTTTTATAGTTTAAAAATGCCTTTAAACATGCATTCATTGAGTAGGCGCATCTCTCCACAGATCTGACCTGTAACTTGGCCTAGGGGGTGTCACCTGCTTGTCCCCATGGAGATATATAAGTTTAATGTCATACTGTGGGACATTCCAGCCAAAGCAACAACATTTCCATGGAAACAATAAAGTGGATACACACCATCTGAAAAGTTACATTATCCCTTTTAAGGTGTATTGCGTAACTTTTTGTAACCTGCTTGTCTCCATGGAGATGGTATTACTTTGTCTGACATGTTTCACATTGTGGCATTAAACTTATCCATCTTCCATTCATTCAGTTATGGTTGTTTTTATTGCTCAAAGAACATGCACACCTACAGTCAGAGGGCCATCCTTTACACAGATCTGACAGGTATCTTGGTCTGGTGGCATCTCCTGCTTGTTTCCATGGAGATAGTTAAGCTTAATATATTGTGAAACATTCCAAGCAAAGCAATTACACATGGAGACAAAAATATAGGCAGACCCTCCACCAGAAATGTTATGTGTCCCTTTAAGTTTCATATTTAAAAGTCAGTGTGAATTTGGCGCAGTGGTTTTGTGTGTATAGGTGCATATGCGTGTGTATGTTTTTACAGCTCGGAGGGATCTAAATATTGAAGCGAACCACAAACGTCTGAACAGTTTGAACAATCGCCTGACTGCCCTCGTCTTCCTCATCTTCATCACCAACATCCTCATCACCACCATGGGCATGGAACGCACCGGGATCTTTAGGATGCACTTCTCTGGATACTAAAATCTCAGCTATTCAAACACCTGTAGTAGAAATGTATTTGAAATGGTATATAGATCAGTTCAATGCCAGACAGTAGTAGAACATTACAGACAAAGCAGTTGATACTTTGCAGTGACATCATGCTGAGGGGGTGGGGGGGTCGTATGTCCATGTATGTCTGTGGCAAAATGTTCAGCAGTTACCATGGTGACAATGCACAATCGTGGCAATGCACACATTAGCAAACACACACCAAAAAGTTTGACGCGTGCGTGTTCCGTAACAATTAGAATGTGTGAAAAGTGAATGAGACAATTTACACCACTGCGTTTCCGATCCATGTGCAGCTCTACGGCAAAAAAATACGCAAGGAGTCTAAGGTTGTCTGAAAACTCAAGAAAAAAAATACTAAATGGATTTAAACAACACATTTTCAGGAGTCTGTCATCAAAACGAGCGTTCATGGTCCTGTTTATGTGTTTGATTTTCAACACAAAGCTGAGAGTCACTGTCACTCTCTTCTCAGAGGGACCTGTTTAACAGCACAAATCTGCTCAAGTTTGAGTAACAGCTTCAGACAGAGCAGTGCCTCCAGTTAGCTTCCCCTCCCTCCTCCCCCCCAGGCAATATTGATGACATTAGCTGCAAAGTATCAATCAACATCTCTTTGAAGACAAGCAGGTAACGGACCACCCACCAGAAATGTTACATAGTGCATCTTTAGACATTATCAGGTTTGGTATTTGTGGATTTCCAGCTTAGATGTTTCTCATATTCTTATGTAAATGTTATTTGTACAGGAATACTGGTCATAATATTATGTAAAAGTGACAGGTTTTCATCTTTTTCCAATATTTTTTCTTTTGGTGGGAATGGGAAAGTATCTTAAGATCAGCCAAGTGACAGTTTGTTGAAAAATATCAGAAAGTACAAAAATAGTTACGTTTAGACTCATGAAAATACATTACAACACTTCCATTATTAAGTTTAAACCGCCAGAATAAATTGTGCGTAATATTTACCACCAAACCAAGTAATAGTTAGAAAATTCGAAAACCTGTCACAAGCATTTTAAGAATTCTCTACTATATTATCAGACTAACCGAATCACCATGTTATTTCTCTACTCACCACATTAATCAGACAAAGGGCCCATGTCACATCATTTTCTGATCTAAGTTATGTTATTTCCTCATCACAAACACATCTGGAGTTGTGTTTTGTTTCATTCACACATGTTTAACACACAAACCCTGCATATTTAGACTGAGTTCTTCTGTCAAACAGAAAACACTCTGCTCCACCTTGTGATGTCATGTGGTGATAGTGCTCATGGAAGTACAATAAAAATCTGGAAGATGAATCCAAAGTGCTAGAGTAGAGCTAGCGTGGGCTCAGAGCGAGGCTCTTACAAAGCTGACTTTTAGGCGCTTTGACGATGTAAAAATTCATATTGATGTAAACGTTCATATTGTAATATTGACAATGTAAAAGTTCATATTGTAAAAATACAGAAGAATCCTTTCAAAATCCAACTTTTATGAAAGCTGTCAGTGCCCTGTCAGCCAAACACAAGCACAATAACTGGTCCCACCCGGTCCTCAATTTCGTTTTGAGCAGAGTGGGCTGGTCCGTGAGAATATTATATTATATTATAAACCACTTTGTGGCGCAAATAGGTTGGGGATCGCTGGTCTATGGGACAATTCTTTCTGGGCCGGGACCTGCAGTGCCTGGAGCAGCCACTAGAATAATTTGGATCATTTCAGCCCATTTCGCCAATCTCGACTGAACTAAAAGTAAAAGGAGTTGTTAACTTGAAAACTACAGCCTCATGACATCACAAGGTGGAACAAGGTGGAGCATTCTGAGCTTTGGAGATGTAGACAGACTAATATTTCAACTGAGCCATTGGACCAACCATAGATCTGTATGTGTGTGTGTATGCATGTATGTGTGTGCCTGGGTTGTATGTTGTGTGTGTTTTTTAGCTCGTTGTGAACTGCGCCTCCTCCCCTCGTACCAGCGTCTGTTAAACTTTTTAAATAACGTCATTACTGGACTCGTCTTTGTCACTATGGTGGTCAACATCATTAAGTCGGCCTTTGGGACACAGCGCAGCTTTCTCCTGGGCTGGCTCTTCCACAGATTTGTCCTCTGAGAATAGTTTGGTAGTTTATAAATAGCATATTATAATATAAATGCATAATAAATGAGCATCTCCATGGAAACAAGCACTAGAAAAGTTACATGATACACATTTAATAGCTTGGAAAGAGTCTCAAAAAACGTTTACTGCAAATTATACTGGGTATCATTGTGCTATAGAGTGAATGAAACATGCATGTATGTGTGTGTGTGTGTGTGTGTGTGTGTGTGTGTGTGCGCGCCTGTGTGTGTGTAGCCCGCAGAGACCTGAACGTGGTGTCCAATCAGAAGAGACTGGACTACCTGAACAACATGGCCACCGCAGTCATCTTCGCCACGACCGTCACCAACTTCTTCGTCAGTTTCTTCGGCTCCAAGAGGACGGGCTTTTTCCGCTGGCTGCTGGCTCGCCTACACTTCTGATGCACGCTCTCTTTATCGCTCATATGTCCAATTAATACACCTATGTCTGTATGACCTGTCTGTGTTTCAGTTTCTGAAAAAAGAAAGAAAGAAAGAGAAACTGGGCCTTTCAGTTCTGCAGTTTTGAACAGTCAATAAACTTGTTTCTATTATTATGCTGTTTTAGATCAATATTGAATTCACAATGAACAAAGTTTAAAATAATGATCCACGTATGTTATAGTTTAATACTAAACAGGGATACACCGATCCAGCTTTTTCAGTTTCGATACCGACATCGATAATTTGGCTTTTGGTATCTGTCAGTTCCCGATGTCATCCGATACCAGCGTAGGGACTGAAAAAGTCATTTTATTTCCATCAAAACACAGTTAACTTTCTACAAAATTGATCCAATCGTGTTTTTTATCCGCAAGTAACTACTGAACAGCTTTGTATGAATAAAAGTCCAAACAAAATGAAAAGTTCTGGGCCAATACTAGCCAGTAAATAGTCTTATAAAAAACAATAAAAGTCCCAACCCGATATCATGGAACCCCAGTATCAGTATCAGTGCATCCCTCATACTAAATACACCTAAGAAAGCTTAAAATGTCTCCTAATAATTCATCTGTTTTCATTCTTTCAAAATGGATTTGTTTTACTAACATTTTGTAAAACACGATCTGCTTAGATGAACCTTGATACAACTGTAAATGTTTCTATGTTTTCTTAATAAAATACAAATTTGTGTGACAGAAAACTTCATGTGAGCCTCTAACTGTAATGAAATGTCCCAGGTTTGATTCCCAGACTGTGTGGGGAGTTTGCATGTTCTTACTGTGCCTGGGTGGGTCTCCTTTGGGTGCTCTGATTTACCCCATTAAACCAAACCTTTCCCCCAAAGAGGTTTTCCAGACAAAATCCAAAAATGACATGTGCGACACATTAAAGTCTAGAGCAGTGTTTCTCAAACTGTGGTACGTGCCCTGGGTAGTTTAGTTTTACTTAGAGACAAAACCAGTAATGTCTGAGAGTTCCTTTGATTCATTAGATAAAGATTTAGATGTGGTGGGACTCAGAAAACCGAAATGTAAAGTTAATTTCAAATGCAATTTTGCTGCATGGAGCGCCTTTGGACACCCCCTTGCAGTGCGTCTGAGGTCACCCATGGGGCCCCGGACCCACTTTGGGAATCAGTGGCACAGAGTATCAGCTATTGGTCTTAAATCTCCAGCACATCTTAAGAGTACACACGAAGCTTTATTTGAACACTTTAATGTGAAGAGAAAACTGCGCAAATCTACACAGACTACACGGCTCTCTGAAATGTTTGTGGTTAAAAAAAAAAACTGCTCTCTGTGAATTTGTAGAAAATGTTATCAGATAATTAACTGCTGACACGAGTTCAGCCTATTTTATAACCTTGTTACCATTAAACCACTACAGTCCCTTTTTAATCCAACATGTGTCGTCACTAAAATAGAGGGAATTTTAGAGTCCATATTACACTATTTTCTGATCTTATAATGTTTCCTCGTCACAAACAAACCTGGAGTTGTGTTTTGTTTCATTCAAACATGTTTAACACACAACCCTGCATATTTAGATCTTCTCTTAAATAGTTCATAGTGATAAAATAGTGCTCCACTGTGTTTTTAAACTCCATACACCTTCATTTGGTTGATTTCAGCCTTGAAATTGCCAGTTACCTCTACTGAACTGTTGAAAACTACTACTGCATGACATCACAAGGTGGAACAGAGCATTTTGAGCTTTGGGGATATAGACAGACTAATAAACCAGGATGACTCAAACATGTCTGAATGAAACAAAACACAACTCCAGGTGTGTTTTTGATGAGGAAACAACATTCTAACTTAAAGCTCACAAGAGTCCATTTTGTGTAATATAGGACCTTTAACAGCTATAGGAAGTTGTAATTTAGCAGTACTTGTATTTGTGGCAGGTCGGCGTGATCTGAACAACTCCACTCTGCAGAAAAGGCTGGATTACCTGAACAACGTAGCGACCGCCATCTTGTTCGTCACCACGGGTCTCGGCTTCTTCATCAGTATCTTCGGCATGCAGAGGACCGGGCACTTCCCCTGGCTCATGATACGCATACACTGAACTAAAGGGCTCAAGGATCTAGGGAAACATCTACGTGATTTTCCTCACAAGCTTTGTGATTATATTAACGTTCAGAGTTTGAATAATAGGATTCAGTTCAACGTTTTAAATGCGTAAAGAAGAATTGACAAAAAGACTGGAATCTGAACTGACAAACTAATACAAGAATCATGTTTCAGAACATGTTTGTGCAGATCTAAACTACAGGGTTAGGAGTTTTTATGCAAGAATAAGACAGGAGATTTTGTTGTTTGTGGAGGAAAATAAAGAAAAATTACAGTCTTTGCGATTTGCTAACTGCGTCCATTCAAATTGCGATTTTTATCAAAATTAAAGGTGCAATGTGTAATTTTTCTAGCGGTGGGTCTGTCAAATGCTTTGTTGTTTTTGCTTTGTCTGGGATGTTTCACAGTATGGTATTAAACCTTTTTATCTTCATGGAGACCAAACCAGACCAAGTTACAGGTCAGATCTGTGGAGAGGCGACTCCGCTCACAGTCAGAATGCCTGTTTTTCCAGCTATTTTTGAGCTATAAAACCACCTGTAATGACGCAAGTGACGGTCCCTCCACCATAAAAGTTACACAATGCACCTTTAAATAGGTTTTATATATATATTTCTGTTTAGTGACTTATTGACAGTAATTGAATGTGTTAATTGTGCGTCATAGTAAGGCTCAATAATAAAGTGTTTCTAATTGTGTGTGTGTGTGTGTGTGTGTGTGTGTGTGTGTGTGTGTGTGTATGTGTGTGTGTGTGTGTGTGTGTGTGTGTGTGTGTGTGTGCATGTATATGTGTATTTTTAATGTTTTTCCCCCAAACTCTTCCCTGTAAAAATAATATGCTATTAAACATTTCTATTACATTCAAATTATGGTTTCCTAGCTTAGACAAATTAGTGTAAAATATTTTCACGACTAGAACATCACCAAAACCTAAAAATAAAAAAGATAAAATAATTCTTTAGTGAAACAGGAATGCAGAGACTAAACTTGGCACAGTGCACTGGGTGGGCCCTTTGAACCATGTTATCAACATTAGGGCCGCGTCTCATTTCTCTTTCCTCGCTTCCTTCTCCTTGGTTTCTCTCCTCGATTCTGCAGGAAATGGGTGAGGAAGTCCCGCCCACAGAGGAGACACAGGGAGGAGAGAGAAGAGCAGAGGAGACACGAGCTGAGGGTCAATGGGACAGACTCAAGATTATTTTATATCATTATTCCATGACTGTTAAAGGTGCAGTGTGTAACTTTTCTAGTGAAGGGTCTGCCACCTGCTTGTCGATGTTATTGTTTTGTCTGAAATGTCCCGGTATGGCATTAAATATATTCATCTTGCATTTACAAGATGAATATAATTGAACATTATTCAGTGATGAATATAATTGAACATTATTCAGTGATAGTTGTGGTTTTATTGACCAGTGAAGATGAAAATTTGAACTGTTATTATTTGGTGGTAAGAAAGAGAAAGAATATTGTAATTAGATGTAATTTGGATGTAAAATGTAATTATTGCGTTGTGCTTATGTATAATTAAAGTTAGTTGGCAGTAGCAGAAAGCCAAGGCAACACAAGAATAACGTTTCTGTCTCAAATGCAGCCTGAAAACAGGCCTCGTTTCCATGGAGATCAGGCCATGAACAAAGGACACATCCGAGTATCCTTCGCGGCCTCATATATCCCAGCATGCACCGCATGCTACTTCTTCTACGGGAAAAAATGGAGTCTACAGCTGCGTCCACTACCAGTTGCAATTTTACTTTTAAATGTAAGTCCTGGTTTACCTCACCTGCAATTAATTCTAAGTTACTCGCTACATGAAACTGTTCATAAACAAGTTCACTTAAGTTGAACTTAAGATGTTAAGTTAAACATATGTATGAAGGTAGTTGTTATGGCTTAGTTTACAGCTATTGTTGTATTAGCGGTTAGTAGCGTTATCCCTTACACTTGTTTTTTTGTTTATTTTTTTCCAACAATATTTTTATTTTTATGTTTTTTTTCAATTTTATACATAAATACAATACACCCTCTCAGACACACTTATGAGCATGTTTCTTACAACAACAACAACAACAAAAAAATATATGTATATATACATGTATTAGGGCCGGGCGATATGAAGAAAAAATGAATCAAGATTATCCCTCTCATATTGATCGATCCTGACTCCCAACCCAATTCCATCTAGTCTGTTCAAAAGTAAAACAGAAACACTTTCAGTATTGGTTTAGTATTAATAATATTACTGTTATATCAAAGTCTAAATTCTGTCTCAAATTACCAGTCCTTAGTAACAAAATTGACTGTAGAAGACTCTCAATTCTTCAATACCCCCTCACATAATTGAAATCGAGACATGAGTGATCTTTCAATCCCTCGATGAATCGCCCAGACCCAACACGTACACACACAAATCAACAAAAATATGCAGTGGCTTATAGGGAGAATTGTCCAACTGGTTTTCAAATGTCCTCGTCATCTTCAGAAAGGTTCATTCCTTCCACATGAGTGACGAAAGGTCTCCATATAGATTCAAACAAGTCCATTTTTCCTCTCAGGATATAAGTGATTCGTTCCAGTGGTAATACTGAGAGCATTTGTTTAGCCCATTGTCCAGTACTCGGTACTCTGTAATTTTTCCAATTAAGTGCAATAAGTCGTTTTGCTTGCAGGATACTCATATCAATGAGCGCTCTTTCAGGTTTAGTATACTTTGTTAATTTAGAATAAACTCCTAAAATGAAAAAAGCAGGTTCCAGTAACACGTCTCTTAAAATAATTTCTTTTATGACTTGACTAATTGCAACCCAAAATGGTTTTAACGCCCTGCACTCCCAAAGACAGTGGAATAGTGTACCTACTTCTTCATTACACTTTGTGCAAATGTCTGGAATATTTGGAATATATTTGTTCAATTTAACTGGAGTGACATAAACCCGCATCAGCCATTTGTATTGAAGTAATCTTAACCGTGAATTAATGGTTTGCTTTTAGTTTAGTTTAGTTTAGTTTATTGGTTTATTAGGACAGTGTACAATTACATTAAGCACAGTGGCAGATATGTTTGTACCAGATTGTAGCTCATAGCTAATTTCCATCTGTAGTCCTACTCTGGGCACCAGACCCAGACCCTGTGCTTTTTTGTGCTGTTGTGCTTTTGAATAAGCTAACTGCCATTCTTCATGTGACAAATTTTTCTCCACGCCTCTAATTTCATGGCTGAGTTGTCTGAGGAATTTGTTAGGAATAGTTTATATAATTCTGAAATTGCCCCTTTTTTTAACTGTCTTTTGTTACCATTTTTTCCAGATTAGACTTAGGTGGTTTTAGTAGACTGTTTTGTTTTGTCCTAATGTAGTTTCTCAGTTGGAGATATTTGAAAAAGAACTTTCTATGAATATTAAATTTGTGCCGCAACATATCAAATGACATCATAATATTTGACCCAACTGGATATAAATCTTGAATTTTTTCCAGTCCTTTCACTGCCCATTGTTTAAACACTGTATCTGCCCTTCCTGGTTTAAAATTTTGATTTGCCCATATCGGAGTTAGCTGTGATAAGGTTATTGGTTCTTTCATGAACCTTTTTGCATTGTTCCATGCTCTAACCATATTTTTAAGCATCGGATTGCTAGTTTTCCTTAATAAATTAACATCAGTATCAGAAAAAAGGTACAGAGGTAAAGATGGATTCAAGGCATTATTTTCCATTTCTGTCCACTGGGGAGCGTCCTTTGTATTAAAATAATACCTAATGGATCTGAGCTGCACTGCCCAGTAGTACCACACAATGTTTGGGCATTTCAGTCCTCCTTCATTATATGGCAAATGAAGCAGGGATAGTCTTATCCTGGCTTTTTGATTTTTCCAAATGAACCCTAAGAGCAATTTTTTTAATCTTGTTGAACCAATCAGCAGGAGGCGGCAGGGGGATGTTCTGAAAAACATACAATTTAGGAATTTAGGAAGTATGTTCATTTTATAAATATTTATGCGCCCTATCAAAGACATGGGAAGAAGCATCCATCTATTAACATTGTCATTTATTTCCACGGTTAAGGATTCGTAATTTTCTTGTACTATTAAATCCAAATTTGGCAGTATTTCTATACCTAAATAGGTGAACTGACTTGAACTGGGAAGTTAGTGGAGGTGGATTTTTCCATTCTTTCTTGTCCAACAGTAAGATTGACGATTTTGATCTGTTTATGGTATAACCTGATATGCGACCAAACCCATCAATTAGTTGTAGTAAAGTAGGAATAGTAGTGGTTAATTTTGAAAGAAATAAAATGACGTCATCTGCATATAATTAAAGTTTATGCTCCACTCGATTGATTATGATTCCAGAAATGGTTGAACATAATCGTACGGCTATGGCTAGCGGCTCCATTGCGAGGGTGAAAAGAAGGGGGGACATTGGGCATCCCTGCCTACACCCGCGTTTAATTTTAATTGGATTGGATACATTTTTATTTGTCAGAAGCTCAGCAGAGGGATCTCTATAAAGTAACTGAACCCATCTACAGAACTTCTCTCCGTAGCCAAACCTTGCCAAAACATTAAAAAGATAGGGCCATTCGACTCTATTGAATGCCTTTTCGGCGTCTAAGGAGAGGAGGGCCTGATCAGAAGTATCAGCTAAACCATGAATAATATTAAGAATTCTCCGTACATTGTGCATTGTGTAGGCAATGCACAATGTAGGCAAATTGGCGACCTAAAATATAGCCATTTTGATCTCTATGAATAACAAAGGGTAGAGAGTCTTGTAAACGTGTTGCCAACACTTTGCTGAGTATTTTTAAGTCTGAATTAAGCAAGCTTATAGGCCTCATATTCTCGCATTTATTACTGGGTTTTCCTGTTTTGGGTAAAAGGATTATTAGTGCACTTTTCATTGAATTAGGAAGGCTACCATTATCAAATGTTTCTTGAAGCCTTTCTAGTATTGGTGTTGTCAATTTACTTTGGAATTTCTTATAAAAGTCGATTGGGAAACCATCAGGTCCAGCCCTTTTCCCTGAACTCATTTTATTAATTGCCCTCTTTATTTCGTCCTCAGTTATGCTACTTTCTAGTTGTTCTCTAAAATCCTCAGAAATGGTGGGTATGGTTAATTTGTCCAGAAATTCATTTTGGGCATTATTGTTTGCGCAGTCTTGTGAATCATATAATTTCTCATAATAGTTTTTAAATTCATTGTTTATTTCTATTAGATCTACTATAATTTCCCCCTTTGCATTTATTATTGAAGTTATGTTCTTTCTAGCTTCCAGTTGTTTAATTTGCCAAGCTAAGATTTTGCCCGGTTTTTCTCCTTGTTCGTAAAAAGATTGATTCAACCTCAAAATGTTAGATGCTGCGTGGTCAGCAGACTCTTTACTATACTCTGCCCTCAACAACAACAATTCTTTTTCTGCCTGATCATTTTTATCTCTAAAGACACTCCTCTTGCTTTTTAATTTTCTTTTCCAATTGGATTCGTTTCTCCCCAAGTTTCCTTGATTTTGAAGAGGTAAAGGAAATTATATATCCTCTTATATAAGCCTTAAAGGCATCCCATTTTATACAGGCTGTGGTTTGTGTTGTATTTATGCTGAAATATTAATCTATTTTACTTCCTATATACCTTATAAATTCTTCATCTTTAAGCCACTTTTGGTGGGTCCACCTTGAGATCATTTTGTGAGTACAAGATGTTGCAGGGAGCGTGATCTGAAATAGTTATGCTATCATAAGAACAGTTTGATGTATTGGACAGTAGCTCTGCTGATATTAGGAAGTAATCAATGCGAGAGTACGTGTTAAAAGTTTTAGAATAACAAGAGTATGTTATGTCATTTGGGTTGAAGTGTCTCCATATATTTACCATTTTTAACTCCTTCATGAAATTCAGGATGACATCTCTGCTCTTATGATGGGTTTGGTCGGTCTTGGTTGATCTGTCTTGAGTAGGATTTAAAACACAGTTCCAATCTCCTCCAATGATGTTTTTTCCTGGGAGAGATGAGATGGTTAGGAAAAGATTTGTTAAAAAATGATCATCATCTATTTTAGGTCCAAAGACATTCACTAGGTTTATACTTTCCCGTAAAATAGATCCGTGAACAATAAGGTATCTACCTAATTTATCTTTAATGACATTTGTGACCTGAAAGGGCAAAAAGTTATGAATTAGTGTAATAACCCCTCGTGCCCTAGAAGTATATGAAGCTGCATACAAAGACCCCTGCCACCTTCTGCTTATTCTTAAATTCTCCTCTTCTAGAGCATGAGTCTCTTGTAGGAATACAATTTTAGACCCCATATCTTTTATTCTGTTTTTTTTTTAAGTCTATTTAGGCCCCTGCAATTCCAAGAAGTGCATTTAATTTCAAGTTTTTGTGTCATTTAAACATAATATAAAATACCATTGCTACAATTGAAAAGGTGTCTGAGAGGTAAAACACACACAAGAACATTGGCTCTAAGAACAATGAGCCACAAAAAATAAATAAATAAATAAATAAATAAATAAATAAATAAATAAATAAATAACACCCCTGACCCCAGCTAGCTGGGTAAACCCCTGAAAAACACTGCTTCCAACCACAGTCATCTACAGATCGCTCTGATCTGTTTAAATGACTGACGATGCTTCGCGGACGGGTTCACCTAATGGACGTACCTAAAAGGCTCCCGGGGTGAGAGCTCAGTTTATACTCTGAGACTGGTCCAGTCCTTATACCATAGGACCAGTAGGGATGGAGTTGTGGGTTCTCGAAATACCTGTATGATAAGTTATATTGCCCTATGACCTCATTTATCATACCAAGTACTACGCCCTATCACCCTACGCATGCAATCTACTCACTTAATTTCTGCTTCTTCACATCACATATATAAGTGTTGCAACCACAATTACTAAATAAAGATTCATTCTACATTCAATCACTATTGCTGATAGAAGATCTTTACCTTATGATGATCTCTCTTCACGATGGGCTTTCTCAGCAGCAGGCCTGGTGACTTACTTCACCAACTGACCAATGACTCACGAAAGGAATAGTATATTCAAACAATGAATTTTTATTACAATTCCTTTACATGAACATCACCTTATTATCAGAGGTATAACCTTCCATTAAGGAGTTTGTCTGTAAGGTTGATTTGCTTTATGACTTTGTCCAGTTTTGGATTGATCTACTGCCCCTCCACGGCTGGCGCCAAAGTCACCTGTTAGCTTATGTGAAGATTAGGATTGATCTAATGTCTCTCCCCAAATCACTTGCTCGAACGACACCTCAACCAGACTCAAACTACCTCGTTACCTGACCCAATACCGTACATCAGTGGTACAAATGGCAAAGGGCAATTTTACCCCTTCTGTCCTCTGTATTTATTGAGCCCTGGCCGGAGGTTACAAGACCCGGACATTAGGTTCAACCAATCACACATTTCAAATACATTTTATTACCATACATAGATCCATAGGCGGACACATTTAGTACGTAACAGTTATCTTTTACATCACAAAGTATCAGTATGACTTTAACAAAGTTTCCAAAGTTTCAGTATGACTCTAACAAAGTTTCGATACACGCTTCTTTAAAGGTTAACATTTAAACCTGTTAGTTTCACAAGACGCCTTGGTGAACTTATCTGACCTGATCTCCACCGCATTCTGGTTTCTATCAGCTCATGCATGCAATACTTTGCTACTAAGTTTTATACTTTTATTAAGTTTTATTAAGTTTTAGTTTTATTAAACTGTTTCTTTATCATAAAAAACATTTCCTTTAACTTTTGTTTGTAAAGAAATACATATTTAGTTTTCTTATTACATTCTCTATCTATTTATATCAAAAAGATGTTGTTTCCTTTATCATACAGTTACAAAAGACATGTATTGTTTCCATCATTTGTTTGTTAAAACAATAAAGCATTTTAAAACATGTTTCCTCTTTGTCATTTATCAAAGTAAAATAACATATTGTTTCCTTCGTTATCATACACATAACACATAGTTTCCATAATTTCATTGAAGTAAAATAATCATAGTATTTCCTTTTTGTCATTTGTCAGAAAGAAATATAAAAATCTCATTCAACTTTCACAACAATGACAAAACATGTTACTTTCTGTCCAGACCCTCCCCTGCTGTTCTCATTTCAAATGTATCCCAGATATAACAAACATCTGCCCCTATTTTTTCAATTACCAGATGTATAAAATATTACAACTAGCCTACCTTAAAACTTAGAAAAGTTATATATTCCCACTTACAAATTACTGCCGTTATGTTCTCACCGTCGTGTGCAACTGTGAAATACAGTAAATATTAGGCAGTTTATTCACCAGTCTGTGATCCCACCTCATCTTGTTGGATCTTCGATATGAAGTTCTGGGCATCCGCTGCCGTAGCGAACTTGTGCACGTCGTCCTTGTACGTCAGGATCAATGTAGCAGGTGGGATGATGCTGTGTCTCAGCCCGAGTTGGCGCAGATGCTGGCGTACGGTGTCGAACTGTTTGCGTTGCCTGTGTACCTCCGTCGCGACGTCGTTGTAGAATCTCACTCGTTGATCTTTGTACATTATTTCTTTCTTCGATCTCGCGGCTCTGAACACCATTTCCTTCTGTCTGTAGTTGAGAAATCACATAATTACAGTCCTCGGTGGTGCGTTAGAGTCCCCTTTTGGTCCAATATGATGCGCTCTTTCCAAAACCAGAGGTTGGCCCAGCAGTGCCAAGTCCAGCGCTTCTGGCAACCAGCTCTCCAAAAACCCGCAAGTGTCCGGGCTCTCAGCACTTTCTGGGAGGTTCACCAAGCGAAGGTTATTGAGTCTTGATCTTGTTTCCAGTGAAATTATTTTCTCCTCGAGATATTTGCTGCTTTGCCCCAGTCTCTCAACTTCAGATTGTAGGTTAATCTGAGTATCCTCCACTGAGGATATGCGAGTTTCTGCCTCATCCAGTCGTTCCGTGCATTCTGTCATCTGCTTCTGCATGTCTTCGATTGCTTTCATCACTTTGTCAAATCTTCCAGAGAATTCCGATCTCAAATTTCTTATTTCTCCCAGTATTTCTTCTTTAAACACTTAACAGCTGATCTTTCCCCTGCTGAGCTGGTGTATCAGTGGTCACACACGCTACATTCACTTTGTCTGTGTCTCCCATTTCCTTACTAGCTTCAGGGTTGGCCTATGGCGCATGCTCCGCATGCTCCGCTGCGACAGCACTACCTGAGCACCGTTTGACTTGTTTGGTTGTATGTTTGTGCGTATTTTTTGTGTCGAGATGCACTCAGATGAAAAGATGATCCACCCGGGAAAGGCCGTAATAATCACCATTTTGTTACTGACATGGCTGATATGTGACAGCACTGCACATCTGACTGAAAGCGGCAACAGGTTACTCACCTACACCCGCGATGAGCTCCTGCTGCACCGATCCCCTAATTTTGCCAAAGGAGCTCCGACCAAGGAAGTGGGGGTGTTCGGAGCAGGATTCGGAGACGTCCTTTCAAGCCCCCTCTTCCATCCATCATTCTATCGAATGTACGCTCACTTCGTAATAAAATGGATCTTCTGCACGCTCGGTGCCAGCTAGAAAGGGCCTTCAGAGACATTTGCATCATCGCCCTCACAGAAACCTGGCTGGACACGTCAATCGCTGACTCTGATGTTGGTTTGGATAACTTTACAATACTCCGATCAGACCGAACTGAGCAGGCGGGGAAGAAATGTGGCGGCGACGTATGCTTGTACATCAATAATAAGTGGTGCACAAACATCAAACTCCAGAACAAGTCATGTACACCTGACCGGGAAATACTGACTGTGTCCCTCCGTCCTTTCTACCTGCCCAGGGAATTCCCTACTGTTGTGGTCAGCTGTTTATTATGGGGGATTTTAACAACTGTCGACTGAACAGTGTTTTACCATCTTTCCAACAGTATGTGGACATTCTGACAAGGCGGGCAAACATTCTGGACTTGTGTTACGGCAATATTGCCGATGCTTTCCGTGCTGGCTCTTATCCACCGCTCGGCAGCGCGGATCATAACATCGTCTCACTACTTCCTCTGTACAGACAACAACTGAAAAGGCACCGCCCAGAGTGTTACAGCGCGCCACAGTGGTCGGAGGAGGCCATTGTATGTCTTCAGGGTTCGCTGGCTTGCACAGACTGGGAGGTTTTCCAGGGGGACATTGGTGAGAGGACCTCGGTGATTACGGACTATATACATTTTTGCGTAGGTACCTGCATTCCTGTTAAGTTAATTAGGAAATTCCCAAACACCAACCCCTGGATTACCCCTCAATTTAAGGAAAGTTTGAAAAAGAAACACAAAGCTTTTAAGGATAATAATTTGGTTGAAATTAAATTGGCAAATCGTGAGGTGAAAAATGCTGTACTGAAGGCAAAACTGAAATATAAGGAAAGACTCGAAAGTGAGTTCTCCAGTATGAACACAAAACAGGCATTCCGTAAAGTACGTACACTAGCAGGATGCAACGCCAAACCAAGTGCAGTAACAGTGATGGACTCAGCACAGTTTGTAGGGGAACTCAATGACTTTTATGCTCGTTTCGATAGTGTGGACTATTCAGGTGAATGTGAGAGGCTTCTGAGAGCACTTCCTCCAGCGGAACAGGAGGAACCACTCCCCTTCACAGAAGAGGATGTGAGGTTGCAGCTCAGCAGGTGCAAGCTGGGGAAGGCCCCTGGCCCTGATGGCATCTCAGCAAAGGTGTTAAAGAGCTGCGCACAAGAACTGTCCCCTGTTCTTCATTCTCTGTTTAAAGAGGTCTTCTTCACTGCCACCATCCCAACCATCTGGAAAATGTCAACAATAATCCCCATTCCGAAGAAGCCCAGGCCCACAGAGCTCAATCACTACCACCCTGTGGCACTCACCTCCATTATAATGAAGTGCCTGGAAAAGATACTGCTAAACACCATCCTCAATCCACAACTCGACCCACTCCAGTTTGCTTATAAGGCCAGAAGAGGCACAGAGGATGCTGTAGCCTGTCTGCTGCATCTCCTCCTCCAGCACCTGGATTCTCCTGGACACTTCGCCCGGATACTCTTCGTGGACTTCAGCTCAGCCTTCAACTCCATCCAGAGGCACCTGATGATCCAAAAACTGCAACAACTCAACATCTCCACCAGACTCATTCATCTCATCCACAACTTCCTGAGCAACAGACAGCAGGTAGTACGGCTAGGCCTGACCACATCCTCTGCCCTCACCATAAACACCGGTGCACCACAAGGATGTGTGTTCAGGCCTTTTCTCTATACACTATACACAAACGACAATACAAGCCCATCCCCAAATATCAAATATCTCAAATACTCTGACGACACTGCTGTCCTGGCCCTGCTCAGTGACAACACCTCTGTCTTGGATTATATGGACACACTCACTCACTTCACCCAGTGGTGCACTGATAACCACCTGCACCTCAATGTCAGTAAAACAAAGGAACTGATCTTCAACCCCCCCCCCCAATCACAGCTACCCATCATCATTAACAACCAAACAGTAGAGACAGTGGACAGCTTTAAGCACCTTGGGATTACAATTGACAACTCACTCACATTTGAACTTCACATCACGGACATTCATAAAAGAAGTCAACAAAGACTATCAGTAATAAGAAAACTCAAAGGACTCTATGGTTCTCCACACCTGTTATTACTGCTGTATAAATCTGTCATTCAGCCCATCCTCTTGTACTGTTCCACCTGCTTCTATAACATGCTTACTGTTAAAAATCGGACCAAACTCACAAAAGTAACACACATAGCTGCTAAAATCATAGAACTCCCCACACCCAATCTCACAGATCTAAATAATCGAGCTATTGGACGCTTTGCACTCTCCATAGAACAGGACTCCACTCACCCCCTCCAGGAGCACCTCACCCCTCTGCCTTCAGGACGGAGGTACAGGGCGCTCAGGTGCAGGAGGGCACGGTTTGGTAGAAGCCTGATCCCATCAGCCATTGCTTTTTTAAACAACAGGCCCCGCTGAGGCATAATGTCTGTTCTGTAATGTGTTTATGTGATTGTGATGCCTGGTGTTTATCTGTGTATATGTCAAAAGAGCTCTGTGTATGTGGAAAAGAATCTCCCCTCAGGGACAATAAAGTCAAGTCTAAAGTCTAAAGGAACCAGTCCTCTTGCTGGTAGCGCTAGTTTCCCTGCTAACGTTTGCTTGTGGCTCCGCTACTTGCGATCCGTCTGTTTGGACTGTATGAATGGTTTCGGTCGATCTTTAATTGTCTTTCCAGCGCCTGGCATCGTTGTGGGTTCAATTTGACTATTTGGAGCAGTTATGCAACCTATATGCAGGATTTTTTCAGAGAGCAGGGTCGGACGTGACCTTCTAGCTCGCGGCCATACCCGGAAGTCCCCCTTACACTTGTTTATTAGCTTAGCTGTTGTAATGTTGGATATTCTCCAGTATGTAAGAATATTTTTGTCTTCAGGGAAAAAGGAGCAGACCACCCAACTAATTGAGCTGAGGCAGGAGAACGACCACCTGTTCACCGGGGCTAAATTCTCCGTGAACATGGCTTGGAGGTAAGTATTAAAACAGTGCTATATACTCCTGTTAGATAATATAACATCAGCCATGAAAACTATATCAGCGCTGGCATTACTGCCATTTGAAAACCTTTTTCATTTGTACATATGTGAGTAGTTGTGAATTAACCTGTGGTTTCCCCATTTATTTCCTATGTTCTCCACAGCCTGTACTTCTGTGATTACTAAATGATGGCTGGGAAGCTGGTGATCTGAAAAGTATACTACACAATGTAGTACTATCATGTGTAGTAATGTAGTAATATCACAATGGAGAACTAAACCTACCTATTTGTCAGTAGACAGTTGTTCACAAATAAGCTGGACTTATTAAGTGTTATTATCCATTATATCTCCCTTACAAAAGCACCATGAAAACTGTAATAAAAAAAAAGACATAATTAACTACATAAATGAAAGGATAGCGTGTGCTGCATGGTTATTGAACAAATGTTTGCAGTAACACTAGGAGATCTGTAACAGATTTCATATTATATATAATTATAAATGTACTGTATTTATTATTATGTAAATGTGAATGTTTATGTTCTGTTTGACTCAGGACAATACTGGAGAAGTTAGGCCTGCAATAATAAGGGCTGCAAATGAATCATGCTCATATTGACTGTCCATGCTAACTGTAGAAGACCTGTGGGGTCTCTGGTTGCATCAGGCCTCCCTCCTGCACGTGCTGCTGTTGTCCCTAATGTGTCCTAATAGTGATGTGTCCATAAAGTTTAGGTTTAACTTCTAATTTCCTGCACAAGTAAAATAGTCAAATGGTAGTTTCTTTGCATCTTAGCAGAGGAGCACCTAAACATCTTAATCACTGAGGAAGTGTCCCATGATAAAAGTGGCCTTATATGACCTTAACAAGTGTGTGAGACAAAACTGAAAACATATCATTTGCTCATATGTTTATTTGAATGTTTTTCAGTCAATACTGACATTTGAATCATGGTGAAATGTGCCACTTATTTGATGTCTCTTTTGACAGTAATTAATTACATGTACTATAAGAATGTACTATTGTACTGCAATTAAGCAGTGGTAATCCACCTGATCATATTTTGCAAAGATAATTTGTTCATTTTGGACTGTCACCTCCACCACCACAATCTTTGTTATTGATCCGTGTGCGTAATCTGCGTGGTGCGTGTTGTTAGCATTAGCGTTAGCATTAGCGTTAGCAGCGTGTCTCGGTTGCTGGGCGACGGGAGCGGCTCCGTGGGCTGGACCTGTCCCATTTCAGCAACGGTTTTGCGGTCCGCGGAGGCTGGTTCGAAGGCTGCAGCCTTCACAGCCTTCGGAGCACCCGGCCTTTGCAGCCTCCGGAGGATGCAGACCCTGAAATGAGACACATTGGCATGTGCAGTTTGTGTATTGTTGTACGGGTTTCACGACAGTGCCCGATTCGTCCCTTGCAGTTGGTTTACGGCTCTTGCAGTTTGTTTATGTCTGCATTGTGCGTAGGTGGCTGTCGTCGGTTTTACTGTACGCGATGGCGATGAGCGAGGATTTTCAATTTTATGCTGCACTGCTGGACTACATGTCCACAGGAAAAAGGTTCACTGTGGTGAAAATAAAGAAGCTAAGACACGGACCGGGGTCTCTCCGCGGACCTAGCCCAGTGACAGTGCACTGTCTCTGGGTAGGTGGTCTGGGGATGTCCCCCGATTGTCCCGGAGCTGAGGAGCTCCAGACCGGGACCGGGACTTCTCCGCAGATCTATCCCAGTGACGGTGCACTGTGGCTGGGTAGACGGTCTGGGGATGTCCCCCGGTTGTCCCGGAGCTCCAGAGACTGGGGCTTTTCCCCAGACCTATCCCAGTGACAGTGCCCTGTCTCTGGGTAGGTGGTCTGGGGATGTCCCCCGGTTGTCCCGGAGCTGAGGAGCTCCAGACCGGGACCGGGGTTTCTCCGCGGACCTAGCCCAGTGACAGTACACTGTCTCTGGGTAGATGGTCTGGGGATGTCAACGTTATTAAACTGGCTACGTATAATCCGTGTCTGTCTATCTATATCATCTATATCTATCTATCCATCCATCTATCCATCTATCCATCTGTCCATCTATCCATCTATCTATCTATCCAAAATGCCGAAAATTGCCTTCGTTGTCAAAATACGTGTCTGTCGTAAATAAAATAAATAATCCCAAAAAAAAAAAAGCCCGAATCGGGCAGGAAAACCCTCCTTCTTCCTGATGTTTTCTGATACGTCATTATACGTCATTGTGCGCATGTGCAGTACACACAGAGCCCACATCAGGTACTTCCGCCCACATTGGGCACCCACACTGCTGCCCCGGCCTCACTTCCTTTAAGCCGCGGACGTCACTTCCTGTCCGCTCTTTCGCTCCTCAAGTGCCTGTGGCTCAGATCGGCGTTCGGGACAAACCTGTGAATTGGTGGATTTTTCGGATTCCAGACTACCTCTTCATCAACGGTGAGTTGTTGAGCAGCAATCGGTGTACTATTTTTGTGATTAGCGGTCGTATTTATGTTGCTAAATAGCACTTACCGTCTTGTTTGTTAGCGCCACTAGCGCTCCCATTCAAAACCCCTGTGTGTATTAGCGCCGTTTACTCGCACTTGGAGTTTTTGAAACACCGATTATACTAATTAAATATTCAACGCTTTTAAGTTTACATTCAAGCCGAATTGTAGATAACAATCTACATTACTAGATGCATTCATTCATTCTTTCCCCTTTTGAACTGATTTTGTTGAGCGAACGCTAAGTAAGCTATAGGCTTCCATTTTGGTTTTCCTCATTGAATATGAATGAACTGATTTATTTCGCAACTTTAATTATTAATCTCTACTTAAGTAATTTGATTTTTTGCCTACGATTGAGTATTTTTGATACATGATGTGGTTGTTTTCAGAGAAACCACCGGAGCCGCGGAAAAGTTTGGGTGATGTTTATTCCAGATGATGCGATTACAATTGCAAGTATTATAAGTACTGTGTACTGTGCTCTAGTTGAACTATAGAGAACCTTATAGAGAGAGAGAGTGAGTGAGACGCACTTAGATAGGGACAGACGCACTGAGAGAGGGAGGCAAGGGCCAACAGCTACCAAGCAAACGATCGACCCCGAACCACTTCCTCCCTGGATTTATATCCCCATATCAGGACAATCCCCTGGTCACGTAATCACATTCCTCCTTACAGGTCTCTATAATGCGATCATTGACAATTTGAAACAAAAAAAATCCTCCATACAACCTTTAAAAGCACAAGCACTATGTGATTTACAATATCGGATGTTTATGTCTAGGAGCATGTTTTATGAAGCCAAGTTGTTGTCTGGTAGTTCTGGCCGTACCAGCTTGTCAGAGCCTGATCCCGTCAGATCTCAGAGGCTTAGCAGGGCCGGGCCTGGGCAGGACTTGGATGGGAGACATTGGGAATTCCAGGAGCCACAGGGGGGCGCTAGTCACAAAAACTGTTGTTGTGTCCTTTGACAAGACACTTCACCCACATTGCCTAGTATGAAAGTGGTGTGTGTGTGTGCGTGCGTGAGTGATGGTGGTGGTCGGAGGGGCCGATGAAGCAGATTTACAGCCTCACTTCAGTCAGTCTGCCCCAGGGCGGCTGTGGCTACAATAGTAGTTTACCACCACTGAGTGTGGAGTGAAGGAAGAATGAACTGTAAAGAGCTTTGGGTGTCTTGAAAGGCGCTATATAAATGCAATGATTAATTTAAAAATGAATTAATTAATATTTTGAAGTTATTCTGTTGTAAACGATCTGTTAACTGCCGCTAGCACTTCCCGTGTACGGCTCTGTAAATGCGGAGAAGCCGTGTTTTTGTTTATTAATGCGGCGTTACCTGCTGTGTTTGCCTATAAGATGTCACTTCAAGTACTGGTGATACAAGATGCTGATTAGAGCAGGACATGACAATATGTTTGTATATTGTCAAGTTCAGGGTTATTTTGATGAACTTGTTTTTCTTTTGTCCAAAACCTGGAACAGATAATATTGGAAATGACTGTGTAATTCCTAAAGTATTAGTCTGCACAGTCATATACCAGAAGCAGCACAGTTCAGTGTAAACTGTCGTTAACGGTCAGTCTCGATTCGTCAGCAGAGCTGTTTTTCTGTCCTTACAGAATGAAAGTGTCACTGTTACACCAAAGCCCAGACTTCTGTCTTCACGAGTGTTACAAAATCATATCCGCTGAATATGATTTAGAATTCAGAGCCACAAAGTTGTTCTGTATGTCTGTATATGTTTCTTTAATTTGATCTTTTGCTACAGCCAGAAAAAGTGCCTTTAAAATAAAATACAAACGTAGTTCATTCATTCAGCCAAATGGAACTTGCTTGTAAAACACACATTGAAACATTCTTACATATGATTTACTATGTGTGATTTTATGTGTATTTAGTTAGTTACTTTATTTGAACAGTTAAAAAAGTTATTTTACTTGACACTTCCTTTCCTTTGTTCTAATGCAGAGCTCCAAGATCCACCAACAGAATGACGTTCACATGTGACCAGTGTGGAAAGGAATTTAAACACTCCAGTGGCCTCCGTGACCATATGAGAATCCACACAGGGGAGAAATCATACAGCTGTGATGTTTGTGAGAAGACATTTGCACTGTCAGGCGCCCTAGTATCACATATGAGAGTCCACACTGGAGAAAGACCATACAGCTGTGACCAGTGTGGGAAGAAATTTACACAATCTGGTGCCCTCCATCAACATATCAGAGTTCACAGTGGAGAGAGGCCATACAGATGTGATGTTTGTGAGAAGACATTTTCACAGTCAAGCAACCTAGTATCACATATGAGAGTCCACACTGGAGAGAGGCCGTACAAGTGTGACCAGTGTGGGAAGGAATTTAGAGACTCCAGTGGCCTCCGTAGCCATATGAAAATCCACACAGGGGAAAAATCATACAGATGTGACATTTGTGAGAAGACATTTGCACTGTCAGGCACCCTAGTATCACATATGAGAATCCACACAGGAGAGAAGCCATACAGCTGTGATGTTTGTGAGAAGACATTTGCAAAGTCAAGCTCCCTAGTATCACATATGAGAGGCCACACTGGAGAAAAACCATACAGCTGTGACCAGTGTGGGAAGGAATTTACACTGTCTGGTTCCCTCCATCAACATATGAGAATCCACACAGGAGAGAAGCCATACAGCTGTGATGTTTGTGAGAAGACATTTGCAAAGTCAAGCTCCCTAGTATCACATATGAGAATCCACACAGGAGAGAAGCCATACAGCTGTGATGTTTGTGAGAAGACATTTGCAAAGTCAAGCTCCCTAGTATCACATATGAGAATCCACACTGGAGAAAAACCATACAGCTGTGATGTTTGTGAGAAGACATTTTCACAGTCAAGCGCCCTAGTATCACATATGAGAGTCCACACTGGAGAGAAGCCATACAGCTGTGATGTTTGTGAGAAGACATTTTCACAGTCAAGCAACCTAGTTTCACATATGAGAATCCACACAGGAGAGAAACCATACAGCTGTGACCAGTGTGGGAAGGAATTTAGAGGTTCTTGTACACTCAAAGCACATATGACAATCCACACAGGGGAAAAATCATACAGATGTGATGTTTGTGAGAAGACATTTGCAGTGTCAAGCTCCCTAGTATCACATATGAGAGTCCACACTGGAGAGAGGCCGTACAGCTGTGACCAGTGTGGGAAGGAATTTAAAAAGTCTAGTGCACTGAAAGCACATATGACAATCCACACAGGGGAGAAATCATACAGATGTGATGTTTGTGACAAGACATTTTCAGTGTCAAGCTCCCTAGTATCACATATGAGAGTCCACACTGGAGAAAAACCATACAGCTGTGACCAGTGTGGGAAGGAATTTAGACACTCCAGTGGCCTCCGTACCCATATGAAAATCCACACAGGGGAAAAATCATACAGATGTGATGTTTGTGAGAAGACATTTTCACAGTCAAGCACCCTAGTATTACATATGAGGGTCCACACTGGAGAAAAACCGTACAACTGTGACCAGTGTGGGAAAGCTTTCTCTTATTCATTCAGTCTCAATAAACACATGAGAATTCATTACAGACACAGACAATATGAGTCTGACCAGTGTGAAAAGGCTTTTAGAACATCCCAGCAACTCTCCAGTCACGACCAAACGCACACAGGAGATGAACCAGACGACTGTGAAGAAAGAGGGAAGGCTTTCAGGCCTGTGAGGAACCGTCTGAAACAAGTCCAAATCTTCCAGACTGAAAGGAAAAGCTGCAGCTCTGACCAGTGTGGGAGGACTTTGAGAAAACCTGCTCATCTGAAAGTGCACTGTCTTGAACATTCTAAAGGAGAAAGAGCTGCTGAGGCCGGATCAAGTGAGCCTAAAGTCAGACTCAAAAAGCTGGAGATCAGGCTTCAGAGGCTCCAGACTGTGGAGTTGAGCTCTGTGTAGTGGTAAAAATTAACAATTTTTAAGCTTGTAATTTTTTAAAATTCCTTTTTTATTACAAAGAGGTTTTAGCTGAAGTTTGTCCATCCTAACCAGAGGCATACATGAAGTTGTATTTTGTTTTTTAAATTTCTGCTTGCTGAGGACTGATGAAAAAATAAAGGAAATGAGAAAATAAAGTACCTGTGTTTTCTTCCTTTTATTTAGACAAATTGTACATGCTTATCTTGTCTTATGTCTCACATATATATCGAGACACTTTAGAAATGAAACAAATACAAAGGGCTGAGAAACTGTGAGGTTCATTCACATGAACAGGTGAAGCACTAAATGTTAATCAGAGGTGAGAAGGTTTGAAGCTGCCTCTGAATCACACAAAATATGACAAAAGCATTTTATTTTTTTTACACTTAATCCATGTCTTAATACAGGGTTTGTTGATTCAGAAGTGGCATGAAGCAAAATGAGCAGTTTTGTGTCTTAACAGTAGTAACTATATCAGCTCGTCTAATTTCTCTAAGAAAGATAATATTCTGAATTAATGGGCTCATATTACGCCGTTTTATGATCTATGTTACAATGTCATTTCCTCGTCACACAGACCTGGAGTTGTGTTTCTTTCATTCACATGTTTAACACACAAACCCTGCAGATTTAGCACGAGTTCTTTCTCTCAAACTGAAAACACTCTGTTCCACATTGTGATGTCATCATTTGGTAATACAGGAAGTGCTCCACTGTGTTTTTAAACTCCACACACCTTCACTAGAATCATTTGGATCATTTCAGTCCTGGAGTTGCCGATCTCTACTGAACTAAAGGTAAAAGGAGCTGTTCACTTGAAAACTACCACTTCGGACTTCCGGTCGGAACACCGCTAAGATGGCTGCACAGTGAGAGGGCTGCCAACTGAACTTAAGAAATTCTCCCAAAAACCCCATTTAAAACGAGAAAATGAGGTGAAGTATCTTTAAAAGGGGGCAAGTAACCAGCAGTACGTATTCTTGTCAGTGAACGGACCTACATTTTACTAACCCGGTGGTCAAGGCTAACAACTAGCGCTGAGTAAGTCACGAGTGCAGAAATGGCGGATTTGGAGATTCTCAAAGAACTGAAGCAGTTCCGACAAGAGTGCAGAAGCCAATTTGAGGAGCTGAAAAGCGACTTCGCGACGATCAATAAAAGACTGGATGAGGCGGAAAGTCGGGTAGAAAAAGTTGAACGGATTCAAGCCTCTGAGGAGTTTTCTTCAGCCATGCTAAAGCTGTACACCAAGCTAGAGGAGAAGCTCACCGACCTCGAGAGCCGCACCAGGCGAGAAAATATAAGAATATATGGTGTGCTTGAAGGGGCGGAAAAAGACGCGACTGATATGGTTACATTTGTTGAAAAGCTGCTTCGTGAGGGTCTCAAGCTGCCAGATGACCTAGATTTACACATCGAGAGGGCGCACCGGTCGCTGGGCCCGCTGCCGCCGGCGAGGGCTCCCCCTCGCTCCATCTTGATAAAGTTTCTGAGCTTCAAAACCAAAGAGTTGGTGCTCCTCAAATCCTGGCAAGCAAAGGGCTTTAAGTGGAAAGATAAGCAAGTGAATCTGGACCAAGATTTTCCACCAGCCATTGTCAATAAAAGAAGAGAATATGTCATGTAGACCTATAAAGTTTGTTTCTTTAAACATAAATGGCATACTTAACCCAATCAAAAGATCAAAAATGCTATCACAATTGAAAAGGAATGAAGTACAGATAGCATATTTGCAGGAATCTCATCTTACTGACATCGAATATGCAAAATTAGCCCGAATGGGGTACTCTAGGGTGTACTTTTCCTCTCACAGTTCTGGGAGACGTAGAGGGGTGGTGATTCTGCTTTCCAATACAGTTAATTTTGAATTTATTTCTGAGCATAAAGATAAGGAAGGAAGATACATTATGGTCATAGGTAAAATTGATGGTATTTTGGTGAGTCTGCTAAATGTCTATATGCCTCCTGGTAGTGATTGGACCTTTTACAAATATACACTTGAACTATTTACAACACAAAGTCAAGGTATTCCAATATGCGGAGGGGATTTTAACATAAGATTGCGTCCCAAAGTAGACAGTTCTAATGGGAGAACAGACACTAAGAACATTAGTAAAAAGGTAAATAATTACATGAAAGAGCTTGGGATAGTGGACATATGGAGGGGATACAACCCTACACTACGAGATTATACCCACTATTCCTCAGCGCACAATGTTTACCCAGAATTGACTTCTTCCTGATGTTCAAAAATGATATGCATCGATTAGTTCAATGTGACATTGGTTCCTGTACCATCTCAGACCATGAACCTGTATACTTAACACTTAATATAAGCAATAAAATAAAGTCTACCCTTTGGAGGTTAAATGCAAACATCTTAAATAACAGTGAAATTAGAGACATTCTGAAATTGGAAGTTCAGTCTTACCTAGAATATCATGATAATGGTGAGGTTTCACCCATAATATTATGGGATGCTTTAAAAGCAGTAGTTAGAGGCAAAATAATAGCCATCTCCTTTGTGCTAAAGAAGCGCAGAAAGCAAAGATTACAAGATTTGGAAAGCAAACTTAAGAAATTAGTGAAAGAACATTCAACCTCGCTATGTAATTCAATTCAATTAAAAATAAAGGAAATGCAGAGGGAGATGGATGTAATTAACACAGAGGAGGTCCAAAAGAAACTCCTTTATACAAAACAACGTTACTATGACACAGGGGGAAAGGCGCTCAAACTTCTGTCGTACAGGCTAAGAAAACAACAGGCAGAAAGAACAATTCATAAAATTAAACACCCAGTAACAAATGTAATAGAATCCAGTCCTGAAAAAATACAAGAATGCTTTGAACAATACTATCAAAAACTATATTCCCAGCCCAAACTATGCAGCAGTAAGGAGGCTATCGATGCATTTTTATCAGCACTAGTTCTACCTCAAGTCACAAATGACCAGAACAAGAGATTAATATCTAAAATAACTAAAGAGGAAGTTGAACTGTCAATTAAGAGACTGAAGAATGGCAAAGCCTCTGGGGCTGACGGATTTAATTCAGAATGGTATAAAATTATGAAAGAACAACTAGTCTCGACATTAGTGAAAACATTCAATTGGGTCTTGGAAATGAAAGCTATACCCCCCTCATGGAAAGAAGCTATAATATCTATAATTCCTAAAGAGAATAAAGATAAATTAGACTGTGGGAATTACCGCCCAGTTAGTGTACTCAATATTGATTACAAACTGTTCACTTCTATAATCTGCAAACGATTAGAGACAATTCTACCAGAAATTATCCATAAGGACCAAACTGGTTTTATTAGACAAAGACAGACTCAAGATAATATCAGGAAATCTTTATTAATTATGAAACGTGTTAAGCAAAGTAATTTGAAGACACTCATGATAAGTTTGGACGCAGAGAAAGCTTTCGATTCAGTAACATGGGACTTTCTGTACAAAGTTATGGCCAAATTTGGCTTCCCTTCAGATATAATTGACACAATAGCTGCTCTGTACACTAAACCAACTGCCAGGATAAAAATCAATGGGGATTTGACAAAATCTATCAATCTAGAAAGAGGAACCCGTCAGGGTTGCGGGGCGTCCGCACTTTTGTTCGCTCTGTTTGTTGAACCTCTGAGTCAGTGTAAAAGACAAAGTGCAGAAATATCAGGGGTTCCCCTTGAAACAGGGGAACAGAAATTAGCCCTATTTGCTGATGATATATTGATTTTTTTGACTAATCCAACTGAATCACTTCCCAAAGTAATGAAGTTGCTGGATGAATATAGTTCCCTTTCGGGATATAAAATTAACATAAATAAAACTCAAGGATTAAGACTTAACTACAAACCAACAATTAAAATTAAAAACACATACAAATGGAAATGGGACTCTGATAGCATCAAATATTTGGGGGTTGTTCTGACTGAAGAACCAGTTAAATTGTTTGATGCTAATTATGCGTCAAAAAGGTCACGTCAAAAGGTATGTCTTTTTTATTGTATTGTAATGTGTGAGGGTTTGGGACATTAGGTGCACGTTGTGTCACTGCTGAATTTATTGCACGTAACTCTTGAATCATTCTCCAACCTATAGAGGGTGGAGCTTTTCTGACTGGAAATATTGGAGTATTACACGGAGAGTCAGTGCACGGAACGATTATGCCAGCTTCTTTTAATTCATTAATAATTGGCTCAATGCCTTGTTCTGCGTCTGGCTTTAATGGATATTGTTTAATTTTAGGCCTATACTCTATTTTTCCAGTTATAGTCACAGGTTTTGTATTAGTCATTAGTCCAACGTCAGTTGCTCCTTTTGACCATAGAGTTTCAGGTAATGGAGCTAAACTTAGCTCTTCCTCTTTTGTGAGGGTGAATATTTCTCATATTCTGTCAGTTATGTGCACAGCAGGAGTGGAGGTCGTCACCCAATTGAGAGGTGTACGAAAGAAGCCAGTGTCGCCATTATATTGGACATCTGGGTCTGTTGTACCCCATTTTTCAGCTAGCGTTACTCTTAAAGCCAGTTTGTTTAGGTCTTTCCATTGTTGTTGTTTAGATTTTGTTAATGATACATGGGGCTGCCTACACCCTTGAATTAACCTTTGAGCTCGTTTTGTTAGTATGGTACCTGCAAAACTAGTTTGATCTGACCAGTATAAATACTGTAAAACAGTTTGTTGTGGGCCCAATTTCATGACTTGGTCATTATACTCTGAGTCAGAACCTGGTGTTTCTTTGAACCGCAGAGTGACATCTAATTGGTCTGATTTCATCTCGTCACTGCCAGGGGCTACAACATCTTTAGCCTTCTCCAATAATTCAGTAGAAATCGGGTGTGGTCCTTTATTGTGCAAATCCAGAGTCCAATAGTAATGTGGTTCATTCTTATTTTCATACACCAGAACTTCTGAGTGTTTAAGAGGAACCTTTTGCACTACTAGATTACCTCTGGATGTGGTTAAGACTCCCAACTCCAGGCATGCAATACAATCTCGGCCTAATAAATTGTGGGGACAGGGACCAGCACGACTGAGAGATGCACCCCGTCTGATAGATCTGATGGCAAACAAATGTGAACAGGTTTGCTCATAGTTTTAGTAGATGTATGGCCATTTGCTGCTTTAACGCGAATTGTATAGCTAGATTTTGGCAGGCCTTCTATATCTCGTACGACTGTCCGCTCAGCACCAGAGTCACACAAAAACACCATTGGTTGGCCATTTACGAGCAAAATGACTTCAGGTTTTTTGCTCGGGTCAACATCTTCTAATGTCAAGAATAAATCAGTTTCTGGTTCACTGTCTGAGTTAGGGTCGGTCGTATGGTTCATGGTGATGGTGGAAGTATTTTTGTTGATAATCTTGGATTAAATTCAAGTCAGTTATGCCTGGTATTTCTGACAATTTAATTTCAGGCTTCTGTCTGTGGGGTTTATCTAGTCATGCTTGTTCCCCCCCAGAGTCCTCATCTTCCTCTTTTTTGTTTCTCTGTTTTCTGTTTTTACAGTCTCGGGCAAAATGCCCTTTTTTGTGACAGAGATAGCATGCATTGTCTTCTCTGTCTTTTTGTTTTTGCTTGTTGGAGGGCCTACCCTCATTTCTAGGATTTTTGCTGTTAAATTTAGGTTTGCCTTTATTCAGAAATATTTCAGTACCATCTCCAGTTAGCAGAAATACTCCTTTTTCTTTTTGTTTATTTCTGGCCACTTTTTCAGCATGCACAGCATGCGTCATAAATTGGGTGAGGGTAGATGTAGACAATTCAACGAAATGTTTCTGGAGATACCCTCTTATTTCCGGACGGCAGTTATTTAAAATGGTGTTTTTTAGCTGTTGTCTGTATGGTGCATTTTCATCACCATCATCGCGCAGTCCAGACTAGAAGTCGTTAAAGACGACTTCTAGTCTGCCTCTAAAGTCCTGGATTAGTTCAGATTCTTTCTGAAGGCATTGAGATATTTTTGAATAATCTGGGCGCCTCTGATATCTCTGTGTCATTCTTTCGAAGACTGGTTGAAGTGAGACTTCAACGCCATCACCATGTGGTATTATTCGCCTTTGACCTGCATTAGCAGGGTCATTTTCTGTAGGCTGCCAGTCTCCTTTAATGGAGATCCAGTGGTGACCTAACAAGGTCATTAACACTTGTTGTGCTTCGGTTTGGCCTGAATTTGAGCCCAAAAGATTGCGTTTGGAAACATCAGCCGTTGGTTCTGGAGATGAGACCCTGCGGAGCCCTCAGAGGAGAGAGGACCACACTGAAGGTACTGCTGAAAATACATCAACAACAGGCAGCAGTTGTATTTGTATCATGTAAAATCCACTTAAAAACATAACACTTAAAAACATAAGTAATAACACAGAGAACTATTGTAGATTTAGATGTATACACTAAACCGGGACAAAATATAAATCTAGGGCCGAACCAGGATTAGCAGGACTACACAAAGACCAAAAGAAGTGCACACAGGACTAAACCCAGGTGATAGTTTAACCAAAATATAAATCTAGGACCAAACTAGGACTAATCCAGGACTGAAACCAAACAATCATAGCTACAACTAAACCAAATACTGTTAATGTGTTTTTGGGTAAGACACTTCGCTCGCTTGCCTACGTGTGAATGGGTGTTGTCATTAAAGGACGATCATACTAATAATATTTTTTTTTCTGTAAAATTAACTCAGTGAGCGACTTTGCGCTGAAGTACGAGGAGCATGAGGCGCTCGGAAAGGGCGGATTTGGATCTGTGTTTGCCGGCGTCCGGATATCAGACCAACAACCGGTAAGATATACACTTTTCATCATTTACAAAACTTCAAATGCACAGTTAATATAAAGTAAAATGACTTAAGGTGCACTAAGTGATTTTTCATGTAGAGGCTCAGTCTCCATGGAGATGTTGTTTTTTCCTGGAGACCATTAAATTCAGAATATTTCACATTGTCAAAGAAAAATACCACCAGAGAAAATCTATGAATGTACCTGTAATTTCACATTTTCAGTTTACTCCATTATATAATGATGTTCTAATTTCTGATTTTCAGGTGGCCATTAAACACATCAAGACAGAGGACGTGGAGTTTGCTCCAGTGGTACGTGAAATTTTTCTTGTTGTTATATTTTCATTTATAGAGTTTTGCATCATTTTATGGATTTTGAAATTGTTATATCAGTATCGTCAAATAACCAGACAAATAATATACATCAGTATCCACTCAAAAGTCTATGCGGTACCATCACCACTCACAGCTCTTTATATTAGTGATGAATGGACTGATACCAAATATAAATACTGACGGCGGTATCAAAAATCACAGTTTTTTTCATTTATGTTTGGTAAAACATTGAAACACATTGTTTATATTTCAGTTAGTGCATTTTAAACTCATAGGGATCAGAACTCACAGGAATCAGATCAATATTGCGATACTTGCCATAGTATTACTGTATCGGATTGAACAAAAATATTTGACACTGCATTTGCCTCTGATTGTGTAATAATCTGTTTTGTTTACATTTTCCACTTTTAGAGCATTAAAAAGGAGGTGTTCTCTGTCCCCTCCGAGGTGCTCCTGATGATCAGAGCTGCTCCGGATCGGCACTCGGTCGGACTGAACCCCTCGGTGAGTCTCCTGGACTGGTACCTCCAGGATGAAGGCCAGGAGGTGGTTCTGGTCATGGAAAGACCCACCCCATCCGAAAACCTGTTCGAGTACCATAAGAAGAATGGACCTCTGCCAGAAGTCCACGCAAAGGTATGCAAAAAAAAACAAAAAACAGAAAAATAACAAAAAACTTTCATGAAAAAACTATACATACACTTAAATATTTCTATCTGCTCAATCAGTGGTAACATTTGCATGGCCAGTAAAAAGGAGATTTTTTAGAGTAACTGTTTTATTTGGAAGACAAAGTACAATCGATTTTAAAATAACTCTTTCAATCTTCTCTCTTTCATTGTTGTCTTGTCTCATTCATTTGCCCTTTCTGTATAAATTCTTCTCGTGTCACTTCTTCAGAGCTGAAGTTGTGCCTTGAAGAATTATGACACTACACCAAAAAGGTATTTGTTTATTTATTTATTTATTTTGCATTTATTTGTAGCTACATTATCTTGGAAAAAGTGAGAAATAACACGGAAGTTTAATCATCTAAGTCAGTGTTTGTCAAACTGTGGTACGCGAGTTTCATGTCCTTTGCAGTTGTTGTTTGAATTTGAAATTCATTTTATTCTTATTTTGTGCTCCTTTGGGGTAGTCCTATAGTTTAACTTTAGAACAACTAGTTTAAGATCAATATTGTGATTTCAAATGTCCATAATAAAAAAATGTCATGGGTGTCATAGAATAGTAGTAAGTAAGCCTGTATAGCAGAAAACAGCATCTCTTCTTTAATCTCACGTATAATTAATGTCATTTTCAATACGTTTCAGTTACTTTTCTAATCCACGTTCTTCTTATTGTCCGACAGGAGCTGATGCGTCAGGTTGTGAACGCGCTGGTGGACCTTCACTCAAAAGGGGTTTTCCATAGGGACATAAAAATGGAAAACCTCCTGGTCCAGAGCACAGAGTCCGGCCCCAGGATCAGGATTATAGACTTTGGCTGTGGCTGCAAACCCCAAGCAGAGCCCTACTACAAGTACAAAGGTAATATTCCTAACCAACGTAGCAGTAATAGTAGCAGCAGTAGTTCAAATAAAATACTATATCATTAAAGGTGCACTATGAAATCTATCAACCTCCCTACTTATTTCTATGTGTTTCTCTTTGTTTTTCAGGAACACCAGAATACGCACCTCCTGAGGCCTTCACAACTAAAGGCTACTGCGCTGGTCCTACCTCAGTGTGGCAGACGGGGGCGCTACTGCATGAACTGCTGCGCTCTAACAGTGACAGAGAGTTCAGCACAAAAGACTTTATGAAGGGATTTCCCTTCCTTACCTTCCTCTGTCTGAGTGACGCGTCACAAGGTACGAGCAGAGAAATACAAACATTATTTAGATATGATTTAGTGTTCATGTAATTAGATCAAACACTAAAGGTGCACTGTGAGTACCTTTTCAAGACAGCCTGCTCTTATTGATATGCTATGTTCCTCAGTATTGCATACGGAGACACCACCAGACCAAGTTACAAGTCAGATCTGTGCAGTGTCTATACATGAATGCATGTTTTTCACCATATTTTTGAGTGGTCCATATGGAATTGAATAAATGCAAGTTATATGGCAAACTGTGGAACATCCCAGGCAAAGTCATAACATTTCTATAGAGACAAGCAGGTGGCGGACCTCCATTTGAAAAGAGAGATTACACAGTTCACCCTTAGACAATGCACAAATGACAGTATCTAAAGAATGGACCACATGAATTGGGAAAAGTAATTGTCAAAGACACAAATATCACCAATCTTTCTCACATCTTTAATATTGTCAGCAGACGTTTTTGTTCCTTAAGAACTTCACTCACAGTGGGAAGAGCAACTATGAAATGTACACTCTAAAATGTCTCTTTGTGTTTGTTTTTGCAGAGTGCATTGACTTCCTCAAGGCCTGTCTGGCACTGGACCCAAATCAGAGGATAAGTTTGGACCAGTTGAGCCACCATCCCTGGTTCAGCCTGGTTTAATTGTACATGGTATTGAACCCCATGTACATGTTCTATGTAAATAAGTTATAATAAATATTCATTATGCAAATGTGTTGTTCAGACTTGATGAAATACACTGCAATGTGTTTTTGTGAAAGAGACAAACGTACATGCACTGGACATTAAGTATTTGACAGATTTATTTCATATAAAATAATGATCCACTGGTGTCAGAGATTATAACTATGAGGCAGACGTACGTCTTTTTTATGGTGATGGTGAACTTAGGTCACTCACTTATATTTTTAGACAACCTTCTTATTGTAGTCAATAAACAACACCAAGGAACTTATAGGCGTATGTGCAATAGAAAGTATTTTTATTGTAATTATGTCAGACACAAGTTTGATTGGAGTCAGAATTGTTCTTGTCGAATCAGCAAATGAAAACAGCACATCAGATACTTCATAATGAAACATCTTGACGTGCTGCGCCTGATGCAGCCTGAGGGTGGCGCAAAATCAGTTAATCATCTTAACTCATTTAACAACATTTAGTGCTTCACCTGTTCATGTGAAAGAAGCTCACACTGTTTCTCAGCCCTTTGTGTGTGTATGTGTGTATGTGTATGTGTGTGTGTATGTGTGTGTGTGTGTGTGTATGTGTGTATGTGTGTATGTGCATATGTGTTTCATTTCTAAAGTTCCTTGATTCATATTTGAGACATGAGACAAGCATGAACAAATGTTCTAAAATAACAGAGGAAAAAAATACTTTATTTTCTAATTTTCTTCATTTTATTTCACTTTATTTCATCACAGCAGCCATGAAAATAATAAACGTTTGTTGTGGGTTGCTAACGAGAGTCAGCAGCAAACAGAAAAAAAGAAATACTGTATATATACAATTTCAGGCATGCCTTAGATTAAGGAACAGCAGTGAAGTGGGGCTGAAAGCTCAGAGTTAAAAACAATACAACGACAAATAGGATGGACAAACTTCAACTAAAACCTCTTTCTAATAAAAAAGAAAAAGACCACAGCAGCCAATCAGGAGCATTTGAGGGTGGGCAGTTTTGCAAATTCACATGACAGAAAGACATGATGCTGCCCCACAAGACAAAGGGCTGCATTTCAGTAACAAAGGTCATTCAGTGTGAGTCGGCCAGGTGGATTAGTCCATCGAGCTGTGGGCGGGGGCAGAGGTGTGAAGGGCTCAGGGAGTGGGGCATCGTCAAAGTGAAGACAGAGGCAAAAATCAAATATCTACAAGAGTTAAAATGACCTGTAATCTTAAAGTTGTCTTAATTATTATTTCACAGGGGCACTAGACAGGGATGTCTACTATCCACTAAAAAACTTCCAAGCCCCACAGCAAAGGAGAAATTCAGTTCTGTCAACTAGACAAAAAGTTGAATTTCTACTTTTTACTGACTACCTGGACGACTGAGGGATTACATGAACATCCAAGCCCCACATCAGTCTCAATGATTGACAACATTTTACTCTACTTACAAACCAAAAGTCTTCACTGCAATGAACAATAAATCTGAATGACTCATTTTCCAAAATATATCAGACAACTCTATTGAGCACATGAACTGAACATCTCGCTCCCTCTCCTTGAGATCTTTGGTTCTGCACCCTCTCAGATCAAACATCCTCACTTTGTCCAACTTAAAATATTTAATCAAAACAAAATCATTTCTGAATCAACAAACTGTATATTTCAGAGTAGTGAAGCAGGGCCAAAGTGAAGACAGAGGCAACAATAAAATATATACAATACATACATAAATTATACAAAGAGAGCCCTCCAATGGACAGGAAGTCAGTGGTGCTTTCCAAAACAGATGTCAGTTTATTGGTGGATGTATTTCTATTGGACATTATTATGTGGTGACATGGTGAATACATGTGAATTTGAGACACAGTAGTGTGATATTAGCCCGTGTGTGACTCACAGAGAGAGCGACTCCATCAAAGACATAATCGACGATCAGAACCACAGCCAGAACCACAGCCACTCTCAGCACTGTCACCTTCACCCTCCTCCCAGAATGCACTCCTGTACCAACAGCTGGGCTTTTACACTTCAGATATTAACTGCTTACTTTAGAGGAACATGATTTTATTTGTTTCTTTTTGTACATTTCACAGTGGCCACACCTGACCGCGGGATGATTCAGGGTTAGACTGTCAGGCTGAAGGTGGGTTTCCCCCATAGACTGGATATATACAGTCTGTGGTCTCTACTCCCCATATTCCTACAGCATGGAATAAGTAGGTGACTAAAGTAACCATTGTGTGTGTGTGTGTGTGTGTGTGTGTGTGTGTGTGTGTGTGTGCGTGTGCGTGTGCGTGTGCGTGTGCGTGTGCGTGCGTGTGCGCGCGCGTGTGTGTGTGTGTGTGTGCGCATGTATATGTGTATTTTTAATGTTTTTCCCCCAAACTCTTCCCTGTAAAAATAATATGCTATTAAACATTTCTATTACATTCAAATTATGGTTTCCTAGCTTAGACAAATTAGTGTAAAATATTTTCACGACTAGAACATCACCATCACCAGAGACTAAACTTGGCACATTGCAGTGGGTGGGCCCTTTGAACCTTGTTATCAACATTAGGGCCGCGTCTCATTTCTCTTTCCTCGCTTCCTTCTCCTTGGTTTCTCTCCTCGATTCTACAGGAAATGGGTGAGGAAGTCCCGCCCACAGAGGAGACACAGGGAGGAGAGAGAAGAGCAGAGGAGACACGAGCTGAGGGTCAATGGGACAGACTCAAGATTATTTTATATCATTATTCCATGACTGTTAAAGGTGCAGTGTGTAACTTTTCTAGTGAAGGGTCTGCCACCTGCTTGTCCATGTTATTGTTTTGTCTGAAATGTCCCGGTATGGCATTAAATATATTCATCTTGCATTTACTCCACAACATGGGTTTTTATTGACCTAAAAACATGCATTCTTACTGTGAGTGGGCTCGCCTCTCCACAGATCTTTTGAATAAAAAATTAACAGTAAATTTTAGATTATTAGGCAATGAACATTATTCAGTGATAGTTGTGGTTTTATTGACCAGTGAAGATGAAAATTTGAACTGTTATTATTTGGTGGTAAGAAAGAGAAAGAATATTGTAATTAGATGTAATTTGGATGTAAAATGTAATTATTGCATTGTGCTTATGTACAATTAAAGTTAGTTGGCAGTAGCAGAAAGCCAAGGCAACACAAGAATAACGTTTCTGTCTCAAATGCAGCCTGAAAACAGGCCTCGTTTCCATGGAGATCAGGCCATGAACAAAGGACACATCTGAGTATCCTTCGCGGCCTCATATATCCCAGCATGCACTGCACTCTACTTCTTCTACAGGAGAGAATGGAGTCCGCGGCTGCATCTTCTACTAGTTGCAATTTTACTTTTAAATGTAAGTACTGGTTTACCTCACCTACAATTAATTCTAAGTTACTAGCTACATGAAACTGTCCCATTTCGCCAACGGCCTTGCGGTCCGCGGAGGCTGGTTCGAAGGCTGCAGCCTTCACAGCCTTCGGAGGACCCGGCCTTTGCAGCCCTCGAATTGAGACACGGCCCTAGAGTCAGGAGGAGGCGGGAGGAGGCGTTTCTACACGGCCAAGGAGATGTGGAGGAGGAGGTGGTGTCACACATGAGGAACATTTGAAAAACTGTCGCAGTATTTCACTTTGGAAAATCCTCTATACAACCTTTAAAGACATGGAAGCATGGATATGAATATGTAACCCACACTTCCTAAAGCCCTCAGCCGTGTCTCAATTCAGGGTCTGCAGCCTCTGGAGGCTGGTTTTTCTGCCGCATACGTCACTTCTGGCGCGACAAGGCCTGTCCCATTTCATGCAGCCTCTCAAATGCAGCCTGAAATCCGGCCTCGTTTCCATGGAGATCAGGCCATGAACAAAGGACACATCCGAGTATCCTTCGCGGCCTCATATATCCCAGCATGCACCGCATGCTACTTCTTCTACGGGAAAAAATGGAGTCTACAGCTGCGTCCACTACCAGTTGCAGTTTTACTTTTAAATGTAAGTCCTGGTTTACCTCACCTGCAATTAATTCTAAGTTACTCGCTACATGAAACTGTTCATAAACAAGTTCACTTAAGTTGAACTTAAGATGTTAAGTTAAACATATGTATGAAGGTAGTTGTTATGGCTTAGTTTACAGCTATTGTTGTATTAGCGGTTAGTAGCGTTATCCCTTACACTTATTTTTTTGTTTATTTTTTTCCAACAATATTTTTATTTTTATGTTTTTTTCAATTTTATACATAAATACAATACACCCTCTCAGACACACTTATGAGCATGTTTCTTACAACAACAACAACAAAATATATGTATATATACATGTATTAGGGCCGGGCGATATAAAGAAAAAATGAATCAAGATTATCCCTCTCATATTGATCGATCCTGACTCCCAACCCAATTCCATCTAGTCTGTTCAAAAGTAAAACAGAAACACTTTCAGTATTGGTTTAGTATTAATAATATTACTGTTATATCAAAGTCTAAATTCTGTCTCAAATTACCAGTCCTCAGTAACAAAATTGACTGTAGAAGACTCTCAATTCTTCAATACCCCCTCACATAATTGAAATCGAGACATGAGTGATCTTTCAATCCCTCGATGAATCGCCCAGACCCAACACGTACACACACAAATCAACAAAAATATGCAGTGGCTTATAGGGAGAATTGTCCAGCTGGTTTTCAAATGTCCTCGTCATCTTCAGAAAGGTTCATTCCTTCCACATGAGTGACGAAAGGTCTCCATATAGATTCAAACAAGTCCATTTTTCCTCTCAGGATATAAGTGATTCGTTCCAGTGGTAATACTGAGAGCATTTGTTTAGCCCATTGTCCAATACTCGGTACTCTGTAATTTTTCCAATTAAGTGCAATAAGTCGTTTTGCTTGCAGGATACTCATATCAATGAGCGCTCTTTCAGGTTTAGTATACTTTGTTAATTTAGAATAAACTCCTAAAATGAAAAAAGCAGGTTCCAGTAACACGTCTCTTAAAATAATTTCTTTTATGACTTGACTAATTGCAACCCAAAATGGTTTTAACGCCCTGCACTCCCAAAGACAGTGGAATAGTGTACCTACTTCTTCATTACACTTTGTACAAATGTCTGGAATATTTGGAATATATTTGTTCAATTTAACTGGAGTGACATAAACCCGCATCAGCCATTTGTATTGAAGTAATCTTAACCGTGAATTAATGGTTTGCTTTTAGTTTAGTTTAGTTTAGTTTATTGGTTTATTAGGACAGTGTACAATTACATTAAGCACAGTGGCAGATATGTTTGTACCAGATTGTAGCTCATAGCTAATTTCCATCTGTAGTCCTACTCTGGGCACGAGACCCAGACCCTGTGCTTTTTTGTGCTTTTGTGCTTTTGAATAAGCTAACTGCCATTCTTTATGTGACAAATTTAAATCTAGATCTTTTCTCCACGCCTCTAATTTCATGGCTGAGTTGTCTGAGGAATTTGTTAGGAATAGTTTATATAATTCTGAAATTACCCCTTTTTTTTAACTGTCTTTTGTTACCATTTTTTCCAGATTAGACTTAGGTGGTTTTAGTAGACTGTTTTGTTTTGTCCTAATGTAGTTTCTCAGTTGGAGATATTTGAAAAAGAACTTTCTATGAATATTAAATTTGTGCCGCAACATATCAAATGACATCATAATATTTGACCCAACTGGATATAAATCTTGAATTTTTTCCAGTCCTTTCACTGCCCATTGTTTAAACACTGTATCTGCCCTTCCTGGTTTAAAATTTTGATTTGCCCATATCGGAGTTAGCTGTGATAAGGTTATTGGTTCTTTCATGAACCTTTTTGCATTGTTCCATGCTCTAACCATATTTTTAAGCATCGACTTGCTAGTTTTCCTTAATAAATTAACATCAGTATCAGAAAAAAGGTACAGAGGTAAAGATGGATTCAAGGCATTATTTTCCATTTCTGTCCACTGGGGAGCGTCCTTTGTATTAAAATAATACCTAATGGATCTGAGCTGCACTGCCCAGTAGTACCACACAATGTTTGGGCATTTCAGTCCTCCTTCATTATATGGCAAATGAAGCAGGGATAGTCTTATCCTGGCTTTTTGATTTTTCCAAATGAACCCTAAGAGCAATTTTTTAATCTTGTTGAACCAATCAGCAGGAGGCGGCAGGGGGATGTTCTGAAAAACATACAATTTAGGAATTTAGAAAGTATGTTCATTTTATAAATATTTATGCGCCCTATCAAAGACATGGGAAGAAGCATCCATCTATTAACATTGTCATTTATTTCCACGGTTAAGGATTCGTAATTTTCTTGTACTATTAAATCCAAATTTGGCAGTATTTCTATACCTAAATAGGTGAACTGACTTGAACTGGGAAGTTAGTGGAGGTGGATTTTTCCATTCTTTCTTGTCCAACAGTAAGATTGACGATTTTGATCTGTTTATGGTATAACCTGATATGCGACCAAACCCATCAATTAGTTGTGTCACACCCCCTCTAGCTCCTCTGACATCATCTGCCACTCCCTGAGTGGCCACCTCCTTCCCCTCCCCGTTTGTTTCAGGAGTGGAGACAGGTGTGCTGGAGCCTAACTCAGCTGGGCTCACTCTGCAATCAACAGGGGTTTAAGAACCACTCTCACGAGCTCAGCGCTGCCAGATCGTAGAACTCCCTCAGTCAGTGCTGCGTTCCAGCTACTTTTGTTTTACCTACCAGTTGTCGCTTTACTTACCTCTCTGTCCGTCTGCCTCAGATCACCGTGCTCCAGTCTCCTGCTCCAGTCTCCTGCTCCAGTCTCCTGCTCCAGTCTCCTGCTCCAGTGTCCCGCTCCAGTGTCCCGCTCCAGTGTCCCGCTCCAGTGTCCCGCTCCAGTGTCCCGCTCCAGTGTCCCGCTCCAGTGTCCCGCTCCAGTGTCCTGTTCCGTCCTGCCCCGACCTGCAATATTCCTGAAAGTTTGTTCTGTAATAAATACCTACCGATTCCCTACTGACTTGTGTCTGCGCTTGGGTTCTTCCGCTGTTTGTCACAGTACGATCTGGCCAGCAAACATGAACCCAGCAGACTCTGACCCGCTTAACCGGACCCTATCGGCGCAGTCTATGCTGTTGGAGCAGCATGACAACACGTTAAAGGCCCTCATGGAACACATAAAGGAATTTTCTGTTAGTCTTGCTAGCCTTCGTACTCAAATGACCGCCTTGACACCTCAAGCTGCTGCAGAAGACCCCCCTCCAGCCCAGTTCTCTCCCCCGCCACCTACAAGAGAGGCATTTGTTCCTCCTCCTGCTCCTTACAGTGGAGACCTTGGTTCCTGTAAGTCTTTTTTAACTCAATGCTCTCTCATTTTTGAACAACAACCCCTATCATATTCAAGTGACCGGGCCAAGATCTCTTATCTGATTGGTTGTCTACATGGACATGCTTTGAATTGGGCCTCTGCTGTGTGGGAGAAACAAACCCCTTCCTGTTCATCTTATTCAGCATTTACTTCAGAGATGAGACAGGTTTTTGATCATCCGGTCAGTGGCAAGGAGGCAACTAAGAGGCTTCTGTCCCTACGCCAAGGAAACCGTAGTGTGGCTGAACTAGCCATTGAGTTTCGTACGCTTGCAGCTGAGAGCGGTTGGAATGATGAGGCTCTACAAGGTGCCTTCCTTAATGCGCTGTCTGACACCCCGAAGGATGAAATGGCTTGCCGAGACGAGCCAAGCAACCTTCATGACTTCATTAATCAAGCTATACGGGTGGATAATCGCATTCGGGAGCGTAGGCGTGAGAGAGCTTGTAAGTTGTCCATCTCTAAACCATTCCTCTTACCTTCCACCCTTCCTCCCGCCAGCACTCTTGCTCCCCCTGCTGTCCTACAATCTACAGCAGAGCCTGAACCTATGCAACTAGGCCGGGCCCGGCTTAATCCTGAAGAGAGGCAACGTCGTTTCAATACGCGGAGCTGTCTCTATTGTGGTCAGTTTGGACATTTTCTATCCTCTTGTCCTATCCGCCCAGTAAAAGGGTCGGCTCAGCAGTAGTGGGAGATATTCTGTTGAGCCAAACCAACTATTCATCTCCCTTTAAACCTAATCTGGAGGGCACGCTCAGGCTACGGGACCGTTATGTTACTCTTCCAGTACTCATTGACTCTGGGGCAGATGAGAGCTTTATGGATTGTTCAGTAGCTCGTCAGCTGGGACTGGAGACACAACCACTGGCTTCACCCCTGGAAGCTAAGGCACTCAATGGTCAAATCCTTGCTCAAGTTCTAGAAAAGACACTCCCTGTTCATCTGCACCTCTCAGGTAATCACAAGGAGTATATAAGTTTTCACATTTTTGACTGTAAACACTCACCTCTTGTGCTGGGCTTGCCTTGGTTGAAGTTGCACAACCCGCATATTGATTGGTCAACAGGGAGAATAATTTCTTGGAGTTCCTTTTGCCATTCAAACTGTTTGCACTCTGCGTTACCCCCTGTTTGTTCCGAGTCTGCATCTGTTACAGAAGCTCCTGACCTGTCTGCTGTTCCACTTGACTATCATGATCTCGAGGCTGTGTTCAGCAAACGCCATGCTCTCTCTCTGCCACCTCACCGACCTTATGACTGCGCCATCGAGCTTCTCCCCGGGGCACCACTGCCGAGCAGTCGTCTTTATAATCTGTCACGTCCTGAGCAGGATGCTATGGAGAAGTATATCCAGGAATCGCTGGCTGCAGGCATTATTAGACCATCTTCTTCACCGGTGGGTGCGGGTTTTTTCTTTGTTGATAAGAAGGACAAATCACTAAGACCATGCATTGATTACCGGGGCCTGAATAAAATCACAGTTAAAAACAAGTACCCCCTTCCATTAATCAGCTCTGCATTCACCCCTCTGTGTGGTTCAACAATCTTCACCAAGTTAGATCTCCGCAATGCTTACCATCTTGTTCGCATCAGAGAGGGTGATGAGTGGAAGACGGCCTTCAATACACCTCTAGGCCATTTCGAATATCTGGTTATGCCGTTTGGTCTGACTAACGCCCCAGCTGTGTTCCAAAATCTGGTAAATGATGTTCTACGAGACATGATTGGAAGATTTGTTTTTGTTTATATTGATGACATCTTAATTTTTTCTAAGGACCTCGACACTCATAAGCGCCATGTTAGACAAGTGCTCCAAAGGCTCTTGGAGAACAAGTTGTTTGTAAAGGCTGAGAAGTGTCAGTTTCATGCTTCCTCTGTTGCCTTTTTAGGATACATCATTGCCCAGGGTCAAGTTCAAATGGATCCTACGAAGGTCATGGCAGTCCGTGATTGGCCTTCTCCTTCCAGCCGTAAGGAATTGCAGCGCTTCTTGGGATTTGCGAATTTCTACAGAAGGTTCATACGTGACTTCAGCCGTCTGGCAGCCCCTCTTACCGCCCTCACCTCCACCTCTATCTCTTTTGTTTGGACCCATGAAGCAGAATCTGCCTTCAAGGAATTAAAGCATCGGTTCACCACTGCCCCAGTTCTGATTCAGCCTGATCCAGCTCTCCAATTCATCGTTGAGGTGGATGCTTCTGACTCTGGGGTTGGTGCAGTTCTTTCTCAACGCTGTCCCTCTGATAATAGAGTGCATCCTTGTGCTTATTTTTCTCGCAAGCTTTCTGCAGCAGAGAGAAACTATGACATAGGCAATCGAGAGCTCCTGGCCATAAAACTTGCACTGGAGGAGTGGCACCACTGGCTGGAGGGTTCCACACACCCCTTCGTTGTTTGGTCAGACCACAAGAACCTGTCATACATCCAGAATGCTAAGAGACTAAATTCCAGACAAGCAAGGTGGGCCCTCTTTTTTGATCGGTTTAACTTTTCCCTGACATACCGCCCAGGATCTAAGAATGTAAAACCAGACTCCTTGTCCCGGATTTTCTGTTGATGTCCCTGCTCCAGTGAATGACCCCATTTTACCTGAATCCCGTTTTGTAGCCACTGTTTCTTGGGAAATTGAATCACAGGTCAAACTAGCACAGCAGAACCAGCCTGACCCTGGCAATGGTCCTCCTAATTCATTGTTTGTTCCAGATGCAGTTCGGTCTGATGTTCTTCAGTGGGCTCATTCTACGCGTTTGACATGTCACCCTGGAATTAATCGCACCCTTTCTGTCCTACGGCGCAGGTTCTGGTGGCCATCTATGAAGAGGGACACTAAGAATTTTGTTTCCGCCTGTTCAGTATGCTCCCAAAACAAGACCTCTAATAGGCCACCTTCAGGTCTTTTACAGCCATTACCCATCCCTCAGCGTCCTTGGTCTCATATCTCACTAGATTTTGTGACTGGACTCCCTCCTTCTAATGGCTATTCTGTCGTTCTTACCATTGTTGACAGATTTTCCAAGATGGCTCACTTTGTCCCTGTTTCTAAACTGCCTTCTTCCAGAGAGACCGCAGACTTACTAGTGGAACATGTATTCAAGTTGCATGGCATTCCGGTGGACATTGTATCTGACCGAGGCCCTCAATTTACCTCTCAGGTATGGCGGGCTTTCTGTTCCGCTTTGGATATTAATATCAGTCTCTCTTCTGGCTACCATCCCCAGAGTAATGGCCAAACGGAGCGGGTTAACCAGCAGATGGAGGTGGCGTTGCGCTGTGTTTCCTCTGCCAATCCTTCTAGTTGGAGCGCACATCTGCCATGGGTGGAATATGCCCATAACACCCTTTTGAACTCTGCTCTGGGTATGTCACCTTTTGAATGTTGCTATGGTTACCAACCTCCCCTATTTGCAGACCAGGAGCAAGAACTAGCAGTTCCCTCAGTCCAAGAGCACTTGAGACGGTGTCACCGTATCTGGACTCGAGCCCGTTCTGCTCTCGAGTGATCTTCTACAAGGTCCAGAGTCCAGGCTGACCGTCGCCGCACTCCAGCTCCTTCTTACGCCCCTGGTCAGAAGGTATGGCTCTCCACGCGAGACCTGCCACTAAAGGTGGAGTCTAAGAAGCTGTCTCCACGGTTCATTGGGCCATTCGAGGTGGAGCGAGTTATCAACCCCTCTGCGGTACGTCTCAAGCTCCCCACATCACTTAAGGTTCATCCTACCTTTCATGTGTCTTTGATCAAGCCGGTCCGGTCCAGTTCTCTGTGTGCTCCTCCTCCTCCACCTCCTCCTCCCAGGATGATCGATGACCACCCTGCTTATACTGTCCGGCAAATCCTGGATGTCCGGCGCCGGGGTCGTGGTGTTCAGTTTTTGGTGGACTGGGAGGGCTATGGTCCTGAGGAGCGGTGCTGGGTGCCCCGTAAGAATGTCTTGGACCCCTCCCTGATCCAAACATTCTACAGTCTTCATCCGGAGAAGCGACGTGGGCCGCCAGGGGGCGTCCGTAGAGGAGGGGGTACTGTCACACCCCCTCTAGCTCCTCTGACATCATCTGCCACTCCCCGAGTGGCCACCTCCTTCCCCTCCCCGTTTGTTTCAGGAGTGGAGACAGGTGTGCTGGAGCCTAACTCAGCTGGGCTCACTCTGCAATCAACAGGGGTTTAAGAACCACTCTCACGAGCTCAGCGCTGCCAGATCGTAGAACTCCCTCAGTCAGTGCTGCGTTCCAGCTACTTTTGTTTTACCTACCAGTTGTCGCTTTACTTACCTCTCTGTCCGTCTGCCTCAGATCACCGTGCTCCAGTCACCGTGCTCCAGTCACCGTGCTCCAGTCACCGTGCTCCAGTCACCGTGCTCCAGTCACCGTGCTCCAGTCACCTGCTCCAGTCTCCTGCTCCAGTCTCCTGCTCCAGTCTCCTGCTCCAGTCTCCTGCTCCAGTCTCCTGCTCCAGTCTCCTGCTCCAGTCTCCTGCTCCAGTCTCCTGCTCCAGTCTCCTGCTCCAGTCTCCTGCTCCAGTCTCCTGCTCCAGTCTCCTGCTCCAGTCTCCTGCTCCAGTCTCCTGCTCCAGTCTCCTGCTCCAGTCTCCTGCTCCAGTCTCCTGCTCCAGTCTCCTGCTCCAGTCTCCTGCTCCAGTCTCCTGCTCCAGTCTCCTGCTCCAGTCTCCTGCTCCAGTCTCCTGCTCCAGTCTCCTGCTCCAGTCTCCTGCTCCAGTCTCCTGCTCCAGTCTCCTGCTCCAGTCTCCTGCTCCGTCCTGCAATATTCCTGAAAGTTTGTTCTGTAATAAATACCTACCGATTCCCTACTGACTTGTGTCTGCGCTTGGGTTCTTCCGCTGTTTGTCACAAGTTGTAGTAAAGTAGGAATAGTAGTGGTTAATTTTGAAAGAAATAAAATGACGTCATCTGCATATAATTAAAGTTTATGCTCCACTCGATTGATTATGATTCCAGAAATGGTTGAACATAATCGTACGGCTATGGCTAGCGGCTCCATTGCGAGGGTGAAAAGAAGGGGGGACATTGGGCATCCCTGCCTACACCCGAGTTTAATTTTAATTGGATTGGATACATTTTTATTTGTCAGAAGCTCAGCAGAGGGATCTCTATAAAGTAACTGAACCCATCTACAGAACGTCTCTCCGTAGCCAAACCTTGCCAAAACATTAAAAAGATAGGGCCATTCGACTCTATTGAATGCCTTTTCGGCGTCTAAGGAGAGGAGGGCCTGATCAGAAGTATCAGCTAAACCATGAATAATAAGAATTCTCCGTACATTGTGCATTGTGTAGGCAATGCACAATGTAAGCAAATTGGCCACCTAAAATATAGCCATTTTGATCTCTATGAATAACAAAGGGTAGAGAGTCTTGTAAACGTGTTGCCAACACTTTGCTGAGTATTTTTAAGTCTGAATTAAGCAAGCTTATAGGCCTCATATTCTCGCATTTATTACTGGGTTTTCCTGTTTTGGGTAAAAGGATTATTAGTGCACTTTTCATTGAATTAGGAAGGCTACCATTATCAAATGTTTCTTGAAGCATTTCTAGTATTGGTTTTGTCAATTTACTTTGGAATTTCTTATAAAAGTCGATTGGGAAACCATCAGGTCCAGCCCTTTTACCTGAACTCATTTTATTAATTGCCCTCTTTATTTCGTCCTCAGTTATGCTACTTTCTAGTTGTTCTCTAAAATCCTCAGAAATGGTGGGTATGGTTAATTTGTCCAGAAATTCATTTTGGGCATTATTGTTTGCGCAGTCTTGTGAATCATATAATTTCTCATAATAGTTTTTAAATTCATTGTTTATTTCTATTAGATCTACTATAATTTCCCCCTTTGCATTTATTATTGAAGTTATGTTCTTTCTAGCTTCCAGTTGTTTAATTTGCCAAGCTAAGATTTTGCCTGGTTTTTCTCCTTGTTCGTAAAAAGATTGATTCAACCTCAAAATGTTAGATGCTGCGCGGTCAGCAGACTCTTTACTATACTCTGCCCTCAACAACAACAATTCTTTTTCTGCCTGATCATTTTTATCTCTAAAGACACTCCTCTTGCTTTTTAATTTTCTTTTCCAATTGGATTTGTTTCTCCCTAAGTTTTCTTGATTTTGAAGAGGTAAAGGAAATTATATATCCTCTTATATAAGCCTTAAAGGCATCCCATTTTATATAGGCTGCGGTTTGTGTTGTATTTATGCTGAAATATTAATCTATTTTACTTCCTATATACCTTATAAATTCTTCATCTTTAAGCCACTTTTGATGTAAGCACCATCTAGGTGGGTCCACCTTGAGATCATTTTGTGAGTACAAGATGTTGCAGGGAGCGTGATCTGAAATAGTTATGCTATCATAAGAACAGTTTGATATATTGGACAGTAGCTCTGCTGATATTAGGAAGTAATCAATGCGAGAGTACGTGTTAAAAGTTTTAGAATAACAAGAGTATGTTATGTCATTTGGGTTGAAGTGTCTCCATATATTTACCATTTTTAACTCCTTCATGAAATTCAGGATGACATCTCTGCTCTTATGATGGGTTTGGTCGGTCTTGGTTGATCTGTCTTGAGTAGGATTTAAAACACAGTTCCAATCTCCTCCAATGATGTTTTTTCCTGGGAGAGATGAGATGGTTAGGAAAAGATTTGTTAAAAAATGATCATCATCTATTTTAGGTCCAAAGACATTCACTAGGTTTATACTTTCCCGTAAAATAGATCCGTGAACAATAAGGTATCTACCTAATTTATCTTTAATGACATTTGTGACCTGAAAGGGCAAAAAGTTATGAATTAGTGTAATAACCCCTCGTGCCCTAGAAGTATATGAAGCTGCATACAAAGACCCCTGCCACCTTCTGCTTATTCTTAAATTCTCCTCTTCTAGAGCATGAGTCTCTTGTAGGAATACAATTTTAGACCCCATATCTTTTATTCTGTTTTTTTTTTAAGTCTATTTAGGCCCCTGCAATTCCAAGAAGTGCATTTAATTTCAAGTTTTTGTGTCATTTAAACATGATATAAAATACCATTGCTACAATTGAAAAGGTGTCTGAGAGGTAAAACACACACAAGAACATTGGCTCTAAGAACAATGAGCCACAAAAAATAAATAAATAAATAAATAAATAAATAAAAAAAATTAAATAAAATAACACCCCTGACCCCAGCTAGCTGGGTAAACCCCTGAAAAACACTGCTTCCAACCACAGTCATCTACAGATCGCTCTGATCTGTTTAAATGACTGACGATGCTTCGCGGACGGGTTCACCTAATGGACGTACCTAAAAGGCTCCCGGGGTGAGAGCTCAGTTTATACTCTGAGACTGGTCCAGTCCTTATACCATAGGACCAGTAGGGATGGAGTTGTGGGTTCTCGAAATACCTGTATGATAAGTTATATTGCCCTATGACCTCATTTATCATACCAAGTACTACGCCCTATCACCCTACGCATGCAATCTACTCACTTAATTTCTGCTTCTTCACATCACATATATAAGTGTTGCAACCACAATTACTAAATAAAGATTCATTCTACATTCAATCACTATTGCTGATAGAAGATCTTTACCTTATGATGATCTCTCTTCACGATGGGCTTTCTCAGCAGCAGGCCTGGTGACTTACTTCACCAAGTGACCAATGACTCACGAAAGGAATAGTATATTCAAACAATGAATTTTTATTACAATTCCTTTACATGAACATCACCTTATTATCAGAGGTATAACCTTCCATTAAGGAGTTTGTCTGTAAGGTTGATTTGCTTTATGACTTTGTCCAGTTTTGGATTGATCTACTGCCCCTCCACGGCTGGCGCCAAAGTCACCTGTTAGCTTATGTGAAGATTAGGATTGATCTAATGTCTCTCCCCAAATCACTTGCTCGAACGACACCTCAACCAGACTCAAACTACCTCGTTACCTGACCCAATACCGTACATCAGTGGTACAAATGGCAAAGGGCAATTTTACCCCTTCTGTCCTCTGTATTTATTGAGCCCTGGCCGGAGGTTACAAGACCCGGACATTAGGTTCAACCAATCACACATTTCAAATACATTTTATTACCATACAGAGATCCATAGGCGGACACATTTAGTACGTAACAGTTATCTTTTACATCACAAAGTATCAGTATGACTTTAACAAAGTTTCCAAAGTTTCAGTATGACTCTAACAAAGTTTCGATACACGCTTCTTTAAAGGTTAACATTTAAACCTGTTAGTTTCACAAGACGCCTTGGTGAACTTATCTGACCTGATCTCCACCGCATTCTGGTTTCTATCAGCTCATGCATGCAATACTTTGCTACTAAGTTTTATACTTTTATTAAGTTTTATTAAGTTTTAGTTTTATTAAACTGTTTCTTTATCATAAAAACATTTCCTTTAACTTTTGTTTGTAAAGAAATACATATTTAGTTTTCTTATTACATTCTCTATCTATTTATATCAAAAAGATGTTGTTTCCTTTATCATACAGTTACAAAAGACATGTATTGTTTCCATCATTTGTTTGTTAAAACAATAAAGCATTTTAAAACATGTTTCCTCTTTGTCATTTATCAAAGTAAAATAACATATTGTTTCCTTCGTTATCATACACATAACACATAGTTTCCATAATTTCATTGAAGTAAAATAATCATAGTATTTCCTTTTTGTCATTTGTCAGAAAGAAATATAAAAATCTCATTCAACTTTCACAACATCCTCCTCTGAGATTTTTACTCTTTGGATCTTCAGATCCTCCAAGTTTTACTCTTAACATTCTTCTATTTACACCTGGTCTGGTTGCTCAGGAATTTCAGAACAATCCTTGAGCTTCATCAGTTTCATGTCTGTGAATTTGGTACAACCATCTGGTCCCCTTATTACTTTTGGTGCATTTAGAATTACACACTCCCCATAATTTTGACCAATTTCTAATCCTTGTCTGAGTTCCCCAGTCATTTTTGACATGCTCTGAAGCCCATAGATTTGTTCTTTCCATTGATGTATCACTTTAGGTGGGTCCAAACAATGCCCTGGCACCAATTTACACCATTCTTCTCCTGGTAAATGGCCTCCTTGACCCACTATTTTTGCTACCTCCTCATCTGTAACAGCATCTTCTTTGCCCATTATGCTCTGACCATAATACACCTTAGTTTTATGACCACTGCGAGGTCTCCCTTCGTGGGTCATGTCAATAAACTTCCATAACTTCATGGTACATGCTACACCTCCTTTTGAGGTGGGATTTTCCTCATTAAGTTTAAACACGTAATCTATTTTTTGCTTAAGTTCTTCTGAGAATTCGCTCCAATCTGGTGGGGCACATGCAAACCATACATATTTATCTGGTGTTTGTTTCTGTTGTAAAAATGCGTTTACAGCGTACACGCCTTCTATGCATGTAATGTAACACAGACATACTTCAGATAATATTTTGAACCTTGTGTAGGGTTGCTGTCCCGCTTGCGTCGGATCCACCATGAGCCACACTTCCTTCGGTACTTCCCATCGTTCCGGTTTTTCCTGGGTTTTCACTGGGGTCATCCTTGCCACCCAGCCCCAATGTGGTAGTCCTTTATGCGGCTGCATGCACCATGGAAACGTTGAGTAGGACAGCATATCCCCTTTATATCCATTAATGGCATCTTCATCCAGCATCTCCTGATGTTTTTGAGGAGTCCATCGCTTAACTCCCTTACTTTGCCATTGTAATCCGTTTTGGCGTTGTGGGTCCCCCTGGTACCAATCACGTCGAGTCTTTGGCCTGGTGTCCATGCTTCCCAGCCATCCTGCCAATCTTCTTGCTCCTGGGTTTTCAGGCCCTACACTACTCTCCTCTATTCGTTCCAATTCTTGACCATCATTTTCTATTTTTATCGCGGCAAGCAGAGGCTCCAATGATTCAGGTAATTCACTTCCCCTCCTATTATGTCCTTTCCTCTGCTGCTTTTTATCAATACTTTCCATGCTTATCTGTGAGAATAGGGAAATTCAAGATTAATCGTTGCCATTGTCTTTTTCCCTCCAGTTATGATCATTCCTATTTCACAGACACACTGCAACACATGCATAGCATAATTTCCTTCTCCACACTGAAGAACGAGAATATCTCTCAATCTGGTCATTCCTTTTAATGATCCTTCTAGTTTCTTTTCTGTTTCCTTTTCTGAATCTATTGACCTTACTGGTGTAAAGTGGTCCCAAAAGTTTAATGGCATCTCTCTCCCTCTTCTCACTAATCCTCCTAGACATTTTCCCATTATGATATATTTACACCTTTGCAGGACTTTACGCTTATCCATTTGACCATGAACTACAGGTCTTCCTTTTTTGTCCCAAAATGTAGGAAAAACACTTCTCATTTGATTCCGGAACAATTTTTTCTCCGAGGCAACAACTACAGACTTTACTTTTGAAGCACATATTTTCGAGTTTAATTTTTCTTCCTGTTGGTCTTTATGTTTATTTCTTATATCAATTAAATCCTCATCTACCCCTTGGTCTTCATCTTTAGACATGTTTTTCATTTTAGTCACCAGCACTTCATCCATGGTCACTTCTTCTGAACAACAAGGCTCCTCTTTTTCCTGCTGCTCATTCTCCTCCTCTGACTCCCAATCTATTCTCAACACATCTTCCCACAAATCATCTTCTTCATCTCTCCCTGTTTTCTCATATCTATACGCCATAATTACAACACACCCTTACAATCCCTGTCGGTCTGCCTCTCTCGTCAACACCTCTCTGTTCAACGGTACTTATACTGTTTAAAGCCGCCGTGTCCTCATTTATATCTGGTCTTCCTGTATCTTTTGTTTCAATTCGAATCAACACATCATGGCCTGGGGTATCTAAACTTAAATTGTAAGTGGTTCGGGCCGTGGGTATTACTTTTTCTCTAAATATTAAAAAATGCACTAAGCACAATCCTTCAGGCTGTAATTGGCACAAATCAGTCGCGACTGCACTTGGTAGGGCTCCAGGGATTCTAGTTTGCACGTAATCATACGGATGACGTGCGACCAAAACACGTTGTTTGCGTCTCTCTTCTTTTTGGAGCCGGTGTACCCTCTTCCATTGATCTCTTTGCGACTGGTGATGGCTTGATTCGGCCTAGCAAATAAACAGCGTGAGCGGCTACTACCGACATCATCTCCAATTTCAACATCCATAAAATGATTATCAAAGTCCCTGCTATGGTCCATTCTACGACTATTCTTATGGCTATATCTTTTCCTCGTCTCCCAAATTTAATTATTTCTTTTACGGTGATTGCTAAACTTATCATAGCTATTATGTAAATCACCAAATGTATTGCATAAAACAGAGGTTCCATTCTATATTGTTGGATTAAGCCACTCATTCCTAATTGCATAAAATACAACAAAACTTCCTCAGTAAGAAAACATGTTACACCTATTGTCATCCATGGGCCAGCTAATTTATCCACAGCTATTCCAGAAATGGGGTCCGTTAAATAAAACAGTCCCATTTGTCTAGCTATTCCTCCAGTAAATTGTTTGACTAACCCCATAACCAAACTTATCACTAATACTCCTAACAACAAAGGCCTAAGTCTTACCTTCTTTAAATTCTCTCTTTTTTGTAAAAATATCATCAATAAACATAATACTGTAAAAGTGTATAGCAGCCATACCTGAGCAGTCGATCTCTCTTCTATATCACTCAATACTACACATCCAGTGCAATTGTCGCCCTGAGTACAATTGCTCTTATCAGACATCCTCGTATTCAAATTTGCTCAATTCTCTCCTTGCTCTCTTGATCTGATGCTCTCTAAACTGGGCGCTATACTTTTGTTTCTTTCGTACTTCCTGTACTGTAGGTGGGGTTCTTCCTATTAACTCTAGCCCCTCCTCTTGCGTTTCCTGCAATGAGAACAGTCGTTTTTTAGACTCCTTTTTCTTATCTTTTCCTTCTTCTTGTTTGTTTGCTTTCATACGAGATATATCTTGTTTAATCTCTTTTAGTGCCCTTTTCATGTATTTCCTCTCTCGGGCCTCTTTTCTCTTAGTATGTCTTCTACATGCCCAACAGCATATTAGACTTAAGAATTTTACTACTGATATTAATCTTGACAATACGGCTATTGCTATCAACACTGCTATGGCTACCAGTATCCATTTTATATACTCCCAGATTAGTTTTAACATTTCCGTAACTGAATCCATCGTGTCCTCTACTCCTTGAGCCACTCCGTATACTACTGCTTTTGTAGCCATTTTGGTGAACCCCCACCAACCTGGCTGGCCGGTACCAAATTCTCTTAACCTTATAATTTTCTCCCAGTGTTTCTCTGTTCCATTGCAGGTAAAGGGGTCAACTACGTCTGCTATTCCTGGGGCTTTATATTTTCCGTATGTACACGTGCGGTTTTCCCAATCCTTAGGAATGTACCATGGAGAGGTTTGGTTCATTTGATACTGGTGATAATTTAGGTAGAATTCATGGTGTTGCTGGGTTTTTCCCTTTCTCCCATTTATATTGTCTTTCCTACACAGGATGTCTCTATAAAAGACATATCTGTTGAACATTAAATATCCTAAATTAATACTTTCCATATACCCTATAGGTGCTTCCACCCTAGGCCAGTTCGGTACAGCATAATGTATGTCTGTCCTGGAACATGTGTCTTGTCTATTCTTAAGCAGAATCCCATGAGTTCCCCATCTATATGTATCAGTTTGTGTTTCTTTTGTTAGGTAGATTCTCGAATCATTATAACACTGTGTAACGTTACATGGAATCCAGTCCCATATGCTTCCATCTGCACAGTTACTATTCTTCACCTCTTTGGTCTCATAGATAGAGATTGTTACATCGCCCTGGCTTTCTCGTCTGGAGGTTGTGACATTATGTTTTCCACATATCGACCATCCTGTTACATTCAACTGTAAATACTCTTTTGTCAAAGGTTGCCATCTTATTTGTGGATACTGTGTTTGAGATTCCAAGGGTATCCATTGTTGAAGGAAACCTGACGCTTGTGGTGAGACATGTCCCCTGCTATCTGTCCCTTCTACTGCATGGATGAGCGCATGCAGCGATCTTTCTGTGGTCATTAATGTAGTATGAACATAAGGAAATGACGTCTGTAAGGTTTCTGCCCATTTTCTGTTTTTAAACCTCTTAACTGTTTTTAAGTGGTCAGGGAGTACCCATTGGACCCTAAATGGAAGTCCTATTTTTCCCTTAAACATTCCTCTTTCCATCATGTCAGATGGCATATAGCCACCTTGTCCATTCTGGCTCTTCATGACTGCTTCCTCATGGCCGTGAGGCAATGTTTCACCTGCCCAGCTTTCTATGAATATTTCTCCGGTACAATTCTTCGTTTCATTCCTCCTAAGGAACTGTTTGTACCTTTCCCATTGTTCTTTTAGTTTTAGATTTTCTCTTCTTGGTCCTTTAGTTATTTTAGTAATGTCCTTCCATAATTCACTTGGTTGGTATCTGGAGTGTTCTTCAGGGAACCTAAAAGGGAAATCTCGTCCATTGTCTCCTTTCTTAGTTCCCACTCGAGCTATAGATCCCCATTGGGTCACGGTTTCTTCAAATACTTCGTCAGCATCCCATGCCACCAGTTCGTCAGAGTTGGCCGCATAATTTATTCCTGTGGCTGATGCCTTCTTTGTTCTTTCACGTAGCAGTGCCAAGCTATCTAGGTCACTAGGGTCCTCCGGAAATGCCATGAATTCATGCATTACTTTTTCCTCCGTTATTTTTCTATGGAGGATGTATGGCCATACTAGATTTTTTATAACTTTTGTGTCGAACGAATTCCAACCTTGGCCCTGTCCCAACAGCATGCCTGCTAGCTGGAACCATTCAAAGGCCTCGTAGTACACTGATGAATTAGTCTCTGCCTCTTCCTTAATACTTTCCAAATTATGGGGTAAGTGGCTGGAGCAATTAAACATGGCAATTTCCCAGTCTTTTCTCCTCATAGGGAAGTATATCCTACTATTGCTAATATTTTCTACCTCATTTATCAGTTGATAAGCGTATTTGACGCTCGTCAGATTCAAGCCTAAATACTGACCTATGCATGCCTTTGCAGTTTCCCACCATGATGATTGGTTATTAGATACCCAATCCTGATATCCTTTCTGTGTCACCATTGGGACTGCTATGCCTATTACTAATCGTGCACAAAAGTCATCTTGTGATCCTGGCGAATTTTTTGGTTGGCACAATAAATGATCTCGTTGGTGTTGATTTAACAGATAATAGGTCAACCTTCTCTGAACTTCCGAGAGTCTTTTTAGTAATGTTTCTAAGGTTCTAGCTTCTGTTGTAAACAACACTCGTCTTCCCTTGGATCTTATGTCCCTTATTGTTATTAAGTTCCAGTGCCAGTATAACCCTCTAGGGGTACAATGGGGATGGTCACATTGATCCTTCGTGGTTTCATTAGAAGAGTTCTTCCCAACTGGTTTTAGTTCCCAAGGTCCTGGATATTTTGTTCTCATATCGTGGTGCCAGTCCCTTTGTGGTTTCGCTGCCCACATAGGTATTGAATCATTGGTCATTATATATAAGCAATTTTTGAATGACTCCCAGTTTAACCCTAAGGAGTTGTTAATGCGAATTTTACATTTACTGTTATCGATTTTTATCGTTGAGTTACTTTCATCAGGTTGTTCAGGGTCATTAGAGGCGCCTACTTGTAGCGTGGAGCAGTTCGTCATGCTGTTAATGCTTGTTTTATTCAGAATGCTTTGTATATGGCTAAATATTTTTACTCTGATATTACTCCATATCTGGAATCTTTCCACTGCGCACTCGGTGGAGTAGAGCCATTCATTTTCTGTTCTTCGATCTCTAATCTTTCCCTGTTCCCGAAATTCCGGATTTAATAGGAACGGTGTTGGAGCTCCTTCTATTAACAACTGGTTGACTTCATTAGAGGGGTCTTTTCCTTTATCGTCTTTTCTGAATATGGATTCTTCACTCCATATTTCTTCTGGCCAATCTTTCTGCTGGTATTTATCAGCTTCTATGTACCTGATTCTAGGTGCTGCCAGGACATGAGTTTTGTTGATCTTTTGGCAAGTTTCCATCATAACATGCTTTTCTGTGCTCATTTCCCAGCCTCTTCTCCCCGTTTGGGCGAATGCTTTCTTGACGCACGTAAGATTTTGATTCTGCTTTACGGAGAATCCGTTCATATACAGCATGTTGTCCATTGTCCAGTCTACTTGAACTATTTTCAGCGTTTGAGATTCTGCGCCATAACTTCGCTCCAGATCTTCCCATGTGACATTACTAGCTGAGTTATCACAAGCTTGCTCATATGCTTTTATTGACATATTTATGAAAATTTTCATTAGCTGGGTTTCTAGGCATGTTGCCCGATATGGATCGAAGGTAATGTTACATTTGTTAGCTGGGATTGTGAAGTTATTCTCGCACCTAACGACTTTGCTCGTCGTTGGGCTATCTGTGGGAGTTGGCATGGCGGTTAGATTCTCTTCCACGGTGGTAGGTGTGCTGGCACTAGTTGTATCCTGGGTAGAGATTTCAGGCGGAGTTGTACTACCTCCATATGTACTATTATTCGTACTATTAAGCGTAACCATTGGGTTAGTGGTAGATTCCATTGTACTCCATTCTCCAGATCCTTCAGTATTTTCCGGAGTTTCATTTACTGTAGTACTCTGAATAGCCTCGGTTGCGTAGGAGGAGGAGCTTCCCTCACTTGACCTTCTTTGCCGGTGCACAATCAGTCCTTCTTCTAGCAATTCTTTCTTTCCAATAACCCAATCCCAAAAACTTATTTCACGCTTCTTTCTATTTTTACTTGTCGTATTACTGGTGGTATCGGTTGAACTTGTTACTGTTAAGTTGGTACTACTCATGGTATCACTACTTACTATTGATGAGTTATTTGTGACACTTTCTCCCGTCATTGTTATGTCACTGCTCCCTGTGCTAGAAACAATTGTGACTGTAGCAACAACTGTGACATTACTTTTTATAGTACTACTTCCTCCTCTCACAGTTGTTGTTTTTGCCGTTGTCTTAGTCGTAGGCTGAGTACTGTCCGTAGAGACCGTAGCTATATTGCTTGTTGTGCTATTTGTTGTTAAAGTTTTTAATGTACTAGCAACAGTGGAAGCTACGGTACTGGTCGTGCCTTCAGTCATAATTGCGGTCTCGGGCGCGGTGATAGTTTCTTTGATTCCCTCTTGAGGATTCAAGTCATGCAGGTATATTGTTCCTGCCTGCAATCCTCCTCTTAATCCTATAAAATTCACCAGTCCTATGATCCATTTGGTTTGATTGAAAACCTTATTTGTTCCTGTTTTAACAGGCATTCGTTGCTCAATTTCTGCAACTGGGGTCAATACCGTACATTGGTTACATTTCGTTGTTTTGGATTTCCATTTCCTGGTCACCACTTGAGTATTTTCTACCGCTTCATATGATTTTTGTATTACTACTATCGTCAGGTAAATCACCAGTATCATCAATATGAATATTAATAATTTAGAGAACAATGATATCTTCATTGCTTCTTTTATTTTTTCCATCTTGTCCCTTCTTTTTGCATTTTTCCGAGATATCACATACGGATTCTTTGTCTGCATATCTTTGGCCAAGTCTTTGTCATGTAATTGGAGTCTTGCTCTCAATCTATAATATCTTCTATTCCACCTATAGCCGAGCTCTTCCAGCAGGCCCATATTCTTCCTTACTGTGAATTATTTCCTCTTAACCCTTTTTTCTTAAACTTATCGTTCCCCTCACTTATAGACTTTCACTGAGTAAATTGCTTCCTCCTCTCAATCTATACCTCCTCTTATTTCACTCAATCCTTACTGTAATTCAATAATTGCAATTGCTCCCTTACCTAATCTCTATACCACCCTCTTAAACAGTTCCATTATTTTTTAAACAAGAAAATTTTTTCACTTACTTGAATTATAAGTGATCTTGTTCAGTCCTGTTTCTTTTTATCCTTTCCTTATTTCTGCATTTCTGAAAATAAAGGATTTCTTTTAGTTCTTTAAATTAATCCCCATACTTTTTTCTCATCTTCATACTCTCTTTTAGTGAGTTGAATGATGTATTCATCTAACACCTTTCCTACTTTTTGTCCTTTCTCCACTAGGTCTTGAAGACAATTACTTGTCAGAGTATATTGAGGACTTCCATGCTGTTTTCTACTTGGACTTTTCCTCAGTAATTTCCAACAACTTCCTGATGGGGGTCTAACTACATTGCTACACGTGGTCTCATACCATAGGTATGCCCCTGCTAATCCAAAGTGTATGATAGCACACTGCACTCCTTCTTCATGTACATATTTATATATGCCTCCCTCGGGTCCTGGTTTCTTACTCAACCATTTTCCTTTACTATGTATCTTTGCATTTAGGTTTTCCCAAGAACCCCAATATGGACATTTTCTTTCTGTTCCATTCCTTAATTTCTCAAATGCTTCCGCTAGATTTCTTGCAGTAGCATTCCATAGTCCTTCTGCTTCTTCAATATCTGACTTATTACCATTTCTCATATTAGTAAAAAACCCTTCTATCCATTGAGTCTTATTAATTACTTTATCTTGAAAGCAGAATGGCACTGGATTCTTGTTTACGGCTGTCCATTGTTCTCTTTGTTCGGCTTGCTTCTCTATTTTCCAATGATTATTTTGTTCACTCATTTCCGTAAAAACTTCTCCCATAAATACTGTTACTATTCCTACTCCAAATCCTATGGAAAATGCCAAGACACAATTAAGCATCCATTTGCACCACTCTTCATTACTTATCTTTTTAGTCAACTCTCTCTCTAACTTCTTCCGATCAGATGAGTTTTTCTCCATTTTCTGATATCCTTTCTCCTTTCCTTTATCCAGCCCTTCTTTCTTCAGGGTTAACTGAACCATCTTCAGGGTTTCTAATAGGAGTCAAGCATAGGAGAAAATTTACTACCATCTACACCTTCAGTATATGTATCTGCTTTCCAGTGCCCTCTAATTGACACTCTATGCTTTTGAGCTAAATCTGTTCTCAGCGCATTCATTGGGCTAGTTATCATTACTGTACTAACTGCATATCCTGTTGTGTGGTCAGGATCTCCCTCAGGATATGTTCTTCTAAACAACATCAACATTTTTCCTGTTTCATCTTGGTGGTCCATTACATTATACCAACATGAATACTTAGAGATCATGGTTTTTCCTGGTCTCCTCATTCTTTTTCCTGTGGTTATCCAGTCTACTAGTCCATTTGAGGTCAAAAATGGCCCCCATTCCTTCTCTCCCTCTAGCTTCAGTCTACCTTTGTTCGCTACTGTACCCTCGTCTTTTATCATGATACTCATGTCATGACCATTTCTTAACTCAGTCATCTGTTCCACTATAAGCTCAGATATAGGAGAAAACGTATAATCTGTCATCTTTTTTCTTCTTCCTGCAGATCTGATTTCTTTTTCTTGTATTTGCAGAACAGAGAACCTCCAGCTATCATTTACATCTCTTTTCATCTCCATTTTGTTCCATACTAAATTGGCTCTCTGTGCCAACAAGGTTACAGGCTTAAGAGATATTTGTTGACCTTTACATAAAGCGAGGCCCATTGCTGCCATTTGGCATTTACATGCCACATCGTGATCATCACATCTCCCTATACTGTATCTAAACTTATATCTTCCCCAACAATTCCAACAAAAGCTCACTTTATATTTTCCATCCAGTTCTAATCCTCTAACTTCTCCTTCTTTGTAGGAGTAATAAGGTACTTCAGCAAATCCTGGTTCTCTTATTCCTACTTTAATGATCTTAAACACCTGTTGTCCACACATAACACAGTTTCCTGGCCTGTATGGTTCCCATTTTAACATATCTCCTTGTTTTGCCAATGGGTGCATTTTTCCTATCTTAATTGAATCCACCCTGGCTGCAGACAACAGAATTATTCCTGGATTCAACTGAACTTTGTTGGGGGGAGGCGAATATCCTTTCTCTTCATCTCTTATTGTCCAACGTTTCTTTAACCATTTCATGTGTCCCTCAACACTATGATCATTGCTATCTATCTCTTCTTCCTCAATTTTTACTTTTGAGGTTGATGGCTCCTCTTCACCATCATCCTCCCTATCACTCCTTTTTTTCCTTCTAAGTATCTTTGGAAGCGGCATTTCTTAAATATAACTGTCTTGGATGACACTTTAATCCGTTATCTAGTTCTATTAGATTTCCTTGTACCTTAACGACTTTTGCAGATCCTTCTACCGAATGTTTCACGTACTTTCCCTGGAACTGAGTTCCTCTTTTAATCCAAACAGTATCCCCGACCTGCAATACAACAGAACCCGTTTTATTATCTAGTTTATTCGGATCTAATTGGGGCATGCTTATGTGTTGGTTTAATTTCAACAGATTGATTGGGTCATCCCACTCTACAGGGTTCACCACAATCCACTCTTTTACTTTTCTAACCGCACGCTCTGCTACCCCATTTGTGTTACTTTGATACGGGACTGTATGGATATGCACTATCCCTAGCGTTTGTAACGCATCTTCGAACAAACGTGATGTGAACATAGTCGCGTTATCAGTTCGTACTGTTTCAATTTCTGGTTTATTTTGCAAAAAGTCACATAATTTTTCAACTGCCATCATAGCACTTTCTCTTTTGATTGGATATACCTTAGTATCACTTCCAGCATTATCTGCTATTACTAAAAACATTTTGTGTCCTTTCCTTGTATTTACACTTAAATGTCCTACATCCAGTGATACATGTTTCCCTGGCTCATCCGTTTTTATCGGAGCTTCCTCATATTTTAAAGGTTTTCTTCCGCCTTTCCACATACACATTTCACAATCTTGCTTCATTACTTTGAATACTTCCTGTGCTTTAGGTATTTTTATATTATGTTGTTCTAGCCATTTCTTCATTCTTATCCATCCTACATGACCCAAGCTCTCATGTATAACTCTTATTATATGGTCAGCTTCCTCCTCTGGTACTTGTGTTCCTTGATCTGTCATCCATGATTTTGGTAACATTGGTACTCTGGTTAGCAGCATACTTCTCACCTGAGCTAATTCATCGGCCTCAGCATTCCTTTTAGCATCTTCAGATGTATCTTTTGTATGACTATGAATATGCTGCACCATTATTTTCTTTCCTTTCATCAATTGAGCTACTATGATCCACTCATCCATATGTCCTAGCTCTTTTCCTTTATAATTCTGCCATCCTGTACTTCTCCAATACTTAAGATTCACTCCCATACCTTCTGCCACATATATGGAGTCTGTTACTACTTTTAACAGATTAAACTTCTTTCTTTCACATAACGACAGTGCCTGGATTAAAGCTTGTAACTCTGCTTTTTGAGCTGATCCCTCTATCCATCCATTTCTAGTAAATTTCTTTTTACCTAAAGCATCATAAATCACATAGGCCCATTTGGCTTTTTCTCCATCATCTTTTTTTTTACTTCCATCTGTATATATATACCAATGTGGAACAAACTGCTCTTTCAATTCTTCCTTTTCTGCTTTCACTTTCTCTGTGGGTATCATAAATATCCATTGTGGGTCGCATAACATCACTGACCATTTACCCCATCTAGCCATATACGCTTTAGCTCCTTCCACACTTTCTTTGGAAATTTCTTTCATTACCCGGTTCATAGTATATACAATCACCCTTTCTGGACTCCCATATTTACTAGTTGATTTATACACTTTACTTAATAATTGGAGCTCTTTTTCTACATTATGGTATCTTAATTCTGTATTAGTCCATGCATGTGACCATATAGCACATAACTGCTTACTTTCCTCATTATATGCTAACACAGTGCCTCCTCCCTCGCTTAGCTCTGTTCTTAATTCCAACTTAGTTCCTTTATCCCTCGGATAGAGTTTCTGAGCTTTGTCTATACAGTGTTGCTTTAGAACATTAAACATTTGTCTTTCAGTCATAGTTAATGGTCTATTTTCCTCAACATATTTTCCCTTATCATTTTTCTTTCTTAATCCTCCTTTAAGACCATGTAATAAGGCTGCTTTTTCTGCAAATCCCGGTATGTGTCCCTGTACATACACTAGTTTCCCTAAAGCACATTCTAGCTCCTTCAGGTTTGTTGGAGTCAATATTTCCTCAATATATCCCTCCGATACTTCCTTTATTTCCTTATTAATGTCAAAACCTAAATATTTCACCTTTTCTGAACCGACATTACATTTTTTAAGGCCTATTTTTAATCCATACTCTTTTAATCTCTGTATGACTTTTTCTAATAAAATCAAATGATCTCTCTCGGTTTCTGTCGTGAGATAAATATCATCTACATACACTAGTACTGGGAGATCTTTTAATACCACCTTTTCCATATATTCTTGGAATACTACTGGCGAGTTACAGTATCCTTGTGGCAATCTATTCCATTTATATGCTTTCCCTTTAAACATAAAGCTTGTTTTAGCACTAGTTACTTCTTCTAAGGGACAGCTCCAAAATCCATTTGCCAGATCTAAACTGGTCTTATACTTATGGATTTGTACATAGTCCACTGCTATTTTTGGATTTAATATTTGTCTAACATCTTTCCTAGTTACTCTATTTAGTTCTTTTAAGTTATGTACTGGTCTATATGTTCCATCTTTTTTAGGTACCGCTTGTATAGGTGTTAGACACGGAGGGTTTTTTATTTCTGAGATTACTCCTAATTGTAATAATTCTTTTAACGTTAGCATCATTTCTTTTTCTACTTCAGGTTTTAAGGGGTATTGGGCATGTTTTCCTGGCATTGCTCCCACTATAGTGTGCTCAAAATCTTTCGCATTTCCCACATCATTTTTAAATTGGGCATAACTTCCTTGTTCTAAGATACTTCTTAACCTTTCCTTATCTTGTATTATAGATTCATTAACCTTTTCATTAATCTGTTCAGACACATCATATTCTTTTAACCAATTAACATATTCGTCTACACTTTCCGCTTTATCTAAATCCTTTATACCTAAAAGATTCCTTTTACCTTTTATTCCTTTTAAACCTTCATAGGTCACGTGCTTTACTTCCGACACTGAGCCATCTGCTAATAATACTCGTTGTCCTGTATTTAAAACTTGGCCTACTCCTTCTTTAAATACTGTTAGATCTGACCCTGTATCTATAGTAAACTCCTGACCTTTGCATCTAGCATATACTCTTCCATCTGACCCCTGATACGCTATTCTATTTAGCTCTTTTATAACATTTAGGCCCTGGGCACGCAATGATTTTTGATATAAGCGTCTCTTTCTTGCTGTAGCCTGCTTTTTTCTTCTGGGCTTAATTTCAAGAAATCTCCCCGATCCATATATGGAGGTGGGGGAGGTGCTCCTGGCTTGATTCTGTTTCCTAAATACCATACTGGTGCATTCCTTAACTGTCTCGGGGCCTGATCCTGCACTGGTCCCTGACTGCTTCTGGGTTGAAAATCTCTGACCATAGGTGATAACCTGTTTAGGGCCTGTTCTGAACTGTGCTTGTCTCACTTGATTGCTTTGTGGGGTTCTGAGAGGAGAAAACCTGGGTATGTCTCTTCCTCTCTGTAGCTGTCCTTGGTCCTGATTTCTCGCCCTGGGGCTCTCTTGATACTGTTGCACATGTCTCTCCTGTTGATATTGCTGCGGCTGTCTGGGGATATTCTGCGCCTCCCTTGGGGCTGGCTGCCCTTTTTTTTGCTAACTCAGCTACTGCTAGGGACAGCAGTGTTTCTCCTTTTTTTAATTTTTCTACTATTTGTCCTATTCTTTCCTGTATTCTTTCTTCAGAAGAATCTCCTGGGGCATGGCTTAACATATCTGCTACTGTCATCCCTTGGGGCATGTCTAACGCGTATTTAGCATTCAGCGCCAGGGACAATAGCGGGTCTTGCATTAACATTTCTGGAATTCCCACTGCTCTACACTTTTTAGCATAGTCCACTGCAGTTTCTCCTGGGGATCTTGCTGGACACATTCCTATTGCTTCACTTATGTTCATTTTTGAGAAACTTAAACTGAGATTTCCTAAATTATGCTGCGGTGGAGCTGAGGTGGGTCTCTGGGGTGAGTATTCATAATTTTCTACTCTGGCTGGTCCTGGGGTTAATAAAACTCTAGCCATTCTCTTCATAGGGGTCTGTACTTCAAGCATTGGCGGAGCGCTAGGTTCTACATATTCCCTAACATACTCTCTATGCTGGCTATTATCATCAGGAGTCGGCCCGTATGTTAATGGGTGTCGCACGTCAGGACTACATCTCTCATTTTGCTCCTCCCTTCTCTGAGTCTCCTGTCTTCTCTGAAGCTCCGCCCATTTAGCTACTGAATCATCCCTCTTTCTTACCCCGTTTAACAACCAGTCATAATTCATATGACAGTAGGTCTCCTTCCATGGCTTACTTAGTCCTGGAAGAGTTCTTATTTTTTCCCATTCTGGCAAACCATATTGCGCTTTTCTTCCTGTAAACGAGGGCTGGTATGTTTCGAATGCGTCCTCCTCGTCATATGGACATTCTACCGGATCTAGACCTACTATTTCTGTCACTTTTTCACCCTGCATTGTCAACAACGATCTCTCTGAGCCCTAGGATTTAGCGTAGTTCTCGGAATTACCGCTGCTCTTTTGTTTTTTCCCCTTGGTTCTCTCTGTCCTTGTCTAGCAGCTCCTACTGGGGGTCTTCCTACTACGTCCACTATTTCCTGGTCTCCCTCCTCTTCAGCGTCTTCTGGCTCAGGTTCTGTTGTCATTAAATGATCTAGCGCATTTATTACTTGGGCTTTGTTTTCTTCCCTCACTGACATTACATATGGAGCACCTCCCATTAGTCCCCATGGCCAGTAGGAAGTTAACACTCGATCGGTTTCTTCGCGGGTCATCCCTAACATTACTCCTGGTCTATTTAGCAATGCCATTTTAACAAGTCCCTCTCTCTGTGCATCTCTCAGTATTACTTGTAGCGCAGCTACAGCTTGTTCTGGAGTCGATTGTCTCTTTATATTGAACAGATATACCGTCTTAACTGTTTCCGGGGCGCGCACTACGTCGCGAGTTATTCTGTACGTCTGCACTTGTTCTCCCGGAGATGTGACCTGTCCTATATCTCTTTTTAACTTTTCTTTTGTCTGTGGGGCTAACTGGTCATAATATTCTGTCCCCTGTAGGTCTCCTGGGTATTTACCGTTAGCAAACATTATTCCGTGAGTTACATCTTTCATTCTGTGAAATATTTCACTCTCTTTTACATTTACTAACTCTATCTGCCCATTTTCATAATTTCTTCTATGTATTCTCAGCGGAGCCTCTGTCTGTCTCCTTTGTCTAGGATTCATTGTAGCGTATATTGGATTTTCTACTACTATCGCTTCTTCCTGCACTTCAAGCTCAGGTCTCTGCGCTGGCTCGGGCTCCTCCTCAAATTCCAGTTGTCTAAACGCTACGGGCCCTGCTCTGTGTCTCCTTCTATCATTTCTTCTTCTCTCATTTCTCCTTCTTCTTTCTCTCCTTTCTAGCCTATGCTGCTCTACAGGGTGTTCTGATTCTTCGTCAGGGACATTATCATACACTGCTTCTTCTCTTTCCCATTCTGTATCCCATAGGTTATCACTAGATTCTGGGGTTTCTATTTCACCATCTCCAGGTTGCGCATTTTCATCAGGGTACCACGTCATATCCATTCTCACTAAACCCTGGTCTGATGCTATTCTCATTTGATGATTCATTCTAGCATCTGCGTCTGGTATTCTAAACCTGCAGCTCCTTTCTAACTCTCTCCCTGTCCTGTTATACAGGTCTTCATTAGGGATCATTACTACTACTTGTACCCCTAATACTTCTCCCATGTATCTTGCCCACTGTATCCCTACTCTGATACATTCTGCTAAACTGTATCCAAATATTCCTGAACCATGTAACGTCATTATTACTCTTTTCAAGTTCATTCTTTCTTTTTCAGATCTAACTACGAGCGCTACACCCGCGTAGGACCTGTGCAACTGTATGTTACTCTGCTCATCTGTCCAATTATCCATTCTTCTATCCCAAGCATGATGTGCTATCATCACTACTCCTGGGCATCTAGTGTGCTCTGGGTTCACTAAATGTGTGTCTGTGGAATGCAGAGGTCTTGGGTATTGTCTCCTGCCTCCTTGTTTCATTTTGTTACACTCAGGAAAATTGTCTGCACACCATTTGGCTATTCCTCCTCTATGGTCATGTGTTTGATTTGCCGAATTCACTAACACTGCTGTCATATCATTTTGATTTGCGCCTAACTTCCACCAATCAAAGCCTCCCATGTCATAATTTGTCAGAATCACATTTCCTTGTCTATACACTCTGTCAGCCTCCTCTAACATCTGTACATGAGCTATTTTACTCATTTGTGGGTTGTATGGTGGGGGATTCTCTAACCTTTGTACTCCGAAACAATCTTCCGGATTTTCTATGCAGGGATCTAATTGAGCTAAACTAGGGTACATTTTCTGGTAGTGTGGAGGATCTGGTTGATCTGTACTCCAGTCTCCTTCCTCCTCCTCTCCTCCTGACTCTTCGGGAATATCTTCTAACTCTGATCCCTCATCTTCTGACTGATTTACCACTGTTGCTATGGTTTTTATACTAGCCGCATCATCTTTTTCTTCCTCTTTCATTTTCCTTAGTTCCTTTTTAACTTTCTTTCCTCCCCTTGTTAAGAGTCTGAATAGTCTCTTTGGAGTTTTACTAGTTATTGCTTTTTTAGCTCCTATTGCTTTTAAGGGATGTGCTATGGCAGTCATAGTTTGTATTTTTAGGTATTGTATAACTTAATTAATAATTAAATTATAATTAATGGATAATTTTCCCCTAATATATACCTTTCTGTGATATATAGTAGGTTAGTTATCAGATAATGCGACTATAGTTCACTTATTTGGTCCTTTTTACTTGGGGTTTGGTCCCTTGATCCTTTTTACTTGGGGTTTGGTCCCTTTAAATTGTGTAAGACGATTTACCGATTTTACGTCTCCTACACCTTTTACTTGTTGTTGAAACCGTCGGTCCCCTTATGTACTATTTATATACCTTTCAGCTTCACGATATATAATAGACCAGTATTAGATCTTTGGAAACGTAGCCTTCACTAACCTTTGGGGTGTTTCACAACAAGCTCCTCTCCAGAGTGAGTTTACCGAGGGTGGCCAGTCCTTTTCAACACACTCCTTTTAGTACTCTGCCTATACAACGAGGATAACTAACGAACCTATAGTGGGTTCTTTACAACTAGGATATATCGTCCTATCCTATTGGACTATTTTTATTTTTATTTTTTACCAACGCGCTTACTCACTTTTCAGACACGTCTCTATTTTATAACTATTACTCTGAGGGTCAACAGACTTCCGTTAACCTTGGGACAGGATTTTATCAACGTGCTTACTTATCTTTCAGACACGAACGCGCTTACTCCTACTTCGGACGCGAACGCACTTACTCCTACTTCAGACACGACCCAGTTTTACGATATCCTGTCCCTGTTCGGGCGCCATGACGATGCTTCGCGGACGGGTTCACCTAATGGACGTACCTAAAAGGCTCCCAGGGTGAGAGCTCAGTTTATACTCTGAGACTGGTCCAGTCCTTATACCATAGGACCAGTAGGGATGGAGTTGTGGGTTCTCGAAATACCTGTATGATAAGTTATATTGCCCTATGACCTCATTTATCATACCAAGTACTACGCCCTATCACCCTACGCATGCAATCTACTCACTTAATTTCTGCTTCTTCACATCACATATATAAGTGTTGCAACCACAATTACTAAATAAAGATTCATTCTACATTCAATCACTATTGCTGATAGAAGATCTTTACCTTATGATGATCTCTCTTCACGATGGGCTTTCTCAGCAGCAGGCCTGGTGACTTACTTCACCAAGTGACCAATGACTCACGAAAGGAACAGTATATTCAAACAATGAATTTTTATTACAATTCCTTTACATGAACATCACCTTATTATCAGAGGTATAACCTTCCATTAAGGAGTTTGTCTGTAAGGTTGATTTGCTTTATGACTTTGTCCAGTTTTGGATTGATCTACTGCCCCTCCACGGCTGGCGCCAAAGTCACCTGTTAGCTTATGTGAAGATTAGGATTGATCTAATGTCTCTCCCCAAATCACTTGCTCGAACGACACCTCAACCAGACTCAAACTACCTCGTTACCTGACCCAATACCGTACATCAGTGGTACAAATGGCAAAGGGCAATTTTACCCCTTCTGTCCTCTGTATTTATTGAGCCCTGGCCGGAGGTTACAAGACCCGGACATTAGGTTCAACCAATCACACATTTCAAATACATTTTATTACCATACATAGATCCATAGGCGGACACATTTAGTACGTAACAGTTATCTTTTACATCACAAAGTATCAGTATGACTTTAACAAAGTTTCCAAAGTTTCAGTATGACTCTAACAAAGTTTCGATACACGCTTCTTTAAAGGTTAACATTTAAACCTGTTAGTTTCACAAGACGCCTTGGTGAACTTATCTGACCTGATCTCCACCGCATTCTGGTTTCTATCAGCTCATGCATGCAATACTTTGCTACTAAGTTTTATACTTTTATTAAGTTTTATTAAGTTTTAGTTTTATTAAACTGTTTCTTTATCATAAAAAACATTTCCTTTAACTTTTGTTTGTAAAGAAATACATATTTAGTTTTCTTATTACATTCTCTATCTATTTATATCAAAAAGATGTTGTTTCCTTTATCATACAGTTACAAAAGACATGTATTGTTTCCATCATTTGTTTGTTAAAACAATAAAGCATTTTAAAACATGTTTCCTCTTTGTCATTTATCAAAGTAAAATAACATATTGTTTCCTTCGTTATCATACACATAACACATAGTTTCCATAATTTCATTGAAGTAAAATAATCATAGTATTTCCTTTTTGTCATTTGTCAGAAAGAAATATAAAAATCTCATTCAACTTTCACAACAATGACAAAACATGTTACTTTCTGTCCAGACCCTCCCCTGCTGTTCTCATTTCAAATGTATCCCAGATATAACAAACATCTGCCCCTATTTTTTCAATTACCAGATGTATAAAATATTACAACTAGCCTACCTTAAAACTTAGAAAAGTTATATATTCCCACTTACAAATTACTGCCGTTATGTTCTCACCGTCGTGTGCAACTGTGAAATACAGTAAATATTAGGCAGTTTATTCACCAGTCTGTGATCCCACCTCATCTTGTTGGATCTTCGCTATGAAGTTCTGGGCATCCGCTGCCGTAGCGAACTTGTGCACGTCGTCCTTGTACGTCAGGATCAATGTAGCAGGTGGGATGATGCTGTGTCTCAGTCCGAGTTGGCGCAGATGCTGGCGTACGGTGTCGAACTGTTTGCGTTGCCTGTGTACCTCCGTCGCGACGTCGTTGTAGAATCTCACTCGTTGATCTTTGTACATTATTTCTTTCTTCGATCTCGCAGCTCTGAACACCATTTCCTTCTGTCTGTAGTTGAGAAATTGCATAATTACAGTCCTCGGTGGTGCGTTAGAGTCCCCTTTTGGTCCAATACGATGCGCTCTTTCCAAAACCAGAGGTTGGCCCAGCAGTGCCAAGTCCAGCGCTTCTGGCAACCAGCTCTCCAAAAACCCGCAAGTGTCCGGGCTCTCAGCACTTTCTGGGAGGTTCACCAAGCGAAGGTTATTGAGTCTTGATCTTGTTTCCAGTGAAATTATTTTCTCCTCGAGATATTTGCTGCTTTGCCCCAGTCTCTCAACTTCAGATTGTAGGTTAATCTGAGTATCCTCCACTGAGGATATGCGAGTTTCTGCCTCATCCAGTCGTTCCGTGCATTCTGTCATCTGCTTCTGCATGTCTTCGATTGCTTTCATCACTTTGTCAAATCTTCCAGAGAATTCCGATCTCAAATTTCTTATTTCTCCCAGTATTTCTTCTTTAAACACTTAACAGCTGATCTTTCCCCTGCTGAGCTGGTGTATCAGTGGTCACACACGCTACATTCACTTTGTCTGTGTCTCCCATTTCCTTACTAGCTTCAGGGTTGGCCTATGGCGCATGCTCCGCATGCTCCGCTGCGACAGCACTACCTGAGCACCGTTTGACTTGTTTGGTTGTATGTTTGTGCGTATTTTTTGTGTCGAGATGCACTCAGATGAAAAGATGATCCACCCGGGAAAGGCCGTAATAATCACCATTTTGTTACTGACATGGCTGATATGTGACAGCACTGCACATCTGACTGAAAGCGGCAACAGGTTACTCACCTACACCCGCGATGAGCTCCTGCTGCACCGATCCCCTAATTTTGCCAAAGGAGCTCCGACCAAGGAAGTGGGGGTGTTCGGAGCAGGATTCGGAGACGTCCTTTCAAGCCCCCTCTTCCATCCATCATTCTATCGAATGTACGCTCACTTCGTAATAAAATGGATCTTCTGCACGCTCTGTGCCAGCTAGAAAGGGCCTTCAGAGACATTTGCATCATCGCCCTCACAGAAACCTGGCTGGACACGTCAATCGCTGACTCTGATGTTGGTTTGGATAACTTTACAATACTCCGATCAGACCGAACTGAGCAGGCGGGGAAGAAATGTGGTGGCGACGTATGCTTGTACATCAATAATAAGTGGTGCACAAACATCAAAGTCCATAACAAGTCATGTACACCTGACCGGGAAATACTGACTGTGTCCCTCCGTCCTTTCTACCTGCCCAGGGAATTCCCTACTGTTGTGGTCAGCTGTTTATTATGGGGGATTTTAACAACTGTCGACTGAACAGTGTTTTACCATCTTTCCAACAGTATGTGGACATTCTGACAAGGCAGGCAAACATTCTGGACTTGTGTTACGGCAATATTGCCGATGCTTTCCGTGCTCGCTCTTATCCATCGCTCGGCAGCGCGGATCATAACATCGTCTCACTACTTCCGCTGTACAGACAACAACTGAAAAGGCACCGCCCAGAGTGTTACAGTGCGCCACAGTGGTCGGAGGAGGCCATTGTATGTCTTCAGGGTTCGCTGGCTTGCACAGACTGGGAGGTTTTCCAGGGGGACATTGGTGAGAGGACCTCGGTGATTACGGACTATATACATTTTTGCGTCGGTACCTGCATTCCTGTTAAGTTAATTAGGAAATTCCCAAACACCAACCCCTGGATTACCCCTCAATTTAAGGAAAGTTTGAAAAAGAAACACAAAGCTTTTAAGGATAATAATTTGGTTGAAATTAAATTGGCAAATCGTGAGGTGAAAAATGCTGTACTGAAGGCAAAACTGAAATATAAGGAAAGACTCGAAAGTGAGTTCTCCAGTATGAACACAAAACAGGCATTCCGTAAAGTACGTACACTAGCAGGATGCAACGCCAAACCAAGTGCAGTAACAGTGATGGACTCAGCACAGTTTGTAGGGGAACTCAATGACTTTTATGCTCGTTTCGATAGTGTGGACTATTCAGGTGAATGTGAGAGGCTTCTGAGAGCATTTCCTCCAGTGGAACAGGAGGAACCACTCCCCTTCACAGAAGAGGATGTGAGGTTGCAGCTCAGCAGGTGCAAGCTGGGGAAGGCCCCTGGCCCTGATGGCATCTCAGCAAAGGTGTTAAAGAGCTGCGCACAAGAACTGTCCCCTGTTCTTCATTCTCTGTTTAAAGAGGTCTTCTTCACTGCCAACATCCCAACCATCTGGAAAATGTCAACAATAATACCCATTCCGAAGAAGCCCAGGCCCACAGAGCTCAATCACTACCGCCCTGTGGCACTCACCTCCATTATAATGAAGTGCCTGGAAAAGATACTGCTAAACACCATCCTTCCGGTTGTCAATCCACAACTCGACCCACTCCAGTTTGCTTATAAGGCCAGAAGAGGCACAGAGGATGCTGTAGCCTGTCTGCTGCATCTCCTCCTCCAGCACCTGGATTCTCCTGGACACTTCGCCCGGATACTCTTCGTGGACTTCAGCTCAGCCTTCAACTCCATCCAGAGGCACCTGATGATCCAAAAACTGCAACAACTCAACATCTCCACCAGACTCATTCATCTCATCCACAACTTCCTGAGCAACAGACAGCAGGTAGTACGGCTAGGCCTGACCACATCCTCTGCCCTCACCATAAACACCGGTGCACCACAAGGATGTGTGTTCAGGCCTTTTCTCTATACACTATACACAAACGACAATACAAGCCCATCCCCAAATATCAAATATCTCAAATACTCTGACGACACTGCTGTCCTGGCCCTGCTCAGTGACAACACCTCTGTCTTGGATTATATGGACACACTCACTCACTTCACCCAGTGGTGCACTGATAACCACCTGCACCTCAATGTCAGTAAAACAAAGGAACTGATCTTCAACCCCCCCCCCCCAATCACAGCAACCCATCATCATTAACAACCAAACAGTAGAGACAGTGGACAGCTTTAAGCACCTTGGGATTACAATTGACAACTCACTCACATTTGAACTTCACATCACGGACATTCATAAAAGAAGTCAACAAAGACTATCAGTAATAAGAAAACTCAAAGGACTCTATGGTTCTCCACACCTGTTATTACTGCTGTATAAATCTGTCATTCAGCCCATCCTCTTGTACTGTTCCACCTGCTTCTATAACATGCTTACTGTTAAAAATCAGACCAAACTCACAAAAGTAACACACATAGCTGCTAAAATCATAGGACTCCCCACACCCAATCTCACAGATCTAAATAATCGAGCTATTGGACGCTTTGCACTCTCCATAGAACAGGACTCCACTCACCCCCTCTAGGAGCACCTCACCCCTCTGCCTTCAGGACAGAGGTACAGGGCGCTCAGGTGCAGGAGGGTACGGTTTGGTAGAAGCCTGATCCCATCAGCCATTGCTTTTTTAAACAACAGGCCCCGCTGAGGCATAATGTCTGTTCTGTAATGTGTTTATGTGATTGTGATGCCTGGTGTTTATCTGTGTATATGTCAAAAGAGCTCTGTGTATGTGGAAAAGAATCTCCCCTCAGGGACAATAAAGTCAAGTCTAAAGTCTAAAGGAACCAGTCCTCTTGCTGGTAGCGCTAGTTTCCCTGCTAACGTTTGCTTGTGGCTCTGCTACTTGCGATCCGTCTGTTTGGATGGTATGAATGGTTTCGGTCGATCTTTAATTGTCTTTCCAGTGCCTGGCATCGTTGTGGGTTCAATTTGACTATTTGGAGCAGTTATGCAACCTATATGCAGGATTTTTTCAGAGAGCAGGGTCGGACGTGACCTTCTAGCTCGCGGCCATACCCGGAAGTCCCCCTTACACTTGTTTATTAGCTTAGCTGTTGTAATGTTGGATATTCTCCAGTATGTAAGAATATTTTTGTCTTCAGGGAAAAAGGAGCAGACCACCCAACTAATTGAGCTGAGGCAGGAGAACGACCACCTGTTCACTGGGGCTAAATTCTCCGTGAACATGGCTTGGAGGTAAGTATTAAAACAGTGCTATATACTCCTGTTAGATAATATAACATCAGCCATGAAAACTATATCAGCGCGGGCATTACTGCCATTTGAAAACCTTTTTCATTTGTACATATGTGAGTAGTTGTGAATTAACCTGGGTTTCCCCATTTATTTCCTATGTTCTCCACAGCCTGTACTTCTGTGATTACTAAATGATGGCCGGGAAGCTGGTGATCTGAAAAGTATACTACACAATGTAGTACTATCATGTGTAGTAATGTAGTAATATCACAATGGAGAACTAAACCTACCTATTTGTCAGTAGACAGTTGTTCACAGATAAGCTGGACTTATTAAGTGTTATTATCCATTATATCTCCCTTACAAAAGCACCATGAAAACTGTAATAAAAAAAAGACATAATTAACTACATAAATGAAAGGATAGCGTGTGCTGCATGGTTATTGAACAAATGTTTGCAGTAACACTAGGAGATCTGTAACAGATTTCATATTATATATAATATAATTATAAATGTACTGTATTTATTATTATGTAAATGTGAATGTTTATGTTCTGTTTGACTCAGGACAATACTGGAGAAGTTAGGCCTGCAATAATAAGGGCTGCAAATGAATCATGCTCATATTGACTGTCCATGCTAACTGTAGAAGACCTGTGGGGTCTCTGGTTGCATCAGGCCTCCCTCCTGCACGTGCTGCTGTTGTCCCTAATGTGTCCTAATAGTGATGTGTCCATAAAGTTTAGGTTTAACTTCTAATTTCCTGCACAAGTAAAAAAGTCAAATGGTAGTTTCTTTGCATCTTAACAGAGGAGCACCTAAACATCTTAATCACTGAGGAAGTGTCCCATGATAAATGTGGCCTTATATGACCTTAACAAGTGTGTGAGACAAAACTGAAAACATATCATTTGCTCATATGTTTATTTGAATGTTTTTCAGTCAATACTGACATTTGAATCATGGTGAAATGTGCCACTTATTTGATGTCTCTTTTGATAGTAACTAATTACATGTACTATAAGAATGTACTATTGTACTGCAATTAAGCAGTGGTAATCCACCTGATCATATTTTGCAAAGATAATTTGTTCATTTTGGACTGTCACCTCCACCACCACAATCTTTGTTATTGATCCGTGTGCGTAATCTGCGTGGTGCGTGTTGTTAGCATTAGCGTTAGCATTAGCGTTAGCAGCGTGTCTCGGTTGCTGGGCGACGGGAGCGGCTCCGTGGGCTGGACCTGTCCCATTTCAGCAACGGTTTTGCGGTCCGCGGAGGCTGGTTCGAAGGCTGCAGCCTTCACAGCCTTCGGAGCACCCGGCCTTTGCAGCCTCCGGAGGATGCAGACCCTGAAATGAGACACATTTGCATGTGCAGTTTGTGTATTGTTGTACGGGTTTCACGACAGTGCCCGATTCGTCCCTTGCAGTTGGTTTACGGCTCTTGCAGTTTGTTTATGTCTGCATTGTGCGTAGGTGGCTGTCGTCGGTTTTACTGTACGCGATGGCGATGAGCGAGGATTTTCAATTTTATGCTGCACTGCTGGACTACATGTCCACAGGAAAAAGGTTCACTGTGGTGAAAATAAAGAAGCTAAGACACGGACCGGGGTCTCTCCGCGGACCTAGCCCAGTGACAGTGCACTGTCTCTGGGTAGGTGGTCTGGGGATGTCCCCCGATTGTCCCGGAGCTGAGGAGCTCCAGACCGGGACCGGGACTTCTCCGCAGATCTATCCCAGTGACGGTGCACTGTGGCTGGGTAGACGGTCTGGGGATGTCCCCCGGTTGTCCCGGAGCTCCAGAGACTGGGGCTTTTCCCCAGACCTATCCCAGTGACAGTGCCCTGTCTCTGGGTAGGTGGTCTGGGGATGTCCCCTGTTTGTCCCGGAGCTGAGGAGCTCCAGACCCGGACCGGGGTTTCTCCGCGGACCTAGCCCAGTGACAGTGCACTGTCTCTGGGTAGATGGTCTGGGGATGTCAACGTTATTAAACTGGCTACGTATAATCCGTGTCTGTCTATCTATATCATCTATATCTATCTATCCATCCATCTATCCATCTGTCCATCTATCCATCTATCTATCTATCTATCTATCCAAAATGCCGAAAATTGCCTTCGTTGTCAAAATACGTGTCTGTCGTAAATAAAATAAATAATCCCCCCCAAAAAAAGCCCGAATCGGGCAGGAAAACCCTCCTTCTTCCTGATGTTTCCTGATACGTCATTATACGTCATTGTGCGCATGTGCAGTACACACAGAGCCCACATCAGGTACTTCCGCCCACATTGGGCACCCACACTGCTGCCCCGGCCTCACTTCCTTTAAGCCGCGGACGTCACTTCCTGTCCGCTCTTTCGCTCCTCACGTGCCTGTGGCTCAGATCGGCGTTCGGGACAAACCTGTGAATTGGTGGATTTTTCGGATTCCAGACTACCTCTTCATCAACGGTGAGTTGTTGAGCAGCAATCGGTGTACTATTTTTGTGATTAGCGGTCGTATTTATGTTGCTAAATAGCACTTACCGTCTTGTTTGTTAGCGCCACTAGCGCTCCCATTCAAAACCCCTGTGTGTATTAGCGCCGTTTACTCGCACTTGGAGTTTTTGAAACACCGATTATACTAATTAAATATTCAACGCTTTTAAGTTTACATTCAAGCCGAATTGTAGATAACAATCTACATTACTAGATGCATTCATTCATTCTTTCCCCTTTTGAACTGATTTTGTTGAGCGAACGCTAAGTAAGCTATAGGCTTCCATTTTGGTTTTCCTCATTGAATATGAATGAACTGATTTATTTCGCAACTTTAATTATTAATCTCTACTTAAGTAATTTGATTTTTTGCCTACGATTGAGTATTTTTGATACATGATGTGGTTGTTTTCAGAGAAACCACACACACATCACGCAAACCAAGTCTGGGTGATGTTTATTCCAGATGATGCGATTACAATTGCAAGTATTATAAGTACTGTGTACTGTGCTCTAGTTGAACTATAGAGAACCTTATAGAGAGAGAGAGTGAGACGCACTTAGATAGGGACAGACGCACTGAGAGAGGGAGGCAAGGGCCAACAGCTACCAAGCAAACGATCGACCCCGAACCACTTCCTCCCTGGATTTATATCCCCATATCAGGACAATCCCCTGGTCACGTAATCACATTCCTCCTTACAGGTCTCTATAATGCGATCATTGACAATTTGAAACAAAAAAAATCCTCCATACAACCTTTAAAAGCACAAGCACTATGTGATTTACAATATCGGATGTTTATGTCTAGGAGCATGTTTTATGAAGCCAAGTTGTTGTCTGGTAGTTCTGGCCGTACCAGCTTGTCAGAGCCTGATCCCGTCAGATCTCAGAGGCTCAGCAGGGCCGGGCCTGGGCAGGACTTGGATGGGAGACACTGGGAATTCCAGGAGCCACAGGGGGGCCACCACTGAGTGTGGAGTGAAGGAAGAATGAACTGTAAAGAGCTTTGGGTGTCTTGAAAGGCGCTATATAAATGCAAATGAAGTTATTCTGTTGTAAACGATCTGTTAACTGCCGCTAGCACTTCCCGTGTACGGCTCTGTAAATGCGGAGAAGCCGTGTTTTTGTTTATTAATGCGGCGTTACCTGCTGTGTTTGCCTATAAGATGTCACTTCAAGTACTGGTGATACAAGATGCTGATTAGAGCAGGACATGACAATATGTTTGTATATTGTCAAGTTCAGGGTTATTTTGATGAACTTGTTTTTCTTTTGTCCAAAACCTGGAACAGATAATATTGGAAATGACTGTGTAATTCCTAAAGTATTAGTCTGCACAGTCATATACCAGAAGCAGCACAGTTCAGTGTAAACTGTCGTTAACGGTCAGTCTCGATTCGTCAGCAGAGCTGTTTTTCTGTCCTTACAGAATGAAAGTGTCACTGTTACACCAAAGCCCAGACTTCTGTCTTCACGAGTGTTACAAAATCATATCCGCTGAATATGATTTAGAATTCAGAGCCACAAAGTTGTTCTGTATGTCTGTATATGTTTCTTTAATTTGATCTTTTGCTACAGCCAGAAAAAGTGCCTTTAAAATAAAATACAAACGTAGTTCATTCATTCAGCCAAATGGAACTTGCTTGTAAAACACACATTGAAACATTCTTACATATGATTTACTATGTGTGATTTTATGTGTATTTAGTTAGTTACTTTATTTGAACAGTTAAAAAAGTTATTTTACTTGACACTTCCTTTCCTTTGTTCTAATGCAGAGCTCCAAGATCCACCAACAGAATGACGTTCACATGTGACCAGTGTGGAAAGGAATTTAAACACTCCAGTGGCCTCCGTGACCATATGAGAATCCACACAGGGGAGAAATCATACAGATGTGATGTTTGTGAGAAGACATTTGCACTGTCAGGCCACCTAATATCACATATGAGAGTCCACACTGGAGAAAGACCATACAGCTGTGACCAGTGTGGGAAGAAATTTACACAATCTGGTGCCCTCCATCAACATATGAGAGTTCACAGTGGAGAGAGGCCATACAGATGTGACATTTGTGAGAAGACTTTTGCAGTGTCAGGCACCCTAGTATCACATATGAGAATCCACACAGGAGAGAAGCCATACAGATGTGATGTTTGTGACAAGACATTTTCAGTGTCAAGCTCCCTAGTATCACATATGAGAGTCCACACTGGAGAAAGACCATACAGCTGTGACCAGTGTGGGAAGGAATTTAAAAAGTCTAGTGCACTGAAAGCACATATGACAATCCACACAGGAGAGAAATCATACAGATGTGATGTTTGTGACAAGACATTTTCATTGTCAAGCTCCCTAGTATCACATATGAGAGTCCACACTGGAGAAAAACCATACAGCTGTGACCAGTGTGGGAAGGAATTTAGACACTCCAGTGGCCTCCGTACCCATATGAAAATCCACACAGGGGAGAAATCATACAGATGTGATGTTTGTGAGAAGACATTTGCAGTGTCAAGCAACCTAGTATCACATATGAGAGTCCACACTGGAGAAAATCCATACAGCTGTGACCAGTGTGGGAAGGAATTTACACAATCTGGTGCCCTCCATCAACATATGAGAATCCACACAGGAGAGAGGCCATACAGATGTGATGTTTGTGAGAAGACATTTTCACATTCAAGCGCCGTAGTATCACATATGAGAGTTCACACTGGAGAGAAGCCGTACAAGTGTGACCAGTGTGGGAAGGAATTTAGACAGTCTGGTTCCCTCCATCAACATATGAGAATCCACACAGGAGAGAAGCCATACAGCTGTGATGTTTGTGAGAAGACATTTTCACATTCAAGCCACCTAGTATCACATATGAGAGTCCACACTGGAGAGAAGCCATACAGCTGTGACCAGTGTGGGAAGAAATTTACACTGTCTGGTTCCCTCCATCAACATATGAGAGTTCACAGTGGAGAGAGGCCATACAGATGTGATGTTTGTGAGAAGACATTTTCACAGTCAAGCCACCTAGTATCACATATGAGAGTCCACACTGGAGAGAAGCCATACAGCTGTGACCAGTGTGGGAAGAAATTTACACTGTCTGGTTCCCTCCATCAACATATGAGAGTTCACAGTGGAGAGAAGCCATACAGCTGTGATGTTTGTGAGAAGACATTTTCGGTGTCAAGCTCCCTAGTATCACATATGAGAGTCCACACTGGAGAGAAGCCATACAGCTGTGATGTTTGTGAGAAGACATTTTCGGTGTCAAGCAACCTAGTATCACATATGAGAGTCCACACTGGAGAAAAACCATACAGCTGTGACCAGTGTGGGAAGAAATTTACACTGTCTGGTTCCCTCCATCAACATATGAGAGTTCACAGTGGAGAGAGGCCATACAGATGTGATGTTTGTGAGAAGACATTTGCAGTGTCAAGCTCCCTAGTATCACATATGAGAGTCCACACTGGAGAAAAACCGTACAGCTGTGACCAGTGTGGGAAAGCTTTCTCTCACTCATCCGCTCTCAATAGACACATGAGAATTCATTACAGACACAGACAATATGAGTCTGATCAGTGTGAAAAGGCTTTTAGAACATCCCAGCAACTCTCCAGTCACGACCAAACGCACACAGGAGATGAACCAGACGACTGTGAAGAAAGAGGGAAGGCTTTCAGGCCTGTGAGGAACCGTCTGAAACAAGTCCAAATCTTCCAGACTGAAAGGAAAAGCTGCAGCTCTGACCAGTGTGGGAGGACTTTGAGAAAACCTGCTCATCTGAAAGTGCACTGTCTTGAACATTCTAAAGGAGAAAGAGCTGCTGAGGCCGGATCAAGTGAGCCTAAAGTCAGACTCAAAAAGCTGGAGATCAGGCTTCAGAGGCTCCAGACTGTGGAGTTGAGCTCTGTGTAGTGGCAAAAATTAACAATTTTTAAGCTTGTAATTTTTTTAAATTCCTTTTTTATTACAAAGAGGTTTTAGCTGAAGTTTGTCCATCCTAACCAGAGGCGTACATGAAGTTGTATTTTGTTTTTTAAATTTCTGCTTGCTGAGGACTGATGAAAAAATAAAGGAAATGAGAAAATAAAGTACCTCTGTTTTCTTCCTTTTATTTAGACAAATTGTACATAAGATAAGATAAGACTTTATTGATCTCACAGAGGAGAAATTCACTCGTGACAGAAGCTCACAGTCAGGGGACAGTATAGTGCAAAAAGTTGTGAAAAATTGTGCAAACACTCAGAACAATAAGTAAATAAAAAATAAAAATCACAATAAATATTAACATATTTACAACATCAGGTAGCTCTTATGTACAGGGAGTGAAAGAAATGTAAATATATAATAAAACATCTCTCTTATATGAGATATATATGTAAAAGAATACAAATATATAATCTGAGGACAGTGGAGGCGGTTACTGATGAGGTGACATGGTTACAGGTTATTGCACGGGCTATTGCACAGGTTATTGCACAGGTTATTGCATGTGTTACACAGTGGAGTTGTACAGTCTGACAGCAGTGGGGATGAAGGACCTGCGGTAGCGTTCCTTCTTGCACTGAGGGTGCCTCAGTCGGCCGCTGAAGGTGCTGCTCAGTTCCTCTACAGTCCGGTGCAGAGGGTGAGAGGTGTCGGCCATGATGGATGTGAGTTTGGCCAGCACCCTCCTCTCACCCACCTCCTCCACAGACTCCAGAGGACAGCCCAGGACAGAGCTGGCCCTCCTGACTAGTTTGTTCAGTCTTTTCCTGTCCCGCTCTGTACTGCTCGGGGCCCAGCAGACAACAGCGTAGAGGAGAGCAGAGGCCACCACAGAGTCATAAAAAGTCTTGAGCAGGGGCCTGCGCACTCCAAAAGAACTCAGTCTCCTCAGAAGGTGGAGGCGACTTTGGCTCTTCTTGTACAGGGCGTCAGTGTTGTGGGACCAGTTCAGTTTATTGTTGAGGTGAACACCCAGGTACTTAAAACTGTCCACTGTCTCTATGTCCTGTCCCTGGATATTCACCAGTGAGGGAAGTAGTGTCCTTCTCCCGAAGTCGATCACCATCTCCTTGGTCTTACTGGTGTTAAGGCACAGGTGGTTGTGCTCACACCAGTCCACAAAGTCCCTGATGACCGATCGGTACTCCAGCTCATTCCCCTCAGACACACAGCCCACAAGGGCCGAGTCGTCAGAGAACTTCTGGAGATGGCAGGTGTCCGTGTTGTAGGTGAAGTCCGAGGTGTAGATAGAGAAGAGGAAGGGTGAAAGGACAGTTCCCTGTGGGGCCCCAGTGCTGCAGACAACCACCTCTGACTCACAGCCGCGCAGCCTCACATACTGCGGCCGGTCAGTGAGGTAGTCGATGGTCCAGGCGGCGAGATGTCCGTTCACTCCGGCGTCCTCCAGCTTCCCCCGCAGCAGTGCCGGCCTGATGGTGTTGAAGGCGCTGGAGAAGTCAAAGAACATGACTCTCACAGCGCTCCCGGCAGTCTCCAGGTGGGTGAGCGCCCGCTGCAGCAGGTAGATGACGGTGTCCTCTACTCCAATGTTGGGCTTGTAGGCAAACTGCAGCGGGTCCAGAGTGGAGCTCACCACGTAGCGGAGGTAGCTGAGGATCAGCCTCTCCATGGTCTTCATGAGGTGAGAGGTCAAGGCGACTGGTCTGAAGTGGGCCGGTTCCCTGGCATGTGTTGTTTTTGGAACTGGTACCACACAGGAGGTCTTCCACAGGACAGGGACCTTCTCCAGGCTGAGGCTCAGGTTGTAGATGTAGCAGAGAACCTCACAGAGCTGGTCCGCGCAGGTCCTCAGCAGCCTGGGGCAGATGCCATCTGGTCCTGCAGATTTCCTCTGTTTCAGCCGCCTCAGCTCTCTCCTCACCTGATCCGGTGTGATGCAGAGGGAGGAGTAAGGGGGGGACTGGGGTGGACTGCCGGGGGTGGGGGGCAGAGGGGGGCTGGTGCTGGGAACAGTCGGTGTGAAGTGAGCTGGAGACGTGGGGGGCGGGGGGTGGGTGCAGTCGGTCCGGGAAGGGGGGGTGTGTCCAGTGGCCTGGGGGTGTGTGGAGAGGGGGGATCCGAGAAAGAGGCAGAGGGGATGGAGGGACAATCAAACCGGTTGAAATAAACGTTTAGTTCATCCGCCCAGCGCTGATCTCCATCAGATGTCCCTCTGGTGTTCTGACCAAATCCTGAGATGTTCTTCAGACCTCTCCACACATCCCGCACGTTGTTCTGGGCCAGCTGCTCCTCCATTTTCTTCCCGTAATCCTTCTTGGCCCGACGAATCCTCCACTGAAGCTCCCGCTGGACCCTCTTCTGCTCCTCTCTGTCCCCTGAGTTGAAAGCCCTCTTCTTCTGGTTCAGGAGGTCTTTGAGCTCAGGGGTGACCCAGGGGTGGTTGTTGGAGAAGCACCGTACCCTCCGGGTTGGCACAGTGCTCTCCACGCAGAAGTTGATGTAGTCCGTGATGCAGTGGGTCAGGCCATTGATGTCATCTCCATAAGAGCTGCTGAACATGTTCCAGTCAGTGGTCTGGAAACAGTCCCTCAAACTCTCATTGGCCTCTTCAGTCCACAGCTTCACAGACAGCTTCCGCGCAGGTCCTCTTCGCACCTTTGGTGTGTATTGCGGGAGCAGTTTGACGAGGTTGTGGTCTGAGCGTCCAAGCGGGGGGAGGGGGACGGAGGTGTAAGCGTCTTTGATGTTCGCATACAGGAGGTCCAGAGTCCTATTGTCTCTCGTGGGGCACGTGACGTACTGTGTGTAAGTGGGGAGAATGGCGGACAGGGAGACGTGGTTGAAGTCCCCGCTGATTAAAACCAGGGCTCTGGGATGCCGGGTCTGCATCAGCGCTACGCTGTTGTGGAGTTGTTCACAGGCCGCCGTCGCATCGGCGGAAGGGGGAATATACACACAATACGTGATCACGTGTGAGAATTCCCTCGGCAGGTAATACGGCCGCATGCCCACTGCGAGCAACTCAATGTCCGGGGTACACAGCTGCTGTTTGACGTACACGTTAGCCGGGTAGCACCACCGCTCATTCACAAACACCGCCAGCCCGCCTCCCTTCTTCTTACCGCTCCTAGCGGCAGTTCTGTCCGCCCGCTTCAGTGTAAATCCGTCCTGGTTAATCACAGAGTCCAATATGTGTTCATTCAGCCACGTCTCCGTAAAACACATCACGCTGCAGTCCCGGTACTGATGCCGGGTCAGTGCGGTGAGCTCCTCGGTCTTGTTGGAGATGGAGCGGACGTTTCCCATAACCACCGAAGGCAGATACGGTCTCCGTTTTTTCCGTCCACCTCTGCACCCTCTTCTTTTTCTCTGTATTTCCACTGAGACCTCGGGTTTCCCGGCGTGGAGCAAAGCGGGGCCGCGTAGACCGAGGAGCGCATCACGTTCGTACTTGATGCGCTCCGAGCCGTGGCTGAATGGAGTCCCAGACGCGGATCCAAAAAGTGCGAAAAAGACTACAGCGAGCAATGAAACTGTAGTCAGAGTAGGTTTCCCATGTGCGAAACTGCACGATGTTTCACCCACTCTAAAGAAAAGACGAAAAAAGTGTCTATGTACAAGTAAATAGACGAAAAGAAAGAAAAAGGGGTTCAGAGCTTCTGTTACACGCAGCTGGCATCCCAGCGCCATCTTGAAAAAAAAAATATATATATATATATTATCTTGTCTTATGTCTCACATATATATCGAGACACTTTAGAAATGAAACAAATACAAAGGGCTGAGAAACTGTGAGGTTCATTCACATGAACAGGTGAAGCACTAAATGTTAATCAGAGGTGAGAAGGTTTGAAGCTGCCTCTGAATCACACAAAATATGACAAAAGCATTTTATTTATTTTTTTTACACTTAATCCATGTCTTAATACAGGGTTTGTTGATTCAGAAGTGACATGAAGCAAAATGAGCAGTTTTGTGTCTTAACAGTAGTAACTATATCAGCTCGTCTAATTTCTCTAAGAAAGATAATATTCTGAATTAATGGGCTCATATTACGCCGTTTTATGATCTATGTTACAATGTCATTTCCTCGTCACACAGACCTGGAGTTGTGTTTCTTTCATTCACATGTTTAACACACAAACCCTGCAGATTTAGCACGAGTTCTTTCTCTCAAACTGAAAACACTCTGTTCCACCTTGTGATGTCATCATTTGGTAATACAGGAAGTGCTCCACTGTGTTTTTAAACTCCACACACCTTCACTAGAATCATTTGGATCATTTCAGTCCTGGAGTTGCCGATCTCTACTGAACTAAAGGTAAAAGGAGCTGTTCACTTGAAAACTACCACTTCGGACTTCCGGTCGGAACACCGCTAAGATGGCTGCACAGTGAGAGGGCTGCCAACTGAACTTAAGAAATTCTCCCAAAAACCCCATTTAAAACGAGAAAATGAGGTGAAGTATCTTTAAAAGGGGGCAAGTAACCAGCAGTACGTATTCTTGTCAGTGAACGGACCTACATTTTACTAACCCGGTGGTCAAGGCTAACAACTAGCGCTGAGTAAGTCACGAGTGCAGAAATGGCGGATTTGGAGATTCTCAAAGAACTGAAACAGTTCCGACAAGAGTGCAGAAGCCAATTTGAGGAGCTGAAAAGCGACTTCGCGACGATCAATAAAAGACTGGATGAGGCGGAAAGTCGGGTAGAAAAAGTTGAACGGATTCAAGCCTCTGAGGAGTTTTCTTCAGCCATGCTAAAGCTGTACACCAAGCTAGAGGAGAAGCTCACCGACCTCGAGAGCCGCACCAGGCGAGAAAATATAAGAATATATGGTGTGCTTGAAGGGGCGGAAAAAGACGCGACTGATATGGTTACATTTGTTGAAAAGCTGCTTCGTGAGGGTCTCAAGCTGCCAGATGACCTAGATTTACACATCGAGAGGGCGCACCGGTCGCTGGGCCCGCTGCCGCCGGCGAGGGCTCCCCCTCGCTCCATCCTGGTAAAGTTTCTGAGCTTCAAAACTAAAGAGTTGGTGCTCCTCAAATCCTGGCAAGCAAAGGGCTTTAAGTGGAAAGATAAGCAAGTGAATCTGGACCAAGATTTTCCACCAGCCATTGTCAATAAAAGAAGAGAATATGTCATGTAGACCTATAAAGTTTGTTTCTTTAAACATAAATGGCATACTTAACCCAATCAAAAGATCAAAAATGCTATCACAATTGAAAAGGAATGAATCTCATCTTACTGACATCGAATATGCAAAATTAGCCCGAATGGGGTACTCTAGGGTGTACTTTTCCTCTCACAGTTCTGGGAGACGTAGAGGGGTGGTGATTCTGCTTTCCAATACAGTTAATTTTGAATTTATTTCTGAGCATAAAGATAAGGAAGGAAGATACATTATGGTCATAGGTAAAATTGATGGTATTTTGGTGAGTCTGCTAAATGTCTATATGCCTCCTGGTAGTGATTGGACCTTTTACAAATATACACTTGAACTATTTACAACACAAAGTCAAGGTATTCCAATATGCGGAGGGGATTTTAACATAAGATTGCGTCCCAAAGTAGACAGTTCTAATGGGAGAACAGACACTAAGAACATTAGTAAAAAGGTAAATAATTACATGAAAGAGCTTGGGATAGTGGACATATGGAGGGGATACAATCCTACACTACGAGATTATACCCACTATTCCTCAGCGCACAATGTTTACCCAGAATTGACTTCTTCCTGATGTTCAAAAATGATATGCATCGATTAGTTCAATGTGACATTGGTTCCTGTACCATCTCAGACCATGAGCCTGTATACTTAACACTTAATATAAGCAATAAAATAAAGTCTACCCTTTGGAGGTTAAATGCAAACATCTTAAATAACAGTGAAATTAGAGACATTCTGAAATTGGAAGTTCAGTCTTACCTAGAATATCATGATAATGGTGAGGTTTCACCCATAATATTATGGGATGCTTTAAAAGCAGTAGTTAGAGGCAAAATAATAGCCATCTCCTCTGTGCTAAAGAAGCGCAGAAAGCAAAGATTACAAGATTTGGAAAGCAAACTTAAGAAATTAGTGAAAGAACATTCAACTTCGCTATGTAATTCAATTCAATTAAAAATAAAGGAAATGCAGAGGGAGATAGATGTAATTAACACAGAGGAGGTCCAAAAGAAACTCCTTTATACAAAACAACGTTACTATGACACAGGGGGAAAGGCGCTCAAACTTCTGTCGTACAGGCTAAGAAAACAACAGGCAGAAAGAACAATTCATAAAATTAAACACCCAGTAACAAATGTAATAGAATCCAGTCCTGAAAAAATACAAGAATGCTTTGAACAATACTATCAAAAACTATATTCCCAGCCCAAACTATGCAGCAGTAAGGAGGCTATCGATGCATTTTTATCAGCACTAGTTCTACCTCAAGTCACAAATGACCAGAACAAGAGATTAATATCTAAAATAACTAAAGAGGAAGTTGAACTGTCAATTAAGAGACTGAAGAATGGCAAAGCCTCTGGGGCTGACGGATTTAATTCAGAATGGTATAAAATTATGAAAGAACAACTAGTCTCGACATTAGTGAAAACATTCAATTGGGTCTTGGAAATGAAAGCTATACCCCCCTCATGGAAAGAAGCTATAATATCTATAATTCCTAAAGAGAATAAAGATAAATTAGACTGTGGGAATTACCGCCCAGTTAGTGTACTCAATATTGATTACAAACTGTTCACTTCTATAATCTGCAAACGATTAGAGACAATTCTACCAGAAATTATCCATAAGGACCAAACTGGTTTTATTAGACAAAGACAGACTCAAGATAATATCAGGAAATCTTTATTAATTATGAAACGTGTTAAGCAAAGTAATTTGAAGACACTCATGATAAGTTTGGACGCAGAGAAAGCTTTCGATTCAGTAACATGGGACTTTCTGTACAAAGTTATGGCCAAATTTGGCTTCCCTTCAGATATAATTGACACAATAGCTGCTCTGTACACTAAACCAACTGCCAGGATAAAAATCAATGGGGATTTGACAAAATCTATCAATCTAGAAAGAGGAACCCGTCAGGGTTGCGGGGCGTCCGCACTTTTGTTCGCTCTGTTTGTTGAACCTCTGAGTCAGTGTAAAAGACAAAGTGCAGAAATATCAGGGGTTCTCCTTGAAACAGGGGAACAGAAATTAGCCCTATTTGCTGATGATATATTGATTTTTTTGACTAATCCAACTGAATCACTTCCCAAAGTAATGAAGTTGCTGGATGAATATAGTTCCCTTTCGGGATATAAAATTAACATAAATAAAACTCAAGGATTAAGACTTAACTACAAACCATCCATCCATCCATCCATCCATTTTCTTCCGCTTATCCGGGACCGGGTCGCGGGGGCAACAGTCTAAGCAGGGACTCCCAGACTTCCTTCACCCCGGACACTTCCTCCAACTCCTCCGGGGGGACCCCAAGGCGTTCCCAGGCCAGCCGGGAGACATAGTCCCTCCAGCGTGTCCTGGGTCTTCCCCGGGGCCTCCTCCCGGTGGGACATGCCTGAAACACCTCCCGAGGGAGGCGTCCAGGAGGCATCCGGAACAGATGCCCGAGCCACCTCAGCTGGCTCCTCTCGACGTGGAGGAGCAGCGGCTCTACTCCGAGCCCCTCCCGAGTGACTGAGCTCCTCACCCTATCTCTAAGGGTGCGCCCAGCCACTCTACGGAGGAAACTCATTTCGGCCGCTTGTATCCGCGATCTTGTCCTTTCGGTCATTACCCAAAGCTCATGACCATAGGTCATGACCATAGGTGAGGGTAGGAACGTAGATTGACCGGTAAATTGAGAGCTTTGCTTTTTGGCTCAGCTCCCTCTTCACCACAACGGTCCGGTACAGCGACCGCATCACTGCCGACGCTGCACCAATCCGCCTGTCAATCTCACGCTCCATCCTCCCCTCACTCGTGAACAAGACCCCGAGATACTTGAACTCCTCCACTTGAGGCAAAGACTCCCCACCCACCCGGAGAGGGTAAGCCACCTTTTTCCGGTTGAGAACCATGGCCTCGGACTTGGAGGAGCTGATCTTCATCCCAGCCGCTTCACACTCGGCTGCGAACCGCCCCAGTGCACACTGGAGGTCCCGGTTCGATGAAGCCATCAGGACAACATCATCTGCAAACAGCAGAGATGAGATCCTGTGGTTCCCAAACCGGATCCCCTCCGGCCCCTGACTGCGCCTAGAAATTCTGTCCATGAATACAATGAACAGAACCGGTGACAAAGGGCAGCCCTGGCGGAGTCCAACATGCACCGGGAACATGTCCGACTTACTACCGGCAATGCGAACACAGCTCCTGCTCCGGTCATACAGGGACCGAACAGCCCTTAACAAAGAGCCCCGGACCCCATACTCCCAGAGCACTCCCCACAGGACCCCACGAGGGACACGGTCAAATGCCTTCTCCAGATCCACAAAACACATGTGGACTGGTTGGGCAAACTCCCATGAACCCTCGAGCACCCGATGGAGAGTATAGAGCTGGTCCAACAATTAAAATTAAAAACACATACAAATGGAAATGGGACTCTGATAGCATCAAATATTTGGGGGTTGTTCTGACTGAAGAACCAGTTAAATTGTTTGATGTTAATTATGTGTCAAAAAGGTCACGTCAAAAGGTATGTCTTTTTTATTGTATTGTAATGTGTGAGGGTTTGGGACATTAGGTGCACGTTGTGTCACTGCTGAATTTATTGCACGTAAATCTTGAATCATTCTCCAACCTATAGAGGGTGGAGCTTTTCTGACTGGAAATATTGGAGTATTACACGGAGAGTCAGTGCACGGAACGATTATGCCAGCTTCTTTTAATTCATTAATAATTGGCTCAATGCCTTGTTCTGCGTCTGGCTTTAATGGATATTGTTTAATTTTAGGCCTATACTCTATTTTTCCAGTTATAGTCACAGGTTTTGTATTAGTCATTAGTCCAACGTCAGTTGCTCCTTTTGACCATAGAGTTTCAGGTAATGGAGCTAAACTTAGCTCTTCCTCTTTTGTGAGGGTGAATATTTCTCATATTCTGTCAGTTATGTGCACAGCAGGAGTGGAGGTCGTCACCCAATTGAGAGGTGTACGAAAGAAGCCAGTGTCGCCATTATATTGGACATCTGGGTCTGTTGTACCCCATTTTTCAGCTAGCGTTACTCTTAAAGCTAGTTTGTTTAGGTCTTTCCATTGTTGTTGTTTAGATTTTGTTAATGATACATGGGGCTGCCTACACCCTTGAATTAACCTTTGAGCTTGTTTTGTTAGTATGGTACCTGCAAAACTAGTTTGATCTGACCAGTATAAATACTGTAAAACAGTTTGTTGTGGGCCCAATTTCATGACTTGGTCATTATACTCTGAGTCAGAACCTGGTGTTTCTTTGAACCGCAGAGTGACATCTAATTGGTCTGATTTCATCTCGTCACTGCCAGGGGCTACAACATCTTTAGCCTTCTCCAATAATTCAGTAGAAATCGGGTGTGGTCCTTTATTGTGCAAATCCAGAGTCCAATAGTAATGTGGTTCATTCTTATTTTCATACACCAGAACTTCTGAGTGTTTAAGAGGAACCTTTTGCACTACTAGATTACCTCTGGATGTGGTTAAGACTCCCAACTCCAGGCATGCAATACAATCTCGGCCTAATAAATTGTGGGGACAGGGACCAGCACGACTGAGAGATGCACCCCGTCTGATAGATCTGATGGCAAACAAATGTGAACAGGTTTGCTCATAGTTTTAGTAGATGTATGGCCATTTGCTGCTTTAACGCGAATTGTATAGCTAGATTTTGGCAGGCCTTCTATATCTCGTACGACTGTCCGCTCAGCACCAGAGTCACACAAAAACACCATTGGTTGGCCATTTACGAGCAAAATGACTTCAGGTTTTTTGCTCGGGTCAACATCTTCTAATGTCAAGAATAAATCAGTTTCTGGTTCACTGTCTGAGTTAGGGTTGTATGGTTCATGGTGATGGTGGAAGTATTTTTGTTGATAATCTTGGATTAAATTCAAGTCAGTTATGCCTGGTATTTCTGACAATTTAATTTCAGGCTTCTGTCTGTGGGGTTTATCTAGTCATGCTTGTTCCCCCCCAGAGTCCTCATCTTCCTCTTTTTTGTTTCTCTGTTTTCTGTTTTTACAGTCTCGGGCAAAATGCCCTTTTTTGTGACAGAGATAGCATGCATTGTCTTCTCTGTCTTTTTGTTTTTGCTTGTTGGAGGGCCTACCCTCATTTCTAGGATTTTTGCTGTTAAATTTAGGTTTGCCTTTATTCAGAAATATTTCAGTACCATCTCCAGTTAGCAGAAATACTCCTTTTTCTTTTTGTTTATTTCTGGCCACTTTTTCAGCATGCACAGCATGCGTCATAAATTGGGTGAGGGTAGATGTAGACAATTCAAAGAAATGTTTCTGGAGATACCCTCTTATTTCCGGATGGCAGTTATTTAAAATGGTGTTTTTTAGCTGTTGTCTGTATGGTGCATTTTCATCACCATCATCGCGCAGTCCAGACTAGAGGTCGTTAAAGACGACTTCTAGTCTGCCTCTAAAGTCCTGGATTAGTTCAGATTCTTTCTGAAGGCATTGAGATATTTTTGAATAATCTGGGCGCCTCTGATATCTCTGTGTCATTCTTTCGAAGACTGGTTGAAGTGAGACTTCAACGCCATCACCATGTGGTATTATTCGCCTTTGACCTGCATTAGCAGGGTCATTTTCTGTAGGCTGCCAGTCTCCTTTAATGGAGATCCAGTGGTGACCTAACAAGGTCATTAACACTTGTTGTGCTTCGGTTTGGCCTGAATTTGAGCCCAAAAGATTGCGTTTGGAAACATCAGCCGTTGGTTCTGGAGATGAGACCCTGCAGAGCCCTCAGAGGAGAGAGGACCACACTGAAGGTACTGCTGAAAATACATCAACAACAGGCAGCAGTTGTATTTGTATCAAGTAAAATCCACTTAAAAACATAACACTTACAAAACATAAGTAATAACACAGAGAACTATTGTAGATTTAGATGTATACACTAAACCGGGACAAAATATAAATCTAGGGCCGAACCAGGATTAGCAGGACTACACAAAGACCAAAAGAAGTGCACACAGGACTAAACCCAGGTGATAGTTTAACCAAAATATAAATCTAGGACCAAACTAGGACTAATCCAGGACTGAAACCAAACAATCATAGCTACAACTAAACCAAATACTGTTAATGTGTTTTTGGGTAAGACACTTCGCTCGCTTGCCTACGTGTGAATGGGTGTTGTCATTAAAGGACGATCATACTAATAATATTTTTTTTTCTGTAAAATGAACTCAGTGAGCGACTTTGCGCTGAAGTACGAGGAGCATGAGGCGCTCGGAAAGGGCGGATTTGGATCTGTGTTTGCCGGCGTCCGGATATCAGACCAACAACCGGTAAGATATACACTTTTCATCATTTACAAAACTTCAAATGCACAGTTAATATAAAGTAAAATGACTTAAGGTGCACTAAGTGATTTTTCATGTAGAGGCTCAGTCTCCATGGAGATGTTGTTTTTTCCTGGAGACCGTTAAATTCAGAATATTTCACATTGTCAAAGAAAAATACCACCAGAGAAAATCTATGAATGTACCTGTAATTTCACATTTTCAGTTTACTCCATTATATAATGATGTTCTAATTTCTGATTTTCAGGTGGCCATTAAACACATCAAGACAGAGGACGTGGAGTTTGCTCCAGTGGTACGTGAAATTTTTCTTGTTGTTATATTTTCATTTGTAGAGTTTTGCATCATTTTATGGATTTTGAAATTGTTATATCAGTATCGTCAAATAACCAGACAAATAATAGACATCAGTATCCACTCAAAAGTCTATGCGGTACCATCACCACTCACAGCTCTTTATATTAGTGATGAATGGACTGATACCAAATATAAATACTGACGGCGGTATCAAAAATCACAGTTTTTTTCATTTATGTTTGGTAAAACATTGAAACACATTGTTTATATTTCAGTTAGTGCATTTTAAACTCATAGGGATCAGAACTCACAGGAATCAGATCAATATTGCGATACTTGCCATAGTATTACTGTATCGGATTGAACAAAAATATTTGACACTGCATTTGCCTCTGATTGTGTAATAATCTGTTTTGTTTACATTTTCCACTTTTAGAGCATTAAAAAGGAGGTGTTCTCTGTCCCCTCCGAGGTGCTCCTGATGATCAGAGCTGCTCCGGATCGGCACTCGGTCGGACTGAACCCCTCGGTGAGTCTCCTGGACTGGTACCTCCAGGATGAAGGCCAGGAGGTGGTTCTGGTCATGGAAAGACCCACCCCATCCGAAAACCTGTTCGAGTACCATAAGAAGAATGGACCTCTGCCAGAAGTCCACGCAAAGGTATGCAAAAAAAAAACAAACAAACAGAAAAATAACAAAAAACTTTCATGAAAAAACTATACATACACTTAAATATTTCTATCTGCTCAATCAGTGGTAACATTTGCATGGCCAGTAAAAAGGAGATTTTTTAGAGTAACTGTTTTATTTGGAAGACAAAGTACAATCGATTTTAAAATAACTCTTTCAATCTTCTCTCTTTCATTGTTGTCTTGTCTCATTCATTTGCCCTTTCTGTATAAATTCTTCTCGTGTCACTTCTTCAGAGCTGAAGTTGTGCCTTGAAGAATTATGACACTACACCAAAAAGGTATTTGTTTATTTATTTATTTATTTTGCATTTATTTGTAGCTACATTATCTTGGAAAAAGTGAGAAATAACACGGAAGTTTAATCATCTAAGTCAGTGTTTGTCAAACTGTGGTACGCGAGTTTCTGGTCCTTTGCAGTTGTTGTTTGAATTTGAAATTCATTTTATTCTTATTTTGTGCTCCTTTGGGGTAGTCCTATAGTTTAACTTTAGAACAACTAGTTTAAGATCAATATTGTGATTTCAAATGTCCATAATAAAAAAATGTCATGTGTGTCATAGAATAGTAGTAAGTAAGCCTGTATAGCAGAAAACAGCATCTCTTCTTTAAATCGTATAATTAATGTAATTTTCAATACGTTTCAGTTACTTTTCTAATCCACGTTCTTCTTATTGTCCGACAGGAGCTGATGCGTCAGGTTGTGAACGCGCTGGTGGACCTTCACTCAAAAGGGGTTTTCCATAGGGACATAAAAATGGAAAACCTCCTGGTCCAGAGCACAGAGTCCGGCCCCAGGATCAGGATTATAGACTTTGGCTGTGGCTGCAAACCCCAAGCAGAGCCCTACTACAAGTACAAAGGTAATATTCCTAACCAACGTAGCAGTAATAGTAGCAGCAGTAGTTTAAATAAAATACTATATCATTAAAGGTGCACTATGAAATCTATCAACCTCCCTACTTATTTCTATGTGTTTCTCTTTGTTTTTCAGGAACACCAGAATACGCACCTCCTGAGGCCTTCACAGATAAAGGCTACTGCGCTGGTCCTACCTCAGTGTGGCAGACGGGGGCGCTACTGCATGAACTGCTGCGCTCTAACAGTGACAGAGAGTTCAGCACAAAAGACTTTATGAAGGGATTTCCTTTCATTGCCTTCCTCTGTCTGAGTGACGCGTCACAAGGTACGAGCAGAGAAATACAAACATTATTTAGATATGATTTAGTGTTCATGTAATTAGATCAAACACTAAAGGTGCACTGTGAGTACCTTTTCAAGACAGCCTGCTCTTATTGATATGCTATGTTCCTCAGTATTGCATACGGAGACACCACCAGACCAAGTTACAAGTCAGATCTGTGCAGTGTCTATACATGAATGCATGTTTTTCACCATATTTTTGAGTGGTCCATATGGAATTGAATAAATGCAAGTTATATGGCAAACTGTGGAACATCCCAGGCAAAGTCATAACATTTCCATAGAGACAAGCAGGTGGCGGACCTCCATTTGAAAAGAGAGATTACACAGTTCACCCTTAGACAATGCACAAATGACAGTATCTAAAGAATGGACCACATGAATTGGGAAAAGTAATTGTCAAAGGCACAAATATCACCAATCTTTCTCACATCTTTAATATTGTCAGCAGACGTTTTTGTTCCTTAAGAACTTCACTCACAGTGGGAAGAGCAACTATGAAATGTACACTCTAAAATGTCTCTTTGTGTTTGTTTTTGCAGAGTGCATTGACTTCCTCAAGGCCTGTCTGGCACTGGACCCAAATCAGAGGATAAATTTGGACCAGTTGAGCCACCATCCCTGGTTCAGCCTGGTTTAATTGTACATGGTACCGTACAATGCCACCGTGCCCCCCCTGGCGGCACGGTGGCTGAGTGGCAACACTCATGCCTCACAGCAAGAAGGTTACGGGTTCGATCCCCGGGTCACCCGGGCCTTTCTGTGTGGAGTTTGCATGTTTCCTCCCCGTGTCTGGATGGGTTTCCTCCGGGTACTCCGGTTTCCCCCCATCAACCAAAAACATGCAACACCCCTATGAACAGTTTACAATCAAGTCAAGGAATTCCTCCCTCCTGTGGGCTCATCACCTGCAGAGGGGTTCATAGGGTCTGGGTCTGGTGCACAGAGTAATGGGCAGCGTACTGCCCCCGCGACCCAGCCGGATTAAGCGGGAGAAGATGGATGGATGGATGGATGGATGGATGGATGGTATTGAACCCCATGTACATGTTCTATGTAAATAAGTTATAATAAATATTCATTATGCAAATGTGTTGTTCAGACTTGATGAAATACACTGCAATGTGTTTTTGTGAAAGAGACAAACGTACATGCACTGGACATTAAGTATTTGACAGATTTATTTCATATAAAATAATGATCCACTGGTGTCAGAGATTATAACTATGAGGCAGACGTACGTCTTTTTTATGGTGATGGTGAACTTAGGTCACTTACTTATATTTTTAGACAACCTTCTTATTGTAGTCAATAAACAACACCAATGAACTTATAGGCGTATGTGCAATAGAAAGTATTTTTATTGTAATTATGTCAGACACAAGTTTGATTGGAGTCAGAATTGTTCTTGTCGAATCAGCAAATGAAAACAGCACATCAGATACTTCATAATGAAACATCTTGACGTGCTGCGCCTGATGCAGCCTGAGGGTGGCGCAAAATCAGTTAATCATCTTAACTCCATTTAACAACATTTAGTGCTTCACCTGTTCATGTGAAAGAAGCTCACACTGTTTCTCAGCCCTTTGTGTGTGTATGTGTGTATGTGTATGTGTGTGTGTATGTGTGTGTGTGTGTGTGTATGTGTGTATGTGTGTATGTGCATATGTGTTTCATTTCTAAAGTTCCTTGATTCATATTTGAGACATGAGACAAGCATGAACAAATGTTCTAAAATAACAGAGGAAAAAAAATACTTTATTTTCTAATTTTCTTCATTTTATTTCACTTTATTTCATCACAGCAGCCATGAAAATAATAAACGTTTGTTGTGGGTTGCTAACGAGAGTCAGCAGCAAACAGAAAAAAGAAATACTGTATATATACAATTTCAGGCATGCCTTAGATTAAGGAACAGCAGTGAAGTGGGGCTGAAAGCTCAGAGTTAAAAACAATACAACAACAAATAGGATGGACAAACTTCAACTAAAACCTCTTTCTAATAAAAAAGAAAAAGACCACAGCAGCCAATCAGGAGCATTTGAGGGTGGGCAGTTTTGCAAATTCACATGACAGAAAGACATGATGCTGCCCCACAAGACAAAGGGCTGCATTTCAGTAACAAAGGTCACAGACGGGAAAACCAGGGTGGGCCGCAATCTGCCGTACATCTCCACCTAAAAGCCACAGGCCACTCCTTTGAGGACAGCGAGGTCCAGATCTTGGCCAGAGAAAAGAACTGGTTTGAGAGGGGAGTTAAAGAAGCTATTTTTGTCAAGAAAGAGAATCCTTCCTTGAACAGAAATGGGGGTCTCAGACATCATTTGTCTCCCATCTATAACTCTATCCTCAAACCTAAATCAAAACAAACTGGGAAAACAATGGGACTAGCCAGGTCAGGTCCAGAGGTGTGAAAAACACCCATCATGGCCCTGAATGGATATGCTAACTACTCCCCCACTCCCACTCCATATTGAATAGACTCACATGACTAACAGAAACTGTTAACAACTCCATATTGTATCACCTGACCAACTGAAACTGTATTTAAATATGTGTTGTCTCAGAGTTAGTTTCATTGTAATTAAGCTCCTCCCTTCAGGCAGATATAAAGCAGTGTCCGCCAGCATCTGACCAGAACTGAGGAAGCAGCTTGGATGAGCTGCGAAACGTATTCAACCAAATAAACGATGTCCAGTTGACAAATTAAATTTTCTCCTTTTTTGCCATGGATTCTACCTGGACAACTGAGGGATTTTACATAAAACAAAGGTCATTCAGTGTGAGTCGGCCAGGTGGATTAGTCCATCGAGCTGTGGGCGGGGGCAGAGGTGTGAAGGGCTCAGGGAGTGGGGCATCGTCAAAGTGAAGACAGAGGCAAAAATCAAATATCTACAAGAGTTAAAATGACCTGTAATCTTAAAGTTGTCTTAATTATTATTTCACAGGGGCACTAGACAGGGATGTTTACTATCCACTAAAAAACTTCCAAGCCCCACAGCAAAGGAGAAATTCAGTTCTGTCAACTAGACAAAAAGTTGAATTTCTACTTTTTACTGACTACCTGGACGACTGAGGGATTACATGAACATCCAAGCCCCACATCAGTCTCAATGATTGACAACATTTTACTCTACTTACAAACCAAAAGTCTTCACTGCAATGAACAATAAATCTGAATGACTCATTTTCCAAAATATCAGACAACTCTATTGAGCACATGAACTGAACATCTCGCTCCCTCTCCTTGAGATCTTTGGTTCTGCACCCTCTCAGATCAAACATCCTCACTTTGTCCAACTTAAAATATTTAATCAAAACAAAATCATTTCTGAATCAACAAACTGTATATTTCAGAGTAGTGAAGCAGGGCCAAAGTGAAGACAGAGGCAACAATAAAATATATACAATACATACATAAATTATACAAAGAGAGCCCTCCAATGGACAGGAAGTCAGTGGTGCTTTCCAAAACAGATGTCAGTTTATTGGTGGATGTATTTCTATTGGACATTATTATGTGGTGACATGGTGAATACATGTGAATTTGAGACACAGTAGTGTGATATTAGCCCGTGTGTGACTCACAGAGAGAGCGACTCCATCAAAGACATAATCGACGATCAGAACCACAGCCAGAACCACAGCCACTCTCAGCACTGTCACCTTCACCCTCCTCCCAGAATGCACTCCTGTACCAACAGCTGGGCTTTTACACTTCAGATATTAACTGCTTACTTTAGAGGAACATGATTTTATTTGTTTCTTTTTGTACATTTCACAGTGGCCACACCTGACCGCGGGATGATTCAGGGTTAGACTGTCAGGCTGAAGGTGGGTTTCCCCCATAGACTGGATATATACAGTCTGTGGTCTCTACTCCCCATATTCCTACAGCATGGAATAAGTAGGTGACTAAAGTAACCATTGTGTGTGTGTGTGTGTGTGTGTGTGTGTGTGTGTGTGTGTGTGTGCGTGTGCGTGTGCGTGTGCGTGCGCGTGCGCGCGCGTGTGTGTGTGCGTGTATATGTGTATTTTTAATGTTTTTCCCCCAAACTCTTCCCTGTAAAAATAATATGCTATTAAACATTTCTATTACATTCAAATTATGGTTTCCTAGCTTAGACAAATTAGTGTAAAATATTTTCACGACTAGAACATCACCATCACCAGAGACTAAACTTGGCACAGTGCAGTGGGTGGGCCCTTTGAACCTTGTTATCAACATTAGGGCCGCGTCTCATTTCTCTTTCCTCGCTTCCTTCTCCTTGGTTTCTCTCCTCGATTCTGCAGGAAATGGGTGAGGAAGTCCCGCCCACAGAGGAGACACAGGGAGGAGAGAGAAGAGCAGAGGAGACACGAGCTGAGGGTCAATGGGACAGACTCAAGATTATTTTATATCATTATTCCATGACTGTTAAAGGTGCAGTGTGTAACTTTCCTAGTGAAGGGTCTGCCACCTGCTTGTCCATGTTATTGTTTTGTCTGAAATGTCCCGGTATGGCATTAAATATATTCATCTTGCATTTACTCCACAACATGGGTTTTTATTGACCTAAAAACATGCATTCTTACTGTGAGTGGGCTCGCCTCTCCACAGATCTGACATGTAACTTGTCCCTATGGTGTCACCTACTGTCTCTGTAGAGATGAATAACTGTAATGCCATACTGTGGAACATTTCAGGCAATTTCTCCATAGAGAGAAGCAGGTGACGGACCCTCCATCAGAAACGTTACGCACATTTGATCAACAGCTGAAAAATGGAACATCGAGGAGAGGAATCAAGAAGAAGGAAGCGAGATAAGAGAAATGAGGCGGGGCAAGAGGAGGAGGAACAAGAGTGCGACACTCCAGAAACGAAACTTAAAAATATTGACGGGGACACGGGACACGGGACAGAGCAAAGCAAAAAAGCTGCGCAGGTAAGACACAGAACCACCATGGGAACCAACCCGGATAGAGGCTAGACTAAACACTGTAGTTTGCAAACATTTAGGTTTAGCTGGAAAAAATAAATTAGATATTGCGCATAATTTGTAGCGCTCGAGCCCTGACCCAGCCCTACAGTATTTGGCCTAAATCAAGAACTGTTATTCTGTTGTCATTCTACCATAGTAATGGTTGGTTTTAGGGTCCACTAGTCCGAGGGTCCACTAGTCCGAGTTTTAAAGGTGTTTAAAGATCAAGGTAAGTAGACACTAAAAACAGATTGATACCCTGGTGGACTAAATTCAGATTGTGGATTCATAAACACAGATTCATGGCCACGGAGTCAATGCCAAGAATAACTAGAAGGGCACTCGAAGAGCGCAGGTCCCATGAAAGCCACGTAATCCTAGGACCCAGCTGCATCGTGGATCGTAACCCAGTCGTAGATTCAAATTCTAACTTTATATTCTAACAAGTATCTTGGACTAGTGGACCCTCGGACTAGTGGACCCTCGGACTAGTGGACCCTCGGACTAGTGGACCCTCGGACTAGTGGGTAGTACCGGAAGTTTAGTTTGGACTTGGCTGTGTTGAGTAACGTAAAACAGGCTCAAACTCAAATGTTCAAATAATTGAATTTAGGTAACCAAAGGAGGAGTGAGTGGGAAAAGTGATTGAACATAGATCTGTATCAAAGGAACAGAACGTAATCTGCACTCTTAGGGGTATATTTACGAAGCAGGTGCTAAATTATGAGGGCAAACTGTGTGCTATTTGCACCTCTTTTTTCTCCCACAGTTCTAATACGTAAGTGATAGTTTTGTGTCTGAGCAAAAGGACTGCTGAATGTTTACCGTAGCCTATAGAGCTGCAGAAAATACTCAGGCTGGGACACATTATAGCGGAGCTCTGTCAGCGGGAGAAAAGGTGCACTAACGAAGGGGCCGCACGGTTTGGCCAGTTGAGACCAACTCTGAGACCGTGTGGACCACGCCTCCTCCCGTACACCCCCAAGGAACCTTCCTCCAAAAGTCACTTTGTAGTACTCCTCTAGAATCGGCTCCTCCGAAGCAGAGCCGTGTGTCCTGCTCACAGCTCCCGGAGCGCACCTGGAACAGGCTCCGGAGCAGCGACTGCGCCGTCTCACGTGACCAAATCTCACAACATAAAACTTCGAGTTTTAATAACCGTCAATGCTTCTACAAATATAAAGTGTTCAGAGGTGTTTTTATGTGTCATATGCATTAAAACATGTGAATTTGTCCTGATTTGAATGCATTGATCTGATAATAGTGTTATTTGCAGCAATATGGCTAAAATTGCAAAATATTGACTTCTTTTTTTATTGTAGCAAAATGTTGACTTCTTTTTTTATTGTAGAATGAGTTTCTGGCGTACACATTTGCCTTGCCTTAATATTGTGATTATCATGACAGGCCTGGTTAAACATGGCGTCCTGCAGCAGTTTGCCCTGTGAGGATCAGCTCTTGTGCTCCATCTGTCTGGAGGTGTTTAAAGAGCCCGTCACCACTCCCTGTGGACACAACTACTGTAAGAGCTGCATCACAGACTACTGGGACAGCAGCCTCCAGACACGCTGTCCTCTGTGCAAGAAGAGGTTCAGACAGAGACCTGCCCTCAGGTGAAACATGGGAACATGCTGGTGCATTAAAGCTGCATTGTGTAACTTTTCTGGTGAAGGGTCCACCATCTGCTTATTTCATGGTGATGTCTTTCCTTTGCCTGGGATGTTCCACAGTAAGGCATTAAACAAATATGTCTTGTATTTATTTATTTGCAGGTGTTTTATTTCTCAAAACTACTGCAAGGACATGTATTCTTACTGTGAGCGGGCCCACTTCTGCACAGATCTGACTTGTAACTTGGCCTGGTGATGTGGGCTGCTTGTCTCCATGGAGATAGTTAAATTAAATGCCATACTGTAGAACTTTTTATGAAAAAGCCATAACATCTACATGCAGTCAAGCAGGTGGCGGACCCAGACAAGTTTCGTAGTATACCTTTAAACAACTATTATAGAACTGTACTTTGATATAAGTTAAAATAACAGTAATAAGAAGAGAACATCACTACCTTTACTCTATATACTCTGGCGGTGTTATGAGTTCTTATTACTGTTATTGTTAATTGTCCTACAGATGCAACACGAGCTTCAGAGACATCGTGGATCAGCTGAGAAGCCTGGCTCTGCTCAGCCCCACAGAGGAGCAGCTGCCTGGGCCTGGAGACGTGCCCTGTGACATCTGCCTGGAGCCAAAACAGAAAGCTCTGAAGACCTGTGTGGTGGGTGCTATCAAAGAGACATGCTACACAAACGTATAAATGGTAAAGTTGATTATGAGCTTGAGATGCACTGTGTAACTTTTCGGCCTTTCACCTTCTTGTTTTTATGGAAATACCATTGCTCTGTAATTTATTTATTCAATTACAGGTGGTTTTACAACTCAAAAATACTTAGAAAAACAGGCATTCTGACTGTGAGCGGGGTTGCCTCTCCACAGATCTGACCTGTGCAAGTCTAAGTCTATGTCTAAGGTTGAGGAGTTTGTTGTGGTCACCTCCTCTAGTGTTGCTATTTTCCTGTACAGCGCCTTTACTGTACTTCACTATCAGTTGACTCTGTGTTTTTCCAGGTGTGTGCAGCCTCCTATTGCCACCTGCACTTGGAGCCTCACCAGCGCGTGTCCAGTCTGAAGAAGCACCAACTGACCGACCCCATGCCCGATCTGGACTACAGAGTCTGCTGGAAGCACGGCACAATACTGGAGCTTTTCTGTACCATTGACCAAACCTGTGTGTGTGATAGGTGCCTGGAAGAAGACCACGCATCTCATCACTGTATCCCCCTGGAGCGAGCGTACAAAGAGGAGAGGGAGACTGTACAGTGTGAAATAGCGAAATTAACCACGAAAGAAAATGCCAGAACTAGAGATGTCAATCAAATCAGATCGCACATTGAACAAAGTAGGAAGAGGAAAGAGATTGAGATAGCTGATGTAGAGAAGGCTTTTACCGTGCTGGTGGATTTGCTTACCAGAGACAAAGGGAGGTTAGTCCAGGTGATTGAACAGAAATATAAAGACGTGTTGATGGAGCCTGAAGCTAGAATTAGTCAGCTGGAGAAGGGGATAGTGAAGATCCAGCAGAGACGAGCAGAGTTGGAGAAGGTGGTTGAAATAGAGGACCATCTTGAGTTTCTTCAGCGTAAACCAGAACTGGCTTCGACTCCAGATCATGAAGACCTACTTACACAGGTGGGTACAGAACATGGCATAATAGTGTGTTAATGGGACCTGCCACTTTAAAGGGCCCATATTACACTATTTTCTGATCTATGTTATTTATAATGTTGTTTCCTCATCACAAACAGACCTGGAGTTGTGTTTTGTTTCATTCACACATGTTTAACACACAAACCCTGCATATTTAGGCTGAGTTCTTCTCTCAAACTGAAAACACTCTGTTCCACCTTGTGATGTCATGTGGTAATACAGGAAGTGCTCCACTGTGTTTTTAAACTCCATACACCTTCACTAGAATCATTTGAATAATTTCAGATAGGGCTAGGCAATATAGCAGGAGACATGCGTGCACGCGAACGCTACCGCTACCAACAGAAATACATGCGCAAAATTAGGATTTAAGTTTCACTCATAAACAATGAGAAAATAGTTGTTTACTTTTGGTAACTAAAATGATAAAGATGAGAAGCATGAGAGGAGAGAAAGAGGAGAAACGGTGAAGAGCTGGATCAGAGAGAGGGAGAGGAAGTGGGGGAGCGTCAGACGGCATCGTACAGAGAGGCAGAGGGAGAGAGAGACTGGACTTTTAGTCAAATTGTACAGATTTAAGTCAGAACTTGTAAAACGTGAAGAAACAAAGGGACGCGCTGTGGCTCAGGCTGATTTTTCCTAAACGAGCAGAAATCCTCATCAGCTCCACGCGCTCTGACTGACACACGATTGGCTGTGGACCTGTCAGTTAAAATGCACTCGCCTTATCATCGAGATCGACCTAAGTTGAGATCGTGATCTATCGATCTTTCGATTTTTGGCACAGCCCTAATTTCAGACCTGGAATTGCCGGTCTCTACAGAGCAAAATGTAAAAGAAGCTGTTAACTTGAAAACTACCACTTCATCACAAGGTGGAACAGAACATTTTGAGCTTTGGAGATGTAGACAGACTAATAGTAAAGGATTACTCAAACATGTGAATGAAATAAAACACAACTGTGTATTTGATGAAGTAACAACATTATAACACGACTAAAAGCTCAAAATAATCAAGTTTGCTTAATTTTGGACCTCTAATGCCACACTAAAACAAAATAAAACATTCCAGACAAAGCAACAACATGTCTGTGGAGACAACTATGACCTCCAGCAGAAATGTTACATAATGCACCTTTAACTAACCTCTCTGTCTTTTGTTTTTTCTGTCACTTAGTATGATCTTGATGATGAGGAGACTTGCGGAGCCATTGTGAAATCTGCAGTGGATCAAATGAAACATATTCTGAGTGAGGAAATGGAAAAACTTATTCAAAAAGTCCAATATCCGATATACGATGAACCAATCCCTGAAAACACACTTCAAATCTGGGTCCCACCAAAAGACCAATTAATGTTGATACAGCAAAACCACACTGTGAATTTAACGCTAGACCCCTACTCAGCTTCTCCTTGCCTGTCCATTTTTAACAAAGGCAAATCTCTTCATTTCGATCTATTCTCAGGCAACAAGTCCCAAGCCTCGTTTATCCCACGAAATTTCCAAAATTACCCTTTTGTTGTCAGCACAGAAGGTTTTGCCAGCCGATTTTATTTTGAAGTGAAAGTGAGTGGTGCTGTAGAATGGGCTGTTGGGGTGGTTCGAGAAGATTTTAACAGATATAAAACTTTTAACTGGTCGCCTAGTCCCAGTGAGGGAGCTTGGATTTTGTACTCTCGTAACGAAGTTGGGAGACTTCATTGTTTTGACTCTTACGAAACCAAACCAAGAAAAATTGGCGTTTTTGTTGATTACGAGAAAGAAGAGGTTTTGTTTTATGATGTAGATGCAAGGGTTCTCCTGATGTCCATCACTGATTACCACTTTAACGAGCCTGTGTCTGTCCTAAAGTCTGCCCTCTATGGTTTGGTGGGTGCAACTACAAGCAACAGAGCAAAACTTTACCCCGTTTTTGGAGTCTATCAATATTTTGATAGTCTTGAAATAACTCCAGTACTCACCTACTGACTTGGTTTCTTCATGAAGTAAATGTTCAAAAAATAAATGCATGACTTAAAGACACTGCAGACTGTATATATAAGTGGACATAGCTAACCTGCTAGCCGCCGTGTTCCAAATAGGAAGTGAACATGGGGGCTGCTTCTGGCACCATCGACTCTGGCTTCAATTGACTTTACATTGGCTCCTCATTTTGGTCTTAAAATGTTCGTATTAATCCGCTCTACATGATCCTGGTATTTTTATTTCACTATTTTGTGCGCAAATCAACTCCTATTCCTAATATGGACCTGGCTCCAAATTCGCTCCTATAACCGCTAGCCTCATGAGGTTCATTTGACTGGAGTCCACTTGTTTATACAGTCTATGCACCGTTCCAGAGTTATTCCTCATTTACCTTATGCATTCGCAGTATTTTAATTATTCGTCACTCTGAGTTTATAAGGGCTCTTCACAACTCAGAGACCAGTGCATGAGTTTTGCTGCCACAGTAAAGCAAACAGCAACTAGCATGATAACACACATTTCCTAATCATTGGACATTAAAGCGCTTTATAATATGCAGACTGTGGTGGATACGTCTGCCACCACTTCATAGTGTTAGTATTTCATTTCATTTACATTTTCATTAAGTTAATTATAGCACATAGTTGAATTTAATCCTTTATTTAGACTTATATTTTCTAATTTTGGGTGCACACATTTTAGTTAATATAAGTCTGAATTATTACTTACAGTTGTTTTTTTTGTTTGAGTGGCCGGGCAGAGGACCTTTGGAGGACCATCGATGCCGAACAAAGGGGGGAGCACTATTTAGTTAATTTTGCTAAGTTAGTTTGTTTGAGATTACTGTATTTGCCTTTTTGTAAATAGCTTTAGTTAATTTAATGTAATTTTCCCCTCTCTTGTGCTCAGGTTAGTTGACCCTCATCTATTTAAACGCGCCTGTTCTCTGTCTAGGAGTTAGTTTTGGTTCTGTTTAGTTGGATTTAAGTTACCCCAGCTGGGCCTGACTTTTTGTTAATGATTTGCTTAATTTGAGCCTTTGTTAAATTACATCTTTATTTGACTTTATTAATGGGCCATGGTCAATACACTTTGCCCTATGGGAGTTGTTCTTTTACACTGTTTCTTAAGGCTTTGTACGGGCGAGATATTTTGTGGTTTGTAAAAGTTCCATTTCTCATGAGGAACTTTTTTCACTTTTAAAGGTACTCTGTGTAAGTGTTCACCACCTGTCTCCATGGAGATGACAATGCTCTCTGCTCAAAATGTTCCACAGTATGGGGTTAAGCATTGATTCAGTTAAACATGTATTTTTAGGCAAAGCAATAACATCTCCATACTGACAAGTAGGTGGACTATTATCCACTTATTTCTTAACTTAATCTTTTTTTAAAAAGACTAGCTGATATTTTTGTAACAATTTTGTAGTGTCACCACAAGATGGTGCTATCCTACAATGAAAAGCAATACGGGCTCGAAGTGTTCAACAGATTCAATTTCATATTGGCCCTCACAGCTGAATCATCTGTAAATGCGTCTAATTTCTGACAATTTTCTGTTTTCTAGTAATTTGTGGGTATGTCTCATGTAAATCTTTTAAATCAGTATTATGACAGACCACTCTTTTTGTAGACCATCCTGTGTTTTTATTCAATAAAGTTTGGAGGAATTAAACGTCTTCTTTGTTTTGTGGCCTATTCACTGATGCATGTTTATCCCATTGGACTTCTTTAGCCTGTGGACTATTTTTACCTCAGCTGTGACCGGACCGGCGCCGGGATCTGGGGCAGCGCAGTGTGTCAGTGGGCCGTGGGGCTGTTTTATTCTAGTTACTCATGTGAACGATTACAAATGTAAAACTCTTCATATTTAAAGTAGGTGATTTAATTCAAGGACAGAATGTGCAGCCAGTTCTGCAGAAACAAACCACTGTGTTGACATATATGGATTATCGAGAACGCGCCAGGGATGGAAGGACGTGTCGGGAGCGCGCGCGGCCGTACTGACGTCACGGGAGCGCCCGAGCAGCGCGGGGAAGCCTCCAGTGGAGAGAGACCATAGTCTGAGGCGTCTGCTGAAGACGGAAAAGAGGGACAGGACGAGCGGACAGCGAAGGGACAGGGCCACACTCCAGGTACACACACCGACAACAGCTGTTCCGTTTGTCCCGCGGGCTGTGCGCCGTGGAGCGGGGTGGCGTGGTGCTGTCAGCGCAGAATAACAGTGGGACTGGCCTTTACGCGGAGCTTTCACTACCCCGGGCACAAACGGTGCTCCGGGACCGCCGCAGTGAGTAGTGAAGTTTACGGCGTCTGCGTGTGATCTGCGTGCGTCCGTGCGCGCACATGCATGTTTCATGACACGGCGCGAGACTGCGGGCTGCGTGTGTTTGTGTCACGGCTGTGAGAGCACGTGCACAGTACACGCAGGTCACTGCACGTTAGCATTCATACGTGTGTGCGCGTGCTGTGGGCTGGAGACCTCTGCTCCGATGGAGTCAGTCTGAATGTCCGCCTTTTGTCCAGGAGACAACTGTCATTTCACTGCATCACTCACCGAGCCGGTTTGTACCAACAGAACGTTACGTCTGCTTTATAACAATATGACAATAGCCCTCTGAATCCAACAGTCACATGGTTTTTGTCTTTTGCAGATTTAGCGACAGTTCTCCTGATATTGGGCTATTACAAAGCCTTAATATGTCTACACCAAACTAAACTAAAATACAGATACGGGCAATTGTTATTATTTTCTTATACAATTGTTGCTGTCCGATATTGTAACTTTTAGGAGCTGAGTTCAGGTGACCTGCTCCTGTCTTAAGCTTCAGCTCTCATGACCAGAGACACTCTGGACTTCACCTGTGTATTTGTGCAAATGGAACTGTTGGATTAAACAGAGAGCTGACATATTTGATAGACTGTATAATGTCACAGTTTATAATTTTCAGTAGGCCTAGTATCACAATTTAATTATAATTAAATATTAGAATCATAATATTAATATTAACAATCAATATTAATATTATCTTTGTTGTTTCCTTGCCAAAAATATATAGAGTTGTGTTTTGTCTCATTCACAATACAGGAAGTGCTCCACTAAGTTTTTAAGCTCCATATACTGTCACTAGAATCACTCAGGTGATTCCACAGCTGAAATGATCCATCTCTACTGAACAAAAGGTAAAAGGTAGCTGTTCAACTGAAAACTACCTCTAAATGACATGACAATAGCATTTTCAGCTTTGGAGATCTAGATAGAGATGTAATAACGTAGGATTACTCAAACGTGTGAATGACACAAAACACAATGGTATGGTATGTTTTTGTGGCAAGAGGCAATTTTGTGTAATATGCAGGATTCTTTTTACTAAACAGTGCAGGGTTCTTTTTACTAAACAGCGATCATCTGAATCTCTCTCTCCTGCAGTGAACTAATCTAACCTGAGTCCAGCACAGGAAAGACCCAACACTACTACACCCTGTTGTATCTCCTCCACCCATGGGCTTTATTGATTGTCTCATGTTGACACCGCACTCAAACTGATGTGATTGCTCCCCTTTAAAGGTCTTATATTACACAAAACTGACACCTTTGAGCTTTAAGCCATGTTAGAATGTTGTTATCGCATCAAAAACAGACCTGGAATTGTGTTTTGTTTTATTCACACACTTTTGAGTCATCCTTTATTAAAACTCCAAAACTCAAAATGCTCTGTTCTACAGTGTGATGTCATGAAGCGGTAGTTTTCAAGTTAGCAGCTACCTTCTATCTTTACTTAAGTAGATATTGGCAATTCCAGGTATGAAATAATCCAAATGAAGGTGTATGGAGTTTGAAAACACAGTGGAGCACTTCCTGTATTACCACATGACATCACAAGGTGGAAGTCTTTTCTGCTTGAGAGAAGAACTCCACCTAAATATGCAGGTTTGTGTGTTAAACATGTGTGAATGAAACAAAACACAAATCCAGGTTTGTTTGTGATGAGGAAACAACATTAGAACAGATCAGAAAATAGTGTAATATGGGCCCTTTTAAAATAGTGTTATTATGATACTCAAAACTCACTTTCGATACTAAGGAATAGACTTTACACTCAATACCGATTCTGATACCACAGTGATAATAAAAAATCCCTCTTTATTTTGACAATAGAATGCCATTTTCAACATTAAAGGTGCATTGTGTAATTTTTCTGATGGTCCGTGAAATGCTTTTCCCCATGGAGATGTTATTGCTCTGTGCCAGCTCATACTACTGCAGCACTATGGGACCTACCTGGACCACTGAGGGATTACACAGATACACAGAAGGCCACATGGGAATATAAAAGAAAGCACTATGATTTCATGTTGAAAATCATATTCTGTTTTTTAAGTTATCATTGTGTTATCGGAATCAGTATTGAGTATCAAGTCTATTCCTTAGTACTGAAATTTTAATATCGTTTACAATACAGTAAATCAAGTGTTTATTAAAAGTTTGGGTGTTGCACGAAAAAACCTTAAATGGGACCATATTACTCTATTTTCTGATCTCTGTTCTAATGTTGTTTCCTCATCACAAACAAACCTGTAGTTGTGTTTTGTTTCATTCACACATGTTTAACACACAAATCCTGCATATTGAGGCTGAGTTCTTCTCTTAAACTGAAAACTCTCTGTTCCACCTTGTGATGTCACGTGGTAACCCTGTGCTTTTAAACTCTATACACCATCACTAGCATCATTTGGACGATTTTAGCCATGGAATTGCCTAAAAGTAAAAGGTAGCTAACTTGCTAACTTGAAAACTACAACTTCATGACATCACAAGGTGGAACAGAGCATTTTGAGCTTTGGAGATGTAGACAGACTAATAATAAAGAATTACTCAAACATGTGTAAATGAAAAAAAAAACAACTCCAGGTATGTTTTTGATGCAGTAACAGCATTATAACGTGACTAAAAGCTCACAAGAGTCAGTTTTGCGTAATATAGGACCTTTTAAGTGTTCCCATTTCAAAAAATCTGGAAACAGTTTTTACCACAATGACTTGGAGCCAACAATATCATTGGACAGACCATTGATTAGACTGCTGTTTATCCGAATGCTTCTCTAGAGTGGAAAAAACATCGGCACATTCACCCCAGTATCACACAGACAGAAGCATATGACTGGACCCATCTGTGCAGCCCTGGAATGTTCCACAGTGTGACATTAAACAGCTCTACTTTACATTTATTCAATTACAGGTAGTTTTATAGCTCAAAAATACATTGAAAAACAGTCAAAAACCAAGAGACCAATCCTGACTTGGTCAGGATTGGTCTCCATGAAGATAGAAAGGTTTAATGCCATACTGTGAAACATTCCAAACAAAGCAATAACGTTTCCATGGAGAAAAGCAGTGGAGAAGAGTTACACAATACACATTAAAACGTTACTGATATGAATAATTATAATTTGAATAATATTATGAATAGGTTGAATAGGTTATAGTATTGTATTTTGTTATAAATGAAAACAACAGTGATCTAGAAGGGAACACGATGGATAAGCAGCTTTTTTCTGCACATTTTGATGATAACGATATTACAGTTTATTGTCCCATCCCTAGCAAGGACAACAGGCTACTGGGAAAATCAGGCTATTCTGAGGACTTAAATCAGTGTTTCTCAAACTGTGGTGCGCACGCTGCTTCAGGTTGTGCTTGGACAGCCCCTCTTTTCGTCCTCCTTTTGATAATTTCTTGTTAAGAACTACAGCAGAAAAGTTTTAGTCCACTTTTAGACCTGTTATAGCCCTAGATTAGACCTCGAATAGTCCTGTTATATTGACACCACACTGGGGGCGGTGTGGTAATTGCTGAACATTCCGCCATAGACATACATGTAGAACACCGCCAGCTTGTTGTCAGCGCAAAGTATCAATGGCAAAACAGATACTGTATGACGTAAAGGTGTATTGCAACTTTTCTGGTGGAGGATTGTCACCTGCTTGTTTCTATGGAGATGTCATTGCTCTGCCTGGAATGTTCCACAGTATGACATTAAACGGATCTACCTTATATTTATTCAATTACAAGTGGTTTTATAGCTCAAAAATAAAAAAACAAGTGTTCTGACTGGGAGCGGGGTTGCTTCTCCATGAAGACAGAAAGGTTTAATGCCATACTGTGAAACATTCCAGAAAAAGCAATAACATCTTCATGGAGAAAAGCATTTGACAGACCCTTCACCAAAAAAGTGGACTTTAATTACATGGTATATATAAATTAGATTCCACTTTCTTGTCACGGTTTTCTTGATCACTGAGTTGTGCTTTTCCATCTGCAGCTCTAAGTCACTCCAAAGCTCCAAAATGAGTCACTCCAAAGCTCAAAAACAGGAAATAATGGTTGGAGCGTACAGTTGCTAATGTCTGTTGTCTATATGTGTCTGTTAAAGGTAATTGGGACATTACATTATCTTCAGGTCAGCAGGTCCAGAGGGGAGGGAGCGAGGAGAACTGGCCACGTTTACATTAGTTTAAATGAAGCAGTAATTCCCAGAGTGTTTGGGACTATATTTGTCTGTTTTTACATCTGGACATTTTACTACTATGTGTTTTTATCTGTCAATATGTGCCAGTGACCTTTCTGACCACCAGCAATCCAGCCAGGACTAAACCAGGTCTAAACCAGGTCTAAGCCAGAACTACACCAGGTCTAAACCAGGACTAACCAGGTCAAAACAAGGTCTAAATAAGGACTAAACCAGCAGTAAACCGTCTCTAAACCGTGTCTAAAGAGGGCCTAAACGGAACTAAACCAGGTCTAAACCAGGACTCAAACTGGACTAAACCAGGAGTAAACCAGGAGTAAACCAGGAGTAAACCAGGAGTAAACCAGGAGTAAACCTGGAGTAAACCGGGACTGAACTAAGCCTAAACTGGGACTAAACCAGGTCTAAACCAGGACTTCTTTATGGCTGTTTCAGAGGCTGAGTTCTTCTCTCTCTCCAGGTGTGTGTTTTGGCCCAAGGATACAGAGTCCAGATGGTCCTGATTTACATGTATCTGTGGATCTGAGGAGCTGACAGCTTCACCTCCTCCAAGTAGCTTCTAAAAAAATACCCTGAGATCCAGAATAGACACTTCGTCAATAGTTTACGAATTTGTGTGGTCCGTCAAATCAAAACAAACATGCCTGCTTACGAGTAGCAAAAATAGAGACTGTTTAGTTTGTGAAAAAGCTTGTAGAAGGTGAGCATTTTGTGCGTTTGTGGACAGGGAACATGTGTGTGCCTTTCTCTAAAATGGATGTAACAAAAGTTCCGACTTGTCCTGCTGTTGGGGCTCTTTGACCACTCAGATTCAAATAATCGTTATTAAGACTAAAGACATGTCCTGCTGAGCGATTAGTCGACTGAAAAAGGGGCATGGCAAAAGCTCTCAAAACTATTATAATTATCTGTGTATCTGACCCAAACTACTCACAGGATTTAAACAAATTTTAGACAAACTTTATTGATCCACAAGGGAAATTATTTGATCCAACCTTTTACATAAAAATACCAAAAAAATACAAAATCTTTAACTGATTCACTCAGTCTTTACCTTCTTTCTGCATAAATCCTTATAATCTAGTAAATGAAATGATTAGTCGTAGCAGTATTAATCGAGTAAACGACTAAAGACCTACAGCCCTACTAACAAGTTATGATCACACTGGGGTCATGTGTCCAGTTGCCACCTGATGACCTTACCGTCTCCATGGAAACGCAGATAGTAAGTGAGCGGTAGATGAGGCTCCGTCTGTGGTCAGCTGGTCTGCACAGCTGTGTAGATTTAACTGACTGAATCTGAGACAGGAGCCGGCCCCCACTGCTCCAAGTCCAACCAAAGTCTGTTTACTGAAGATATTTGAACTTTAAACCCACGCACACGCCGTCTGTTTTCAGTCAGGCTCCCGCTCGGCTCTGTTCTTAGGCCAGGCACGTCAGATAAGAAAGAAAAAAGACCTAAAGAATCTACTATGATAATGTACTTTTAAGACTCTCAGATTATCTCAAGATGTTGACTGTTACTATATATTTTTTTCTAAATGCAAGACAAAACAACTGAATATGAATGAATAAGAATAGGTTTTATATTACGCAAAATTGACTCTTGTGAGCTTTAGGCCGTGGAGTTGTATTGTTTCATTCACACATGTTTGAATAACCCTTTATTATTAGTCTGTCTACATCTCCAAAGCTCAAAATGTCCCGTTCCACCTTATGATGTCATGAAGTGGTTTTCAAGTTAACAGCTCCTTTTACCTTTAGTTCAGTAGAGTTTGGCAATTTCAAGGCTGAAATCATCCAAATGATTCTGGTGAAGGTGTATGGAGTTTAAAACACTAAATACATTGTATTAGCAGATGACATCACAAGGTAAAACAGAGTGTTTTAAGTTTGAGAGAGGAACTTGTGTGTTAAACATGTGTGAATGAAACAAAAGACAACTCCAGGTATGTTTTTGACGAGGAAACAACATAACAAAGCTCAGATAATAGCGTAATGTGGGCCCTTTCTTTTCCTAAATGTAAGACTAAAATACAGTTAAAAAACAATACACTTCTTTTTAAATTAAAATTTGATAAATTATACATGAAAACAATACAATAAATAGAAAAAAAAATCATAAATCCTCAATAAAAACAAAATACTGCAACTTTAAAACAAAGAATGCACAGGAATAATCGTTTCTGTTTTGTGAATGTCACTTCTTTAGTATCGATACCTGCTCAAATGAGTATCTAGTTTCGATACTTTTGACTATCCTGCCTATTTAGTTCATGGTGGTAAATAGAAGACTGAGAACTGGCCCAAACACAAACGTATGACCTAATTTTGAGTATGACTGTAAAATGCACCACTTTCTGCAAACTTCTTCCTAATTGTGCTTCTTTTTTTTTTTCTTTTAGATAATCTCGTCATCCCCTGCTCTGTTGATTAAGATCCCTTATCTGGAATTACAAACAAAACTCATGGATTACCAGGAAACTGAAAAAGCTACTCTTACAACTGTGCCAAGCTCTACAGCTCTACAGTCTGCCTCAACTGGGCAGGTTTTGACCTTTTTTTAGAATTTACTTTTTGTTTTTTTGGATTTTCTTTTTGAGAATCTTTTGGACTTTCAGAAATTGGGCTGAGAATTACACTGAAATTGAGTTGAAATTGCTATTTGAGTGATCGCTATTAGCATATAGGAAAAGCTACAGTTGTATTGTTCTTTGCTAACTAAATATATTATCTTGACTGGGCCTTAAAGCTATAAAATCCTAACCCTGTAGTTTAGACAACTACATGTTCTGAAATTCATGGAAATCTTCAATTATTTTCTCAAATTTCTCAAGTAACAGTCTAACATTGTTCTAACATTGCAAAAAAGAACATTTAATCACAATTACAATTTGACATCGCTCCAAAATCCTTCAGCCCTTTTCTTTTGGACCTTTTACTCCTTCTCAGGACGATATATGCATTTAAATTTTGAACTTTTTTGACCACCACGATGTATGGAAGTTCTCGCTCCGTGTCCAAGCTGGATGTGGTTGGATCCAATGGGAATGGGTCAGCGTCCGGTAGCCCTGGGCGCTCCCCTCGCCTCCCTCGCTCTCCTCGGATGGCCCATCGGAGAAGCAGCGGAAATATGTCGACCAGTGGACTCACTGGTTCTGGAAAAACCCTGTCTATGGAGAATATACAGTCTATAAATGCAGCTTATGCAACAGGTGGGTATTGTGTTACAATCATAGACTATAGAAAGAAGTGGACTAAGGGAGTGGCGTTACCCATAGTGTTCACCTCCAGTCAAATGACGCTTATCGAGGCTAGCAGTTATAGGGGCGAATTTGGAGTTGAGGTTCATATTAGGAATTCTGATCACGAGCATCATATGAACCAAAAAGCCAATCAGGAGCACAAACAGTCCACTTTGTTCGCTCTGGTTCTGGAAGTAAATTTCCCATTCATTTTTCCCATAGACAGTAGTATGGTAGATTAAAGCGCTAAAGAGTCGGCAAATGTTTAAAGGGTCTATATTTAGGCTATGTTGTTCTCTCAAACAGAAAACACTCTGTTCCACCTTGTGATGTCATGTGGTAATACAGGAAGTCCTCCACTGTGTTTTTTAAACTCCATACAACTTCACTAGAGTCATTTGGGTGATTTCTGGAATTGACAATCTCTTCTGAACAAAAGGTAAAATATAGCTGTTAACTTGAATACTACCACTTCATGACATCACAAGGTGGAACAGAGCATTTGAGCTTTGGAGATGTAGACAGACAGTATCTAGTTTTAAACTATCAGAAGTATTAGTATCTGATTTTTTATACTTTTGACAACCCTAAACTCAATACTCTATACTTCTCCACAGGTGGGCCCATGTATTTCACTGACTCTGCAGAGGACCCGGTGGATCTCGGGAGCCTGAGCAGTGGACTGAACCCTTCGCTCCCGAAAAGCACCATGACGCTGGGCAGAGCAGGTGCCAGGGTGCCCTATGGGGTGAGGGCGGCGGTGATGGGCAGCAGTCCCAATATAAACAGTGGAGGAGGAGGGGGAGGAGGAGCTCTGGTACCCACAGACGCCATTGCTTTTGGGGCAGATCTGCAGAGCCAGCCCCCTCAGCCCTCCACTGTGCCACACTCCATGAGACAGGTGAGTCTATATACCTCTGATACTTTTTCTGTGTTAGGGCTGTGTAAATAGATGTGACTATATAAACTTTTTGTGGGAGGTCTGCGACTAACCTGTTTCCATGGAGATGTTTTATATTTGCCTGGAATGTTACAGTATAGCATTACACATCCATAAGCCAGGACCCCCATTGCAAAATTAAATTGCAGTCTGTCATGATTTCAAGTTGCAAAACATTGCAAGAGCCCATATTACACCATTTTCTGGTCAATGTTATAATGTTGTTTCCTCATCAAAAACATACCTGGAGTTGTGTTTTGTTTCATTCACACATATTTAACCTGCATATTTAGGCTGAGTTCTTCTCTCAAACTGAAAATGTGATGTCATGTGGTAATACAGGAAGTGCTCCACTGTGTTTTTAAACTCCATACATCTTCAATAGAAGCATTTGGATAATTTCAGTCCTGGAATTTCTACTAAACAAAAGGTAAAAGGTAGCTGTTAACTTGAAAACTACCACTTCATGACAAGGTGGAACAGAGCATTTTCAGCTTTGAAGACAAATAATGCAGGATTACTCAAACATGTGTGAATGAAACAAAACACAACTCCAGGTCTGTTTTTGAGAAGGTAACAACATTTTAACATGGCTTATAGCTCACAGGAATGAATTTTGTGTAATATAGGACCTTCAAAATCAGGGTTACTTGTATTTATTACAGTTGTTTATTGTGTCATTTGATCAAATTTCACAGAAATATACTGTTTTCAATTTAGAAAATGCATCAGAACAGTGTCAAAATTCCAAGTCATCTCGCAACCCCCAGCTCAGTGCCTCCTGACTGCCACTTTGGGAAACACTGATCTAGCTTGCATGTATTCTGTTACAGGGATTTTATTGCTAAGAAAATACCTATTTATGAGCAGACTCAGCGCTCCACAGACGTGTAATGTGGCCTGGGGGTGTCACCCGTTTGAGGAATAGCCTTATAATCATTTAATGCCACTAAAGATTAGACAGTTCTTAGATCTTACCCCATCCCTGTACTCTAACAACAAATGTGTATGTATACGCTTTGTTTTACATAAAGGTGCATCTCAAAAAAAAAAAAGTTAATAAATGGGTTTGACTTTCTGAAATGAGAGACAAAAAATATTACACTTTTTTATGATATTTTAATTTCTTTAGATGGTCTGGTAAGGTATACAGTCCCTGACAAAAGTCTTGTCGCTTATCCATTTTGTAGAAACAAAATCTTATAACCTGACTTTAAATTAATCGATTGGTTTTAGAAATGTCTCATATGAAAGCTAAAACCCTCCCAAATTATGCTCAATATACTAAAATAAATTTGCTTCACTGAAGAAAGATTGATCATTTAATGAACACAGAAAGGTCAGATTTTGGCAAGACAAAAGTCTTGTCGCCTACAGAAAATTGAACAAATAATTTACTTCAAATACAAAAATATGTTGCATAACGTCAGTGAATTAAGTAGTGGTGCTGTGAGATCAATATTTAATATCTTTTATGACTTCCATGAGCTTGAAGGACTGCATCCATGCGGTTCGACAATGATTCATACAATTTGTTGATGAAGTCATCAGGAATAGCAAAGAAAGCAGTCTTACATGCCTCCCAGAGTTCATCAAGATTCTTTGGTTTTGCCTTCCATGCTTCCTCTTTCATTCTACCCCAGACATGCTCAATGATGTTCATGTCTGGTGACTGGGCTGGCCAGTCCTGGAGCACCTTGATCTTCTTCGCCTTGAGGAACTTTGATGTAGAGATAGAAGTATGCGATGGAGCACCATCCTGCTGCAAAATTTGACCCCTTTTATGGTTGGGAATGTAAGAGGTAGCTAATACTTCTTGATATCTTAGGCTATTGATATTGCCTTCCACCCTGCAAATGTCTCGCACACCCCCATACTGGATGTAACCCCAGACCATGATTTTTCCGCCACCAAACTTAACTGTTTTCTGGGTGAATCTTGGATCCATGCGGGCTCCAGTAGGTCTCCTGCAATATTTGCAGCAGCTGTGATGTAATTCAACCGAGGATTCATCTGAGAAATCCACCTTCTGCCACTTTTCCAGTGTCCATCCTTTTAGCAGGCTGTGGGCCTTGGCAAATGCCACACGGTTTTTTAATTGCCTTTTGTTTAGTGCTGGTTTCTGTGCACTGATTCGACCATGGAGGCCATTTCGAGACAGAATTCTACAAACTGTTCTGGTTGACACAGGGACTTGAGGTGACCAGGCCTGGTGGAGCTCTGCTGCAGTGGAAAAGGGGCTGGCCTTGGATTTTCGAATCAACAAACGGTCCTCCCGAGCAGTTGTCTTGCGGGGTCTGCCGGACCTGGGCTTGTCAAAAACATCTCCAGTCTTTTCAGATCTTTTTCTTATTCTTTGTACTTGACGCTGAGACACATTGAAGGTGTCAGCCACCTCAGCAGTGGATCTGGTCTTCAGCCTCTTGATAATTAACGCTTTGGTCTCAGGGTGGATCTTAGGCATGTTGTCAGAGGTCAAGTTGCAGTTGATGTGAAGGTCTGGTGTGCTGGGGTTCTTTTTATACACACCCACTAATTGATTGATCAGTAACTGATCACAGGTGAGGCTGTAATCTAGGATTGGGTGCATCATATGACAAGGCGACAAGACTTTTGTCTTGCCAAAATCTGACCTTTCTGTGTTCATTAAATGATCAATCTTTCTTCAGTGAAGCAAATTTATTTTAGTATATTGAGCATAATTTGGGAGGGTTTTAGCTTTCATATGAGACATTTCTAAAACCAATCGATTAATTTAAAGTCAGGTTATAAGATTTTGTTTCTACAGAATGGATAAGCGACAAGACTTTTGTCAGGGACTGTAGTCAGTGGTGGAAGGTAACGAAGTACAAAAGTAAAAGTACAATACTTAAGTACAATTTTTAGATATCTGTACTTTACTCAAGTACATTTTACAGTGAATGCTTTTTATTTTTACTTACTTTTTACATTTGAGAGCAGGTATCGGTACTTTCCACTCCACTACATTTTAGATCTGGACTGAAAAGTAAAAAGTATTTTTCTTTATGGTTGGAGACCTGCTGAAAAAGCAGAGACTTTTTTTTAGTACATTTTATTTGAGTTAACTTTCAACTTTACGCAAACCAAATATACAAAAACACAAAAAGAGCTAGAAAAATTAAGATATGAATTGAATCACATCAAATCAGCTGAATTCTTTATCAAAATCACTACATTTGATGCTTTAATAGTTCTAAAAATCTCAAATTTTACTTTACTTTACTACCTTTACTTGAGTAATCTTTTCCCCTTGTCATTCTGTGCCAGTGAGGTTTTAAATGCCTGAATGCTACATAATACAGGAGATCTCTCTGTCTCTAAAGATTTGATGCTTTTCTAAAGTCGTCCTCTAAATAAAAGGAGAGCCATGTGGTCCAGATACACAAGCCTGTCCTCCCACTGTCTCTTCACCATTAGTCACTGCTCCACTGTACAATATCACCATTCTTACCACACAAAACCACACATACAACCACACAGCAAGGCTTAGACTACCTTAACTTTATTGATCCAACGAAATTGCTTGGACACAGTAGCTCACACATCACATTATATTACAATAACATAGAGAAAAAATATAAATGATAATATGAAATTCTAAATAAGTAGCAAAAATAGCATGGGATTGTTATCAAATAAAGCACAATTATACAAGTGTATATGTACAAGTAAAAATAAAATAAAATAGAAATAAGTAATAAAAATATCTCTGCTACTATATACAAAAGGTCGTAAGGAAAACAGTGCAAAGATGATATGGTGAGTTATTGTTGAGGAGGTATTATGCCAAATTGACTTTTTGGATATTTCTACCATGTTATAATGTTGTTCCCTCATAAAAATGCCTGAAGAGGTTTGAGATGTCATCTATGCATGTTTCAGTAATTTAGCAATCTCTCCTGGGCCCTATTCAAACCCTCCTTACAGTTAGCTATAAGATAGCTCTAAGAGAGGTTGGCGGTTCGAATCCCGCTCTCGACATAAACATCATTGGTTGAGCGGTCAGATCCACTGACCCACAGGCTGACTGGTGTGATTCCAGCTCCCACAGATGAATGCTGTCATTGTGTCCTTGGGCAAGACACTTAACCTACCTCACCCCCAGTGTCTGCGTGTGTGAATGGGTGAGTGTTCCTTGTTGTAAAGCGCCTTAAAGGTGGAAAAACGCTATATAAAAATGTGACCATTTACCATTTAATAATAATACATTTTATTTATATGGTGCTTTTCTAAACACTCCAAGATGCTGGACAAAAAAATACAATGAAGAGTACATGTAAAAACAAGGTTATCAGACAAAATATAAAAATATAGGCATGAATAAAAGCAGGTTAGACATTAAAAGCGGTTGTAAATAGAAATAGAGGTTTTGAGCAGTTTCTGTCCAATGCTCTACTGACAAGTCTACGTCACCCATGCACCCACACAACAATTCTCCATAAACAACAAAACAATACACTACAACTTCACAAACCTGATGCGATGTGCAGTAATTTAATTAACGAGATGCATGCTGATTGTGTTGTGACAGCGCTCTGAAGGGGGAGCGAGAGCAAAGGGAAAAACTGAAACTTATAAACTACAAATAATCAAATGATAATATAATAATAGATTTTTAGCTATGTAGTGCTTTACAGAACACATTAAAATAGTCAAATACAGCAAAGATAAAAACTGAACAATGATGATGACTTATGCTCACAGCAGCAGTGGTCTAGCAGAACTGTACTGTACATAAATATTTTGATAAAACTGATGTAACACATTATTTCACTTCTAGGTCAGAGACGGAGCCATGACGGACCTTCAGACGCAGCTCAGAGAAGTGCTGAGAGAAAATGAACTCCTTCGTAGAGACGTAAGGAAGTTTCATTCACACTGGATTTTTTTTTTTACCTACATTTTTTATGTATGTAGGTTGCTCAACTTGTCCCCATATTCAAGTGTGTCATGAATTCAAAATCTCAAATGGAGGAAGGGGGTCAGTATAACTCCATGAGCTGTTTTTGAAGGAAATATCAAAAATTCCATCGTTGCCATGGTTGTGCTTGGCTGCTCTTGTGGCTGACTGGCTAGCACACAGAGCAATTTTAAAACTTTCCTTTAAATTTTTGTATAATGTGTTGACACAGTATTTTGACTAACTAAGAAGTGCAGCTTGTGCAGTTGAAAGAGCCAAAAGTTAAGGGCTATTGGATTGTGTGATTTGAGCAATTTTTTTCCCCTGTGTCTACGGCAACTCTGCTTGGAGATTGTTATGCTAGCCAGCTAGCTTTAAAACGCTAGAAAACCTTCCAGAGGAAACACTTGGAGAGACTTCTGTTACGATTGTTTGCTACTGCTCGTGCTTAAATTGGCCCTTGGGGACAAATAAAGTGATATTGATTGATTGGCTGAAAACAAAAAGCGAGAGGCAATGAGCTTAAATGATACAGGCTTTGAGTATGATGTACATTGATCACAGTTTAATGTACCTGGATTATTATTATAGTTTCTTTCTTTGCAGCTGGAGGCAAAGGAGTCTAAGCTGAGTTCCTCCATGAACTCCATAAAGACTTTCTGGAGTCCCGAGCTGAAGAAGGAGAGAGCTCTGAGGAAAGACGAAGGCACCAAAATCTCTGTGTGGAAGGAGCAGTACAGAGTGGTGCAGGACGAAAACCAGGTACATCAAAATACAGTTTACTGTATTGTGTTAAAATGCATATGACAGATTTTGATGATTCTCTAAATTTGTTTTTTTGGTGGGATAATACCTGCTGTAAATATAAATTATAGTTTTACACAAATCATGAAGCAATTTGTGAAGAAAAGTTGAAAGAATTGTTGAAAAAATATAAGTAGTAGAGAATTCTACACTGATGGCATCACACTAGGGAGAATTCTGTCCAAAAGTTAGACACAATTTACACACAACAACACATTTTTCTTATACTTTAAAGATTATTTCAACAAAATAAAGGTGTTTTGGGGCAGTGTGCAGCATTGTTGCTATAAGTAACAGTTATGGAATTCCCTTGCATGATGTCACGATGTCCAACTAGGAAGTAAAATTTGAAACATAAAAAAATTCTAAAATGTTTTGTAAAATCTTAAATATAATGAGCTTAACTGTGTTTTAGTGAAATAAGTAGTCAAATCTGTCATAGGCACTTTAACTTGTGTCCTTTTCCTTGTGTCCTTGGGCAAGACACTTAACCCCCATCTTCCCCAGTGTCTGTGAAGACTGATGTATGAATCTGTGTGTGAATGGGTAGTTCCTTGGTGTAAAGAGCTTTGAGTGCCTTGAAGGTGGAAAAGTGCTATATAAAAATGTGACCTTGTACCATTTGTAAGTGGATTAAGGACTTTACTGGTGTTTGGTTATGGTTGAATCATAGTGAATACTTGTAAAATTGCTGTTTTTGTAACACAAAAATCTGATATTGTGACATCCTTTGCTGTTAGAACATGGCTGTTTAAGGGACATAGACCTACCCATTGTTGTTGCTGTTGTGGGTTGTGTGGTTCGGAGGTCTTGACTCAGTGGGTAAACGGTTGAAGCAGCGTCTGGTTGGAGACTCTGAGCTTCTGTGAGTTCAAAAAACCATCTGGAGGAGAATGATACACAGCTACTGTGGCACAGGCTGGAATATTATACAGGGAATACATTGGAACGCACTCACACACTATATACCTGTCTACAGTGACCCATTTAAGGTTTACAGTCTCACTCTGAAATGTAGTGTTTGGTACTTACCGCAAAGACTGCAGTTATTTAGGAGATGTCTTGTATATATCATGATACTAAATTTGGTGATACAGTATTAGTACAGTTATCGTGGGCTGCTGTACCGATGCATTTCCATGAGTATTTTTTGGTATATTTCACTAAGTTATTTCGTGACAACACTATAATTTGGTTGTGTGCTCAGATAAAGTAAATATAGTATATATAAATAAATTTTCCCCAAGCGTGGGACGAGACACAATTTTCACAAGACGATACACCACGAGACTGGGTCCATGAGAATGAGACATGATGAGATTTTGACCTAATTTGTAATAAATAATAATAATAATAATAATAATAATAATAATAATAATAATAATAATAATAATAATAATAATAACATAGCCCAATCCATTTCACAATTTTGGCTTCACAGTTTTTTATTTATTTTATGTAATATTTTAGCATTGTAGTACTGCTTTTTGGAATTACAGCTTCTCAAATTGTATAACTCACCAGCTCTTTACTCCTTTTTTTTTTTTTTTGTCCAAGCCAAAGGTAAATTCAGGGGGAAAAAAATCTCACAAGATCATTTTTCTCACGTGTGTACGATCTTGTGGCAGTTTTGTCTTGCGAGATCTTGTGGCATGAGATCTTGTCCCATTCCTAATCCACTGTTTTAATGTTTACAACTGGTTTACTCCATATTAACTTTGCACTGGTAGTGGATTAACAAAGAAATACTGATACTGTTACACTGCAGAATATCATGAGTCTTTATCGTGTAGCGTATTGAATCGTGAGGAACCCTGTGATTTCCACCCCAAGTCTCCACACATCAAATTATCCCGTACCACGTACAGGTTAGGTTAGACCTGTACAGTGTCATTCTGAAAGATCACACATCTCACTGTTTTTAGAAATTTTAAATCTCCTGAATACAGTCAACTGGAGCAAGCACCAGCAGAACTGAAGTGACTGTTCCTTTCTACGGTTTAATCATATTCTAGATGCCGCAGCCTTTATTGTTATGGTCCTGTTCCATCTCCTCAGTGCAGTGTTTAAACTTGCCCCTGAACCTCTGTCTTTGCTCTTACTCATTCCTGCTCTGCTCTTTATGCCACTACACGGTGAGTCAGCGTTCACCGCCCTCTCTCCTCTACTCCCTCTCTCTCTCCTCTACTCCCTCTCTCTCTCCTCTACTCCCTCTCTCTCTCCTCTACTCCCTCTCTCTCTCCTCTACTCCCGCCCTCTCTCCTCTACTCCCTCTCTCTCTCCTCTACTCCCTCTCTCTCTCCTCTACTCCCTCTCTCTCTCCTCTACTCCCTCTCTCTCTCCTCTACTCCCGCCCTCTCTCCTCTACTCCCTCTCTCTCTCCTCTACTCCCTCTCTCTCTCCTCTACTCCCTCTCTCTCTCCTCTACTCCTGCCCTCTCTCCTCTACTCCCTCTCTCTCTCCTCTACTCCCTCTCTCTCTCCTCTACTCCCGCCCTCTCTCCTCTACTCCCTCTCTCTCTCCTCTACTCCCTCTCTCTCTCCTCTACTCCCTCTCTCTCTCCTCTACTCCCGCCCTCTCTCCTCTACTCCCGCCCTCTCTCCTCTACTCCCTCTCTCTCTCCTCTACTCCCTCTCTCTCTCCTCTACTCCCTCTCTCTCTCCTCTACTCCCGCCCTCTCTCCTCTACTCCCTCTCTCTCTCCTCTACTCCCGCCCTCTCTCCTCTACTCCCTCTCTCTCTCCTCTACTCCCTCTCTCTCTCCTCTACTCCCGCCCTCTCTCCTCTACTCCCGCCCTCTCTCCTCTACTCCCTCTCTCTCTCCTCTACTCCCGCCCTCTCTCCTCTACTCCCTCTCTGTCTCCTCTACTCCCTCTCTCTCTCCTCTACTCCCGCCCTCTCTCCTCTACTCCCTCTCTCTCTCCTCTACTCCCTCTCTGTCTCCTCTACTCCCTCTCTCTCTCCTCTACTCCCGCCCTCTCTCCTCTACTCCCTCTCTCTCTCCTCTACTCCCTCTCTCTCTCCTCTACTCCCGCCCTCTCTCCTCTACTTCCTCTCTCTCTCCTCTACTCCCGCCCTCTCTCCTCTACTCCCTCTCTCTCTCTCTCTCCTTTACTCCCCCTCTCCCACTCTCACTCTGACCGCCCTCTTGCCTTTACTCCCTCTCTCCTCTTCTGCCTCTTCCTTTCCTCTCTTCCCTCTCTCTTTACTCTACTCCCTCTCTCTTCCACTTTCACTTCCTCTCTCTCTGCTTCCTCCCTCTCTCCTCTCTTCCCTCTCTCTTCTCTCTTCTAACTCTTTCCTCTCCTCTCTCCCACACTCCTCTTCTCTCCCTCTCCCCTTCTTCTCTCCTCCCTGTCTCCTCCCTCTCTCGCCTCCTTCCCACTCTCTCCTCCTTTCCACTTTCTCCTCCTTCCCCCTGTCTCCCCTCCTTCCACTCTCCTCTCCCTCTCCTCTCCCTCTTTCCTCTCCTTTGTCTCATCTTCACTGTTAGATATTAGATTAAGTTTCCTCCTGGTGCTTTTGGGTTTGTTGAAGTCTGCTCAGGAATGCTCACATCAGCGCCAACCACTCATCACTCCATCTATCCTCCTCTCTCTCCCTCCCTCCCTCACTCTCTTGTTCCTTGTCCCCTTTTGTCTTCTCCTACGCCCTATCTCTCTTTTGCTCTCTTTCTTTACATTTCTCTCTTTCACTTTCTCTTTCTCTAATTTCTCTCCTCTCTCCTTCTTTCACTGGTTTTTCGCCCCTTCTCTACCTCTCCCCCCTCTTTAGCTCTACCATCTTTCTCTCCTTTCGCTCTTTCTCCTCCTGTGGTCCCCCTTTCTTTCTCCCCCCATCTCTCTATCCTCCCCTCTCCTCCTTTCCTTCTTCCTCTCTCTCCCTTTCTCTTCTCTACTCCTCCATCACTATACTCAAGCCATTCAAAAAATCAGACTAAACTGGAACTAAACTCTGAAGTAAAAGAGGATCTAACCAGGACTAGAACAGGACCAAACCAAGTCTACAACAGGACTAAACCAGGATTAAATCAGGACCAAACCGGGACAAGTACGAATGCAACCTACTTTAAAGTACTGTGTAACTTATTGGTTGGGGGTCTGTCACCTGCTTTCTTCTATGGATATGTCATTGCTCTGCCTGGAATGTTCCACAGTATGACATTAAACAGCTCTACTTTACATTTCTTCAATTACAGGTGTGTTTATAGCTCAAAAATACTTGGAAAAACAGGCATTCTGACTGTGAGCAGGGTTGCCGCTCCACAGATCTGACCTGTAACCTGGTCTGGTTTGGTCTCCATGACGAAACGCATTTAAAAAGTTACACAATGCATCTTTAAACGTAATAATCACATATGATAAGCCTGTACTGCACAGGGTAGCCCTTTTGACAATAGCCATGATTTTAGCTTTATACAAACTCCTTCACCTTTCAATATTCCAGAGGACCAGATGCAGTCCAAGCGCCCCCTGCTGGTGAATGGACATTGTAGATTTGTAGATATTTTAAGCATTGTAAGAATTCCTTATAGACACATAATTACAACTTGTACTAAAATGAATAGCTGACGTTATATGGGACCTACAGTATTTGACCTATTTCCGCTTTGGATAAAAAAACACTTGCTTTTTTATTTCTCATTCCTGGTTTTCTCAAATGTCAAATCATTACTTGGCGTATGCTGTGAGTCATCCTCTGAGGTGTAAGTTACATCACCGGCACAGAAACACAATGAATCACCTTCTCTGAATCACATTACTTTATATAAGCTTCTAAGACTGTGCACACACATTATAGAAGGTGACAGTTACTGATATCTGTGCATTTTCTGTTTAAAGAAGGCACTTTATGCTTGGGTCTTGTATTTTGTTATAATTTATGACACCTGTAGATCATTATGTTATAATTTGGGCATTTTAAAGGTGTAATGTGTAACTTTTCTCCATGGAGATTCTGCCTGGAATCAATCAATCAGTCACTCATAGTAAGAATTCAATTTTTTAAGTAAATAAAAACCCATGTTATTGAGTAAATGCATATGCCATACTGGGACATTTCAGACAAAGCAACAACATCTCCATGGAGACAAGCAGATGGCAGACCTTCCACCAGAAAATTTACACAGTGCACTTTCAAATTACTGAAAACAATTTTGTAAAAGAAACAAGTCTGCTTATTTCCACGTTAGAAACATCATCACAACAAAGAGCCTTGAAGTTATCAGCACCTCCGATGGCAGGGGTCTCCAAACAATGTGAAAGAGCTGCTAATTTTATCCATCACAAGAAATTGAGCATAGGAAAGCCTTAGATGGGGAACAGTTAGATACCTATAAAACATAAACCTTTATCCATTTATTAGTGCACAAAGTTAGGCATCAAAATAATACATTTACAATGCTAGTTCATCAAATTTGAGTCATTCAGCACAATATGTATAATTCAGAAATTCTTTGGTGAGCTACTTGGAAGAAGGTGGAGTGCGAGCAACAGGTTGGAGATGCACCTGTAATGTCATGTTGTGATACATTCCAGGGAAAAACAATCTTCCTAGTATATTTCCATGGACACAACCAGGTGCTGGATTTGTACCAGAAAAGTTACATAGTGCACCTTTTAAGATTTTTCTAAAGTGCCTGAACTATTGATTATTGATATTAGCCCCTGCCCTCCTCTGACATTTTGAAATAACAAAATGTCTTTAAAGGTGCACTGTGTAACTTTTCTGGTGGAGGGTCCATCAAATGCTTTTCTCCATGGAGATGTTATTGCTTTGTCTGGAATGTTTCACAGTATGGGATTAAACCTTTCTATCTTCATGGAGACCAATCCAGACCAAGTTACAGGTCAGATCTGTGGAGAGGCGACCAGAGGCACAGTTAGAATGTCTGTTTTTTCTAGGTATTTTTGAGCCAGAAACCACCTGTAATTGAGCTGTTTAATGTCATACTGTGGAACATTCCAAGCAGAACAATGTCATATCCATAGAAACAAGCAGGTGACGGATGCCCAACCAAAAAGTGACATAGTGCACGTTTAACACAAATTTAACCTATACTTTGTTGTGCTGTTGGAACCTAAAACACATTTATCTCAATGACACATTAAATGGTCACTTTTCCTTTTCCTCCTTCTCTCTCTCCTCTTTTTGTTCCTCTCCTCCTCTACTCTCAGCATGCCTTTTAAATCCGTGGCATCATCATCTTTCTCCTGCCGTTCGTTCCTTCTTTCAGATTGTGTTCCTTTGCCCCTCCCTCCTCCCCCTCTCCCTCCCTCTTCCATCTCTCCATCTGGACCTGTGGAGCAGCCTGGCAGTGGACAGGACTGTGTAGTTTTAGGCACCTTTTTGTTCTTAGATTTTTCTATTTAAAATTTATATTTAATTTCACTCTTTTATGTATTTTATACATTTATTTTTATTGAACCATACAATGAAATGGTTTAGGTTTAAGGCTAAGTAAAACTTTTTTTAAGGAAGACTAAAATGTACATGCCAATCACCAATATGTGAAGCATTAAATAAACGGGGAGCATTGGTCCTATCTCACAATGGTAAATCGAATCAAATTTTGTAGGGCTGACGGCAAACAATCGATTAATCGTTGGTCGACCAAAAAAATATTAGCTGACCAAAATTCCATTGGTCGATTGGTCGGAGGGAAAAAAAATCCGCGCCTTTAATTTGACGAGCATGATAAAGCAAGTCGTCGTGCCACTAATTTACTGTTGGTGATTTTTTTAACACGGCAGACACCATGTCTGGGAGGAGCTCTAAAATTTGGGAACATTTCGAAAAGAACAAAGATGACCCAAAGAGGGTTACGTGCAAAAAAACATTCGCCTTTCATTCTTCCACGACGAACATGTTTTACCACCTCAACCATGTAAGTAGCCTACTAGCCTAGCTACCCCTTGCAACAAGTTTGATTGCAATATGTAAGCCTATAAGTACATTTTGTTATTGTCGCTAGGACTATATTCATGTGTAGGCTACTGGTAAAACTAAATTATCCAGCTCATTATTTTACTATCTCTCTACAGGCGCATCCACTTTATTGCGATAAGTCAGCCTCCGCGGCTTTCTCATCCTCATCATTGACGCAGCAAAAGCTCGTAATGAAACCTTCTCTATCTGAAAAAATAACTGACAAAATAGCTGATTTCGTCGCGCTGGACATGCGCCCTGTGAATATCATCAGTGGTGAGGGATTTAAAAAGCTACCGGTAATTGAATACCTAGAGCCCGGATACAGCCTGCCAAAACGTGACACAGTGATGCACGCTGTTACGAGCAAATACAACTCTACAAAACAAACACTTCAGGGCAAGATCGAAAACTGCAAAACACTCAGTTTCACCACGGATATATGGACATCTAACCAGATGGAAAGTTACATGACGGTCACGGCGCATTTTATATCTGATAACTGGCAACTGCATTCATTCGTTCTGGAAACTAAAGTTGTAGAAGTGAGCCACACAGCTGCTAACAGCAGAACGACTCAGCGAAGTAATGGCAGACTTTAGAATCGCAGCTGAAAAAAGGGTCGCTCTTGTGCATGACAATACACATCCCTTTAGGCCTACATCCCATATTTCAGGAAATCAGACAACATAACTATTTTAAAATTCCTGCATGGTTGAAAATTGCATGAAGGTTACCCTCGTCGTTAGTGGTAAATGCGCATAGATACGGCAGCCTGGCATTACAGGTAAAGCCTCACAGATGTGTATCCCGTTTTTTTTGTTTTTTTTTTGGGGGGGGGGGGGGGGCGTGGCGATTAGTCGATTAGTCGGAGTGAATGCACGACCACTGGTCGACCAAGAAAATCCTTGGTCGAGGACAGCCCTAAAATTTTGTTATTTTAGTGAGTAAAGTTAGTATTTTTGGTCCTTTATCTCTAAACTGTCTTTAGCTCTAACTGAAAAAAAATTAAGAAATTGTACCTGATTTACTTTTCTCATGTATAGCGAAAGTTGTCAGCTCCAGTACAGATGTACTATAAAAGCAACTCTTCCACTCCAAATCCACTGTGTACTGTCTGCATCTAATTATAAAGCATTCAGTTGTTTGAGAATTAGGAACTGCGCTGTTAGCATGCTAATGTTTGCTAATGAGAGCATTACTATGATGGCAAAACTCTGTCTGTAAAACGTGCTTGCAAACTTATTGTTGTGAATAAATATGATGCCAGCAATGTGTTAGAAAAGTGTCGAATACTGCAGACCTCTGCAAAAACTGAACTGTTTTTTTCACATTTTAAGATTTTAAAATTTGGTAGAGCACTTTGAATAACAGCTTATTAAAGAGTCTGTATATGTAAAAAAAATAAATAAATAAAAAAAATATATATAGATACCTTCCTCTCTTCTTGAAGAGCATTCTGGATATATCCTCATTCTGTCCCTCCTTTATAAAGCCTGAGTCCCTGTGGTTTTGTAGTAGTTTGTGGAGAGCTGGCCCCGCTTACATTAGAATGCATATTTTTTTGTAGGTATTGTTTTATAGTAAAAAACGCCTATAATTAAATAATAAGCTAGTTTAAAGGTGCATTGAGTAACTTCTCAAGTGCTTTTATCCATGGAGATGTTATTGCTCTGCCTGGAATGTTTCACATTATGGCATTAAACCTTTCTATCTTCATGGAGACCAAACCAGACCAAGTTACAGGTCAGATCTGTGGAGAGGCAACCCCGCTCACAGTCAGATATAAAGGGCATTCCTTGTACACTCTGGTGCTGACCCTCCTATATAAAGCCTGTGTCACTGTTGTATTGTGGGAGTTTTTTCTGTTGAGGTTGGGCGCTTTAAACTGATGGTTCCAGCGCTTCTGATCACAGCAGGAGTGCAGATGGTTGAAGCCAGAGAAGAGTGTGATGGAGGAATGTGCTAAACCTGAACAAAGTCCAAACTTTTTGCATTGTTAAATCCTACAGTGAAAAAGTTAGTGTTGAAACTAGGAAATATCTCTTCTATTTCTAATTTAGAATAATTTTTCACTTGTGTTGGTCTGTTTAAAGGTCCTGTATTACACAAAATGTACTCTTGTGAGCTTTTAGTCATGTTATAATGTTGTTACTTCCCCAAAAACAGACCTGGAGTTGTGTTTTGTTTCATTCACATGTTTGAGTAACCCTTTATTATTAGTCTGTCTACATGTCCAAAGCTCAAAATGCTCTGTTCCACATTGTGATGTCATGAAGCACCAATTTTCTTGTTAACAGCTGCCTTTTACTTTTTGTTCGCCAGAGATTGGCAATTCCATGGCTGAAACTATCCAAATGATTTTAGTGAATGTGAGTTTAAAAACACTTCCTGTATTGCCACTTGATGACATCACAAGGTGGAACAGAGTGTTTTCTGTTCGAGAGATGAACTTGGTGTAAACGTAAAAGTTGGATATCTGTGTTAAACATGTGTGAATGAAAGAAAACATAACCTCAGGTGTGTTTTTGATGAGGAAACAACATTATAACATAGATCAGAAAATGATGTAATAAAAAATATCCAGTATATTCAGGAAAGTTCAGTATTACAGTAGCATACCAGAGGGGCAGTGGGTGGGCGATCAGTACAAAATCAGTGAAAAATACATTTCTCATAAATCATTTGGTTTATTGCTGTTGATACTTTGCAGTTGATGTCATCAACATTCTCTGGAGGTGTGAAGCTAACTAGAGGTACTGCTCTGTCTGAAGCTGTGTTACTCAAGTTAGATTTTAATCTGAGCTCTATTTTAACATAGATCAGAAAATAGTGTAATATGGACCCTTTAAGATAAGGATTTCTTTTATGTCCATGTAGGTAAAATTGTGAGGCTCTCTGGTTGGATTATCTAATATCTGAGAGACAGGATTTGCTCAGACCTTAGACACGCTAGCTGCCACGTTCCAAGTAGGAACTGAGCATGGGGGCGCTCCCGGCTCCTACTGACCCTGGCTCCCATTGACTTACATTGGAATATTGTCCCCTCTCTCTGTAACCGCTACAGTGAGCCTTGTCATTTTGGTCTTAAATGTTCGTATTAACCTGCTCTACATGATCCTGCATGGTGTTTTTATTTTGCTATTTTGTCCGTTAAAAAAAAATCCTATTCATAATATGGAGCCTGGCTCCAAATTCGCAAGTTTCATTTGAGTGGCGCCGAACACTGTGGGTCACGCCACACTCCCTCAGTCCACTTCTTTATACAGTCTGTGGTTCAGACCTCACTGCTGTTATATCGCAGTGGTTTGTTCCTGGTACTGAAAGCACAACTCAACAATAACAGGTCTGTGTGTGTGTGTGTGTGTGTGTGTGTGTGTGTTTGTGTTTGTGTTTTTGTGTGTGTTTGTGTGTGTGTATTGGCTGTAATCACTCTGCTACTGTAGAGAGAGCTGACGTCAGAAACAGCATGTGTGTGTAAGAGTGAGAGAGAGTGGGAGAGAGGGGGGAGAGAGGCCGAGAAAGACAGAGGGGGTGAGAAAGATGGAGGGATGCATGGAGAGAGAGAGAGAAAGAGGGGGGAAATGACTCTGCTACTGTACTCGGACAGAATGAGCTGATGTCCGAACCAGCATGTGTGCCTTAAAAAGAAAGAACAAATGGAAGAAAAATATAGAGAAACAGAGGGGGAGAAAGAGGAAGAGAAAGACAGAGAGAGGATGAGAGAGGGCAAAGGGGTGGATGGAGAGGGAATCACTCTGCTACTGTACTCTGACAGAATGAGCTGACATCAGAACCAGCATGTGTACCTTGCGAAGAGAAAGAAAGGGAGGGACAGAGAAGAGAGGGAGTAGAACAGAGAGAGAGGCAATGAAGATGGAAGGATGGATGGAGAGAGAAAAAGAATCATTCAATCATTCTGCTACTGTACTTTACCAGAATGAGATGACCAGCATGTGGGAGAAACAGAGGGAGAAAGATGAAGAGAGGAAGGAGCGGGGTGTGGCAAGAATGATGGAAGGATGGATTGAGAGACAGAGAGAATCACTCAGCTACTGTACTTTACCAGAATGAGCTGACATCACACCCAGCATGAAAGATGGGGAGAGAAAGGGAGAGAGAGCGGGTGAGAAAGATGAGAGGATGAATGGAGAGATTGAGACTGAGAATCACTCTGCTACTGTACTCAGAGTGAGTGTCAAAACCAGCATGTGTGCCTTGGAAAGGGAGAGATAAAGAAAGAAAGGGATTGAGAAACAAGTAGACGACAAGAACGATGGAAGGGAGGATGAATGGAGAGAGAGAGAGCGAGAATTACTCAACTACTGTACAACCAAATGAGCTGACGTCAGAACCAGCATGTGTTCCTAAGAAGAATAGAGGGAAAGGGCTAGGAAGAGAGCAAAAAAGAGAGAGACAGAGAAAGAGTCAGAGAGAGAGGGTGAGAAAGATGGAGAGAGAGAATATGAAGGGTGGGGAGAAAGAGTGGGATAGAGAGAGAGCATGACGGGCGAGAGAGGGAGAGAAAGAGAGGGACAGATAGAAGGGGAGAGGGAGAGAGAGGGATAGAGAGTGAAAAAGGGAGAGATAGAGGGGGAGTAGAGAAGGGAGAGGGAGAGAGAATGAAGAGAGAGAGTGGGATAGAGTGAGGAAGAGAAGGAGGTGTAGGTCAGGGGGTGACAGAGGGAGTGTATTTACATGGAGAGTGATTTTGGAGTAGGCGGGCTGTGTTTGAGGAGTTCACTGAATGGAAAATGGGAGCTGGTGGTTCACAGTTTGATCTTTGTTTAATTCATACAAAAGTCTGTTCAGGGCTTGTTCAAAGGCTTTGGATAATATGGCTGGGGATCATATTATCACAGTTTTAAACAATATTACTAACTTGAAATACAGGTTCATCCAGTGTCTCCAGTGCTTCCACTGTCATCCATTTTCTAGTAGGGATGTAACGATATCCAAATCTCTCTGTACAATATTTTCACGATATGCTTCTCACGGTACGATATTTATTGCAGTATTTTGTGGAGGCTAACAAAATTGTGAATGTCCTATTTAAAACTGAATTGAACTTAAAATGCCTTGACAAGGCTTAATCCAAAGATTTAAGATTCAAAAGTGCTTAGAACAGTTATTTCTTCACTGAAACAGAGCAAGAGGTGGTCTATGTAGTTTCCTCTGTTTTTTAGCTATTGCTGCACCATAACTATTAATGTAAGAAAAGAGACTTCGAATTCGTGATGGTCCACAGTATTATTGTGAGACCTTTGACGATACGATATTAATATTTTGGTTATTGTTACATCCCAGTTTTCTAATGACGGACAAGTTTTCACGAGGAAAATTATTTTTTTGAAATTTGGATTGGACAAAACAAGAGTTAAGTGTTGGTAGGTTACATCTCTTGAGGGGCTGTGGTTCCAAAAAATAGGTCTACAAAAAGATCAAAACTGCAAATGGGATTTTACAATTATTTCATTATAAATTATTTCAAAAATTTGCCTTGTCTCGTTCTTGTTCACCTAATCTCGTGTCTCGTCTCGTCTTGTGGAAATTGTTAATGTCGCACCCCTAAAACTTTCTCCTTCTCCAAAGAAAAGCAACACCTGCCTGTCTCCATGGAGTTAGACAAATTTAATGCCATACTGTGAACCCTTCCCGGCAAAGCTATAACATATCTATGGAAGCAATCATAGTGCACCTAAATCTAATTACATTGCATTTGAAACATATATTGTGGCAGCTAACAATATTATCATAAATTGTTATATGAAATTGTAACATCAGAGAGAGATACTTTATTGATCTTGAGGGAAATTCAAGTTTTGCTGCAACATCAGTGTCTCAGTCAAAGGTCTCAGTGCAGTTTAACAGGAGGACTGGTCAGGGAGGGTCAGCAGATCTGTGTCAGGGCAGTTTGAGGAGAGGAAGAGACAAAAGTGTCCCTCCTCTGTGTCCTGCAGCATCACAACAGTGTCCAGGGGGCGCCAGGTGAACACAGTTGGTGATGAAATGTTCTATTCTTTTGAGGTATTTCCTCTGGAAGGTCTTCTGCCACATTTGCTACCACATTTGGTGTAAAAAGCGTGTAGCATCTCAGAGGTCTGTAGCTAGCTCCTTAGCCATCTCATAGAACTATAATAAAATCTGGAAGGTGAACCCAAGATGGCGTCTTATTGCTTTCATTGGCCTGTGCTCATTGGCACATGGGCCCAAAAATAATTTTCTCTTCTGCATAACTTCTTCAATACTGACTAGCGCCTCCAATCCATGTAACTTTTGTAATGTGCAGGGCACAGTGCGTTTTGACCAATCAGAGCACGGGCTCAGAGCGGGGCTTTTAGGCGCTTTGAGGATTTAAAAAATTTAAAAAGTTTATGTTGTGAAAATAGAAAAGAATCCCTACAAAATCCGACATTTGTGAAAGTTGTGGATGCCCTGTCAGCCCAACACAGGCAGTTTGAATTCCCAAAAAATGCATTGTGCTCTATGGGAGAATTCTTTATGGGCCCAAGCTCCCGGGAGCTGCAGTACCAATGGAGCGGTCTCAAGCTGGGACAGAGGGGGAATACTTTATCCAGTTTTTATTATAGATCCATGAGCCAGCTTCTTAGCTAGCCTTTTGCTCTGTTCACATTTTGGCTGTTTGGTTTCATCACAGATAAAACTCTGGACTTCACCTTCACAGTTAAAAAAAAAACAAAACAAAAAAGAACACCACCACACTCATTCTACAGCCAAATTGTGTACACAACAAATGCATGGTTCTATTATCTTAGCATTCACACGGATATGGACTTCATTTGTTTACTTTCTGATTGTCCATTCCCATTGCTGACAGCAGAGGGAGCTCCACCGCCCACATAACTCATTGGAAACAGATGAAATTTAAAGGTGCACTATGTAACTTTTTGGTTGGGGGTCCATCACCTGCTTGTTTCTATGGAGATGTCACAGCTCTGCCTGTAATGTTCCACAGTATGACATTAAACAGCTCTAACTTACATTTACTCAATTACAGGTGGTTTTACTGCTCAAAAATACCTAGCCTCTCCACAGATCTGACCTGTAACTTCGTCTGGTTTGGTCTTCATGAAGATAGAATGCTTTAATACCATCCATTCTGTGAAACATTCCAGACAAAACAATAACATCTCCACGGAGAAAAGCATTTGATGGACTCTCCACCAGAAAAGTTACACAATGCACCTATAAGTATTATTTTATGTTGGAAAATAAATGTGAAATACTAAATCCCTTATGGCCAAAAGTATGTTAAAGCTTTAGAAGAGTGGTTTAGTTATTTACCTTCCCAACCCCCACCCCTTTTTACCCCTTCCATTTCAGGTAGTGCGTTTCACCTGTGCCCATAGACTTCAGTGTAGAATGGGGGGAGAGCTGTGTCTCTGTGGTCTGGCTCTGGCTGTATTTTCCACTATATGAACCTGGCAGGAAATAGAGCCTTCTGGTGAATGTGTAACTGAATATGGCCTCCTTTGTTCCACATCAAGGCTTTTCGTCACTCTATGTTTGGATAAAGCTTCACTGCGAGATATTACACATGTTGTTGCAGGTACTTTAGCTAAAATAATTGTTAGCATTTCATTTTTAAACTGAGTAAAAACAACAGACCAAAATGTGAATATATCATATCTTCTGGTGCTCTGTTGAGTTAAAACAAATATTTTTATTGTTTTATTTCATTGCTGTCACATAAGTAAAGAATGTTTATGTTGGTTTTATCTAAATCTTTATTAAACAGAAATTTGGAAGCTCCTTAACAGAGGTATGAAACTTGAGTCTTAACCTAAACCAGGTCTAAACCAGGATATGCTACAAATATTCCAGGACTATTCCAGGACTAATTCATGACCAAATTTTAGGGATGGGACAAGATCTTGTGCCACAAGATCTCGTGAGATAAATTTACCTGTGAGACTGTGCACACATGCTGAAAATGATCTCGTGAGGGTTTTTTTCCCTGTGTTTTTATGTTTGGATTGCATAACAAAATGAAGTACTGGTGAGTTACAGTTTTTGAAAAGCTGTAGTCCCCAAAAGCACTGCTACAATGACAGCAAAAATATTAAATAGACTAAACCAGGATATGTCAGGAGTATTCCAGGACTAAACCACAACTAAATCATTGATTGATGAATGGTTATGTTGGTTTGGAGGATGAAGCAGAGTTGAGTCAAAGATGTAATGGTCCCAGCCTGGTCTAAAGTAGGTCTAAACCAGGTCTAAACCAGGTCTAAACCAGGTCTAAACCAGGTCTAAACCAAGACTAAACCAGGACTAAACCAGGACTAATTTGTGACTAAATTTATGGTAACATTTGATGTATCAGAAAAAAATATGAAAAAATTAGCATGGCCAAAGTAAGTCACATGGTCCAGACTAGTTCTAAACTAGTTCTAGTTTAGAACTAGTCTAAACTAAACCAGGACTAAACCAGAACAAAACCAATACTAATACTATAAATTTTCTCATGCTAAAATGTCAAGTACAGAAATTCAAAATCCTCTGAATACTACCATATGTGTTTTTATTAACAGACAACTTATATTTTTACAGTTTTCCCTTCAGCCCAATGGAAAAATCAGGTAGTTCATGTGTAATAAATGAATTGGCAATGTCCATGTAATTCCAGTCTTCTAAATCACCCTTTGCTGTGTCTGCTCCTGTCATCTCTGTGCATTAAGTGAACAGCACTTAATGCTACTGCACCTGAGCCTGAATGAGTCTTTTAAATTCATTAGTGTCTCTGCTTGTGTCAGGCCGCTCCTATGGGCATACATTACCGTAGGTACAATCCAATAAAAATGAACTGTACCAATTCTTTTCATTTGAACGTCCTCTATTACACAAAATTTACTTGTGAGCTTTAAGACATGTTACAATGTTGTTGCCTCATCAAAAACAGACCTGGAGTTGTGTTTTGTTTCATTCCCTTCATTCATGTTTGAGTAATCCTTTATTATTAGTCTGTCTGCATCTCTAAAACTCAAAATGCTCAGTTCCACCTTGTGATGTCATGAAGTGTTAGTTTTCAAGTTAACAGTTACCTTTTACCTTTTGTTTAGAGAAGATTGGTAATTCCAGGTTTCAAATCATCCAAATGATTCTAGTAAAGGTGTATGGAGTTGAAAAACACAGTGGAGCACTTCCTGTATTACCACATGACATCACAAGGTGGAACAGAGTGTTTTCAGTTTGAGAGAAGAACTCATACTAACTATGCAGGTTTTGTGTGTTAGAACATGTGTGAATGAAACAAAACACAACTTTAGGTATATTTTTGCTGAGGAAACACCATTATAACATAAATCAGAAAATAGTAAGTCATATAGACTCTTTAATGTACAGGAAGTAGTGGATTTTCAGTGCCAAAAACCCACAAAAGTGCTTGGCCCGCGATCTGTATGAAGGCGGGATTAGTGTTAAAGTAAGAAAAGTGGAAGATGGATAGTGATGTAAGGATGTGTAAAAGTGGAGGAGTAGAAAGAGGAAATGAAGAGAGAGAGATGAAGTGATAGATCAAACAGGGCGGACTGGGAGGGATGCCAAGAGGACAGAGGAGAAGAGGAAGATGGATACAGGTCTCATATGGATTGGCAGTCTGATATGCTGGCAGTGGAAAGAGGAGAATATGTAAAAGGTTACGGAGAAGTTTTTTTTTTTTTTTTTTTTTTTTTTTTTTTTTTAACAAACAGCATAAGATCAGTTTCTATGGACATCCACAGTCCCGCCCACTTCCAAGTCCGCTCTAGTTCCGGAACTAAATTTTCCATTCATTTTTTCCCATAGACATTCAAAAAATTCATCAAGAGTCAGAAGGCATTGTGGAGGCTAACCAGCCATGTGGTAACTAATTTCCACAGTGGGTTTTTTTTAAGTCTGAAAAGCACATTTAAAATGCAAGATTTTTTATTTTATGAGTTAGCTGTTTACAACTCATGTGGTCATTAGTTACCACAGAGCTGATTATAACCCTGAGCTTTCAAATTTTTCAGAAAGTCTATGGAAAAGAAAAGAAATTTACTTCCAGAATCAGGGGGTGGAGGGTGACTATTTAGTGCGGACTTAGCTGTCTAATGTGTATATATAAAATTAGAGATATACCATTATATTGGTTGCCAAATATATTTGGCCGATATCTGTATGTGAATCAGCTGTCGATGAAAAGATAACTGCAAAACACGTGACTACACATCTCTCAAAGGTTTGAGGTAAAAAGGGAGCAGTGGATGAGTTTGTAAGAAATTTAAATTACATTATTTGACATTAAAAATAATCAAAATCGGCCCCATATATCGCCCCAAAAATTTTGGCCAAAAAATATCAGCAGCAGGTTTCCCTTACCCCCTATAGATGCTCACTGCTCTGTACTTAAACAGTGATATATGTAGGATTCAGCAGCGTTGTGCTGCCAATTTGGCACAAATGGGGAAAAAAAAAAAAATCAGCTTAATCAACGTGATCTGCAGCTTTAGGAGGGGCTGACAGCAGGAAGTCAGCGGATTTGTTTCTTTTAAGTCAGTATTAAATCAATATTGCGATTTACAATGTCCAAAATGGCCTATAACAAAAGGATCCATGTAAGGATGTCAAATTTACAATTAGTATTTATAGATGTTGCAGTTGGTCAGATGCAAAATCATAAGAAAAAAAATAAAAAAATGAACAAATGTATCTTTAAAGGTGCACGTAACTTTTTGGTTGGGGGTCCGTCACCTTCTTGTTCCTATGGATATGTCATTGCTCTGCTTCAAATGTTCCACAGTATGACATTAAACAACTCAACCTTGCAGGGTTGCCTCTCCACAGATCTGACCTGTGACTTCTGGTTCTGGTCTGGTTTTGTCTCCATGATGATAGAACGATTTAATGCTGTGAAACATTCCAGACAAAGCAATAATAGCTCCATGGAGAAAAGCGTTTGACGGACCCTCAGCCAGAAAAGTTACACAGTGCACCTTTAAATAAACCTACAGAGTCTATAGGGAGGACATAAACTGTATTCTCTTGGATACAGTGCTTGGAATGGCAAATACAAATGATTCCAATAGAGGAGTGATGGATGGAGAGAGTTTAACAGAAGAGCTGAGTGAGCCTTCCCCAGTGCATTCCTCACCAGTCTGTTCTCTGCTTTTATCAGAGCAGATGTTACAGATCTGTACAGTCTCTTTCATTTTGTCTGCAGTTATATAAGACTATTTTGTGACATTTAACAGGATGCAGTCAAAAACAGTTCTTCTCATTCTGAAGAAATAAAACAAAAAACTCCACCCACAACCACATTTCAAATAGAGCTGCTGAACTGTGCAGTACCTGAAGGACTAAAGGGGGAAAGTGAGAGAAGAGGAGGGGTGGGGTCTGGGGCAGTAAGGAACAGTGTGATTGGTCTAACAGGTATCCGCACTTCAAACTCCGCCCCTGCAACCCGGTGTTTGTACCGGGACAGTTACGTGTGATGTCACATAGTGCTTGAGATCACAGTGGCCACTGAAGGCACATACTTTTACTACTAGTTTTTGAATAGCAAGCTGCAAATACACCTAGTTTGCATTAAAATTGAGAAAAAGTATTTAAAACTGTAGCCAATGCTTTTCAAACACCATATACCATACAAAAGAGTGTTAATTAGTGGCATTAGTGTTAAGTTCCACTAATGCCATAGTGTGGAACATTTTCATGAAGACAAGCAGGTGACGGACGCTTCATATTAAGTTACACAGTGCACCTTTAAGAATTATTCGAAGACAACCTTTAAAACCCATACCTCCCCAAAAATAAATAAATAATAATAATTGTTGGACTAGGTAGAAGGTAATACTTCGAGAATTGTGTGAATATTTTGTGTGTTTTCAGATATAGATAAACTGTTACCCTGTATTTTGGTTCTCAAAAGTATCAAAAATCAAATACTAATCGATCCTAAAGTAGTATTGAAACTAGATTCTCACTATGGAACGTGCCGGACCACTGAGGGATTACACAAATATAAGACCACATGGGAATAGAAAAGAAAGTACTCTGATTTAATGTTGAAAATGACATTCTACCGTCTAATGTGTGTGTGTGCGTTTGTGTGTGTTTTATTATCATCTGAATTAGTATTGAGTCTATTCCTTAGTATCAAAATCGAGTTTGAAATTTTAGTATGATGACAACACTACCCTTCATAAATGCTGATATACTGTGTTCTATCATTGCCTGAATCCTCTGTTCTCTTTAGCATCTCCTCCATGCTCTGCTCACTGACCTATTTGAATCACATTTCACTCTTGTGCACACTGCATATGTCCTGTTATAATGCCATATGCACAGTCGAATGTGTGCTAACTCCCACTTTATCCACCATTTTAGTCATATATTATTAGCAGGGGTCAGAATAGACTTAAAGGTACCAGTATCACCACACTGAGGAGGCACTGTGAGTTCACTTCTTGGGTTTTGTCTTTGTTTTTCACACATGGATGCTGATCGGTGACAGATGGCCTGCAAACCTGTATGTTTGTTTGGTAAGGATGGAGAGAAGGGGGAGAAAAGAGGAAGAGAAGAGAAAGAGAGAGGGATGAAATGGGGAATAATAAAGGAGGAGAACAGGCAGATGGAGAAAGCAGATAGGACTTTAAATGTTAGAGGCCCATATTAGGCTATTTTCTGATCTGTTATAATTTCTTTATCGCAAACATACGTGGAGTTGTGTTTTGTTTCATTCACACAGATTTAACACACAAATAGGCCTGAAACGATAATCAATAAATCAGTTAATCACACAATAACTTTTAAAAAGCTCAGTAACTTCTCCGGCCGTGATAATTTCTATTTGCATGCTTGTTTGTTTTCCTCGTCTCTCTCACTCTCTCTTCCAAAGAGACTGAATGTCAAAAGGCTTCTGTCGCTCTCTACTGACTCCTCTCCTTTCCTTAGTGTAATGACGTTTGAACAAACCTGTCAGCATAGACTAGGGCTTTGACTCCGAACTTCGTTATTCGAATATAATTCGAATATTTCAAAAAATGGAGATATTCGAACGAAGCCCTTAATATTCGAACCTGTTTTTTTTGTTTTTGTTTTTTGTAAATGTGGTTGCTTGTAAACATTGTTTTCGATTCAAGATTCCGTTTTTTCACACCTGCTGAAGTTGTAAATCGCGAGCTCATTAGCCACCCAGGCGCTGTCAACGGAAAACTACCCAACAGCCTCTGCGGTTCTCCCCCTGCAGTATGAGCTTCTAACACAACTCAAGCCCTCCACCGATGACCCAACAGGAGTGAAAGAGATGAAAACAATAATGTGAGCTGATCTGAAGGCGCGATATGACTCCCACAACAATGCTTTTTTGCAACTGAACACACAGACGGATACACTGCCCTCTGGTGGACAGAACATGTACAACTTAAGTTTGATACCAATATAGGTCTTACTCAGGGGTCGGCAACCTTAAATACTCAAAGAGCCATTTGGACCGTCTCCCACAGAGAAGAAAACACCCGGAGCCACAAAACCCTTTTGACTCTAAACCAGCGCTAACCAGAGGAACTACAGGCAAAACTACAACTCCCAGAAAACGGACTACAACAAGCACCATCCTCCACTACAGCTCATAAGCGCGAGTCTTAAGAGAATTATTTACACCTTTCAGTCTTTTCATCACAACAGTAGCAACATAAATAAAGTGCATGAGTGAAATAAAGAACTGCACTGCACACGTACGACCTGCACACGTATAATCTCTGAAAAGTTTAACATGAACATCTCCAACGCGATAGAAGCACAGAACAGACTCACCATAGGCAGAACATCCCTCAGTCACAGAAAGAACACGGATATTCCACTGAGTCCTGCCCTTTAGTCCGACAGAAGCTGACCGCATCAGCGGCACAAGGAGCAGCTGTTTTTTCAGTGCTTCTAGTTTATGCAAATTAGCCATGTGGTTTTAAGTTTCGCTTCTGTATAACGTAAACAAATGTGCGCAAAGCTGCATTAAACACATTATTATTTGAGTCCTCCTCGTAGGAAATAAAAATACAAACTTAAATTATCCACTGTCGCGTGTACCGCGTGTACCAGTCTCATCAGCCGTGAAAGCAAATGAATCTGCCCACGTAGCATTAAGCGTTCTGTTTTCTTCAGAAACTTTTCTTTTCTTGGATTTATCATCATTGGGCTGAAAATCATACTGCTGATGTAGGTGCCGGTAAGTCCGGGCTGCCAGTGTGTGCCAGGTGGCGCACATCGGCGGCTTTGACGCATGTTTTGAGCGACAAAAATATTAATTAATTTTATTTAAATGTTACAAGATTACCATTATCTACAATTTTAGATTTACATTTAAAAACGAACAAACTAAAATAAAAATACAATGTAATTAAATACTCATTATTATTTTCCAAAGTCACAGGGAGCCACGACAGAACGATGAAAGAGCCACATGCGGCTCTGGAGCCGTGGGTTACCGACCCCTGGTCTTACTGAAGGCATTTAATGGTCAAAATATTAATACAATATTCGAATATATTCAAATATTAATATTAATAAACAAACGAACTTCAAATATGATTTCTGGGCAAAAGTCAAAGCCCTAGCATAGACTGTATAGACGGATTATTTGTTCATCAACACAGCGGATGCTCGTGCAGCCCGAGTGCAGAAAGCGCCGCTGTCTGTGCGGGTAACATGAAGCCGCAACGTTAGCTAGCGCTACCGTCAGAGCACCAGAACAGTTCATCTCTGTGTGACAAAACAAGTCACGATAGACACTAACATGATACCAGACAGAACAGAGGCTCTTTCTGCAGGAGACATGCGCAGTAGAGCGCCAAGTGACATAGTCTGATAATCCCTCTATAAAAAAGTGGACTAAGCGAGTGTGACGTCACCCACAATGTTGAGCTCCACTCAAATGAAGCTCACAATGCTGTGGTTACAGGGGCGAATCTGGAGCCAGCAAAATGGGATCATGTAGAGCGGGTTAATATGAACACTTCAAGACCAAAATGAGGGCCGCAATATTCCAATGTCAGTGACTAAAATAACTTTTAAGGGCAATTTGGTTACAGAGATTTAATAAGCAATTTTATTTATTGTTTTGGTTGTGTTTGGTTCAACAATGGTTTATTCAAGTGCATTTTTTTAACAAGTCCTTGCTGTAAGCAAGACTACATTAGGCTATTCTTATGTTAACAAGTCTATTTTATTTAGGCCTATTGTTTTTGGTTGTCTTGCAGTTCCTGTGTTAAATGTTCTTTAGAAAGTAAAGTTTTATTCCATTGTCATTATATTGGTTGAAAATGGTCTCAAAATGTCAATATTATTGTTTGCAATAATTTCTTCGTCAATTAATCGTCCAGCAAAATCTGTTATTGTTACAGGCCTACACACAAACCCTGCATATTTAGGCTGAGTTCTTCTCTCTGAGGTCTTTGTGGTTGCCTCTCCACAGATCTAACCTGTAACTTGATCTGGTTTGGTCTCCATGATGATAGAAGGGTTTAACTTAACACCAGACTGTGAAACTTTCTACACAAAGTAATAACATCTCCATGGGGAAAAGCATTTGACAGACCCTCCATCAGAAAAGTTACAAAATCCACCTTTACAAACAACAAGCAAATACTGGGACCTTTGTACAGATTTTAATAACTTTGTCCCATATTGATAGAGAGACATGCAGCTTTATATTTAGCTCTTGTTTCCAGTAGAAGACTTTACCGAGCTGTAGAAAGAGGAAGTATAGCTCCCTCTCGGCAGGCTGTGATTTCGCACTTTCCCACTTTCCCCCTGTGTGTGAATGTGTATTTATAACATTGTGAGGACTAAACACCCATCACACTTCACTTATGTGGACAGGTTCCCATGACAGAATCCTTTATTATTAGATCAACAACATGATTTTAAGTTCAAACATGCTTTAAAATAGGTTAATGTTGGGGTTTAGATTAAAGGTCTTATATTAAACAAAATTTATTCTTGTGAGCTTTTAGCCATGTTATAATGTTTCCTCCTCAAAAACAGACCTGGAGTTTGTTTTGTTTCATTCACACATGTTTGAGTTATCCTTTATTATTAGTCTGTTTACATCTCCAATGCTCTGTTCCACCTTTTGATGTCACAAACTGGTATAGTTTTAATGTTAACAGTTACGTTTTACCTTTAGTTCAGTAAAATTTGGCAATTCCAGGGCTGAAATTATCCAAGAGATTCTACTGACGGTGTATGGAGTTAAACATGTGTGAATGAAACAAAACACAACTCCAGGTCTGTTTGGGATGAGGAAACAACATTATAACAGATCAGAAAACAGCGTAATATGGGCCCTTTAAGTTTAGGGTTTAAGGTTAGGCAAGTAGTGATTGTGGTTAAGATTAAGATTTGTCTCCAGGAAATGAACGAAAGTCAATGTAATGTCCCTAAGAAGCACGGAATCCCAACATGAGTGTGTGAGAGTGTGTGAGGGGGCTGCGGTCTGCCCTTATAAGGACTCCGTTTGAGAAGAGTTAGTCAGGAATGAACAGAATTAAACTCACTCCCTAACTCTGCTTTTCTCTGTCTCTGACTCTCTCTTTCTCTCTCTCTTACTGTCTCTCCATCTTTCTGTCTCTCTTTCTCTCTCCCTCTTTCTCTGTCTCTTTCTCTGTCTCTTTCTTTCTCTGTCTCTTTCTCTCTCTATGTTTCTTTTTCTGTGTGTGTGTGTGTGTGTGTGTGTCTCCTCTGAAAAATCTGGCAGTATTCAGCCCTAAAGCCGTCCTGATTTGAATAATAACAAAATCAGCCAAGCGTAATGGTTTGTATTGCAGTTTACACTAGTTTAAAGAGTCTTTGCTACTCTATTTTCTCATCTGTTATAATTTTGTTTCCTCATCACAAACAGACCTGGAGTTGTGTTTTGTTTCATTTACACATGTTTCACACACTAATCTTGCATTAGACTCAGTTCTTCTCTCAAACTGAAAACACTCTCTTCCACCTTGTGATGTCATGTGGTAATACAGGAAGTGCCCCACTGTGTTTTTAAACTCCACACACCTTCACTAGAATCATTTGGATGATTTCAGCACTGAAACTGACAATCTCTATTGAACTAAAGGTAAAAGGAGCTGTTAACTTGAAAACTACTGCTTCATGACATCACAAGGTGGAACAGAATATTGTGAGCTTTGGAGATGTAAGATGTGGAGACAGACTAATAATGCAGAGTCACTCAAACATGTGTGAATGAAACAAAACACAACTCCAGGTATGTTTTTGAGGAGGCGACAACATTATAACATGGTTTAAAGCGCACAAGAGTCAATTTTGTGTAATATAGGACCTTTTAATATGCATTTGGTGGCTCTGTTTTTATGAATATTCAAGTTTGGATCTATAATATCAATGGTGGAACACAACAAAGTAAAAGTAGTAAGTAAGATACCTAAAACATTTAGGTATCTGTACTTAAGTACATTTTACAGTGGGTACTTTTACTTTTACTTCACTACATTTGAGAGCAGGTATCTGTTCTTTCTACTCCACTACATTTTTCAACAGAACTAAAAAGTAAAAGTATTTTTTTATGATTGTTTGGGACTTGCTGAAAACCCTGTAGGCCTTATTTTTTTTATCAAGTTCATAGTTTGAGCAAAGAAAAATATACAAATAAAAACAAAAATATAATATATTTACTTTTACTTAAGTAAAAGTGGGTATGTAACAATAACCGAAATATCGTGATATCGTATCATCAAAAGTCTCATAATAATATCATGGACCATCACAATCGAATTACAAGTCTCTTTGCTTAAATTAATAGTTATGGCGATTTTCATGTCTTTCTTTGTGATTTTAATGTATTTCTTATTCTGTAAAGCACTTGAATTACTTTGTATGAACTGTGCTATACAAATAAACTTGACTTGCCTTGGTGCAGCTATAGCTAAAAAACAGAAAGAACTACACTGACCATGATATTATGGTGTTGTCAGTGCAGACTACATGAAAAAATAACTGTTATTAAGCATTTTTAAAAAGTAAGTAGCCTCCACAAAATATTGCAATAAATATCGAACCGTGAGCTGCATATTGTGAAAATATCGTATCGAGGGATTTTGATATTGTTACATCCCTACTGGTTAATATACATGCCCCTGGGTAAAAACAGTGACTCCAGATCTTGAGCTGGGACCTCCCATCTTTGAGGCAAATGTAACCAGCCTGTACTTTATTTAGAAAGACTGGCAAACAAGAAAGTCTTATTTTTGACTTGTGTAAACGGACTTGTCCTAGTTTTGGAATATGAATCAGCATCTCTGTATTAGTTAACAGCTCAATAGAAGGAAGTCTCCTCAGATTTAGCATATACTCATACAGGCTCATTGTGCTGATCCAAAACTTCATTTCCTTTTCCTTTTTAAGAGTTTTTCGCCTGTACTCTTAGACCAGATAGATAAGAATCAGGTAGGACCACACAGTTAATCACAGTTGGTAAGACAATTTGAACTGTTGCTAACAGGGATGCACCAAATATAAATATAATAGAATATTAAATAAACATGATGGAAAAAAAAAAAAAAAATTGGTTTCCGTTTCAGGCACAAATTTTCATTTCGGTGCATCCCTGGTTGCAAATATTTCAATAAACAACAAACTTTCCTGTATTATATTGCACCTGCTAACTCAGTATTCTAGACCTCTACTAACCTGTTCTGAAATGCATCTTAGTTTTAGTCTTTTTTTTAGTCTTATTTCATTTTTTTTTTCTCAAATGAAAATATTCCTGATTTAACAATACAATCATATATTTATATTTTATATTTTAGCTTGTTACTGGGTTTCCAATAACACACAACACTCCACAACATTCCATAGGTCAATAGGAGAGAATAAGAGACTAATACACTAATACTGGGGACAGATAAAATGAAGGATATCGATTTGTGTTTTAGTATAATGAGTTCTTGTGTCAGTAATAGAAATGATCAGTTTCAAACTTTGTGAATTTATGTTTTTTACGTTTCAAGTACAATGTAATCGATAGGAAAAAGTCTCTTGCTTCCATTTGGGAGATGACGTTTTAGAATCTGAAATCCACCAATAGTGTGAAATGTTCAAATATGGGTAGTAATTTCCCTTGTGGAGCAATAAAATTTGTCTAAGTCTATATTCAACAAATTTGTCACCGCAATTGATTTCACTATAGCATGCAAGCTGCAGCCCAAACCTATAGCCGATTGTATAACAGATTATGTAATTTCTATATGATTGCGAGTTGTTGCCAAGTTGGTCTGTTTGCTATATAATTATTTTAATCATATGGCAACCATTTAAATGCCCTATATTATGCAAAATAGATTCTTGTGAGCTTTAAACCATGTTATAATGTTGTTCCCTCCTCAAAAATAGACCTGGAGTTGTGTTTTGTTTCATTCACACATGTTTGAGTAATCCTTTATTATTAGTTTACATCTCCAAAGGTCAAAATGCTCTTTTCCACCTTGTGATGTCATGAAGCAGTAGTTTTCAAGTTAACAGCTCCTTTTACCTATATAAACAGCGTAATATAGACCCTTTAAAGCTTGTTGAGTCTTCTGAACATATGCGGATGGATTTGGGTCACTTTTTGCTTGCACATCCTCCTATATTTATAATTCCTATAGTTGTAAATAAAAGGCAGTGTTTTGTGGTGCATTTTTCATGGTTTTCCTTGCGATTTCCCATCTCCCCCATTCTCCCTGGAGACATACTTTAAGCATGTGCTAATCTGATGCTTTGTAGGCACTGTGTTCAAACTGCTCACGGTCAAAACATGCATGAATACAAATACATGTAAACACCATGACTGCCTGTACATGTAAGTGCAGATATATACTGTAGTTGTGTGGTCATTGTGTGTGGGTGTGTGTATTGATATGGGAAGCATGACTCACAACAGCAGCTCAGAATAACTATAATAAAAAGAGCAGAGGATATACAATAGAATGGAGCTCAACAGTGACTGCCTAGTTTGGTTCTGGAAGTAAATTTTCCATAATTTTTTCCCATGGACTTTTCAAAAAAATTAAAATATTAAAAGTGCACTGTGTAACTTTTTTGGTTTGGGTGGTTTGTCACTTGCTTGTTTTTATGGATATGTCAATTCTCTGTTTGGAATGTTGCACAGTATGACATTAAACAGATCTACTTTACATTTATTTAGTTACAGGTGGTTTTACGGCTCAAAAATACCTAGAAAAACAGGCATTCTGACTGTGAGTGGGGTCGCCTCTCCACAGATCTGACCTGTAACTTGGTCTGGTTTGGTCTCCATGCTGATAGAAAGGTTTAATACCATACTGTGAAACATTCCAGACAAAGCAATAACATCTCCATGGAGAAAAGCTTTTGACGGACCCTCCACCAGAAAAGTTACACAATGCACCTTTAAGAGTCCAAAGGCTAATATGCATTACACAGTTGTTGTAAACCCAAAAAGCACATTTAGAATTCAAGATTCTGCAAAATGTTTTAATAATTTAGCTGTTTATAACCTTTCAGAAACAGATTTAAATGTGGATTGTGTAACTTTTCTGGTGGAGAGTCCGTCAAATGCTTGTCTGTTACAGCTTTGCCTGGAATGTTTAACAGAATTTCTCCTTTCTTTCATCATGGAGACCAAACCAGACCAAGTTACAGGTCAGATCCGTGGAGACCCCATTCACAGTCAGAATGTCTGTTTTTCTAGGTATTTTTGAGCTATAAAACCACCTGTAATTGAATAAATGTGAGGTAGAACTGTTTAATGTCATACTGTGGAGCATTCTAGAGAAAAAATACGTGTGAAAATGTGTGAATAAAAGAAAACACAACTCCAGATATGTTTTTTGATGAGAAAACAACATTATAACAGATGAGAAAACTGTGTAATATGGGCCCTTTAAATACATTATAAAACAGCATTCATTTCTGTGGCTCACACGTTTTATTCCCACTGCATTCATATATACTATAGCATGGGCGGCTAATGCTGATTGACAGATAAGCAGAAGCCAGAGGCAAAGACAGAAAATGTAATCTCACAAGGATTTTCCCACAGATTTCAGAGTAATGTTATGCTAACTGAACACAGCTTTTTAGAATTATCAATATTGGATTTGGGAAGCTAGATCTGAGATGAGATATTTAAAGCAGTTGCCTCACAGCGAGAAGGTCCCCTGTTGGATTCTCTGCATATTTCCTCTGTGTGAAACCTATAACAGTAGGCTAATTCTCAAGATAGGTATTCAACCCCAAGTCCTGATAAGATCCAGCTTTAAGATCTGGAGAACTGTCCCTGCCAGACAAAGCAATAACATCTTCATGGAGGCTAGCATGTGGCAGACCCATCCTCAGAAAAGTTACATGGTGCAGCTTTAAAGGTCTTATATTATGCAAAATTCACTCTTGGGAGCTTTAAGCCATGTTATAATGTTATTACCTCATCAAAAATACACCTGGAGTTAGGGCTGGGCGATATGGGAAAAAAAAGAATCACATTTTTTTCCCCTATATTGATTGATCTCAATTTTCGATTTGATCTTCTTCCATCTTATTAAAACATAGACATGTGGACAGAGCAGAGAGTAAGGATCATTACAGTTTTTATTTCGTGTTGATAGGACCAATAATTCCAGAGAAATTCACATTTAAAAGGTTGGAATGAGCTTGTACAATACATTAAACCTAAAAGCATGCGCGCGTTACCGTTATCAACAGAAACACGTGCAATGTCCGTGTGCTAAATGAGTTCTTCACTCATAAACGGTGAGAAAACAGTTGTTAACTTTCCGTAACTTGGATTATAAAGATAAGAAGCACCAGAGGAGAGAAAGAGGAGAAAAGGTGAAGAGCTGTGGCTGGATCAGAGAGGGACAGAATGGACTTTTAGTCAAATTGTGCAGATTTAAGTCAAAACTTGTGAACTTTTGAACACCTGAGGAGACATAGAGACACGCTGTAGCCCAGGCTGCTTTTTCCTCAACAAGAGAGTGTAAATCCTTTGATTTTTGGCACAGCCCTACCTGGAGTTGTGTTTTGTTTCATTCATCAAGTTAACAGCTGCCTTCTACCTTTAGTTCAATAGAGAGTGGGAATTCCAGAGCTGAAATCATCCAAATGATTCTAGTGACGATGTACAGAGTTTGAAAACAAAGTGGAGCACATGACATCACAAAGTGGAACAGAGTCTTTTCTTTTTGAGAGAAGAGCTCAAACAACTCAAACAAAACACAACTCCAGATATGTTTATGATGAGGAAACATTATAACATACATCAGAAAATAGCATAATACGGACCCTTAAGAAATTAATGAACACGGTTTTCTTGGAGCTGGTTCACAATTTGGATTATAATAAATAATAAAATGATACAAAATAATTATTGTATTACTTTGAAGCGCTAAATGTCATTTGCTTCTTCTGAAAAACACACTTCATTACAGTTGGTTAAATAATCCACCAATAGGAGTTTTTTTTCCATCTATTTGAGCAGAATGTGTCTTGCCCCAGTACAGATATATTGTATAAACAGCTCTTGTGGTCAAAACATATCTGCTGGGTGTTTTCTGCATGTTTTCACAAATCGTTTTACTGTCAAATAATCGGGAAATAAACTCAAGAATAACTTTGGAGCACTGCAAATCATTTAAAATGAACTAGTTCTGATTTTCACGTTTTTAAGACTATCAGAATCAGGCCTTTTTTTTTTTTTGGTGAAATGTGTGTTTTTTATCACCATTACCCTGCCCTATTTCAACCCAGGATTTCTAGAGTTAAAACTTGAACTAAACCAAGTCTGAACCAGGACTAATGAAGCTCTTAACCAGGTCTAGACTAGAACGAAATCAAACTTTCAACATTTAAGAACCACAGATGTCTTTGAGCTGCTGCTGTTGAGTCTGTTACACAACGTCTCTCTCATCTTCCATTACACCACACATAAATAATGCGTTTGCCTTAACCCTTTTATATCCCGCAGTTTCACAATATCAGACATTTTTGTCATTCCATCAAATTTAATATTTTGGAGATGGAAATAAGAAACATATGGACTACTTTTACACATGTGACTCATAATTTCACACACAAACCGTCAGTTGTACAATGTATTAACAGTATAACAATTGAAATATAAAGTCATATTTTGAAAGATCAGCATTGGTGCTTCTATTTAAACCACACCTTTTTTTTTGTTTTAAAAAACTGTTACCCCATGGTTTAGGTTCTGTGTGTATGTCATGTGATTCTTATATGAGTCTGTTCTATTATGGTGTTTTCTTAAATGTTAAAGCTACTCTATGTAACTTTTCTGGCTGGGCTTTCACCATCTGACATTAAGCTTGACTATAACTGAATTAACGCACTATAGATGTTTTATTGGTAAAAATGAGCTTGATAGACTCACATTCCTGCTATAAGTCGGGTCACCTCTCCACAGATCTGACCTGTAACTTGACTTGGTTGCGTCACATGCTTGTCTCCATGAGATAAACGCATTGTGATTTCTTGCAAAACAATAACATCAATGAGATAAGCGGGCGGCATACCATCCACAGGAAAAGTGACATAATACAGCTTTAACATCCCTTACTGTGTTTTAAAATGTAATAACTAAAAACAAAAACTTTATCAATAAATAAATGTAATGCTGCAAATGCAACTGAAATATTAAAAAGAAGTCTGTGGCATATTTTTCTCCAAATCCTTGAGCTTTGTATAGCACAGAAGGGCTGTCCACTGTGGTTGGTGTGACTGGTGTTTGTATGTTTTTCCTGTGATTTGAGCCTCTCCTCTGCTGCTCTGTGGAATCAGGAAGTGCTTCAGGGTCACTGGGGTCAGGTCCTCTCATATGCACCAAGCGGCAGGAGGAAAATACTCACTTAGACTTGGACTATGTCAACATCAATATTGTACCTCAGGATTTGGGTTAAGAACAGGGCTTCTCCCCTGTGATCATTGCTTTGTACATGCATTTACTGTAATTATTTAAAATGCAGTATGTAACCTTCACCTCACGTCACCATGGAAATAGAAATAGAAAACCATATCGGAACATTCTCCTTAGAGACAGATACATTTTATATGACAGTGTGAAAGATTATCGTCAAAGGAACAACATTTCTGTGGAAACAAGCAGGAGGGCCAAATAGGAGTCAGGGTTGTGGAGATGCAAGCTTGCGCACAATAAGGACACAGTTTTTTCAGTGCCATAAACGCAACCAATATTCAGTCTGTTTTTGTGGCTAAAAAGTTACATACTGTGGCTTTAGCATAAAATTACAACAACACAATGCAGAATATGTGTGATTCCTATAATATAGTTCCCATGTTTCGTTGTATTTTGTAGGATTTGCAAAGTGAACCAATGCATTTTTTAATTATAATTTTCTACTCAGTGATCTCAGTTCAAAATGTTATTCTTGATCAAAATAAATTAATACAAAGTGTCGATAAAAAATAAGAGACAGCTCATCTCCATCATCTCCAACACAGCACACCATAGGAAAACCTAGCTTGACCTTTGACCCATTTCCTGTATAAAATCTCGTTTTCCCTTCTATACTTTCTTGGCCTTATCTCACTGTTGTTATTTCTTCCGAGTGACTTCCTGTTTAAGCCCCGCCCCCTTCCCGTCTCCGCTCCTCTTGTGGTCTGGCATTTCTCCGCTCCACATTCCAGCTGTGAGGGAGGGACCAGCCTCCTTGAATTCTTTATGTGTAACCTTTCAAATACTGGTCATGAATCTCCTGCCAGTTATTTAAAGGCACTCTGTGTAACATTTCCTGCTTGTCTCCATGGAAATGTTATTGCTTTGCCTGGAATGTTCCATGGTATGACTTTAAAAACATTTACATTTAGCATTTATTCATTATGGATGTTACTGTTGCTCAAAAATACAATAATTCCTTCTGTGAATAGGGGCGACTCTCCACAGATCTGAATTGTAATGTAGCGTAGTGCTGTAACCTGCTTGTCTCCCTTGTGATAGTTACGTTTAATGTATACTGTGGAACATTCTAGACAAAGCAATGACATTTCCATGGAGACATCAGGTGGTTTTGCTGTCCATATTTCAGTCCTCTCTCTATCGTGATTGCTTCTGGACATGTTAAAATATGAACTTTGAACAGAATGTAACTTCATATTTTCCCCTGCAATAATGCATCAAAATCACAATACATATTAATAAAAAACTTAAATAATCGTTTTAAAAAGAGACGAGTGCAGATAAAGTCCTTTGTCCTATGCACAGTCACACTTGGGCTCTGGGAGTTATAATATCAATTTATTTATAATATTCATGTTAAAATAATAATAAGCCATAGCAAGTAGACATTTTAAATAAAACCAGGAGTATTAACATTTGAGAAAAGACTGAAACATTAAACATTAAAGATATTATGCGTGAAATGTTCCGCAGTGGCTTGTCTATCTCCACAGAGACAGTCAGGTTCCCCCACCAGACCAAGTTACGAATGCATATGTATTTCTGAGCAATAAAAACACATGTGATTGAATAAATGCAAGATGGATTTAATGCCATACTCTGGAACATTACAGGCAAAGCACTAACAGATCTTCATAGATAAAAGCAAGTTACATAGCGCACCTTTAACTACAAAACTAAAAAATAGAATCCCATGCATTTCAGAACATGTTTATAGAGCTCTGAACTACAGGGTTTAATAGCAGGTTTTTATATAAAATCCCACAGAGACAGGATATGTGTTTTTGTAGAGGTCATTATATTACCTAAGTAATTGCTCTCTGTTTGATTTGCTAATTGCGTTTAATCTCTCAGCCTTAGATTCTACTGTGGTAAGCGTTTCTGTCAGTGGAGCTTTTCTGAGCGAGGGTATTGATTTCTGTGAGACGGAAGTCATTTTAAGTGATTGGTTTGTACAAGCATTCTGTTAATCTACCTAAATAAGGATTATTTTCATTTTAGAGTTTGCACTTGGTGTCAGTGAAGCTATCTGTAAGCATAAATAAATACAATCATAATGAATTTGTCTGAGTACATGTTCCAGGTTTATGTACATGACCAAACAACAGGTTTAGTGGCGTTAAAGGCCCTTCATTGCCACTTGCGGGTGTAACTGGCTCTTTTTGTGACAGATACCAGCTGTTAAGAGTTGGACTGGCGTTTTCCAGTGTTCTGTAACAGTTTGGTGAAATGTTTGGCCCGTAATACTCGTTTTAGCCATATTTGCAGATACTGATATTTAGGTTTTAATATCCATAATGAAGGTCTCAAATTTATCTTAAAGGTGCACTATGTCACTTTTTGGTTGGGGTCTGTCACCTTCTTGTTTCTATGGATATGCCACTGCTGTACCTGGAATGTTCCACAGTATGACATTAAGTAGCTCTACCTTACATTTATTCAGTTACAGGTGGCTTTATAGCTCAACAATACCTAGAAAAACAGGCATTCTGACTGTGAGCGGGGTCGCCTCTCCTCAGATCTGACCTGTAACTTGGTCTGGTTTGGTCTCCATGAAGATAGAAAGGTTTAATACCATACTGTGAAACATTCCAGACAAAACATTTGACGGACCCTCCACTAGAAAAGTTACACAATGCCCCTTTAAGTTGAAGTTACTATCACAAATGAACTTCTCACTTTTGTAAAAATAATAACAAAATGTATTTATTTGGTATAAAATAATGTGTTACATGTAAAAATACAGCCATATAATGCTCTTCTGGTTCCATTTTGACTCATTAGTCTGTTCAAAAAGAGCACACGGACAATGGGTCAGTGCAAAAAATATCAGTATCGATTATCGATATCGAGCAGGCCATCAGTATTAGTGAATCGTGTAGATATTGGCCGATACCAATACTGGAACCGATATATGGAGATTATATCTCCACAGTATCACAAGGGAGACAATTATAGGCTACATTACAGGTCAGATCTGTGGAGAGGCAACCCTATTCACAGAGAATTATTGTATTTTTGATCAACACCTGTAGTGAATAAATGTTAGATGGATGTGTTTAATGTCATACCATGCAACATTTCTGGCAAAGCAATAACATCTCCATGGAGACTAACAGGTGATGGACCCTCCACCAGAAAAGTTGCGCATTGCACTTTTAACACCAATGCTGATTTGTGATTTTCAGTGCTCTATATAGCCTATAGTAGATTCTCTATATAGAACTAGAGCAGTGTGTCTGGCCAATGCATTATATTATTGAACTGTTTCCAAATAGTTTGCATAGCTCAAATGAACACAATTTTCCAACAAGTGTGAAGGGAAAAGGCTCTGTTTCATTGACTTTGTGTTTTCTCTGAGGCACTGCTGTAAATGTCAGCAGCAGCTTTGTGTGAGCTCCCATTGTATGAGTCAGCACAAGCACTCTCCACTCAGACAAACTCACCCACAAAGAGAAAGAGATGGGACGACAGCATCTACTACATGTATTTCAGATTGGACACACCGCTAGTTTAAACTCCTATATTACTCACAATTGACTCTTGTGAGCTTTAAGCCGTGTTATAATGTTATTACCTCCTCAAGAACAGCCCTGGAGTTGTGTTTTGTTTCATTCACACATGTTTGAGTAATCCTTTATTATTAGTCTGTTTACATCTCCAAAGCTCAAAATGCTCTGTTCCATGAAGTGGTAGTTTTCAAGTTAACAGATACGTTTTACCTTTAGACACTGGTAGAACAAGGACTGAAATCATCCATATGACTCTAGTGAAGGTGTATGGAGTTTAAAAACACAATGTAGCACTTCTTGTGTTACCACATGACATGATAAGGTGGAACAGTGTTGTTGTTTTTTTTATTATTATTTTGAGAGAAGAACTCAGCCAAAATATGAAGGGTTTGTGTGTTAAACATGTGTGAATGAAACAAAACACAACTCCAGATATGTTTATGATGAGGAAACAACATTAGAACACAGAAAATAGCGTGCAGGCCATTTAAGTACAGTCCCTGACAAAAGTCTTGTCGCTTATCCATTTTGTAGAAACAAAAGCTTATAACCTGACTTTAAATGAATCGATTGGTTTTAGAAATGTCTCATATGAAAGCTAAAACCCTCCCAAATTATGCTCAATATACTAAAATAAATTTGCTTCACTGAAGAAAGATTGATCATTTAATGAACACAGAAAGGTCAGATTTTGGCAAGACAAAAGTCTTGTCGCCTACAGAAAATTGAACAAATAATTTACTTCAAATACAAAAATATGTTGCATAACGTCAGTGAATTAAGTAGTGGTGCTGTGAGATCCATATTTAATATCTTGTATGACTTCCATGAGCTTGAAGGACTGCATCCATGCGGTTCGACAATGATTCATACAATTTGTTGATGAAGTCATCAGGAATACAAAGAAAGCAGTCTTACATGCCTCCCAGAGTTCATCAAGATTCTTTGGTTTTGCCTTCCATGCTTCCTCTTTCATTCTACCCCAGACATGCTCAATGATGTTCATGTCTGGTGACTGGGCTGGCCAGTCCTGGAGCACCTTGATCTTCTTCGCCTTGAGAAACTTTGATGTAGAGATAGAAGTATGCGATGGAGCACCATCCTGCTGCAAAATTTGACCCCTTTTATGGTTGGGAATGTAAGAGGTAGCTAATACTTCTTGATATTTTAGGCTATTGATATTGCCTTCCACCCTGCAAATGTCTCGCACACCCCCATACTGGATGTAACCCCAGACCATGATTTTTCCGCCACCAAACTTAACTGTTTTCTGGGTGAATCTTGGATCCATGCGGGCTCCAGTAGGTCTCCTGCAATATTTGCGGTGGCTGTGATGTAATTTAACCGAGGATTCATCTGAGAAATCCACCTTCTGCCACTTTTCCAGTGTCCATCCTTTTAGCAGGCTGTGGGCCTTGGCAAATGCCACACGGTTTTTTGATTGCCTTTTGTTTAGTGCTGGTTTCTGTGCACTGATTCGACCATGGAGGCCATTTCGAGACAGATTTCTACAAACTGTTGTGGTTGACACAGGGACTTGAGGTGACCAGGCCTGGTGGAGCTCTGCTGCAGTGGAAAAGGGGCTGGCCTTGGATTTTCGAATCAACAAACGGTCCTCCCGAGCAGTTGTCTTGCGGGGTCTGCCGGACCTGGGCTTGTCAAAAACATCTCCAGTCTTTTCAGATCTTTTTCTTTTTCTTTGTACTTGACGCTGAGACACATTGAAGGTGTCAGCCACCTCAGCAGTGGATCTGGTCTTCAGCCTCTTGATAATTAACGCTTTGGTCTCAGGGTGGATCTTAGGCATGTTGTCAGAGGTCAGGTTGCAGTTGATGTGAAGGTCTGGTGTGCTGGGGTTCTTTTTATACACACCCACTAATTGATTGATCAGTAACTGATCACAGGTGAGGCTGTAATCTAGGATTGGGTGCATCATATGACAAGGCGACAAGACTTTTGTCTTGCCAAAATCTGACCTTTCTGTGTTCATTAAATGATCAATCTTTCTTCAGTGAAGCAAATTTATTTTAGTATATTGAGCATAATTTGGGAGGGTTTTAGCTTTCATATGAGACATTTCTAAAACCAATCGATTAATTTAAAGTCAGGTTATAAGCTTTTGTTTCTACAAAATGGATAAGCGACAAGACTTTTGTCAGGGACTGTATAATTAAGTGATTCTGATTAAACATATTATATTTATTTAATATGATTTAAGAGTACAAGTGTTTTTTCCACCCTGCCTTTAGTCATCTGTGTTGTTGACCTGTTATTTCTGGGTATATTTAGCACATTTTCGAAGCCCGGAGGCCACATAGACACATGTTTTGAGTCAGTCTCTTCCTCTCAGACTTCATTACACAGGGAGCAAATACACAACCACACTGAACACGTCACTCTGCAGCAGCCTGTGTCAATGTGAAGAGACAGGGCTTATCAAACTAGGGTGCAGGTCACATTGGTCGCACATGGGAGAGTCTAATGTGTTTTATCACAGACCCAAGTGCTGTTCACAACATTAACAAGGGCCTTTATTACACCATTTTCTTTTCTATGTTATAATGTTGTTTCCTCGTCACAAACAGACCTGGAGTTGTGTTTTGTTTCATTTACATATGTTTAAGTACACAAACCTGCATATTTAGGCTGAGATCTTCTCTCAAACTGAAAACACTCTGTTCCACCTTGTGATGTCATGTGGTAATACAGGAAGTGCTCAGTGCTGTGATTTTAAGATGACCAATGACCAAAAATAGTACTTTTTACAGCAAATTTTGAAATCTTGACTTTAAGGTGCATTGTGTAATGCTTTTCTCCATGGAGATGTTATTGCTTCGTCAGAAATGTTTCACAGTATGGCATTAAACCCTTCTATCTTCATGGAGGCCAAACCAGACCAAGCTACAGGTCAGATCTGTGGAGAGGCGACCCCGCTCACAGTCAGAATGCCTGTTTTTTGTAGGCATTTTTGAGCTATAAAACCACCTGTAATTGAATAAATATAAAGTTATTAATGTCATACTGTTGAACATTCCAGGCAGTGCAATGACATATCCATAGAAACAAGCAAAAAGTTACAAAGTGCACTTTTAATATAAATGTTCCAAGCCTTATTAAAGCTATTAAAACTCAGTCAAACCTATGTCAGATGCACCATTTTGAAAGAGTCACTTCTTTGTCCTGTACCTGTGGCCCTCTTCTCTGTATAAGTTTCAACGCCTTGGTGAAAAAAGTTTGGACACCCCTGTTTTACCCCATGGAGACAGGATATTTAACTCTCTGCAGGGGTAAAACTTAATTACAGACCTGTTTTGCTAATTTAACTCTAATAATGACACATTGTATTCTCTTTATCTCCACAGCATCTCCAATGCACCATCCAGGCCCTTCAAGATGAGCTCCGGATCCAGAGAGATCTCAACCAGCTTTTCCAGGGGGACTATTCAGAGCCCGGTCGCCTCGGTAACCCTCTGCCGCAGGAAATGACGGAGGAGAACTTCCTGCGTCTGCACAGCGAGTACGAGCGGCAGGCCAAAGAGCTGTACCTGCTCCGCAAAACTCTGGAGGAGATGGAGCTGAGGATAGACACGCAGAAGCACACGCTAACAGCCAGGTAATGCTCACGACTAAGTGACGCTAACTTTAAAGGTGCACTGTGTACCCTTTCTGGAGGAGGGTCTGCTACCTGCTTGTCTCCATGGAGATGTTATTACTTTGCGTGGAATGTTACACAGTATGGCATTAAAATCCATGGGAAGAATTAAGAGACACCACATGGCCAAGTTACAGAACTGAGAAATACAACATGGTTTTTAAGATTTTTCAACAATAAAGACACTTGTAGTTAAATAAATGAAATAAAAATGTTTAATGTCATACTACAGAACATTCAAGTCTACGCAATAAGAAAATTTACATAGTACACCAACCCATATTTGGGGTTAATTGTCTCAAAAACAAATAAAAGTAGTACTCAAAAACGTAGTCAATGCACTTTACATTGCATTATTCATTCACTCATCCTTGGTGCTGGAATTTTTTTTGGATGTGAACCATTATTAAGCAATATCCACGAACAAACCTTTTTATCCAGTCCCAGAAGTTGTTGGGTGGGAACCATTTGGAAACAACTTCTCAACAACTCACTCACAGTTCAAACTGAGTACAACCCCATTTTCAGTATAATGCACCCCTTATTGTCTGAATAAGTTTGACACATTCCTTTTGGGTTTTTTGGGTTTTTTTCAGGGATGAGTCGATAAAGAAACTGTTGGAGATGCTGCAGAGTAAAGGTCTGTCGGCGCGTCAGACGGAGGAGGACCATGAGAGGACCAGACGCCTGGCAGACGCAGAGATGACCATCCACCAACTGGAGGGGCTCCTGGAGCAGAGGGACAAGGAGATGCTGCAGCTCAGAGAGGTACAATAACACAGAGAAACAGATGAATGCATACATAGATTTGATGCCACAATAATAAAAAAGCAATTATTTTTTAGACATTGGGTTGAAAACAAAGCCTTAATAGTTGATTTTAAAATATCATGTATATTGCACTAATTCTGATATGAATAAAATATTTTTCAGTATCGGTACGTATATATCTATACACAATATCTGTCTATACACTGTTTTGACAACCCTAACTGGCAATCCTAAACACACACACATACAGCATCACACATGTACAACACAACCACACACCTCAACAAAGCATTAGATATTACAAAATCATGAATTTGCTTCATCAAATACGTATTAACCTGCCATTTCTACGTTTCACTATAAACAGTTCATACCTAACAAAAAATACAATAAACCAGTGTTACACATTTCACAGTGTGTTGTATTGCACACTTAGATACAATTTTGTAGGAACTGTCACCTATTTATTATTAGCATTCCACAGATTTACATTTATAAAGTCTGTAATGGGCACTTTTTTTTTATTTTTATTAGTGTGGCCCACCAAGATGATTTGTACCCAGGGTCCAGAATTTGGTCCTACACCCCTGCCCAGAGTGGTCAAGTGATGTTACTGTGACCGCTCTGCATTCTTCTAAAAAACTGTGCTGAGTATTGTAACGATATCGAGCTATTTTAGGATGCATTTTTTATGCTGCAAGTAAAACATTTTAGGTCATAAGACATTTTCCTTGAGGCTCTTCTGGTGATCCTCATGAGATCTGTGGCTGTGGGAATCAGCACTAAAACAGATGTGGCCCTACACAAATCATATCCTCTCTTTACCATCCTCAGGAACTCATTTCAAGTAATTATGTAATAAACTCACTCCCAACAAAGTGTGTAAAAAGGAAAGAAGCATACATTTAGCTTAATCGGGAACACCCTCTAGTGGAGAACAGGTGTAAGTGTGAGTAGATGTAGTCTAACATACACAGACTGACAATATAGCTTACACTAGTAGATTCAAACACAAAATAACACTCAAATTGAACAATGTGTGAATGCAAATGAGTGCCAATGCCCGTTTAAGTCACACAAATTTGAAACAATTATAAAAAACTATATAAGTACTAATTATAAAAACAAAAAACACAGTAACAATAAGGGAAGCTGGATGCATTATGCAAATTTTAAATGGCAAGAGTGTGAGTGAGACCTAAATAACTGACGTAATTATCCTCTAATTTTTTGGATTCCTGTTGCTTCTTGTTGCATCAGTTCATTTCCCCGTAACCATGTTTATGAAGCTCTGCGAAGGCTTATTAACGCTAATTTATGGTAGCAGTAAAGTGGAGAATTGGAATTTGAAACACCATTTTTTCAAGGATTACAATTAAAGTAGAAACCTGCTTGAGAAATTGGACTAATTGTTTGACAATGCTAAAAATACAATAGTAGAGTGCTATAGTATAGTATAATAATATATACATCAGAAAATTGGTAATATGGGCCCTTAAATATACTTTATTGTTTATTATTTAGTATTTGCAGATTATGATTATTATGGTAGTGTATACAACAGGACTAGTGACCAAGGTACACAGTGATTTTTGTTTTATCTTAATAGACCCAGTAATTACATAGATTTTATTCTGCGTACATGTTTAAAGATTACAATTTTATCAGCAACTCTTATATTAAAGGTGCATTGTGTAACTTTTCTGGTGGAGGGTCCCTCAAATGCTTTTTTCCATGGAGATGTCATTGCTTTGTCTGGAATGTTTCACAGTATGGCATTAAACCTTTCTATCTTCATGGAGACCAAACCAGACCAAGTTACAGGTCAGATCTGTGGAGAGGCAACGCCACTCACAGTCAGAACGCCTGTTTTTCTAGGTATTTTTGAGCTATAAAACCACCTGTAATTGAATAAATGTAAGTAAAGCTATTTAATGTCATACTGTGGAACATTCCAAGCTGAGCAATGACATATCCATAGAAACAAGCAAAAAAAAAGTTACACAGTGCACCTTTAAATCACAATATTTCTTTCATTGTTCATTATAAATATATATAATGGTTTTTTGTTTTTTTTTTACAGATTGTTGTGAAAATTGTACTATATCCAATAGGACTAGTAACCAAGTGAAACAGTGAGATCTGCCCCTCTGGCTCTGGCTCCATTCACTTACATTTGTCGTATGGTGCATTAGCTGCTTTTGTTGCTACTGTACTGACCATAGAGGAGCAGTGGTGCGTTCACTGACCTCCTCTCTCCTCCTTTCATTTCCTCTTTTTGTCTGCTCCCCTTTTTTTCCTCCTCCCTGTATCTCTCTGCTCTCTCTTCATCATTTGAGTTACGATGCATTCACCAGCAACGAGATCAGTCAGAAATTCCACTGTGGCTTTATTTTAAATTTAAAATAGTATTGCCATTACTTCCTGATTACATAATTGGATGGATTTTATCTGAGAAATATTTTTAAACACATTTTTTTTTTTATAATTTTGAAGGATTAATTCAAATTTATGAGTCATTTTTGCAGAATAAATGTCTTTTGGAATATTTATTTTTGTGGACTTTTCAATGTTTTGCAACTGAAGACATCATGTTTGGAGCTTAATTTTAACTTTTTGTCAGTTATATTTTTGTCAAGTTTTATGTTTTTAACTCAGTATTGTTAACTAATGTATATTATTTTTTATTACGACTTTTATGACTTCAAGCCAAATTGTTTAATTTATTACATAATTGTTATATTTTCATAGTTGTGGAGTTTATTTTTTTTTCTTTTTTTTTTCCTTTTTGCAAGAATTTCAATTTTTCACAATGTGGGATGGAAGAATCGACCCCCGCAGACTCAAATCCAATGCTAGAAAACCTCTCTTCCACCCCTCCGCTGCTATCCCCATCTCTCCCTCTTTCCCTATCTCTCCCTCCATCCCTATCCCCCCTTTCCACGTGTCTCCTCCTTACCATCCCCCACCCCTCTCCCTCTCTCCCTCCGCTCGTCACCCCCCTCTCCGCTCCTCTCCTTCTTTCCCCGTGCACTCTCCTCCCTCCGTCCGCCACAACTGTCCTCCTCACTACCCCTCTTTCGTCGCATCATCCGCCCACCCATCTCTCCATCACTCGCCCTCTTTCCCAGCGCCCACCCCGAGACCTACACCAGCCGTCCAGCCGTCTCGCCACCCCTTCCCCCCTGTTGTGGTGGCGGTCGCTTCTTCAGCGGGTTCGGCAGGTGTGGCAGGTGTGACAGGTGCCCCCCGCCCCTCATCCTCGCCCGCCGTAGCTCACCGCGTGGTTCACTCTCTCTCTCCTGTCTCGTTTGCTGATCATTCTTTATGTAATCCTCAGGAGCTGCACAGGAGATATGAGGCAGCTCCAGAATCCACCAAGACCAAAGCTCTGCAGACCGTCATAGAGATGAAGGTAAAACACTGCTTTAATACTGTTTTCATTCACATAAAGAGCCACTATGGAACTTTTCTCTTTTCTGCTTGTCTTTAGATGTTATTGTTTTGCTTCAAAGGTTTGATAGTGTGGAATTAAAGAGCATGTGACAGGTTTTGATTCTCTAATTGTGTTTTTTTTGGTGGGTTTAATACCTGTTATATATACCTGTTATAAATATAAATTATAGTTTTACCCCAAGTAAGAAACAATTTGTGAAGAAAAGTTGAAAAATTTGTTGAGAAGTATAAGAAATAGAGACTATAACACCTTAATTACATCACACAAGGGAGAATTCTGTCCCAAAGTTTGACACAATTTACATGTAAGGAATACATTTTTCCTGATACCTTTAACATTAATTCAACAACATAAAGGTGTTTTCTTATATTTTTATTTGTCATAATCATAATCTCTGTGTACATTAGAGAGGTTTTGGCCTCCTCTGCTAGGCAAGAGTTATGGAATTCCCTAGTGTGATGTGATTTCCAACTGGGAAATAAAGAGCCTTGCTTTTTGAAAATTTGAATAGACATGTGAATATGTGCATATTTACTAAAATCCATAAGATGTATGCACACACAACAAGTGTTACTGGTTCCTCAGACCTCTCTACTAAATGTTTAAACTTTATTCAAACTTTATTCACAGTCCACCAATCCAGATATGGTACAAAATAGATAGCAGATAAACTGTATGCTTATAAACCAGAGGACCAGAAGCATCTGGTTAAGGTTTGAGCTTGATTTTTACCATGGGTCTTTCTGTTTCCAGGATGCAAAGATCAGCTCTATGGAGCGAGGGATGAGGGAACTGGAGGAGGAGGTGAACATGCTGAAGTCAAACGGAGCTCTGAGCAGTGAAGAGAGAGAAGAAGAGATCAAACAGATGGAGGTGTACAGGTCCCACACCAAGTTCATGAAGAACAAGGTCAGACTCACAAAACACTTCCTATTTATTTAAAAAAAAACTGTGGAAAACTGTACACTATCTGCATTTCTATTCTAAAGAACACTATATTTAATGCTAAAATATTTTCTTTCTTGCTTGTTGGGTGAGCCTTTGGGGGCTCCATACAATGCCTCTGTGCCCCCCCAGGAGGCCCCAGACCCCACTTTGGGAATTACTGGGTTAAGGCATTAATAAAATATTACAGTATTTTTGTAACTTTACAGAAGATACATTCAAATGCATTTATCTTTTCTCTACAATACATACAGTATTTCTGTGACATGTATATATTTAGAGTAGTCTGGTAAAAGCATAATGTAATAGTGTTCTTGTGTGTTATCAAAACTGTTCGGAGGTTGTTTATGCATACAAATATTGGACACCTTTACTGATTGCCGTAGTTACATATGGCCGTACAGTATAGAGAAGAGGGCGGGGCAGTTGATGTTGTGGTCCCGCCCCCTCCTCAGGTTGAGCAGCTGAAGGCGGAGCTGAGTCAGAGCCACTCAGAGAAGGAGGAGCTAAACCAACGAGTGTGTGAACTACAGCGGGAGGTGCCCTCAGTAAGAGTCTGCTCCATGTGCCCTCCGCCTACTCTCTCTCTCCTTTTTCTCTCTCTCTTTCTCCTCCCTTTCTCTCCTTTTTCTCCAGTGCCCTCTCTGCTGTTCAGAGCTGAGGCTCTAGATTCCAGTTGGACCTTTTCAGACAGTATCAACCAGCTACCTACTACTACTGCTACTATTAACAATAAGTGTCATGAGCCCCCTCACAGATAGACAATGTGCAATATGTAACTTTTCGGGTGTATGTATGCCACCTACTTGTCTCCATGGAGATTTGAATGCTTTGCCTTGAACAGTTCCCAATATAGCATTAAATGTATGTATCTTCTTTGGAAATAATACCACCAGGTTAACTTACCTGTGGAGTTATTAACAGTGAAAAGCTGTTCACGTTTATGAAAATAACACTAGATGGATACGCTTAATGTCATACTGTGGAACATTCCTGGCAAAGCTAGAACATCTCCTTAGAGACATGTGGTGGACCCTCCACCTGAAAAGTTACATAGTGCACGTTTAAAATGTAATTCTGCAGTTAGTCAAGCGCTGACCAGGAGCCTTGGTCCGGTTTGTGCTCTGGTCAGCCAGTGCTCATGGGGGACTGGGTCATACTCTAATAACTGTGGCAGAGTAAACTCCAGACCAGGCCTGTAGAACATTTTAAATTCCTCTTGGGATCTGGAGGTAGATGATCTACACGGGCCTGAAGGGGCATCAAGAGTAAAACCTGATCAAAAATCGGAGATTCAGAGGAGAGTAACAGACACAGAGAGGTGATACTGTGTGGAGTGAAATCCGTCATCTCTTAGTTGTTTGTAGCTGTCTGAACTTTTGCCAATAAAATAACAGACTGGACTCTAGCTGCAGAGTGCTGATTTTAACCTACTTGTTTCTCCTCGCATGAGTTTGGTCTGAGGTCTGGGCTTGTGTTTTCAGGAGGCTTTCGTCGTGTGGGACAGTGCTGCTCTGCTGTAGTGGCATCTATAGTAGTTTGACTTGTGCATCCAATATTAACCCTTGCTGTTTATATTAAAGGGACACCAAGCCACCTGCTTGTCTCCATGGCAATGTTATTGCTTTGCTTGGAATATTCCACACCATGGCATTATCTTATCCATTTTAATTTAATACATTTGTTTTAGCATTTGTTTATTGCTAAAAAATACCTTAACAACATGCATTCTTACTGTGAGCAGGGTCTCCTCTCCACAAATCTGACCTGTAACTTGGTCTAGTGGTGTCACCTGCTTGTTTTCCTAGAGATACTGATATATAATTTAATGCCATACGGTGAAATATTTCTGTAACATCTCCATGACACAATCAGGTGTCAGATTGCACCTTTAAATACAAACTGAAGGAAGTCCGGGCATATACCATTTTAATAGCATGTGATTTGCTGTCATATTTCTCTTATTAATTGTTCTTTGTAATAGTGTTTTCTTTTTGTGTGTTGTTCAGATGGAGCAGGCCAAGCAGGACCTGAATCGAAAGGACAGTGAGCTCTTGGCCTTAAGGACCAAACTGGAGACTCTGAACAATCAGTTTTCTGACAGTAAACAACACGTGGATGTGCTCAAAGAGTCTCTCACTGCCAAAGAACAGAGGGCTGCCATCCTACAGACTGAGGTATCATTTCAACTCTGCAATTACCAATCATTAAACAAAAGGTTTAAGAACAAAAGGTAAAAAGTAGCTGTTCACTTGAAAACTGCCGCTTCATGACATCACAAGGTGGAACAGAGCATTTTGAGCTTTGGAGATGTAGACAGACTAATAATAATTACTCAGACATGTGTGAATGAAACAAAACACAACTCCAGGTTTGTTTTTGATGTAGACCTGTGGCGGTAACATATTTTGTATCACGATATATTGTTACAGAGAAATACTGTGTTAAACGATAATACTGAAACTACTTTATGCCACTGACACAATAATAATAATGCAAGATAATCTCACTAAACCATTTTGACATAGATAGTATTATTAAAATGCCTGAGCTGCAACTGATAAATAACAGAATGAACCAATAATTTGCCATAGAAGTTATTTATTCAAATCTTATTGTATTTCAACAGACAAAACCAAAGTCTCTCCACTTTTTCAAAGAAAGTGTACACAAAATAAATATTGAGCCCCAGAATGTATTGTTCCATCTGACAGGGCCATTAAAGGTCCTATATTATGCAAAATTGACTCTTGTTATTAAACCTCGCTCTGTCTTGGGCCAGCTCAGTGATGAAGAGCTGGGACAGAACCACATGAGCCTATAGGGGGCGCTGTGCAAACCATAGACTGTAGGAATGGAAGGCTTCATAATGGGAGTATTGAGCGTGACACGTCATTGTAATTTCATCAAAAAACAAGACAGACTTTTAATCAGATCAGCAAAAATGTTTAAAAAGTCAAATTTATTACTCTCAAATCTGAACTCTGCTCCAAAACACATGCTTTTGCTTAATTTGAAATAATTGGATCTCGATTTGATTAAAATTTGATTAATTGCACAAATGTCGTCCAACAATTCTCTAAAACGGCATCACAAAGTTACTCACATCACCACAAATTTGATGATAGGCACCAATATTCGAAACATATACTTACTTAATTTTACATTGGAAATCTTGTTTTGTTTTGATTTAACTTTTAACGGTCCACTGTGAAACTTTTTGTTGGGGATCCGTCACCTGCTTGCCTGGAATGTCCCACAGTATGACATTAAACAGCTCTACTTTACATTTATTCAATTACTGTGAAACATTCTGGACAAAGCAATAACCTCTCCACCAGAAAAGTTACTCAATGCACCTTTAGCTTTTCAGAAATAATAAATCTGTCCACTGCTGATCTGACTGTCTCCCCCTGTTGGCAGGTGGATGCGCTGCGTCTGCGTCTGGAGGAGAAAGAGTCTCTTCTGTCCAAAAAGACACAGCAGATTTCGGAGCTGACTGATGAGAAGAGCACTCAGGCCGGAGAGATCAGTGACCTGAAGGACATGCTGGACGTCAAGGAGCGCAAGGTCTCTGTGCTGCAGAAGAAGGTAAAGTACACATATACACTCATCGGCCACTATATTACCTACACCTTGCTAGTACCGGGTTGGACCCCCGTTTGCCTTCAGAACTGCCTTAATCCTTCGTGGCATAGATTCAACAAGGTACTGGACACATTCCTCAGAGAGTTTGGTCCATATTGAGATGATAGCATCACGCAGTTGCTGCAGATTTGTCGGCTGCACATCCATGATGTGAATCTCCCATTCCACCACATCCTAAAGGTGCTCTATTGGACTGAGATCTGGTGACTGTGGAGGCCATTTGAGTACAGTGAACTCATTGTCATGTTCAAGAAACCAGTCTGAGATGATTTGCGCTTTATGACATGGCGCGTTATCCTGCTGGAAGTAGCCATCAGAAGATGGGTACACTGTGGTCATAAAGGGATGGACATGGTCAGCAACAATACTCAGGTAAGCTGTGACGTTGACGCGCTGATGACAGGAGTGGCACCCGGTGTGGTCTTCTGCTGCTGTAGCCCATCCACCTCAAGGTTCGACGTGTTGTGCGTTCAGAGATGCTCTTCGGCATACCTCGATTGTAACGAGTGGTTATTTAAGTTACTGTTGCCTTTCTATCAGCTCAAACCAGTCTGGCCATTCTCCTCTGACCTCTGGTATCAACAAGGCATTTGCACCCACAGAACTGCTGCTCACTGGATATTTTCTCTTTTTCGGACCATTCTCTGTAAACCCTAGAGATGGTTGTGCGTAAAAATCCCAGTAGATCAGCAGTTTCTGAAATACTCAGACCAGCCCGTCTGGCACCAACAACCATGCCACGTTCAAAGTCACTTAAATCACCTTTCTCCCCATTCTCATGCTCGGTTTGAATTGCAGCAGATCGTCTTGACCATGTCTACATGCCTAAATGCATTGAGTTGCTGCCATGTGATTGGCTGATTAAAAATTTGCGTTAATGAGCAGTTGGACAGATGTACCTAATAAAGTGGTCGGTGAGTATACATACAGCATGTTTAATCTATGGCAGTGGTTCTCAAACTGTGGTGCGCGTGATACAGCTGGGACAGGAAGTTATTCAGCTTTCAAGAGTCTATTACACTCTTCTTATTCAGTCTTAAAGGTGCACTATGTAACTTTTGGGTTGGGGGTTGGTCTCCTGCTTGTTTCTATGGATATATCATTGCTCTGCCCAGAATGTTCCACAGTATGACATTAAACAGCTCTACTTTACATTTATTAAATTACAGGTGATTTTATTGCTCAAAAATGCCAAGAAAACAGGCATTCTCCTGTTAGTGGAGTTGCCTCTCCACAGATCTGATCTGTAAGATAGGTAGGTTTAATACCATACAGTGAAACATTACAGACTAAGTAAAAACATCTCCATGGAGAAAAGCATTTAACGGACCCTCCACCAGAAAAATTACACAGTGCATCTTTAAATGGGTCAAATGAGCCTGCTGTGCATCTGTATCAGCATCTAATAATAAAGCAGGGTAATTAACAAGATTTTAACAGTTGCAAACTTGGAAGAGGCGCAGTTGAGTTGTTGTTAGCAGTGGCGTGGCTCCCAAACTCCATTTTGGACCTTCAAAGTTAAACTCAGTTGTCAGTTGCCCTGGGGTAGACTGACTGAAGCAATACTGCCAGTCTGTGCCACCGGCCCCTCTGACCACCACCAATCACACAGTCCACTTTTATACTAGGCAAAATGGGTGTGTGGTTGTGTCTTGCCTAAGGACACAACCACACAACTTGGTCAGAGCAGGAATTGATCCTCCAACATTTGGGATGGGGGACCACTGCATAGAGGTGCGCGATATATCGATTAAATCGATTAATTCGAATTTACAGTTCAGAACGATGTGTTTTTATGAAAATCGATTTTTTTTATTATTAGTATTATTTTTTACACGCGAGCGTCGAAAGCGGAACTAATGCGCTGCAGCGCTCTACACGGGTAAGTTAGCGGGGCGCGGAGCGGAGGAGGTGTCGTATTTTTCTGCTACGACTGACCTGTGGTCCAGCCGAACGATGCAGCCCTACTTGAGTTTAACGGTACATTTTGTTAATAGTAGCTGTGCGATGCGAAGCGTTTGTCTGCAAACAGTGTATTTTCCCGAGGATCACAATGGGGGATTAATCGTGCAAGGATTGAAAGATGCTTTCACTTCGTGGAAACTTGCAGAAGACCGACTCATCTGCATGACAACAGACAGCGGCAGCAATATGATCAAAACTTTCTAAAAGTAGCAAAAGGAGAAATTGATTTGTCAACTGGACAGAGTTTATTTGGTTAAATACGTTTCTCAGCTCATCCAAGCTGCTTCTTCAGTTCTGGTCAGATGCTGGCGGACACTGCTTTATATCTGCTTGAAGGGAGGAGCTTAATTACAATGAAAATTACTCTGAGACAACACATATTTATTTACAGTTTCTGTTAGTCAGGTGAGTCTATTCAATATGGAGTGGGAGTGGGGGAGTAGTTAGCATATCCATTCAGGGCCATGATGGGTGTTTTCACACCTCTGGACATGTCCTTTCTAAAAGTGTTTACAATGGCCTGGTCTGCCATTTCACTTACAAGTATGTTTTTTGCTTGTCAGATTGCACTTTAATCCTAAATTTAAAAAAAAGAATAAAGTTAAAACTTGTTTTGAGCCATTTATTTGTCATCTGTTATTTGTTTTTGAGTAGGGCAGAGAAAAATCGATTAAAATCGGAAATCGGATTTTTTGTAAAAAAATCGGAGATTTTATTTTTAGGCCATATCGCCCAGCTCTACCACTGCACTAACCAGTGGCTTACTTAAGCTTAAATTAAAATTTTAGCAAATGTTTGTACTTTTGCATGAATTGCTGATTCTGCCATGCACACGTTGGCCACTAGATGGAGCTGTAAGACTGTGCTTGTGTCTAGCTTGTGGATAGGATGAGACAGACAAGTACTTTGTATTATGTAAAGTTGCATTTAAATATGTGTCTGAGTGGTGCCTGTTTTGCTTTGTGAAAAAAGTCAAACTGTATTGTTGCGTCAGTCATGCTAAAGGTGTTAATAAATCTGATGACAAAATATTATGATTCAAACCTTCAAAATCCCCCGTATGAACAATCGTAAAGGGAAAGACTGCAGTTAGTTCAGTGATGCATTCTCCTCCGCTGAGTTCATATATTCCAGTTTCCATATCTCTCTGGATTTTTATGCATAAATCTTACAAAGATGTTCACACACACAATGCTTTTTCAGTTTCTGTTATAACTGTTGCTGTTCAAAAGATGTGTTATATAGCAAAATATGACTAAAATTGAAAGAAGCCTGGTCAGTTCTTCTTTGTCTCCTCCAAATTCACAGCTGTCATTCTGAAAGAGGTTAAAAGTGGCAAGCGTACAGGGCTAGTGTGTAACTGAACGTGACAATGAGTGTGCAGACAGAGAAGGAGAGAAAGAAAGAGAGAGAGAGAGGAGGAAGAGGAGGGAGAGAAAGAGAGAAGGGGAAAAGAGGAGGGTGAAGAAGAGAGGAGGGAGTGGAGGAGAGAGAGTGGAGGAGGAGGAGAAAAAGAGAGGAGAGAGAAAGCAGAGGAGAGGATCCGTGTCTCATCTCTCTTTCCTCGCTTCCTTCTCCTTGATTCCTCTCGTCGATTCTGCAGGAAATGGGTGAGGAAGTCCCGCCCACAGAGGAGACACAGCGAAGAGAGGATATAAACTCCTGAATGAGAGCAATAAAGTTTGATTCTTTTATCTGATGTCTGCTCCTGAAGCGTCACGTTTACTCCTTCTTTCTGTGGTTTTCTCTGGGACATCACTGAACATGACACATTTGATTGACAGCTGAAAAACGGAGGATCGAGGAGAGGAATCAAGGAGAAGGAAGTGAGGAAAGAGAAACAAGACGCGGCCAGAGAGAGCGTAAGAGGAAAAGAGGAAGGGAGGAGAGAAAGGGAGGAGGGAGAAGTGTTTGAATTCAGTGTATACTAATGACCATGGCCTGTTCAATAAGTGATGACCTCTGCAGCCTTCAAATAGAATAGACTCTGTTCTGTCTGAGAGGAAGGCCCCCTCTTTAAACCACTGTCTGCAATTCCATATAAGCATTTTAACATACACAGTATTCCAATTTGACCAAAACATGCTTTTAATTATCATTTTTTAAAGTTGTTTCTCTCAATTTTTACTATCACCTACAGCGAGGTGATGTTGTGCTATTTTCTGATCAATGTTATAATGTTTCCTCACCACAAACAGACCTGGAGTTGTGTTTTGTTTCATTCACACGTTTAACACACAAACCCCGCAGATTTAGGCTGAGTTCCTCTCTCAAACTGAAAATAATCTGTTCCACCTTGTGATTTCATGTCGTAGTACAAGAAATGCTCCACTGTGTTTTTAAACACAGTGCACCTTCACTAGAATCATTTGGATAATATCAGCCCTGGATGTTCCAATCTATACTGAACAAAAGATAAAAGGTAATTGTTAACTGTAACTGTTAGCACTTCATGACATCACAAAGTGGAACAGAGCATTTTGCGTTTTTGAGATGTAGACAGACTAATAATAAAGGATTATTGAAACGTGTGTGAATGAAACAAAACACAACTCCAGGTCTGTTTTGGAGGAGGTAACAACATTATATCATGGCATAAAGTTCACAAGAGTCAATTTTCCATAATATAGGACCTTGAAATCTAAAAAGCACAAGTCAAGACAAATACACATTTTGGAATTAGAATAGTTTTAATTTGTTAATGTCTAAGTTTTCAGTTGTCTTTTTTTTTTATTTTTATTTTTTAACTTTATCTGGTTAAATAGATAGAAATATCAAAGGGACAATCAAAATAATCAACAAACAAATCGTTAACTACTGAAATAATAATTGCTGTCTCACCAGTCATCTCCACCAAATTAACACCACAGATAAACACTACTGATGAAAACTGTGTTAATCACTCAACGATGAAAATCAATGTGGAAAAAGTCCAATCCAATCAAACCGTATTTACAGATGATTTAAAAACAGCACAGCCGACCAAAGCACTTTACACGAATACAGAACAATTAAAAACAAGAGACAGAAACGAGTAAGCAAAACTACTTACTATTACTGACCCTTGTACAGATATATTGTATTATTATTATTCTACTGAAATTTGAAATCAACCATGTATAAATTCCATATATATCTAATTTAACACTTTTATTATATATATATATATATATATATATATATATATAGTAAAGTGTTAAAATAAAAAAAGAAAATTTTACTATTATTTCAACGCAAGGAAAAATAAATAAATACATAAATAAATAAATAAATCCCTTATATCACCATGGGTTCTTATGCATAAAACCCTGATAATTCAAAAACATGGTCACATTTACCACGTTTTTTTTTTTTTTCCTGTTATAACTTTTACTGTTCAAAGGAAATTTTGAAAATGTGCTTTTGGAAGTGACAGTTAATTTAGAAAAAGACTCCGATCTAGTAAAATAAATGAACTATTAATATGACTTAAAAAATGAAAGAAACCTGGTCAGTTCTTCTTTGTTTCTCTGTCATTTTGAAAGAGGTAAAATGCGCACCTAACAATTGAAAATCAGTGTGGAAAAATCCAGTCAAATCCAACTTTATTTCAGGAGGATTTAAGCAGCAAGAAAAACTACACTAACAGACACAGATATATGTTAACCCTTTTGTTTCATTCACACATGTTTGAGTAACCCTTTATTATTATCTGTCTACATCTCCAAAACTCAAAATGCTCTGGTCCATCTGGCAGAGTTTTGAGAGAGGGAGAAAGAGGAATGAGAAAGAGGAATGAGAAAAAAAAATAGGAGAAGAGAGGGGAGGGAGAGGAGGGAGAGAAAAGGGAGATGGAAAGGGAGAAGAGAAAGAAACAGAAGGGAAGAGATGGAGAAAGGAGGAGAGAGAGAAGGGAGGAGAGTGAAAGAAGAGGAGAGAGGGAAAGGAGGACAGGGAGGAGAGAAAGAGGAGGAAAGAGAGGAGGAAGGACAGAGAGAAAGAAGAGTTAAGAGAGGAGGGTAGAGATAGAGAAAGGAGGAGGGAGGAGAGTGAAAGAGGAGGAGAGAGGAAAAAGGACAGGGAGGAGAGAGAAAAGGGAGGCAGGAGAGGGAGAAAGAGGAGGAGAGAGAGGAGAAAGGAGAGAAAAGAGGAGGAGAGGGAGGCAAGAGAAAGAGGAGGAGAGAGAAGAGGAAGGAGAGAGGCAGAGAGAGAAAGAGGAGGAGAGAGGAGGAGAGAGAGAAAGAGTAGGAAAGGTAGGAGAGAGGAGGAGAGAGAGAAAGAGGAGGAGAGAGGAATAACATTGGGCCACTGCAAATCATTTAAACTTTCACATTTTTATTTAGTTCTTATAAAACTAAATAAAAAAAAAAAATGCAGTTTGGAATTCAAATTTGAACTTACATTTTTTGTACTGTTACCCATAAATCCATGCATGTGTTCTCAGTTACCACTTCTGGGTTAATTGACAAAAAATATGAACACTGTAGCACGCATTACTATTTCAAACCTCCTCAGATATGAACGGAGAAAAAAAAGAAAAAAAATATTTGTTTCCACATTTCATAGTTTTGTTTCGTCGGCAGTTTAGGGGAAAAATAGGGCACGACTGAGTGAAGGCGCGAGGATCTGTCGGTGAAAGGAAGTGTACGAGATTAAAGCAGCTCTAGTTTACATGTGGAGAGATAGAGGGAGAAGAGAGGGGGAAAGAGAAGATATAGAGAGGGAGGAGACAGAGATGGAGAGAGAAAGAGAGACAAGGAGTTAGAGAGAGAGAGAGATGAGATAGAGAGGGGAGATGGAGAGGGGGTGAACAGAGGAGAGAAAGAGAGAGGCAGAGAGCGTGAGAGAGAGAGAGAGAGAGAGGAGGAGACAGAAAAAGGGAGGTGAGAGAAAGAAGTAGAGAAGAGAGAAAGATGCTGTGTGGAGAGAAAGAGAGAGAGGCAGAGAGAGAGAAAAGAAAAGATGTGGAGAAAGAGAGACATGGGGAGAGAGAGAGAAGAGAAAAAGAGACAAGGAGATAGAGAGCGATAGAGAGATATTGAGAGAGGGGGGACATTGGAGAGAAAGAGAGGGAGCGAGAGTGTGGAGGGAAGAGGAGACAGAGAGGGAGGTGAGTGAGAGACAGAAGTAGAGAGGAGAGGGAAAGGAGAGAGAGAGAGGCAAACAGAGTGAGAGAAAATAAAGATGTGGAGAAAGAGAGACATGGGGGAGAGAGAGAGGAAAGAGGAACAAGGCGATAGAGAGAACAAGAGACATGGAGAGGGGGGTGAACAGGAGAGAAAGAGAGACGCAGAGAGCGTGAGAGACAGAGTAAGAGAGAGGGAGGAGAGGAGGAGACAGAAGTAGAGAGGAGAGAGAAAGAGAGAAAAGCAGAGAGAGTGAGAAAAGGCAAGATGTGGAGAGAGAGAAACTGTCATCCAGACTGTCAGGAGCTCTTGATTAACGACGAACCAATGGAAACAGTTAAGTGCAGCAGGGCACAGCTGCCAGAGTTTGAGAACTGGAGATACAGGACCTCATTTTTGAAATCTGTGCATATATCCAGTGTATGACCAATACAAGACACTTTTTGGGTTTTCTCATATAATTATACAATTTTGCCTAATGCTCCAATGGCACGGCAGGCCAGGAGTACTATATACACCGATTTGAGCTCCGAGGATGAGCGTTTTTTTTACAGGCCTCACTGTAGTTTTTATCTGCTCTGTGGTAGAAAGTGCTTAAATCATTATACATATGACTCCAATGCTTGAGCCATCAAAATCACATTCTTGTAGATTTTCTTTAGAGAGAGCCTTTTAGTAGAGATCTCTTGTATTGCTACAAAACTGATTAGTCTACTTCTTCACACTATGTGGTATCGGGATCGGCAAGTACACTAAGGCCAAGTATCGGATCGGATCTCAAAAAAAAAGCTATTTGAACAACTCTAATATATACACAGTAGTCTATGGTGGTAGCTGGTTCCGAGGTGGAGCATACATCCTGACAGAATCGGTCTGGTACAGTAGATCTTATTCTCTGCACACTTGGTTCCTCCACACACTTGGTACTTCTTCCTCTGCACGGCTCTTGACGCACTTGACAGCCAATCAATGAGCTTTCTCGCGTGTGTGCTGTGTTGTGTATGTGCCCCTCTGCCAAACCGTGTATTCATGTTTTGGGGAGGACAGAGAGAGAGACAGAAGTAGAGAGGAGAGAAAGATGGAGATAGTGAGAGAAAAGGAAAGATGTGGAGAAAGGGAGACATGCATGGCTTTTGACACCCCTGACAGCCAATCAGAAAGCTCGCTGTTTGCTGTGTTGTGTATGTGTGTGTTGAGTTTTGAATGTTTTTATATTGTGTTGGTTTTATTGGTTAGCACTTTGGTCACCTTGAGTGTTGCAAAGAGCTCTATAAATAAAGTTTGATGGATTGATTGATTGAAGTCTTATTGAATATTGATGCATGTTTCTTTGTTTTCAGATCGAGAACCTGTTGGACCAGCTGAAGGACAAAGACAAACAGCTGAGTGGACTGAAGGACAGACTCAAGTCTCTGCAGACGGACACCACCAACACGGACACGGCTCTCGGAACTCTGGAGGAGGCTCTGGCCGAGAAGGTGATCGCACTACAATATTTCAGTTGTCATAACGATTAACAGTTAAACAAAATATTACTTCAACCTGGAGAGACTCAGACAGACACAGAGACAAAGTATTAGTAAGCTTTATTGACTTTATTGGCTGATTAGATGACCTTTAGGAGATGTTTTCCCCCTGGACCTGGATGAAATGATGAGGAGAGAGAAGGGGATGATGAGAGGATGAGGAGAGTGAAGGGGGCGATGAGAGGATGAGGAGAGTGAAGGGGACGATGAGAGGATGAGGAGAGTGAAGGGGACGATGAGAGGATGAGGAGAGTGAAGGGGATGATGAGAGGATGAGGAGAGTGAAGGGGATGATGAGAGGATGAGGAGAGTGAAGGGGATGATGAGAGGATGAGGAGAGTGAAGGGGATGATGAGAGGATGAGGAGAGTGAAGGGGACGATGAATGGATGAGGAGGATCCATTTGTAATTTTAGCAACAAAACTACTTTTGCGTTCTTGTCACACTATGAGTGAGGCTTAAAGTAACAAAAGCTCATTCTTAAAAAGATTTTGAGTAATTATTTGGATCAATATACTGTAGTTTTTCTTCTGTTTTGATAGTATTAATATAAAACATTATTTAAAGGTGCATTTTGTAACTTTTCTGATACAAGTCCAGCGCCTGGTTGTGTCCATGGAGATATGCTACGGAGATTGCTTTCGCTGGAATGCATCACAGTATGGCATTAAACTTACTTATTATTTAATTATAGGTGTTTTTACAGTGAAACAATACCTTGAAAAATATGCATTCTCCTCTAAGCAGGCCCACCTCTCCACAAATCAGACCAGTAAATTGGCTTGGTGCTCGTCTCCATGGAAATAGATAAGTTTAATGTCATACTGTGAAAAATTTCAGGCAAAGCAACAACATCTCCATGGTAGCGGACCCTCCACCTGGAATGTTACACAGTGCACGTTTAACTTCAGTTTGATTAATGTCCTTAGCTGCTCTAGCCTCAGGTCAGACGCCATTCAAAATTAAAACAATAAAATGACTCTGAGCAACACTTCAGCCCACCCACATTTTAATAAAACTGAGAAAATGGGCTCTGGACCAATAATCACAGAGTTGTGTTTTAATATGAAATCATTTGTGTCCTTATGTCCATGAGAGAGACGACGGGCTGGACCACGCACACATGTTGTCCCAGATTTGACTAACACTTCTCCTGGAAAAGTTCAGATTTATAGGTGGGCTGTGTCCTTTTCTGGTTAAGGGTATGTTTGAATGGGATCCAGAATACACAGTTCTCCAGTACTGTACTTATGAAGAAATGAGTCTGGTCTCTGGTGAATCTCTCCAAATTCAGATGGGCGTGACTGACAGGGGGATTGGCCAATCAGGGATATGCATAGTCAAGAAGTATCAAAACAAATATGACTGAAGAAAGGAAAAGAAATCACAGGAGACTGAAAAACAAAGTGAATTTCTGCAGAATCAGTGAGCAAAGCACTAAACTCTGTTCATCTGAGGTTGGGCTGGGTGATACGGCCACACACTGAACGAAGTCAGAGTAGGGACATGTTTTGAAAGAAATTGTAAACTGTCTTGAATTACATTTGCATAGACATCTAATTGTAAATGCACAATAATCTGCTTTGCAAGTAAAAAAAAGTGAGGAGTAAACTTGTTTCTTCACAATTTTGTAATGTTTTCCCAAATTGATTAATGATTAAAAACCCAAATTAATCAAATTAATTTGATTAATTGCTCTAATCTGAGACGTGAGAAATATGATTTTGTTTGTAAATGATGGTGACCAATGAGCTCCTTTGTTTCACATGCGTCACTGAAATAAACAAATCTGATTGGACGACATGTTTGGTCAAACACGAGGTTCGTTGGAGGGTGTAGGGACCAGACTGATTTCCCTCTGTATAAAAAAATACATCCTGGACTTGCCAGGCAACGAATATGTTATTGCTTTGTGTAGAATGTTCCACAGTATGGCATTAAACGTATGTCTCTCCATGGAAACAAGCAGGTGACGCCACTAGGCCAAGTTACAGGTAAGATCTGTGGAGAGCCGAGCCCAATCACAATGGTAATGCACGTTTTTAAGTATTTTTGTAGCAATAAAACACTTAAATAATGTATGCAGTTGGGTAAGGTAATGCCATACTGTGGAACATTCTAGGCAAGGCAATGACATCTCCTTAGGCACAAGCAGGTGACAGACCCTCCACCAGAGAAGTTAGTGCCCCTTTATAATGAACATTTTGAAACAATTATGAATGTATTTATATAGTTAAAGGCTAATAATGCTGTTTTTAACGCTTAGGAGTACTCGGGTTTGCCAGTGAACTTTTGTACATCTTTGTGTGCGATAGGAGAGAAATGTGCTGTTTCAGAGGTTGTGAAAATTAGCTCGTGTGCCAAAACATCTCACATGCTTAAAATCACATTGGGCTGTCAGGTCCTGTCAAAGCTGCCAATATAGAACATTAATATGGTTCTTATTAGTAAAAAAAACACACTATTGAAATGACACTGTAAAAGAGGTGATTTTGTTCTCTAATTTATCCCTGTTTAATTAATTTGTTAGGAAAATTACCCAAAAATGTTTAAAGTTTAAGATTTAGTAGGATATATTTTTGCACCTATTTTGAACCAACTAAAGTAAACTGCTCTCAAATGTAGATCAGTAAAGAAGTAAATGTTTCACAATCACAATTAAGATATCTTTATTAGTCTCTTTTCTCTGTTTAATAATACAAATAACCTACAGTTTACAGGTTTTGTGCATGTTTCTCAGGCCTATTTTCTTTCATAAATTTCTAAATGTAACCCCCATGTTTTGTTTTTCTCCAGGATAAAATCATTGAGCGGCTGAAGGAGCAGCGGGAGAAGGAGGAGAGAGAGAAGGGAGACGAGATGGAGACGAGTAAAAAAGAGCTGAAGGATCTGAGAGAGAAAGTGTCCCAGCTTCAGGCGGACCTGGCCGATAGAGAGGTACACACACACAGTTTCATTTGTCTTATGGGGACAATAAAAAAAAAATCTATAAAAAATATATATATATATAAAAAAAAATAATAATAATAACTAGAAAAGCACTCAGAGAGCGCAGACCTCCGCCAAGCCCCATTTAACGCAATGCTAACGAAATTTTCAAAGTGATCCATAATCCAGGATTTCTTCTGGATCATCACCAAAATTTAATCATCTGTTGGATTTACCATTAGAAACATTTCCTGAAAATTTCATCAAGATCCGTCCATAACTTTTTGAGTTATCTTGCTGACTAACAAACAAACAAACAAACAAACAGACAAACAAACAGACAGGCGAAAACATAACCTCCTTGGCGGAGGTAATAAACATTGGTTGAGCCATACTGTGGAACATTTCAGACAAAGTAATAACAACTCCATAGAGACAAAGTGCTGAACCCTCCATCAGAAATGTTACATTTGCTCTGGTTTGCATCCCCTAAAGACTTGGTAAACACACACAAACACACGCACACATACACACACACACACACACCCACACACACAGATGGTTCCTATTTATGGCTTTCAAGCCATGGCAGCCATCCTCCGTGATAACAATTAAGCAATTTAAATCAAAATATTATATGTTTTGAACGGGAAAAGGTCCTTTATAACTTTACATAACTTTGAGTATATTGACTGCTTTTTCACACAAGTTCATGGGGAAACAACATAAACTTGCTTTCATTGTCTGGAGTCTTTAACCCAGGACAGACATTACTTGGCTCGAGTCCTCCACATCACTAAACCATGCACACACACATTCTCTGTCTCTCCGTGGGGTTTATTATTTAAACAGACTCTGTCCCTGTGCTGAAGGACAACAGGAGAAGCTGCTTTCCCCTGACGACATTATGCACCATCACAAACCAGAGCCAAAACTGTGGAATTCATTTTGTCTGCCCTTTAAGAGACACACACACACGACCAGACAGAGGGCGCCACAGAGCATCAGGGCAAAAGTGAATATATTGTGCATAAAAGTAGGCAAAATTTTCTGATATTTTCTAATCTATGTTATAATGTTGTTTCCTCATCATAAACAGACCTGGAGTTGTGTTTTGTTTCATTCACACATGTTTAACACACAAACCCTGCAGATTTAGGCTGAGTTCTTCTCTCAAATGAAAAACACCCTGTTCCACCATATGATGTCATGTGGTAATACAGGAAGTGCTCCACTTTGTTTTTAAACTCCACACACCTTCATGAGAAGCATATGGATAATTTTAACCCTGGAATTGCCAATCTCTACTGATCTAAAGGTAAAAGGTCACTGTTAACTTGAAACAACTGTTTCGTGACATCACAAGGTGGAACAGACCATTTGGAGCTTTGGAGATGTAGACAGACTAATAACAAAGGGTTACTCAGACATGTGTGAATGAAACAAAACACAACTCCAGGTCTGTTTATGATGAGGTAACAACATTATAACATGACTTAAAGCTTTCAAGAGTCAATTTCCCTTTAAGAACAAACGCAATGAGGGAATCCTGAAACTGTTTTTTTATGGTTAAAGGTTCACTGTGTCATTTTCGTGGTGAATGTTATGCCACCTACTTGTTATTCATGAAGATGGTACTGCTTTGCCTGGAATGTTTCACAGTAAATTTATGCATCGCCACAGAGAAAAGCAGGTGGCACTTCAAGGTCAAGTTACAGGTCAGATCAGTGGAGAAGCGACTCCGCTCACAATTAGAATGCTTTTCAAGTTATTTTTCGGTCATAAAAAACAACCATATTTAAAGTTGTGTTATGTAATTAAACTCTGGGGGGTCAGTCACCTGCTTGTCTTCATCTTGGAGATGTTATTGCTTTGCCTTGAATGTTCCACATTTTGGCCTTAAACTTCCTTCATTTAAATTACTGGTGTTTTTGTAGCTTAAAAATACCTTGAAAAACATGCATTTTACAGCTTTAATTTTGGGCTCAATATTGGATACCGTAACAGTACTATAGTTTAAAGGTCCTGTATTACACAAAATGGACTCTAAGCCATGTTATAATGTGGTTACCTCCTCAAAAACATAGCTGGAGTTGTGTTTTATTTCATTCACATATGTTTGCGTAACCCTTTGTTATTATTCTGTCTACTCGAAATGTTCTGTTCCACCTTGTCATGAAGCAGTAGTTAAGTTAACAGCTAAAATTGGCAATTCCAGGGCTGAAATGATCCAAATGATTCTAGTGAAGGTTTAAAAATACAATGGAGCACCCCTGTATTACCTTATGACATCCCAAGGTGAAACACTGTGTTTTCTGCTTAAGGAAAGAACCTAAATGTGTTGGATTTGTGTGTTAAACATGTGTGAATGAAACAAAACACAACTCTGGGTATGTTTGTGATGAGGAAACTACATAATAGATTAAAAAAATAGCATAATATAGGCCCTTTAAACTACATGGAAAACTTTATGCAGTACAAGCATTCCTTCTGTTGTGTGGGTTTGATGACAACAGCGATATTGTGCGTTCTTGTGTCTAAATATAACGCAGTGAGCGCAGTGAGGGCCCAGTCAAACAGAATGGTCTGCAGTCTGGAGCTGGGATTGTCACTGAAGGGTAAAATTACATGTTCCTGTGTCAGAGTCTCCTGGTTTATGTGTCTCTGCTCCAACCATAAGAGGTAAAGACCAAAAAGCACCAAAACCAAGCTTCATGGATGAGAGGGTGGAGAGGAGAGGGGTCACAGAAGAGGTCAGATGAACATGGGAGTGGGTCGGTCACTGTCTAGAGGTTTAAATATCTGAAACATGGGCTGCAACTTGAAACATACACAACGCATCAAAATTGGGACCAAAATTGGAACTTGACCAGGACTAGACCCAGGACTGTAGACCCAGGACTAGACCAGGACTAAACCAGGAGTAGACCCAGGAGTAGATCCAGGACTAAACCCTGGAATAAAACATAGGTATTGCAACAAACTAAATATATAGCAATAAAACTAAGGTCTTCATCTGACAGAAATTTGATTTTTTTTAGCATAAATGTTATAAAAGGCAGTTTTAATTTCAATTATTTTATTGTACACAATGATTTTTAAGTAAAATCTGCTTTGCTCCAGAACAGATACATTGTAAAAGTAGCTCAGCTGTCTGTCTGAATCTTATTATAAGTGTTTTTATTGTCTGCGATCCAGGAAGCAATGCTAGCACACGGTTAGCATGCAAGTTGTTGTTAGCATTACCATGATGGCCAGTCTCTGCTCTGGCCCTTGAAAGTTGAGAAATGCTCATATAGAGGTGAATAATTACGATGCTCGGAATTAAGACAAGTGAGGAATAACTTTGGATCACTGCAAACTGTTTTTAAAATGAACTAGTTCTGTTTTCCGTGTTTTTAAGACAGTCCCTTTAATTTCTCTCTCTTCTCTCTCCAGGCGTCTCTGCTAGACCTAAAGGAGAAAGCGTCCTCTATGGCCTCCTCTGCAGTGAAGAGAGACAACCGGCTGAAGACTCTGGAGATCAGTCTGGAGCAGAAGAAAGAGGAGTGTGTCAAACTGGAGAGCCAGCTCAAGAAGGTTAAACCACAACATTACACTTTACAGTACACTTTACATATGTGCAAGTAACAATACAAGTTTGTTGGGATTGGCATTTTCTGATTTTTTGTTTTACAACATTTTAAAACCAATATAAATGCAGCCATATTTGTGAGTGGGAGGTCATATGTTATGCACCTATGTTCACCCACAAACCACAGGGTAACTAGTTCAATCATCACCCATATTGTACCAACCATGCCATTGTTGTGTTTCTAGGCCAGACAAATCTCATCATATAATCATCTTTACTACGACAATCAAATCTTTACTGATTTACAATTTCTGTACTATGTATTTGATTAACTGTGATGTTAAACTAAAATATATTTGAATAATGTATATAATTAAAGAAACTATATGTAATATCTTAATTTCAGATTACATTATGTCAGTGCAGACAGATGAGGTAGACATGTTCAAATATAGCTTTTACTAGTAAAATTGTATTGCTGATTTATTTTTAGTTACAAAAACACTGGGCATGATGGCCACTTGTTTATGTTATAATTTGGTGTTTTGGTTCTCAAGACAATTATCCAATCAGAAAGCAGAATGAACCTGATGTGACGCTCTCATTTGTGTTGCCAGTTTCAGTGCTGAAATCCAGTTGGTTTAAACCTAAAATGGCTCTCTCTGATTTGAATGGTCTCTACTTACAGCCCAGCACCTGCAGACAATCATGATCAGTGCTAGTGCAGCCTCTGCAGCTCAGGGAGGGAATGAGAAAAACTTGTATGTGTCTCTGTAGGTTAAGGCTCTGGAGACACAGGTTCAGTTGTGATTGTAATAACTCTTTTAAAAGAGCGCGGGCTAAATACAGCTCCTTTAAATAAGTGTCAGGTCCTGTGATTCTTGGCTCATTTTGCAGTGACATGGGCCAGTCCAACACCACTTCATCACACACATACAACTTACAACACCACACCTCTCTCTCACCTTTTCTCTATCTACTCTCTTCCTCTCCTTCACCTTTTCCTCTCTTTCTCGTTTCCCTACTCTCCATTTTCTTTGCTTTCTTTCTCTCGCTTCCTTCCCTGATTTATCTTCCACTGTTTTCCTTATTTCCTTTTTTGTTTTTCTTCCTTCTTCCTTCTCTTTCTCCTCTTCTCCTCTGCTCTCTCAACTCCTGCCTTCTCTCTCGCCCTCTCTATCTCTCTATTCCTCTCTCTTCTCTCACCCCCCCTTCTGATCTCCTTTTCTGCTCTTTTCTCCTCCTTCTCTCTCCCATTCTTTCACATTTTTTCCCTTCTCTCTTGCCCCTACTCCTCTTACCCTCTCCTCTCCCCCTCTTCTACCTCTATCCTTCTCTTTCATATCCCTCTCCCTTCTCACCTACTCCCCTCTCTCTCTCCTCGTCCTTCTCCTCTTTCTTCTCCTCACCTTTCTCATTTTTTCTTTCTTCTCTCCCTCTCTCTTACCCATCTCTCTCTCTCACTGACCTCCTTTTCCATTGATTTCCTTCTCTTCTCTCCTCTTACCCTCTTCTCACTCTCTTCTACATCTATCCGTCTCTCCTCTCCCTCTCTACCTCCTTATCTCTACCCCTTTCACTCTGTCACCCTCTCTTCTCTCTCTCTCACTCTCTCTCTCCCTTTCTCACTCCCCCTCTCTTTCTCTCCTCTCTGCAGTTTCCAAACCCTCATTAGTACTTTGTTGTAGAATGTATGTGTATCTAGCCCCATGTGTCTGTTTGTTTTTCACATGTTCACACTAACACAACATAACACAGTCTAGAAAACAGTGTGTGAAGGCTTCACGACAACTTCACACCACTCTCCAGTTCAATTTAAATAGTACAGATCAACTGATATGTTTTTTTTTTTTTTTTCCGACAGTTTAGAATCCAGAGCAACCATCCAAAAATTAAAAATATTCAGCTACTAATATCGGTTCCGCCAATATCTTGGTTGGACCTTTTATTAAATGTAGAAAGACTAGTTACTCGCTTGGAATATTTCTTATTGTTTGAACTTTTATTCATACAAAGATGTTCATAGCTACTTGCTGGATAAATGCCATAGTTGGAAGTTAGTAAGTTAATTGTGTTTTGATGGAAATAAAATGACTTTTTCACTAGTATCAGTTAATCAGCATCAGGTATCGATATCAATATCAGAACCCCTTGTGCATCCCTACAACTAATACTCGTAACATAACTAGACACTCCACAGATCTGGTCTGAAGAATGGACTGGTAGCAATACTTACTTGTTTCCATGGAGATAGTTACATTTAATGCCATAGGGTTAAACATTCTTGGTAAAGCAATAACAGCTCTGCAGAGACAAGCAAGTGGCAGGCCCTCTTAAAGAAAAGTTACATAGTGTACCTTTAAAAATACAGAATAATTCCTGATCTAAGACCTTTTAAATGAAGTTTAAAGGGTCCTAGATCAAGCCTAGATTTAAACGGTCATAGATCAGGTTAAATTAATTGTTATCTGTATTTCCTTCAGGCCCAGAGTGCAGCAGCTGAGTCCCAGGCGAGCTCTGAGCTGAGTGAGAGGATCTCGAGTCTGGAGCAGGAGGTTTCTCAGCACAGAGAGGACGCAGCCAAAGCTCAGACGGAGGTGGAGAGGCTGCTGGAGATCCTCAGGGAGATGGAGAACGAGAAGAACGACAAAGAGAAGAAGATCCACGAGCTGGAGAGGTGAGAACACACATAGAGGAAATAAGAGGATACTCAAGAAATTATGTTAAAATAAAAAAAATACAACACATGGTAATGTATTAGAAGTCCATAGATAAGTGCAAATGAAGAGATAGTCAGCATGGAGTTTCACCAGACTAAAATAAAATAAATGTCCAAAATATAAAGTATATATAAATGTATTTAGCAAACTTTGTCTTCTACCATATAAATTGGACTACGTTTTGTTTTTTGTTTTTTGTTTTTGTTTAATCCAGTCTATATGGGCAATTGACATTATACATACTTACATTACATAATTTACATACTTTTCACAGTAATAAACAGAACCCAAAAGGCACCTACCCCATTACCAGTTTTAAAGCTAAATACTCATTTGAACAGTACTGATACTTCATACTAGTTTTAGTATTTATTTGTATCTGGATATCAGTACTTTTGACAACCCTGTGAGCAGAACCGCAAAAGACACCGGTGTAGACATCACAATATATTATAATAACAAAGAGAAATAAATATAAATGGTCATAATAAATTTTAAATAAGTAGCAAAAAAGATAACAAGAGACTGGTGTCAGTAAGGCGCAATTATATAAATGTATATGTACAAGTAAAAATAAAATAGAAAATAATAACTTAGCTATAAACAAGAGGTCGTAAGGAAAACAGTGCAAAAATGATGATTGACAGGACATAGGGTTATCTGTGACATAAGGGTGAGTTGTTGTACAGTTGTAGGGAGTATTAGAGTACTTGTGCTTGATAACTACTCTGGACTACTACTTCAGTTCTTCTTGAAGCATATTTTTGAGTAGGGCTGTCAAATTAATCAAAAGACCGAGAGATCGTGAATGAATCATGTCTAATCATCACTGATAATGCAACTTTTCGAATCGAGAAGTCCACAGCCAATCCTCTTCCACTAAAAACATGCGGTTTGGAGCAGAGTTCAGACTTTAGAGGAATAAATTTGAATATATTTAGTGTTAACTGGCACAGATTAAAAGCCTGTATTGTTGATATATATGAAATCAGTACTAATATTAATACCATTATTATTATTATTATTATTATTATTATTATTATTATTATTATTATTATATCCCAGGCCTACTGTTGAGAAAAAAATCGACTGATATGAGTTCTTTCATGACCCATACATTTAGAATCCAAAGAGACCGATGGCCGATAAGCTCTGCTGACATTTTTGGACTAATATGTAAGGAAGATTTTGATTATTTCCTCCAAATTCTGTCATTTAAATTGACTAAAGTCAGAATCTGAATTTGTTTGTCATTTCAGTATTAAAAAAAATACACAAAACCGTACTCTGGTCCAGGTCCAGGGGGGTATTCCATCAAGCCCGCTAACCGCAAATCCTCGCTAACTTCGATAAGCCTCGCTAGTTTTAGCGAGAGTTTGGTTGCATTACTCTCACTAACATGAATCTCAGCTGAGTTACTGGGGTAACATATGTTTCTGAACTAACCTGCTCTGTGGCAGATTAACCATCAGGCTTAACAAATTGGTGTTACAAAGAATACATACCTGTAGTAAATTGAGTGTCAAACAAACAGTTCTGCACACTTGCCCCTGATTGTCGGTGTTGTCCGAAAACAAGGGTGACAATGTCAACAAAAAATAATTGACCTTACGTTCTTGGTCAGTTTTGGACAATTTCCAATAATTAAAAATATATTTTTTTAATTGTTGTCATTATAATATCTTCAAATATGAGAATTTCCCGACTTTAATGGAAAAAACTTCGGCCGAGCGGTTAAATGCTCCGCAAGTCATGTGGGAGTTCCAGGTTCGATTCTCATTTCTGACGATATTTATGCTCAAGTGAAGTATATGTTACTGTATATTTTCAACAACATTTGTCACACATTACACAAATGTGAATGAATGCCCTGCCATTTAATCTACAATTATTCATATCATTATAGCACTTAGATCAGCTAGGCCTAATATTAACACTTGACCCCACTGACACTTTATTATTTTATGTAACATCTCCATCAAGCAATACAGTTAAAGGTAAACCTTTACTTTTAAAACACAAAATGTAGGCAATTAACCTGCATGTACACATTATTAACACCACTCCTGCTCAAAGACATGATAACACAATTTGACATATTAGTTGGTGCAAGTACATTTACACATTAAAATGAAATTACAACTGACAAGACTGCTCTACAAATAGGAAAATTTGTAATGGCATCAACTGCACTCCTTGAGTTCCTCTTCCCTACTGACTTATCTTGATAATGCTGACAAAAACATACTTTTAAAAACTCAACATTCAGCATTGTTATAGAACTTACACATTTAAACGGTCGGCAATCTTCTGCCACACCATGTCTCTCGCCTTGGTTATTGTAAGTGTATTTCCCTTCTTTGTAATTGTGGTTTTATATTCTTTGTACAGTTCCAAAAGTAATTTTTGCTGAAATAATCTGCCCGAATCTTGGACATGATCGCATTTTCGACAATCACTTGTTCTGGGCTTCTTATGTACCCTGTGCACTTGCCTAATGCAAGATTGGATAGGCCTGGTTGAAGTTAACTCCGATGAGGCGCGGCTGAACTGTGTTTGTGGAATGGCTTCAGCCTTAAGTTAAAGCTGACGCTACTTCAAACGAGGCTAAATCACTTAAATGCCACTATATTTAGCCACATTGATGGAATACCCCCCATGTCAGCTGAAACAAAGTATCACCCTCTGCTGGAGATTTAACTAATTAATTAAAAAAATGCAAATATTCTCTATATTTTGCCTACCTCTGCTTATAAATCTTATGTTAATCTGTCTCAAACAGTAAAAATTACATAGACCTGCACATGTCATTGTTTCTTCCTAAAGTACTTTCACTCTAATCATCTAGCATTCTGTCTTTTCCCACCTCTTTTTCTTTTCTTTTCATCCCTTTTTCTTAAACCATCAACCATCTTTTCTTAAATTTCTCTTTTTTCAAATATATTGTTGAATTCCCTACACATTTTGATATGTTTGAGCGCGTTTTTTCGATTTGCATTTATATTTTTTAATTTTGCAAAAGAAATCCTCAACTCCAGAGGAATCAGACCCCGCCCCCTTCCTCTCAGCAGCCAATGGGGGGGCTGGTCTGGGACTACCTGGGCACGTGAGTGGCTAGTGGACCTGTCACTTGTTTGAATACCAAAACAATTTAAAAACTCACTTTGCTTGACAGACGAAGAGATATGAGAGCGCTCCCTTGTGGAAAATGTGAAAAGTTGTTGGATTTAAATTTAAAAATCTTTTAGTTTTGTAATTTAAATTATAATTGTGCGAACTGTAATGATATTTTCAGATAAAGAAATATCTTTTCCACATGGGACAGATCTGAGAATGTTCACTAATAAACACCAGGGCTGCACAAGAATCTGTTATCTCAAAATCAACTGTCAAAAATATATAATTGTAATCTATTTCTTACAATAGCTATACATTTAAGCATGCTAAAGTTAAAAGGTAGTTGTTAACTTGAAAACTACCTCTACATAACATCAGAGCATTTTGAGCTTTGGAGATGTAGACAGACTCATAATAAAGGGTTACTCAAACATGTGAATGAAACAAAACACAACTTCAGGTCTGTTTTTGAGGAGGTAACAGCATTATAACATGGCTTAAAGCTCACAAGAGTCAATTTTGCGTTATATAGGATCTTTAAAGATAACAAAAATATACATATCTCAACATTATCCCAAATAGTTTTGCCGTATTTCATGTTGTTGTGCAGCCCTAATGCCAAACACAGTGGAAGGGTTGCAGCATTGGTTTGCAGTAACAGGAGCTAGCAGTAGTTTCACTTGTGTGTGGATATTTGCACCACTTTTTGCCCTTTTTGTGACAGGCAAACATGCTTTTAAAGTGTACAGAACTAGGACACGCTCCCGCTCCACTCTTAGCACTGTCTTTGAGCTCCTGTTTCTATCAATGATGCAACTCTTTCATTCATTTAACTGTTTTCACCGCTCACTTTTTACTTCCAGCCTGATGGGGGATGATGCCTGATACTGACACTAACACTTTTGTTCATAGGAGTCTGTTTTTATTTCACCACATTAACTGTACTTACAACTATAATATTTTTCTAACCTCTGTCTCTTTGTTTGTCTAAAATTGTTATACTATTAATTGGTCTTATCTGCTTGTATCTGCCTGCTGTCTGTTGGGGTGTAATGATGCGTTTTGACAAAGATCTGGCAACATTTTGAAATAGTTTTGACACATCACATCTGCTAATGGACATTATAATTTAATATTCTAATTATTAACACACTTGTACTGTTTCCATGCTGGGAGATTGGAATTCATTTTCAGGAGAGATCCTAAGCTTAAAGGTGCACTATGTAAGTTTTTGGTTTGGGGTCCGTCACCTGCTGTCACCTCTACTTTACATTTATTCAATTACAGGTGGTTTTATTGCTCAAAAATACCTAGAAAAAACAGGCATTCTGACTGTGAGCAGATCTGACCTATAACTTGGTCTGGTTTGGTCTCCATGAAGACAGAAAGGTCTAATACCATACTGTGAAACATTCCAGACAAAGCAATAACATCTCTATGGAGGAAAGCATTTGGCAAACCCTCCACTAGAAAAGTTACACAATGCACCTTTAACCTTAACCCTAACCCTGATCTAATATTAATTGACTTCCTGGAGATCAGATTTTTGGTCCCCATACAAAAGTTTCTCCTGTTTTCCCTTTGTAACACATTTTTACCTCCGCCAAGGAGGTTATGTTTTCGCCTGAGTCTGTCTGTTTGTTTGTTTGTTTGTTTGTTTGTTTGTTTGTTTGTTAGTTAGCAAGATAACTCAAAAAGTTATGGACGGATCTTGATGAAATTTTCAGGAAATGTTCATCCAACAGATGATTAAATTTTGGTGATGATCCAGAAGAAATCCTGGATTCTGGATCACTTTGAAAACTGAGCTGCTTGGCGGAGGTCTGCGCTCTCTGGGTGCTTTTCTAGTTCTATTTCTATTTCTGCTAAACTAAAAGGATAAACATTTTTGCCATGTTATGACTGATTACGTGATAATGTGATAATGTGCCTGGTTTATGTGACCACACCTCCTTGTCAAAGCCTGATCTCGTCTGATTTCTGAAGCTAAGTAGGGCTAGGTTTGGTTAGAACTTGAATGGGGAACTGCAGGGAACACCAGGTACCACAGTGAGGCGCTAGTGACCCTCTTGCAAACTGCTGTTGTGTTCTTAGGCAAGACACTTCACCTACATTTCTTCGAATGACAGTGGTGTGTGAGTGGTGAGCTGGTGGTCAGTTTCAGTCTACTTAAAAGTCTACTTAAATGTGCACTATGTGACTTTTTGGTTGGGGGTCCGTCACCTGCTTGGTTCTATGGACATGTCATTTCTCTGCCTGGAATGTTCTTTTCACATTAAAAAGCTCTACCTTACATATATTTAATTACAAGTGTTTTTATAGCTCAAAAATACCTAGAAAAACAGGCATTCTGACTGAGAGCAGGGTTGCGTCTCCACAGATCTAACATGTAACTTGGTCCGGTGTAGTCTCCATGAAGATAGAAAGATTTAATGCCATACTGTGAAACATTCCAGACAAAGCAATAACATCTTTATGGAGAAAAGCGTCTGATGAACCCTCCACCCGAAAAGTTACACAATACACATTTAAATTGTGATTTTTAATTTTCTCTCAGTTTTAAACATTTGTCTTTAATCCCCTTGTTTAAACCGCAGTAGCCTCCATTGGCCTCTCTGTGTGTGTGTTCAGTACTGGCTTTATGTTAAATATTCTGAGTGTACTCTTAATGGTGGTTAATGATTTGGTGAGCCTCACAGTGTCCGTCCAGCAGGAACTGAGCACTGTGAATAATTTAACAGCAGCTCTGACTTCAGAAAACTGGGTTAAATTTGTTAAAGTTATGTCGTCTCATCTACCAGAATAACACTATATGTTTGTAAGGGATGCACTTTACACAGCTTATAACCATAATATAAAGGGAAAAAAGTGATATTGTCAAAGAATTATTACTGTAAATATCATAACAAATAGTTCACAAAGTTCTCTATTCTTAATTATATTTTCATTTAATATAGTGGCTGAAGGAGTTATTTACAGAAAATTTCCATGGGAGAATAGCTGTAGATACCTCAAAAATAATAATGCTCAAATGTGTAAAACTTCCAAATATATGTTAAATATTATTAGCCCACACTATATAAAAATACCTAGAATGTTCCAAAGTATGGCATTAAACAAGATCTCTCTGGAAAAATGCAGAAAGCGGAACATTTCACCAGAAAAGTTGCATAAAACAGCTTTAACGTGCTTAGAAATGTAAAAATGTTAATTTAAGTTGGGTTTAGACCTCATTTAGACCTGGTTTAGAAATGGTTTAGACCTGGTTTAAACTTGGTTTAGACCTAATTTAGACCTTGTCCTTGTTTAGACCTGGTTTAGACCTAGTTTAGACATGGTCTAGACCTGGTTTAGACTTGGTTTAGACCTTGTTTGGACCTGGTTTAGACTTGGTTTAGACCTGATTTGGGCCTTGTTTAGACATGGTGTAGACTTGGTTTAGACCTTGTTTGGACGTGGTTTAGACCTGGTTTAGACTTTGTTTAGACCTTGTTTAGACCTGGTTTAGGACCTGGTTTAGACCTCGTTTAGACATGGTTAAGATTTGGTTTAGACCTTGTTTAGATTTGGTTTAGACTTGGTTTAGACCTGGTTTAGAAATGGTTTAGACCTGGTTTAGACTTGGTTAAGATTTGGTTTAGACCTTGTTTAGATTTGGTTTAGACTTGGTTTAGACCTGGTTTAGAAATGGTTTAGACCTGGTTTAGACTTGGTTTAGACCTTGTTTAGACCTGGTTTAGACCTGGTTTAGACCTGATTTAGACCTGATTTAGACCTTGTGTAGACCTGGTTTAGACCTGGTTAAGACTTGGTTTAGACCTTGTTTAGAAATAGTTTAGACCTGATTTAGATCTTCCTTAGACCTGGTTTATGCCTGGTTTAGATCTACTTTAGACCTGGTGTAGACCTACTTTAGTCCTGGTTTAGTCCTCTTAAATCTTTCTTTTGCCCTGGTTGAACATAATATTTCCAGTGGTTATTCAAACATTCTCTATATCCTCTTTAACCCTGCAGCTGTTTCACTGTAGATTTGAGTGTTAGCCTGGAGCTAAAGCAGGTTTTGTTGCCCGTGGCCGACTGGTACCCCCTACATCAAGGCTCTGGGCCTTTCCCAAAGAAAATATGAACATAGATTTGCTTTAAAAGCTGTTTTGGCTGGGGTTTAGTGCTTGTTCTGGCTCCTTCCAGCTGTGATCACAGTATAGCTCTGGTGAAAGATGAAGTCCTATAGATTGGCTAGTTTTAAATCTTGTTTAGACCTGGTTTAGTCCTGGTTCTGGTTTGACCATTGTTTAGTACTGGTTAAGTCCTTGCTTATTTCCAGTACAGGTTAGCATTCAGACTTACTTACTTATGAGTGTCTGTCCACTGATCTGAAGGTGGGTGATGCGATTCCAGCTCCCACAGGTGAATGCTGTTGTAGAGTCCTTGAGCAAGACACTTAACCCCCTTCACCTCCAGTGTCTGCGTTCACTTTGACTTTGAGTATCTCCCAGTACACCATATCAACCAAGACTGAACAGAATAATTTATTTACTTATGGCCCCTATACGTGATTTCTACTGTTTTTAAAATCTGAAAACCATCAGTAGTTTATTTTAAAGGGCCCATATTATGTTGTTTCCTCATCACAAACAGACCTGGAGTTCTGTTGTGTTTTGTTTCATTCACACATGTTTTACATACAAACCCAGCATATTTAGGCTGAGTTCTTCACCTTGTAATGTCATGCAGTGATACAGGAAGTGCGCCACTGTGTTTTAAACTCCATACACTTTCACTAGAATCCTTTGGAGGATAGCTGACAGCTGTTCTCTTGAAAACTGCCACTACAAGACAACACAATGTGGAACAGAGCATTTTGAACTTTGGAGATGTAGACCGACTAAAAATGAAGGATTTCTCAAACATGTGTGAATGAAACAAAACACAACTCCATGTATGTTTTTGATGAGATCACAACATTATAACATAACAATTTTGTGTAATATAAGACCTGGTGGTTCCTCATTTACCTTATGCATTCAGACCATCCCAGTTATTCACTATGATGAGTTTACTAGCTCTTTTCACAGTTCAGAGACCAGTGCGAAGTTTTGCTGTGACAAAACAGCAACTAGCATGCTAACAATGCACTTCCTGATTCTCAGATTATAATTAGATACAGATAGCACACAGTGTTATTATTGTAGGTCGTTCCCTTTATTTTCAGTGGGGGTTTTCCGTGGGGTGGGATGAACTATAATTCATCTGTAATAAAATATGAGATGTGGGTTAAACAAATAGAAAAATCAGCACATACAGTATAATGTAAACCCAGGCGTTATGGTGTAGAGTTATTTATTCGCCCAAAGCAGGGCAGTCATTGGAGCAGAGCGGGTGACATCACACCGGGGGCAAATGGAGCTGAAAATCTGCCCTGAGCCAAAATAAAGGATTTGATGGATCAGTGGAAAATGGCTACAGAGGTTATAGAGGAGACACAGAATGGGGGAAAGAGAGACCGAAGTGTGTTAAATGACTTATATTCTAATAAACCAACTTCTCTGGGCTTCGTTATATTGTTGTATCCTTATTGAAACTTACCTCGTTTAGTGTGCATAATATCTTTTTAAAATATATTTATTCACCCTTTTCTTTCTCTCCTCCCTGTCTCTTCTCTCTTCCTCTCTATACCCTCTACCTCTCTCTCTCCCCTGTTTTCTCTCTCTTCTCTCTCTCTCTCCCCCTTCTCTCTCTCCCTTTCTACACATCTCTCTCCCTTTCTGTCTCCCTCTTCTCTTTCTCTCCCTCTCTAACCCCCCTCTCTCTGTCTCTACCTCTCTCTCTTTTTAACCCCCCTCTCTCTACCCCACCTCTCTGTTCTCTCCCTCTCTCTCTCCTCTCACTCTTGTTTAATGACTTACTTTCTAATTCTAACTTTTCTGAGCTTCTGAGTTATAATGGTATCCTTGTCAAAACTTACCTCATGTGAACGTGGCTGATATTAAAAATGTACAAGTAACTGCAAAAGGAAATACCAACGTGTCCAAAATAGTTGTAAAAGCTTAATTATAGTACTTAGCATTAAAGCTCCCATCTGTAACTACATTTGATTTTTTTCACCACTAGAGGGCAGATGTGAAACCAGTTTGTCAGGCCAAAGCTGGCAAACTATTAGACAGAAGTAACAGAAGAAGAAGATGGCAACTAGTGGTGATATGTGAGAAAAAACAGGGCAAGGTCAACCGGTCTAATTACAGATGGTTGCTTTAAAGGCGATGTACCCGATTTTATGTGAAAAATATAACTAGTTAGATTAGATTAGGTTAGTTTATTTGCCATTTGTAGTTAAAAACCACATTGGAAAAACATGTGCAAAATGCTTAAAGGTGCACTATGTAACTTTTTGGTTGGGGGTCCGTCACCTGCTTGTTTCTCTGGAGATGTCACTGCTCTGCCTGGAATGTTCCACAGTATGACATTAAACTGCTCTGCCTTACATGTATTAAATTTAATTACATTTATTACATTTTTGAGCTAGCATTGTAGTTTTATAGCTCCAAAAAACTAGAAAAAGACATTCTGACTGTGAGCAGGGTTGCCTCTCCAGAGATGTGATCTGTAACTCCAGAAAGATAAAGGTTTAATGCCATACTGTGAAACATTCAAGCCAAAATAATAACATCTCCACAGAGAAAAGGACCCTTAAAGTGCACCATGAAAAGCTTAATGTGCAATCAGTTCTATATTAAACAGTTTAACTTACTTATATTCACTTTTCCAAACACATTCCTAGCATGCTAACAGCAACACTTCCTTTATAATTATTGCTCAAATTCATGGAAGGATTGAATTGGGTACAGCCACTTTAAGACCTCCAAGTTTGTGTATGCTGACTGTCTTTGTCCCTAACTCTGTGCATGCTGCTCGCTGGTGCCTGTATTTTACTAAATAATGAAATAATTCCACTTGTCTCCTCTATATTCTGTTCTAACTGTTTGAAGACTGTTGAAGCTGCCTAACCTGGCGTTGCACTGCTGTCTCCTATCTCACCTCTGCTCTTTCTCTTTTTTTCTATCTTTGTTTAATCTGCACACTACAACGCTGTCTGCCGCTCCACGCAGTCTTGCCTCAAGGTTGGTACTGCATGCAAAGATATATATTTATACGCCATTTTACTATCTCTCTCTCTCTTTTTTTTTTTTTTGTTGTCATAGTACTTGCCTTGCCCTTGTGTTTTTAATTATTCTCATCATGTCGAGTCTGTCTCTGTTAGAAGAATTCACCTTGACTTTCGTTCACCTCTCACTCTGTCTCTCTCGGTCTCTATCTCTATCCTGCTCTCTCACTCTGTCTTGCCCTCTCTCACTCTTTCTCTTCCTGTTTCCCTCCCTCTTTCTCCCTTTCTCCCTCTCTCTCCTTCTCTCTCTCCCTTTCTTTCCCCCTTGCTCTCTTGTCTTTCTCTCTGTTTCCCTCACTCCCCCTCTCTCTCTTCCTCTCCCTCCCTCTCTCTGTCTCTCCCTTTCTCTCTCTCCCTCTCTCTCTCTCTCTCTCTCTCTCTCTCCTTTTGTCATCCCGCTCACTCGCTTTTTGACGGGGGAACATTATGTCTCCTTTTGTGCTTTCCAGGTTTTTCAGTTCAAACTTTGCCACTTCTGACTCATTTATTTCAGTGTTAAGGGATGACCATGTGTACCAGGCCAGAGCCACGATTACGATTTTGTCGTTACCTTTACAATACATTAATACCATTTAGTGTCACAACATTCAAATCTTGAATTTAGTACTAAGGAATAGACTCGATCCTCTATACTGAATAAAAATCACTCTTTATTTAGACAGTAGAATGTGATTTTCAGCATTAAATGGTAGTACTTTCTTTTCTATTTCCATGTGCTCTTACATCTGTGTAATCCCTCAGTGGTCCTGTAGGTTCCATAGTGGTCCATGGGTGTATACTAGTCTATGTGCTCTTATACTTGTTCTGATACAGCTCAACATCATTCTAAACACATTCAGGAAAGGTTCATTTCTGCCCTGTGAATGCCCTTCTCAAATGACTATCTAGTTTCAAGTTCAGTATCAGTTAATATCTGATTTTTGTTGTTTTCGACAACCCTATTATAATTTAATGATTGGCTGTAGACTTCTCCATGACTTCTCCATGACTGAAATGACTGAACTATATTAAAATTACACAACCCCAGGAGCTACCATATTAACTTACAATATACCATCTATACATTTTGGTCGCCTGGTAACCTTGAAATGTGGACCTCAGAGGTATTTTCTGCATAAACTCAACAAACCAATATTTGTGAACATGCTGTAGGTTTAGGTGAGACTCAGACTGAAATGAGCTGGACAGTGAAGGAGGAGGAAGAGGAGGAGGAGGAAGGTTAGAGCTGCCATAGAGCGAGGCCAGAGGAAGACCAAAGAGGAGATCTGTGGATGTAGTGAAAGAGGACAATGGCTGTGTTCACATGCGTACCAAAAATTATCTGATTTCTGGAGTTGTCTGATTATTGAAATGTTATCAGTGTAATCCCTCAGACCAATAGGTTCTATTGCAAAAAGAAAATCAAATTCTGTCAACAAGACCAAGGTGATTTTTTATAATGAATTTGTTTTACAGCTCATCCCAGTAGCTTCTTCAGTTCTGACAGGAGTCTCACCAGAACCCTAATGGGGCAAAGACAAAATTAAATAGAAAATGTTAAAGAAGACCTAAGCCCATTTTAAATCGTAATATTAATCTACAACTTAATAAAAGAAACAACTCCGCGTTAGAAAACTGTGGAGCCCAGTGGGAGCTGATGTTGCTGTACATGTCATCACAACAAAGAGACGACAACTATAAGGGCAACTGCACATCATGCTAGCAAGCCTCAGATTTTTTTTCATTTGAATCAAAATGACTACAAGATGCTGCCAAATCCTATGTGTATCACCAATTAAGAAAATCAAATTGGAAAATTAAGTAAGTACAGAGCAGTGGAGCTATGCTGGTGGCAGTGAAAACAGGGACTGATCGGCAATATGGCGTCTTGAAAATAAGTTTATTCAGACATCCACGAATCACTCCAAATGCAACTTCCAGAGGCTAAATGAGAAGGGGAAACTACTATAACATGGCTAAAAGCTCTGAAAAGTCCATTTTGCAGAACAGATTGAAAGAGTTACTGAGAGAAACTGGGAAGATTTGTTGGTGGCAGAGTGGTTAGCGCTTTAAAGCCCCAAAGCATCATGGGTTTTGAGTCTTCAGTCTCCGTAGGAAACAATTTGAATCTTAAGTGTAAACAAATGTCCACCAGTTCTCTTAATGAACCCTACAATTAAATATGAAGTGTATTTCGCCTTGGGTTCATTGAGTTTGCACCAGTTACCACGGTGAAAAACAAATTTACAGCAATTTACAAAACAAGATCAAAAATATATAATTCATTTTGACATTTCTAAATATTTTGCTGTGTCCACATAACTCTGGATTCAATAAACCAGTCCACAAAATATCCTCCATGACATATTCCCTTAAAAATCCTTTCATAACTGACATATTTTTATTTGCAGCAATTAAAGATTCCCGTAATTTTGTATTTGATTTATTTTTTTTGCGTTTTAGTGGTATTTTTTTTGCGTGTTTTATCTTAATTAGCCATAACCATATTTTGGTATTTTCAAAGGAGGCGGTGCATTCCTCTTGGTTAAAAGGAAATCCTTGATGTTAATGTAGAGCTGTAAACACAAGCGCCTGGAGCATTTTTGATCAAATATTTATGTAGCCGTCCAAATGCAATATTAATATTACCTTAATGTGGCGGCCTCTGTATCAGCTGCATGTTAATGAGGGCGGGTATGGAGTAAGTTTTAAGGAGAGGAGTTTTTGGTTCATTCTGGGGCTTTTTTGGGTTTTGAGTGATTTGGGTTGGACATTGGCAAAGGAGGAGGGCATTTTTGAGAACCTGAGATGATTTAGGCCGCCACACACTACAGGAGAATTTGCCCGATTTATGCTGCAATTTGCTTTTCCTCGATTTCAGGGAGGCGTGACCCGACTTTGTGTCTTTGTGTGCGATTTTGAAGCCGCTGTGCTCCTCATGTTTGTGGTGTCAATGTGACTCTAAGCTGCTCTGTCAGATCATAACCACAAAAAGTCACCACGGCAACAGCCAATAAAACAGAGCGTCAGGGGCAGAGGAGTGACGGACACAGAGACGCAAGATACAAACTCAGAAAATAGTGAAAACAATGAGACAATTTATTACTCACCTCTCCTAAAACTGTGCATTTAAACTGCAGCATTTCATAAACATTATTCATAGAATTTGTCCTCCGCAAATAATGACCCCCAGTCCACAAAACAGTGCTGTGAATCCAGTTTGAAGTGTTCTTAAAAGTAAAAAGGCGAGAATAGCTCCTCACATGTGTCTGTTCACATCTACGCAGCACTCGGGTCGGGGTGAAGCTGCAGATTAGCGATACTGACTCTACTTCCTGTGTACTTTATCGCCAACCTTCTGTGCATTAAAATCATGTATCTGAAATATTACACCACATTTAACAAATAATAATAACACAGTTTTGTCTTGCATCTAAACTAGAAGTGCAGTGCTCTGATCTTCTGAACACTTAAGAGTCTCAAAGTGAGTGGTTTTACTGTAGACAGGAAACAGGTATGGTATGAAGCCATATCCCGCAGCAGTCTTTGCGATCGGAGATTTAAAATCTCATCAGATACTCCTTGTGCCTGTGGTATGTGCGTTTTGTCGCACGTTTAAAATTTGTTTAAGACTGAAAAATCCTGTAGTGTGTGACAGCCTTTAGACTTTGACAGACTTTATAGATCCACAAGGGAAATGACTTGGACACAGTAGCTCACACATCACAATGTATTATAATAACAAAGAGCAAAAAATATAAATGGTAATAATAAATCTGATAAAATTCTGTTTTTATTCTGTCTAGTCCTATTAAAATTAGTGGTTTTCAATATTGTTTTTCTTGAACATAAACTAAATAGACCTTTTCATTTTTACCAGTTAGAGTCACGATACTAAAATCTTGACTTCAGTACCTAGGAATAGACTTGATCAATACCTGATTAAAAAAAAAAAAAAAAAACACTAGTTGGACTAGGCAAAGGAGGGTTATTTTGAGAACCTGAGATGAGTCAAAGGTGCCTGTGAATACTGCTGAAGAAAATCGAGATGATGACGGTTGTATTGAAACTAAAAAAAAACATGAGCAATAAATAAATGCAGCAGAATTAAGCACAGCGGGTTAGTATATGAGTCATAGACGTTTCTTGCTTAACACCAGTTTACAGCTAAAATCTTATGTGATTATCCAGTAAGAGGGCATATGACACTTCTTTGAGGTATTAACTGCTAACACATATATTTAGATCACCATGTTACCTTTATTGTTTTGAAAATGTATTGTTCATTAATTAATCATTGCAAATCAATGTATAGTCCCTTTCAAGACACCCAAAGCACTTTACAGAGCATTATTCATTCACTCCACACTCAGTGGTGGTAAAATACTATTGTTGCCACAGCTGCCCTGGGACAGACTGACAGAAGCGAAGCTGCCTGCTAATAATGTGAGTGACCATGAGAAGGAGAGATCACTAAATTACTGTACATGTAAAACCTCTTCAGGCATGTTTTTGATGAGGAAACAACACTATAATATGGTAGAAAGCTAAAAAAAAAAAAAAAAAGGCATTCTGACTGTGAGGGGGGTCGCCTCTCCACAGATCTGACCTGTAATTTGGTCTGGTTTGGTCTCCATGAAGATATAAAGGTTTAATACCATACTGCGAAACATTCCAGACAAAGCAATAACATCTCCAAGGAGAAAAGCATTTGACAGTCCACCAGAAATGTTACACAATACACCTTTAAGTTTTCAAGTCACTTTGATATTAGAGACGATATAATGCTTATTTATTAAAGTGTTTCTGGTTGAGTTTGGTAGAAGCCGGTGTTTGTGGACATGTTTATGTTTTGCTGAAAGTTTCCTGTAGCTCTGGGAGTTTGTTTGTCAGTCGGGGGTGAATTTGGTGTTTGAGGATGTGCTGTCAGGACCTGTGTCACGCTGCACTCGGCCGCATCCACAGCTGTGTTTGAAAATAAATAAATACAAGAAAATAACTGCATTTCCACCTCGCCGCGTAGTGTCCGTGTGGTCCACTACAGAGACTGAGTGTATATGACGCCCGAAAGTGGTGCGTTTTGTTTACGCTGTGTGTGTGGAAATGTCAAAGGACTTCTGTGTGCAGGTGGTGGAGAAGGAAGCAGGATCTGCTCTGACTGAATCGGCTCCAGCTCTTTGGTTTGGAGTTTTAATCGTAATGTTTATCCACAAACGCAAACAAGGAAAGCCACTGGTTATGTTTTTATGTTTGCTCGGTAATATTTAAAGGTGCACTGCATAACTTTTCGGTTGGGGATCTGTCACCCGCTTGTTTCTACGGATATGTCATTGCTCTTCCTGGAATGTTCCACAGTATGACATTAAACAGCTCTACCTCACATTTATTCAGTTACATGTGTTACATTGAACACTACTTAAAAATTACAATTTCTTATGATATACAAGCCCAGCCATACAAAATTTTTGATGAAAACAACTACACAAATAAAATGATAAATAAGGACTATGAGAAATTAGTTATCTGAACATTTGGTATTTTTTGGTGTTTATTAGTGAAATAGTTGTTTTTGCATGAACTCCCCCTGCAGGTGTAGTCTTGGAAGTGCAGTTTGGGTCAGATACACTATATTGCCAAAGTGTTCGCTCACCTGCCTTGACTCACATATGAACTTAAGTGACATCCCATTCTTAATCCATAGGGTTTAATATGACGTCAGTCAAACCTTTGCAGCTATAACAGCATCAACTCTTCTGGAAAGGCTGTCCACAAGGTTTAGGAGTGTGTTTATGGGAATTTTTGACCACTCTTCCAGAAGCACATTTGTGAGGTCACACACTGATGTTGGACGAGAAGGCCTGGCTCTCAGTCTCTGCTCTAATTCATCCCAAAGGTGTTCTATCGGGTTGAGGTCAGGACTCTGTGCAGGTCAAGTTCATCCACACCAAACTCTTTCATCCATGTCTTTATGGACGTTGCTTTGTGCACTGGTGCACAGTTATGCTGGAAGAGGAAGGGGCCATTTCCAAACTGTTCCCACAAAGTTGGGGGCATGGAATTGTCCAAAATCTCTTGGTATGCTGAAGCATACCCCGTCAGTTTACGTGGCCTACCACTTCGTGGCTGAGTTGCTGTTGTTCCCAATCGCTTCCACTTTGTTATAATCCCGCTGACAGTTGACTGTGGAATATTTAGGAGCGAGGAAATTTCACGACTGGACTTGTTGCACAGGTGGCATCCTGTCACAGTACCACGCTGGAATTTACTGAGCTCCTGAGAGCGACCCATTCTTTCACAAATGTTTGTAGAAACAGTCTGCAGGCCTCGGTGCTTGATTTTATACACCTGTGGCCATGGAAGTGACTGGAACACCTGATTTCCATAATTTGGATGGGTGAGTGAATACTTTTGGCAATATTGTGTACATAATAGTTTTGAATTTTATACTACTTCTACTTCTACTACTACTACTACTACCACCACTACCACTATTACTACTACTGCTACTATTACTACTACTTTATCTGACATTGACACCATATATTTGTCTTGAATCTTACTTTTCACTGTTACACCAGCAGCGTTCAAACAGTCTGCCCCTGCTGTATGTGTTTTCAAAGTGCTGATAGATGAGACTCCATTACTTATGATAAATACTGTGAATATTTAATGAATGATGTTTTAGACTGTGATTTAGAACTTAAACAAACCAGGAGGGAAGGACTGGAGAAGGACCCGGGAGTGAGAGGAAGAGAGGAGAGAAATGGACCATGGTCGGATGGAAGTATTTTAGCCAAAGGAAAGAAAAATGTTACATTTGGAAAAGTGTGAGTTTGAGGAAAGATTAGGGAGATGAGGTCTTTGCATATACAACAGAGAGAGCCTTTCAAATGACTGACGTGCAGTCTTACAGTTTAGATAAAGTACAGGTTTTCATGTTTTTCTAATTATTACTTGGTTTGGCGGGATAGTACCTGCGCTGAATATTTATTGAAATAAAAAAATATACTTGAATACCTCTATCTATGTCATCAACCCTGAAAATTTCATCCAAAATCTAGAGAGCGAGAGAGACAGCGACATTTCCACTGCGCTTCTCAGTGGTCCTTGTGTCTCAGTCAAAGGTCTCAGTGCAGTTTGACAGGCGGACTGGTCAGGGAGGGTCAGCAGATCTGTGTCAGGGCAGTTTGAGGAGAGGAACAGCCCCGAAGACAAAAGTGTCCCTCCTCTGTGTCCTGCAGCATCATAGCAGCCTCCAGGGGGCACCAGATGAACAGGAAAGGCCTTACTCTTACTCCGCTCTGATGTGTTGTGGTAATGAAATGGTTCATTCACTCGAAGTATTTCTTCTGGAAGGTCTTCTGCAATATGGTGTTAAAAGCCTGTAGTATCTCAAATGTCCATAGCATAGCGCCTTAGTTCACTCCTTTGCTAGCCTCTTGCACTGTCTCCATGGATACGGGAAAAACAAACGACTAATGTCTCAAAATCCAACAGTCCCTTACTTGTGTCCCTTGAGTGGCACCTGCTGCACTTCTTAATTGGTTAAAATCCCATGATATAATGCTAAAAACTGAGCTCAGAAACAAACAACCGCTCAGTGTGTAAGCCAGGTAGGCACAAGAGCAGCCAACAACAATTTAAATTATGTAAAAGAACCATTTTTCAGACAGTTTAATCATTCAACAAAATATAGGCATTATAATTTATTTGTATTAGTCTAATGATGACATAAATAAATAACTTATTTGAGTCCAGATATTACGATATTATTGAAGAAAAGATGGAGAGCTGGAGGAGGGAAGGTTCTGCTGCTGCGTTAGAAATTAATTGTAGTAGGCTGATGGAGGGGAGAGAGAGTGTATTTATATTAATATGGATTTCAAGTGATGACAAATTAGGAACTCGCCACCATCACTTCAGATAATTCAAAAGATCGAATATTTTGTCCTCAAAATGGCGCAGATAAGTGGAAAGTTTGTCTGCCTCGTATGTGATAATGGATAAACATTGAAATGACTTCCACACTGAAACCTGATAAAACATTTGTGTCCAATAAAAACCAAGTGTTGAGTCAATAGGAAACATGCTAAATCTGTATCCACACTCTCATACATAAGGCAAATGTAGCATAAAACCTCAGAGAGCAGAATCCGGCGCACTTCCTGGAAATCATCCAATAGGAACATTCCAGGCTTTTTATGACCTGTTACACACATAAAGGGTGTGTGGTGCTAAAATGTGCAACTATTCATATTTTTATTTTACAGTCTGGGTGCAATCTCTAGTGAGTCCCAAACAAAGATAAAAATAATGCATTGTAGCTCATGTTTCTGTAATTTGTGAAAAGAGTAATCAAATAGTTTTAAGGCAGTGAAAATCAGGTACAACACCTCAACTTGATTGTGCCTTTATTGATACTTTGCAGTGATATCACGTTTGGGGTGTTCTACATGTATCTCTATGGTGGAATGTTCAACAGATGTGTGACACAATGCATCCCTTAGCAAATACTGTCAAATAAGTTTTAAGATCGTCTGAAAACTGAAGAAAAAAATACAAAATGGGTGCAATCAACACATTTGCTTTTCAACAAAAATTTTATGTGTGAGATGAATCGGTTCATCTGTTGCAGTTCTAGTTAAGTCCAGTTCTTTATGCTTGGATTGTGTTAAAATAAAGCTCACATTAAAGTGTAACAATGCCTCAGACAGAGCAGTGCCTACAGTTAGCATCACACCCACATGGGATGTTGATGACATCAGCTGCAAAGTGTCAATAGGGAAATTCTTTCTCTGCATCGGACCCTTCCTTCATTCCTTCATTACTCACTGGATGGACCTGTCAGGGGCAGTGAGCGACCACACAGCACCTGGGAGCCGCTTCATGACATCACAAGGTGGAACAGAGCATTTTGAGCTTTGGAAATGTAAACAGACTAATAATAAAGAGTAACTCAAGCATGTATATGAAGCAAAACACAGCTCCAGGTATGTTTTTGAGGAGGTAACAATGTTATAACATGACTTAAAGCTCACAAGAGTCAATTTTGCATAATATAGGACCTTTAATACAGATGCGGGAAAGGCTAAAAAGAATGTTGTCCAAATGCTGATTTTTGTTCTAATACAGTGAGTTCTTGGGTCTAATCACTAATAGAAATCAGGTTCAACATTTGTGAATTTACCTTTTGGATATTTCACGGCACAAGTACAATGTAAACAATAGAGAAACTGTCTCTTGCCCCATCTGAGAGTATGACTTCACATTTTAGAATCTGAAAACCACCAAGACCATAGGAAAATATGCTTCAAAATAGGCCCTGACTGTTACTGAAAAGGTTGGCTCATTAGTTGTTTCCTCCGTCTCTCCATCTCAACTGAGCTTTTAGCAAAACACCACAGGTTTTCTGTCACCAGCCTGTGCCAAGACCATTCCTCACTCTCTCTCTGGCTAATAATGATACTAGCACTGTTTTGAATGAGTTTGGACTCCTATAATAATTAATGGAGCAGGTAGTCTGACTTTGCGACCCAAAAGTGAAGTCATGACATATTTACTGCGAAAAATATAATGGCCTGAAGAGGCAAAGGCAGACAGTTCAGATGAATATGAGATCATTGTTTTATTGACATGTTGCCTTCAAAATGTATGTTTTGAAAGAAAATGTGTATATTTTTTCATTCAAAAGTAGAAAATATTGTAAACATTGTTATTGGTTTAATCTTGAGTTAGTCCTGGTTTAGTCTTTGTTTAGTCCCAGTTTAGTCCTTGTTTAGTCCCAGTTTAGTTCTGATGTAGTACTGGTTCAGTCCTGGTTTAGGCCCGTTTTAGTCCTGGTTTAGTTCTGGTTTAGTCCTTGTTTAGTCCCGGTTAAATCCTGGTTTAGTCCTGGTCCATTCACAGTTTAGTTCTGGTATAGTCCTGGTTTAGTCCCAGTTTAGTTCTGCTTTAATACAGATTTAGTCCTGGTTTAGTCCTGGTTTAGTCCTGGTTTAGTCCTGGGTCAGTCCCGGTTTAGTCCCAGTTTAGTCCCGTTTTAGTTCTGGTTTAGTCAAAATTTAGTCCTGGTTTAATCCCAGTTTAGTCCTGGTTTAGTCCTGGTTTAATCCCAGTTTAGTCCTGGTTTAGTGCAGTCCTTGATTCATAACCTAAATAACTGTAGAAGTTGGTTTGCTACATGCTTAGAATGTGGTGTGTGCATTTCTGATTTCTTATTAAAAAAACACACACTACAAAGGAAATGCAATTGAACTTTGCTTGTGAGGTCAGGACAACACTTTACTGGAAATAAAACTTTAATCTGTTTTTAATATCTGTTTAATCTTGTTTTAAATAGGATTACACATCTTCACTTTAAACAGTAGGGAGTAGTCATCAGTTGAAGTTAAGTCTCGCCAAAATCCTCTTCATCTTCTTATAAACATTCAAATATATTTGCACTTTGTCATTCTTTCAACAAAACGTTTCTTTGTCATGATTCAGAAGTCCTGGATTAACATTGTTGTATTGGATTTTGTTCTGGTTTAGTCCTGGTTTAGTCCCAAATTAGACCTGATTTATTCCTTGTTAGTACAGGGTTAGTCTTGTTTTAGTCTATATTAGTCAATTTGTACATTGGCAAAAGTTCACCAGGACTAAACTAGAACTAAACTAGAACTAAACCAGGACTAAACCATGACTAAACCAATACCACAATGCTTATAATAATAAACCAGAACTAACCCAGGTCTAAACCAGGACTCAACCAGGACTAAACCAACACAACAATGTACAGTCCCTGACAAAAGTCTTGTCACTTATCCATTTTGTAGAAACAAAAGCTTATAACCTGACTTTAAATTAATCGATTGGTTTTAGAAATGTCTCATATGAAAGCTAAAACCCTCCCAAATTATGCTCAATATACTAAAATAAATTTGCTTCACTGAAGAAAGATTGATCATTTAATGAACACAGAAAGGTCAGATTTTGGCAAGACAAAAGTCTTGTCGCCTTGTCATATGATGCACCCAATCCTAGATTACAGCCTCACCTGTGATCAGTTACTGATCAATCAATTAGTGGGTGTGTATAAAAAGAACCCCAGCACACCAGACCTTCACATCAACTGCAACTTGACCTCTGACAACATGCCTAAGATCCACCCTGAGACCAAAGCGTTAATTATCAAGAGGCTGAAGACCAGATCCACTGCTGAGGTGGCTGACACCTTCAATGTGTCTCAGCGTCAAGTACAAAGAATAAGAAAAAGATCTGAAAAGACTGGAGATGTTTTTGACAAGCCCAGGTCCGGCAGACCCCGCAAGACAACTGCTCGGGAGGACCGTTTGTTGATTCGAAAATCCAAGGCCAGCCCCTTTTCCACTGCAGCAGAGCTCCACCAGGCCTGGTCACCTCAAGTCCCTGTGTCAACCAGAACAGTTTGTAGAATTCTGTCTCGAAATGGCCTCCATGGTCGAATTAGTGCACAGAAACCAGCACTAAACAAAAGGCAATTAAAAAACCGTGTGGCATTTGCCAAGGCCCACAGCCTGCTAAAAGGATGGACACTGGAAAAGTGGCAGAAGGTGGATTTCTCAGATGAATCCAAGGTTGAATTACATCACAGCCGCAAATATTGCAGGAGACCTACTGGAGCCCGCATGGATCCAAGATTCACCCAGAAAACAGTTAAGTTTGGTGGCGGAAAAATCATGGTCCAGTATGGGGGTGTGCGAGACATTTGCAGGGTGGAAGGCAATATCAATAGCCTAAAATATCAAGAAGTATTAGCTACCTCTTACATTCCCAACCATAAAAGGGGTCAAATTTTGCAGCAGGATGGTGCTCCATCGCATACTTCTATCTCTACATCAAAGTTCCTCAAGGCGAAGAAGATCAAGGTGCTCCAGGACTGGCCAGCCCAGTCACCAGACATGAACATCATTGAGCATGTCTGGGGTAGAATGAAAGAGGAAGCATGGAAGGCAAAACCAAAGAATCTTGATGAACTCTGGGAGGCATGTAAGACTGCTTTCTTTGCTATTCCTGATGACTTCATCAACAAATTGTATGAATCATTGTCGAACCGCATGGATGCAGTCCTTCAAGCTCATGGAAGTCATACAAGATATTAAATATGGATCTCACAGCACCACTACTTAATTCACTGACGTTATGCAACATATTTTTGTATTTGAAGTAAATTATTTGTTCAATTTTCTGTAGGCGACAAGACTTTTGTCTTGCCAAAATCTGACCTTTCTGTGTTCATTAAATGATCAATCTTTCTTCAGTGAAGCAAATTTATTTTAGTATATTGAGCATAATTTGGGAGGGTTTTAGCTTTCATATGAGACATTTCTAAAACCAATCGATTAATTTAAAGTCAGGTTATAAGCTTTTGTTTCTACAAAATGGATAAGCGACAAGACTTTTGTCAGGGACTGTATATAATAATAATAAACCAGGACTAAACCCAGGACTAAACCCAGGACTAAACCAGGACTAAATCTTATAAGCATTAATATATTTGCACTTTGTCATTCATTGAACAAAACAGTTCTTTCTCATGATTTAGAGGAAGACTTCGACCTTCCTGGCACTATCTCGTGACTGAGTCAAGCTGCAGTTCTAGAGAATTCATATGGGACAATTCTAACTAACCACTTTAGGTCTCCCCTCTGCTCCCATGCCTCATCTTTTTTCACTTCTCACTAAGTCTTTGCCAAATGGTGATTCAGGCTGCTTCCAGAAACTCTGTAATCTCTTTAGGAATCCTACTTTCATGAGATCAAGTTTTGTTTTCGTTTGAGCTAATACGCCTTTGTACATAATCTGTGGTCTCTGATGGTGGATGCAACTGCAAATGATTCAGCCCTTTATGAAAAAAAAAAAAAAAAAAAATATATATATATATATATATATATATATATATATATATATATATATATATATATATATATATATATATATATATATATATATATGACGCGTCATATATATATATATATATGACGCCAGGTCAGAGGGGAGTTAACACCAACTCCCCAACCAGAGATTGGGTCCGAAGCCCCAATAAGTACCACGCTGAACGAGGCAGCGACTGACCTGAAAGATAAGATCATGGCCCGAATGAACACAAGGCAACCCCGACACCAGTTACAGAGGCTAAGTGAAGTACCATCTGAAAGCCTCCTAGAAGATGTGAATGCAGCACTGAGAGCGATCCCTACCACAAGCATCACTGAAACCAATGAGCTGATATACACTTCAGCAGCAGTGATCCTAGAGGTGCTGGGCTATAAGAGCAACCATGGGAGCCATGAGAGACAATACCCACCATGGAAAAGACGGTTAGAGGGCAAAATCAAGGAGGCGCGGAGAGAAGTGAGCCAATTGTCAGAGGCCAAGAAAGGTGCAATGAAAAAACAAGTACCCAGGAGGTACAGCCAGATGCCCATACCTGAAGCACTCGAAACTGCCAAGCAAAGGCTGCAAGCCTTAGCCAGCCGCCTAAAGAGGTACACGCGGGAAAATGAAGCCAGACGAATAAACCGCCTCTTCGCAACACAACCTGCGAAAGTGTACGCTCAATGGCAGGGGAATAACACCAGAGCAGACCCACCAAGGCTGGAGACTGAAAGGTACTGGAAGGGCATATGGGAGAGGGAGGCATCACATAACACCGATGCACAGTGGCTGGTGGCTCTGAGGGAAGACCACAGCAACCTCCCTGAACAAGATCCAGTCACCATCACAGTGGCAGACATTCAGGAAAGAGTCTCAGGCATGAAAAACTGGACAGCACCTGGCCCTGACATGATCCATGCGTACTGGCTAAAGAAGCTCACTGCTCTCCACGAGCGCCTGGCAGCACAAATGAACCAGCTGCTAAGGGATGGGACTCACCCTGAATGGCTAACCCAAGGGCGTACGATCCTGATCCTGAAGGATCCCTCAAAGGGTACAGTCCCATCCAACTATCGGCCAATAACCTGTCTCTCCACAACATGGAAGCTCATGTCAGGCATCATTGCGGCTAAGATAAGTGGGCACATGGATCAATACATGAGCACAGCACAGAAGGGCATTGGCAAAAACACCAGAGGAGCCAAACACCAACTCCTGGTTGACCGAACAGTCGCCCATGACTGCAGAACCCGTCAGACCAACCTGTGCACTGCCTGGATTGATTACAAGAAAGCCTATGACTCAATGCCACACACATGGATCACTGAGTGCTTGGAGTTGTACAATATCAGTCGGACTCTAAGGGCGTTCATTGCAAACTCAATGCGGTTGTGGAAGACCATCCTTGAAGCCAATGGCAAGCCAATTGCACAAGTGGCCATCAAATGTGGCATATACCAAGGAGATGCACTGTCCCCACTGCTGTTCTGCATAGGTCTGAACCCCCTCAGCCAAATCATTGACCGCACTGGCTATGGATACCGACTCAGAAACGGGGCCACCATCAGCCACCTCCTCTACATGGATGACATCAAGCTGTACGCTAAGAGTGAGCGGGACATCGACTCACTGATCCACACCACCAGGATCTACAGCACAGACATTGGAATGTCATTCGGGCTCGAGAAATGTAGTAGGATGGTGACAAAGAGAGGGAAGGTAGTCCACACAGAGGGGGTCTCACTCCCAGAGGGAACAATAGCAGACATTGAGGACAGTTACAAGTACCTTGGTATCCCACAAGCAAATGGCAACCTTGAAGAGGCAACAAGGAAAGCGGCTACGGCCAAATACCTGCAACGAGTAAGGCAAGTCCTAAGAAGCCAGCTCAATGGCAAGAATAAGGCACAGGCAATAAACAGCTATGCCCTGCCAGTGATCAGATACCCAGCAGGAATCATAAGCTGGCCAAAGGAGGAGATACAGACCACAGACGTTAAGACACGAAAGCTCCTGACCATGCATGGAGGGTTCCATCCCAAATCCAGCACCCTGAGACTGTATGCGAGCCGGAAGGAAGGAGGCCGAGGACTAGTGAGTGTGGGAACCACTGTCCAGGATGAAACAGTCAAAATCCATAAGTACATCAAGGATAAGGCCCAAACAGATGATGTGCTCAGGGAATGCCTCAGACAGTGGAGGTCAGAGGAAGAGGTGCTGGAGGGACCATCATGGCAGGACAAGCCCCTACATGGGGCATACCACCGAAACATAACTGAAGTGGCTGATATCAAGAAATCCTACCAATGGCTGGAGAGGGCAGGTCTGAAGGACAGCACAGAGGCCCTCATCCTGGCTGCACAGGAGCAGGCCTTGAGCACCCGAGCAATAGAGGCCCAGATCTACCACACCAGACAAGACCCGAGGTGTAGGTTGTGCAAAGAGGCTCCTGAGACAGTCCAGCACATAACTGCAGGGTGTAAGATGCTGGCAGGGAAAGCATACATGGAGCGACACAACCAAGTGGCGGGCATAGTGTACAGAAACATCTGTGCAGAGTACGGGCTGGAGACCCCAAGGTCAAGGTGGGGAACTCCCCCAAAGGTTGTGGAGAATGAGCGTGCCAAGGTCCTGTGGGACTTCCAGATACAGACTGACAGAATGGTGATGGCGAACCAACCAGACATAGTGGTGGTGGATAAGCAACAGAACAAAGCCGTGGTGGTGGACATTGCAATACCAAGCGATGGTAATATCAGGAAAAAGGAACACGAGAAACTAGAGAAATACCAGGGGCTCAAGGAAGAGCTGGAGAAGGCCTGGAAGGTGAAGGCATCAGTGGTGCCCGTGGTGATCGGAGCACTCGGGGCTGTAACCCCCAAACTGGAGGAGTGGCTCAAGCAGATACCCGGAAAAACATCAGACATCTCAGTCCAGAAAAGTGCAGTACTAGGAACAGCAAAGATACTGCGTAGAACTCTCAAGCTCCCAGGCCTCTGGTAGAGGGCCCGAGCTGATGAGGGTGAGAGAGACCAACCACCGTGGAAGGTGAGGAACACATTTTTTTTTTTTATACATATATATACATATATATATATATATATATATATATATATATATATATATATATATATATATACACACATACACATATATATATATATATACATACATATATATATATACATATATATATATATATATATATACATACATATATATATATATATATATATATATATATATATATACATCCTGGCTTTAAAGGTGCACTATGTAGCTTTTTGGTTGGGGGTCCGTCACCTGTTTGTTTCTGTGGATATGTCATTGCCCGGAATGTTCCACAGTATGACATTAAACAGCTCTACCTTACACATATTTAATTACAGGTGGTTTTAATACTCAGAAAACAGGCATTCTGACTGTGAGTGGGGTTGCCTATCCACAGATCTGACCTGTAACTTGGTCTGGTTTTGTCTCCATGAAGATAAAGAAAGTTTTAATACCATACTGTGAAACATTGCAGACAACGCAATAACATCTCCTTGGAGACAAACTTTTGACGGACTCTCACCACAGGTTACACAATGCAGTTTTTAAGGCCATTAACACGGCTTAGTGCTTCGCTCATTGATTCTACAGAAATAGTTTTCAGCCCTCTGTGATTTTTTTTCCCTTTGTATCTTTCCCAATATGGACAGACCAATGATACGTTAGTTCATACCTGACAACCATAACATTATACATTAATTTAATTTCATTAACAAGGACCACGCCACAACAACTGACAGTGGATATCTGTGAAGGCTGGGAGCAGACTCTGGATGGAGGCTCTGTCTCAGGTGGTCAACCCAGCCGATGTAGGCTGGGCTGAAGGATGAACGAGAGACACGGGGTCGGAGGAAGGGGGTCGAGAGAGCGGAGACAGACTGTATTGTCGGGATAGGCCTGTATAAATGGAGCTTCTGGGTAATGAAGGTTGAGCTGAGCTGTGGTTGGATGGAGAGGAGCGGGGGAGGTTGAGGCGTGGTCCACTTAAGAAGTTACAAAACATCCCATACCTGTCAGTATTTAGTTAAGAATAATGTATATAATTGCGACTATAACTAAATTCCTGTGATGTCTTTTCTTGATACAGACAGATGAAGGACCAGTCGAAGAAAGTGGCCAATCTCAAACATAAGGAGCAGCTCGAGAAGAGTCGGAACGCTCAGCTGATGGAGGAGGCCAAGAGGAGAGAGGACAACCTGAACGAGAGCTCCCAGCAGATCAAGGTACGGGGCAATACCAAGTCCACATTTAAACATTTAAACTGTTATTTTAGGGCCGCATAATATCCTGTAATCAAATCACAAAGGCTGCCATTTTTAAAGTACAAGTTCCTCCACAAACAACAGAATCTCCATGTTCTGAAACCTGATTCTTGTATTAGTTTGTCAGTTCATATATCAGTCTTTTGCCAGTTCTTCTGGACGTGTTTAAAATGTGAACTTTAAACAGGATCTTTTTAGCAAAACATAAAGTGCAAATCTAATCACAAATGCAATGCTTGTCGGAGAAATCACAATAGGCCCTTTTCACTGAGCCACCTGGCAAAAACTGCGGAGCCACACGTCCCGCTCCATTCATTGTGTCTTGAGAGTTAGCCGAGTCGTGCTAAAATAAAGCAATATTTAAATATCAGACACTGGACAGCAAGTTATGGATGCATAATCACGGACAGCGTGTCAAGATCTTTGCTACGATGCAAAGGAAGCTTCTGTGTTCATAAAAGTAGGTACTTGTGTCTTGAAGCTAATGCTAACTGAAATTAAAATTAGTCACTCATGTTAAAGGTGCACTATGTAACTTTTTTGGTTTTTGGTCCCTTACCTGCATGTTTCTTTGGCTATGTCATTGCTTTGCCTGAAATGTTCCACAGTATGACGTTAAACAGCTCTACCATACATTTATTCTGTTACAGGTGGTTTTATAAAATACCGAGAAAAACAGGCATTCTGACTGTGGGGTTGCCTCTCCACAGATCTGACCTGTAACTTGGTCTGGTTTGGTCCCCATGCTGATAGAAAGGTTTAATGTCATACTGTGAAACATTCCAGACAAAGCAATAACATCTCCATGGAGGAAAGCATTTGACAGACCCTCCACCAGAAAAGTTACACAATGCACCTTTAAATTCAAAAGTATAGCACTAAACTTTCTTCCTTCTGCCTGCGTCCTTGCTCCAATCTTTCCTCCATCACAACAAACCTTTTCAGCGACGTGACAATTATGACAGGATCAGCCCGAGGCAAAGTCAGCCAGCGTCTCCTCTCACGGGGGAACGCCAGCGAGAGGTGAGCCGCCACAGTGATTGACAGCAGAGGGGCGAGCACGATTACCTTATATGGGCACAGAGGTGACAGGAAGAAGAGAGATGGATAAAAGTCAAGTGTAGAGGAATGACGGATGGAGACAGCAGACAGGGGCCACAGGCTGAGTATGCGCTGAATACAGTAGGTTTCAAAATAATGGGACAGGCTTTATTTTACACTTTTGCTTTATATATTGGACCTACGTCATTAAGAGCTATGTAGGTGTTTCTGATTGCATAAAGCTATTTGTGGGTTATGGAAATCTAGCACAGATGCCATAGCAATTAAGAGTCCAATATTACGCAAAACTGACTTTTGTGAGCTTTTACGCAGGTTAGAATGTTGTTACCTCCTCAAAAACATACCTGGAGCTGTGTTTTGTTTCATTCACACATGTTTGAGTAATCCTGCATTATTAGTGTGTTTACCTCTCCAAAGTTCAAAATGAAGTAGTAGTTTTCAAGTCAGCAGCTACCTTTCACTTTTAGCTCAGTAGAGATTGGAAATTCCAGGGCTCAAATCATCCAAATTGTTCTAGTGAAGGTGTATGGAGCAATTCCTGTATCACCACATGACATCACAAGGTGGAACAGCGTGTTTTCTGTTTGAGAGAAGAACTCAGCCTAAATATGCAGGGTTTGTGTGTTAGACGTGTGACAGCAGAGGGGCGAGTGCGTTTGCCTTATATGGGCACAGAGGTGACAGGAAGAAGAGAGATGGATAAAAGTCAAGTGTAGAGGAATGACGGATGGAGACAGCAGACAGGGGCCACAGGCTGAGTATGGACCTACCTCATTAAGAACTATGTACTGTAGGTATCTCGGATTGCATAAAGCTGTTCGTGGGTTTCAGAGTTATGAAAATCTAGCACGTCCAAACAGCCCCCACAGTCGAGTGTTTTAAGTCTCGTCTTAAGACCCACTTTTATTCTCTGGCTTTTAATACCGGCGTGAGTTGTGCGGTCCTCTGTGTCTTTTATTTATTATTTTTAATAAGCACTTTGGAAACTGTCTATACGACAGTTTTCAAATATGCTATACGAATAAAGCTGGATTGGATTGGTTACCATAGCAATTAACAGTAAAAAAAAAAAAAATCTACGGTACATCTTTTGGTATGGAGTGAAGTTTGACTGCTGTGATTTCCCAGTGTTTTTGTTTTCTTTGTGTTTTGGGTGTGGAGAGAGGAGTCAGGAGTTTTATTATTATTATTATTATTATTATTATTATTAGTAGTAGTAGTAGTAGTAGTAGTAGTAGTAGTAGTAGTAGTAGTAGTAATAGAATTCTTGTCTGTTGGTTGTTTTTGTTATGTTTAATTTTTTTTTTTTTTTAATGAAAAAATATATATGTATATATAAAAAAAAATCTACATCTTTTGAATGAGCAGTGACTAACAGGAAGTTAAAACCCATGTATTTAAGCAATATTTAAAAAGGAAACAATAAATTAAAAACATTTTCTTCTGACTAGCCAAATCAAAACTTGGAAGCCCTGTTTGTAGTACAGTTGTTAGGGATGCAATACAGGTATTAGATATTGTTTGCCCACTGATCTGAAGGTTGCCGGTTCGAATCCCACTGTCAACATAAAACATCATCGGTTGAGCGGTCAGATCCACTGCCCCACAGGTTGGCGGTGTGATTCCAGTTCCTACAGATGAATGCTGTCGTTGTGTCCTTGGGCAAGACACTTCACCCCACTCGCCCCCAGTGTTTGCGTACAATGGTGTATGAATGTGTGCGTGAATGGGTGAGTGGTTCCTTGATGTAAAGCACTTTGAAAGTGGAAAAGCGCTGTACAAAAATGTGTCCATTTACCATTTTATTTCTGGAGATGGTTGCATTTCTTACAAATACAAGCTTTTCACTTTTTTTTTTTTAATCCTTTTTATCCTTTATAAAGCTCTTTCTATCTTTCAGTTTGTGTTCCATCCTCCTCCTCTTCCTCCTCTTCTTCTTCCTGTAATCTCCGACCTCCGTGGCTTCTCTGATTACAGGCAGATGAAAATACGCTGTTTACTGAGCGCGTGTGAAGGCGCTCTTTAACCATGATTGACTTTTGGTTTACAAACTGGTGTGTACTTTACAGAATGAGCTGAGGCCTGTGTGAGTCATTGAGCCTGTGGTTACAACCAAAACTATATCGCAGCCAATTCTCGAATTTATCCACAATGCTGAACTCCAAAAGGAATTCGAGAATAATTTGGGAAAGTTAAAGGCGTTGTACCAGACTTTTTTTAAACGTGAAAAATTCTTAATTATCCACCACAATGAGTTTATAAGCACTTTTCACAACAGAGTGGAGTTTTGCTGTGACACGCTGTATAAAGCTAATAGCATCTGGCATGCTAATGTACACTTCCTAATTATAGACAATGCAGTTTTTTTCTTAGATGCCGAAAGCGCACAGCTGTCTTATTTTGACTTAAAGAGCTGCTTATACAATATATCAGTAGCGAAAACAAATGTAGCTTTAATACAGTACTTTAATGCTTTGAAAAAATGAACAGTAAGAGTAAGTGAGAGTAAAGAGGAGTTAAGAGAAACTGTGAATTAACAAAGAGACCATATGATCACGATCTGTATATACTGCACAGTCAAGAATTCAGTAATAAGTCCTTAAGAGGTGTTTTTAAATACAATTATTTATTAAAGGAAATCATCTATTTCTTAAAAGTTGCACTGCCTAACTTTTTCTGGTGGAGAGTATGCCACCGGCTTGTTTCCATGGAGACGTTATTGCTTTGCCTAGCAGATTCCACAGTATTGCATTAAACTCGCCATAGAGAGAAATGAGAAATTAGCACTCGCTTTAGCTGTCCCTTGTGCATTTGTAAAACACACACAGTAAAGCAGAATATTGGTTCTTTAATCTCTTGCTGCTAAAATGGCTCTGGAGATTTCTCTTCTTTAAACTTTTTTGCTCAGTGAACTGAAAGTGTCCAAGGCCGATCTCTGGGGAGTTTGAAGCAGAATCTCAGAAGAAAAGCTGCAGCTATTAAGAACAGAGCTTGGATTTAGAACACTTTATCTGATTCAGAGTAACACCACAGAACAAGAGGATTCTTTTTTTTTTTTTAATGAGCCAGAGCAGTTACATCACAGAGGGTAAAATGCGTAAAACGTCTCTGAACAGTCTCTGAACTGCTACAGCACAGTGATCCAGAACTCATTAACTGTTCTCAAAATAAATACAATAAATGCTTCTTTCCACTTATTTTTTGGATGTATAAACTTAAAGCTGTGTTGCATTGGTATCATATCTTAAATTCTGATATAAATTCATTCATTCATTCAAAGCAATGTATCTTAAAGGTGCACCTGTCTCCATGGGGATGTTATTCCCTGGAATATGGCAACAAACATGTCTATCTTGCATTTTTTTATTCACTGTTGGTTTTCTTGCTCCAAAATACCTTGGAAAAACATGCAGTCAGAGTCACCTCTCCACAGATCTAAGCTGTAACCTAACCTGGTGCTGTCACCTGACTGTAGAAACCTGATATTAGGGTTGGGCATTATTGACATGACTTCATATTTTGATAAATTTTCACTTGATGCAATGAAAATACATGAGAATAAAATGAGAAAGAACTGTAAAACTCATCACAAAAGTTCAAAAATATAACTTAATTTAAAGATTGCATTGTAAGTTTGTTTTATTTTTTATTGACTCTTTTTGCAGCCTTTTTATTTTATTTATTTTTGATTACAGACTATATAGTTGATACTCTAATTCTGCATACCTCCAAAACAGCTATTTCAGTTATCCATTATTCATTTTCAACATGGTTTCTCATTATAATTGTTTTGTTTTGTTTTGCTTTGCAGGACTCTCTTCGACACAAAGAGGAGCGTATAGAGGAGCTGGAGGAGGCTTTGAGGGAGAGCGTTCAGATCACTGCAGAGAGAGAGGTGGTCCTGGCCCAAGAGGAACAGGCACGAACCCATGCCGAGAAACAGGTACAGCCTCCTTCCATTAACTCCAATGCACGCTCCACCCAAGACTTAAGCTTAAAGGTGCGCTATGTAACTTCTTGGCTGGCCGTCACCTGCTTGTTTCTGTGGATATATCTGGAATGTTCCATAGTATGACATTAAACAGCTCTACCTTACATTTATTCAGTTACAGGTGGTTTTATAGCTCAAAAATACCTAGAGAAATAGGCATTCTGACTGTGAGCGGGATCGCCTTTCCACAGATCTGACCTGTAACTTGGTCTGATTTGGTCTCCATGAAGATAGAAATTTTTAATGCCATACTGTGAAACATTCCAGACAAAGCAATAACATCTCAATGGAGAGAAGCATTTGACAGCCCCTTCACCAGAAAAGTTACACAATGCAGCTTTAAAGGGGACATATTGTCTTATGAGCCTTTACCCATGTCATAACGGTGTTCTCTTAGCATTAGCATTCTCATAGTTTTATTTCAATTGAATCATGCATGTTTGAGTAATCCTGTATTGTGTTGCATTTGAGACTTGAAAATGTCTGTTTTCACCTGCCCCCCATCTCCGCCCACTGCTCTGTACTTACTTTATTATTATAAACTATTCAAACTCAGGGTCATACATGTACATCAAGTTCAAAGCTCTCACATAGTCATTTTCAACAATAAAGACATGTAAAGGAAAATCTGTTGTTTTCTATAGTGAAGAGGCGTGGTTTCTCAGTTTTGAACACAAGTCAGTGGACCTGTTTCTAATGATAATTTGCAGTGACGTTTCACTGGAGGGGTTCTGCATCTATGTCTATGGTGGAATGTTCAGGAGTTACCATGGCAAACGCTGCCAAATAAGTTTTTTTTTTTTTAACAGATAGTGAAGATGACTAAGCTTGTGATGTAAAAAGTGGTCAAAAAGTCTGAAGCACTCTGTTGGAATTAGAATAAAAGTCCTTTAATGATTACATGGGACAAGCCAACACGTTTCGACATACGTGGTGTGTTTTTTTTTAAGATGAAAAAATCTAAAATGGATTTAACAAGCACATTTTCAGGAGCCTGTGATCAATATGAGCGTTCATGGTCCTGTTTACGAGTTTAGTTTTAGTTTTTCAACTAGTTTTTCAACTCAAAAAAAGGTGAGAGAGACTAACTGAAAAACTGACGGTAATATTGTTTTACAGTTTAAACTCATTTTATCTGTTCCAGCTCAGTCAGTTCTTTATGATCAGATTGTGTTAAAACAAAACTCATACAACAAAGCCCCCCCGTTGCCGTTTAAAATGAACAAAATGTCAAATAATTATCTGCGTATATTCTAGCTTAATACAAAAACCTGAGAAAAGCATAACACGTCTTCTTCCTCTGCACGCTCCAGCCAGGCCCTTAAATTTAACATTTACTCACTGTTTTTCCCTTATATTTGTGTGGGTTAGCATGACAAACATTTAAGCTAATACAAAGAGACAGAAAATAGTCAATTATTTTAACATCACATAATTCAAAACATGACTAAGACCTAAAGTGAAGCCAGAGCTAGCTGAGCTCATTCAGGTGTGGTTACAGGGTGTTAGTCCAGTCACTGCTCATTTAGTGGACATGTAAATACTGCCCTATTTCAGGAACACTTGTGTTTTGTCCACTGCAAACCATCAGACTCTCACAAATAGACCTGTCAGGATGTCCAGGTTTGCTCATAGGATTATTGTATTTCTTCAGTTCTAAAACAGCACTATGTAGCTTTTCAGGTGGGAAGGCTGTCACCATGGAGATATAATTTCTTTGTCTTTCTTTTATTTTCCTCATTATGGTATGGTATCTGGCATACATTTATTCCATTAAGGATGTTTATTATACTCAAAAATATCTTTAAAAAGACATTCTTCCCATGAGTGAGGATCACCTCTTCACAGATCTGACATGTATCTTGGCCTAGTGGCATCTTGTCTCTATGGAGATATATAATGCCATATTGTGGAAAATTTGAGGTAATAATCTTGAAGGAGACAAGGAGGTCCATCTAGCATTTCTTTTCATTACCGGTGTTTCTATTGCAAGTCTGTATTTGTATAATCCCAGGAAACATGCATTCTTACCGTGTAACCTGTGTGTCACTCTGAATTGAGTTCTACACATTATCAATCTGAGCGGTTCTCACTGGAAAAAGATTGGACGATGATGATTACTTGAATCTGATTGATCAAAGCGTCTCAACAGCAGAACAAGAAGTCAAAAAATCAAACTTTAGTTACATCCAACTGAGAGAAAAGTACAGACATCTTTTCTGTCCATAAACGCACAAAGCTCTTCCCTTCTGCACATTTTTCACAAACGAAATACTCCATATTGACTAAAACAGGCTGAAGTTCGTCTGTCTGTGTCGCCATGTTTAATTTGGTTTGTTTGGGTCCTTTGTTTTTGGCTTCTGCACAAACCTCAGTGATGCAACATGATTGGCCCGTCCACCTAATTAACCGTACAGTGGGGACGCGCGCCGAAACAGATTCTTGTGAGTTTGCAAACTCACAAATATCGAGAGAATCCATCTTGTTGCACAAGGTTAAGTGTAATGCCCTTCTGTAGAACATTCCAGACAAAGCAGTAACACAGAGACAAGTTTTTTGCTTATTGTTTTCGGTAACATATGCAACGTTAATAGAAGAGAGAAGAAACAAAATTGAAGAAAAAGATGTCCTAAAAGCATGCAAAAAGGATTTAACACACATTCTATTGGCCATTACATTTTGACTTAAATAAATACAGGTACCGAAAGCGTACTGATCAGGTATTGAAAAGAAATCAAAATTAGCCCCAGTACAGATATATTATATAAACATTGTATAAGTCCACTGTGCAGTTTCGTATCATGCTCTTGTGTATTTATGGAGAATTGTCATTGTTGAGCATTTACAGCTAACCATCAGGCATATTTTTGAGGAAAAAGGAAACGTAGTAGAAAGCTAAAAAAAAACATACAGTCCCTGACAAAAGTCTTGTCGCTTATCCATTTTGTAGAAACAAAAGCTTATAACCTGACTTTAAATTAATCGATTGGTTTTAGAAATGTCTCATATGAAAGCTAAAACCCTCCCAAATTATGCTCAATATACTAAAATAAATTTGCTTCACTGAAGAAAGATTGATCATTTAATGAACACAGAAAGGTCAGATTTTGGCAAGACAAAAGTCTTGTCGCCTTGTCATATGATGCACCCAATCCTAGATTACAGCCTCACCTGTGATCAGTTACTGATCAGTCAATTAGTGGGTGTGTATAAAAAGAACCCCAGCACACCAGACCTTCACATCAACTGCAACTTGACCTCTGACAACATGCCTAAGATCCACCCTGAGACCAAAGCGTTAATTATCAAGAGGCTGAAGACCAGATCCACTGCTGAGGTGGCTGACACCTTCAATGTGTCTCAGCGTCAAGTACAAAGAATAAGAAAAAGATCTGAAAAGACTGGAGATGTTTTTGACAAGCCCAGGTCCGGCAGACCCCGCAAGACAACTGCTCGGGAGGACCGTTTGTTGATTCGAAAATCCAAGGCCAGCCCCTTTTCCACTGCAGCAGAGCTCCACCAGGCCTGGTCACCTCAAGTCCCTGTGTCAACCAGAACAGTTTGTAGAATTCTGTCTCGAAATGGCCTCCATGGTCGAATCAGTGCACAGAAACCAGCACTAAACAAAAGGCAATTAAAAAACCGTGTGGCATTTGCCAAGGCCCACAGCCTGCTAAAAGGATGGACACTGGAAAAGTGGCAGAAGGTGGATTTCTCAGATGAAGCCTCGGTTAAATTACATCACAGCCACCGCAAATATTGCAGGAGACCTACTGGAGCCCGCATGGATCCAAGATTCACCCAGAAAACAGTTAAGTTTGGTGGCGGAAAAATCATGGTCTGGGGTTACATCCAGTATGGGGGTGTGCGAGACATTTGCAGGGTGGAAGGCAATATCAATAGCCTAAAATATCAAGAAGTATTAGCTACCTCTTACATTCCCAACCATAAAAGAGGTCAAATTTTGCAGCAGGATGGTGCTCCATCGCATACTTCTATCTCTACATCAAAGTTCCTCAAGGCGAAGAAGATCAAGGTGCTCCAGGACTGGCCAGCCCAGTCACCAGACATGAACATCATTGAGCATGTCTGGGGTAGAATGAAAGAGGAAGCATGGAAGGCAAAACCAAAGAATCTTGATGAACTCTGGGAGGCATGTAAGACTGCTTTCTTTGCTATTCCTGATGACTTCATCAACAAATTGTATGAATCATTGTCGAACCGCATGGATGCAGTCCTTCAAGCTCATGGAAGTCATACAAGATATTAAATATGGATCTCACAGCACCACTACTTAATTCACTGACGTTATGCAACATATTTTTGTATTTGAAGTAAATTATTTGTTAAATTTTCTGTAGGCGACAAGACTTTTGTCTTGCCAAAATCTGACCTTTCTGTGTTCATTAAATGATCAATCTTTCTTCAGTGAAGCAAATTTATTTTAGTATATTGAGCATAATTTGGGAGGGTTTTAGCTTTCATATGAGACATTTCTAAAACCAATCGATTAATTTAAAGTCAGGTTATAAGCTTTTGTTTCTACAAAATGGATAAGCGACAAGACTTTTGTCAGGGACTGTAGTAGAAAGCTAAAAAAAAAAACAAAAAAACAGTACCCAGCCCTAACAGGGGGTCATGTAAGGTTCCCTGAATATGAGCTGTAACAAACCAACAAATGAATTACTTATTTAAATGAAAAAATACATCTCCATATAGGAAGAATTCTTAAATACCTGCTTTAGGCGTGATTAATTTGAGTAGACTTTTGTAGCCCTTATCTTAGTTTTCCACTGATGTAAGACCACGTTGACGTATTTGTAGCATATTTTGACAAAGTCTTATATTTCTATTTGAAATTCCATGCATCAAAACATGGCCGAAGTTCAAGATCATGGGGAGGTTCTTACTGATTTTCTCACTTTGGCAACAGTTAAGATGTCCTCAACAAAAGTACTAAATTATCATGACGTTTGTTTGCAGGCAAAGTAGGTCATGGTAAATTGTAGTTGAGGTCTGGAGGACAGCGTTTAAATCTCGGATCTATAAAAGAACATATTTACCAAACCACGTGGAGACTGAAAAATGACCATTAAAGTGCATATGACAAGCTTTGATGATTCAAATTTATACTTAATTTGGTGGAATAATAACATAGACTCTATAAAGAAGTGGACTAAGGGAGTGTGGCGACACCCATAGCGATCAACTCCAGCCAAATGAAGCTCATCGAGCCCAGCGGTTATAGGAGCGAATTTGGAGCCATAGTTGGAATTCCGACCACAAATAAATCCAGAGCGAGGCTGTTGAAAGTAATGCCCCTGAGCAACGCTCTCAAACAAACCCGTTGCTAACGCTATCGGGAGCGGCCTTGGTGAAAGGACGAGCCTGATTTTTCTGTTATTAACATTCATATCTTTATTTACGGACAAAATCGTGAAATAAAAACCCCAGGAAGTCCTTAATATATATTAATATAAATAAAAACCCCAGGATAATGTAGCGGGTTAATACAAACATTTTAAGACCAAAATGACGAGTCTGACAGCAGCAGTTACAGAGAGAGGGGCGACAATGGAGCTGGAAATGTGTCCATGAACACTTCCTATTTGGAGTGTGGCAGAAGTAGAGAGAAACAAAAAACATACTGATGACATCCCACTGGGAGAAGTCCACCAAAAAGTTCCCAATTTACACGTACAAGAAATCTATTTTTCTGACACTTTAAACATTATTTCAACAACATAAAGGTGTTTTCTTTCATTTTTAATTGCAAATAATAATTGCTGTGTACATTAGAGTTTTTGGCCTAGTATAAATCATGGTTGCTAAAGGTAAACGGTAAAAAAGGAATGTGTTATGTTATGAGGTCAAATTTCAGCTCATGCATGACCCTGTTAACAGCTTCTTCCCACAAGCTCAAACAGTGCACTTTGAACTTTGATGTAGCTCCTATATTACACAAAATTGACCCTTCTGAGCTTTAAGCCATGTTATAATGTTGTTATCTCAACATACCTGGAGTTGTGTTTTGTTTCATTCACACATGTTTGAGTAATCCTTTAATTATTAGTCTGTCTATATCTCCAAAACTCAAAATGCTGTTCCCCCTTATACGTAATGTCATGTAGTGGTATTTTTCAAGCTAACACCTGCCTTTTACCTTTACTTCAGTAGAAATGGGCAAATCCAGGGCTGAAGTTATCCAAATGATTCTAGTGAAGGTGTATGGAGTTTAAAAACACAGTGAAGCACTTCCTGCATCACAACATGGCGTCACGAGGTGGAACAGTGTTTGTGATCATGAAACAGCATTATGACATAGATCAGAAAATAGTGTAATATGGGCCCTTTTAATCTCTGTATCTAGTTTATTTCACAGTGTCATATATCGTCTATAATGACTGCTTATTCTTTCTGTGGTCATTTTGATGTCTCTTCATGCACCATGAGCTTTTTGCACATGTTTTTCCAATGTGGTTTTTAACTACAAATGGCAAATAACCTGACCTGACCTAACTAAACTATAAATATGATGTTAAATATAACGTTCTTAACTGTATTTTTAGTCAAATGAGTAGTTCTATCTGTCATAGACACTTTGATTTGTTTGTTTACTGTATGTTTGCCAACCCCTCACATTTAATTTAAGGTCTTATATTACTCAAAAGTGACTCTTGTGAGGTTTAACTTATGTTACCTCATCAAAAACATACCTGGAGTTGTGTTTTGTTTCACTCACACATGTTTGAGTAAGCTTTTATTATTAGTCTGTCTACATTTCCAGAGCTCAGAATGCTCTGTTCCACCTTGTCAGGTCATGAAGCAGTAGTTTCCAAGTTAACAGCTACTTTTTACCTTTAGTTAAGTAATTCAGATGTTTCTAGTGAAGGTGCATGGAGTTTAAAACCACAGTGAAGCTCTTAACAGTGCTATATTATATGTTATATTTACAGCATGTATTAGAACACATGTTATTCCTCAATTAAGGATCAAACCATAATAAGTGAATGCAACACAGCAGTCTCATTTTGACTGCTGTCTGCATCTAATTATAAATCACCGTCTGAGAATCAGGAAGTAAGGCTGGGTTTGTTTATTTATTATTAGGAGCCCCATTAGCTGCAGTAAGCTATCGCTATTCTTCCTGGGGACCAAAAATAATAATAATAATAAATAAATAAATAAATAAATAAATAAATAAATAAATAAATAAAAATCACATTTAATTCAATCATAAAATGCATATTATAAATGACATACATTGTCATGTATTTGATTTTATCCTTGTCATTTAAAATATTTTTGACCAATTTGACATCTGCCAACAGTAAAGAGGCATAAATTGTCACTTGTTTAGGTAAAACAGAGAAACGCTGCTTAAAATTGACAAAAACACAAAGAAAATGTGACTATACTGACTCACATGTTAGTCATAAAAGGCCGAGTGCATGACAGTTTTCCGTAATTATGCACTCATTTCACAATGTTATTATTACCAACAACCTCAAAAAGGGGGTGTCCCAGTTTTGATTTTGAAAATTTGGTCATCCTAGCATTACTTTCACTGCTCAGATGCTCAGAATTTGTTGGGAAAGTGAGGAACTCAAACAGTCTAAAATAAAATAGTTCAATTTTTCACATTTTTAAGATATATAAGGTATAACACTTTTTTTGCTTTGCCTCATTGTCTTTAGATTTTTAGCTGAGATCTAGCAGACACAGTTCTCTCATAGTTGTACTTCAAGAACTGCAGTAGTCTCTAATATTTTCTCCATTGCAGTAGAGTACCTAACGAGGACAGTAAAATACAAGACATCATTTAAACTCCACAAACTGCTCACAAAATGGAGAACGTGCTAACTGCTGTCTAAACACAGCTCTGACCTCTGCAGCACAGCACTGTATTCAGGCCCTGCCAATGTAACTTCTCTATGACTGGAAAACTGTCTTTATATACATGAGAAAACTGTAAATAAGTACATTCTAGTGTTTTATGGTCAAGTCAAGACAAATTAACTTCTCAGATGGTGATTTATTGAATGATGCGAGTGGGAGGGATGGGGCGCTGTTTTAATGAGGTCATAATAAATGGACATACTGTGTACACTAGTATCAGCCACACTCAGTATATGTACCATACTCAGAGTATAAGGTAAATATGTGACTAGACAGACCAGATGTGGAAAACAGAGCTATCTTTAGATGCATGTGGTATATTCCATATTCCAAATCCTATATTATTATTTTATCTCTACTGAATTAAAGGTAAAAGGTAGCTGTTAACTTGAAAACCATCACGTCATGACATCACGAGGTAGAATAGACAATTTTAATATATGGAGATGTAGACAGAGTAATAATAAAGGGTTACTCAAACATGTGTGAATGAAATAAAACACAACTCCGGGTTTTTGATGCGCTAACAACATATAAGACATTCAAATAAGCAGTCTAGCCCAAGGGAAATAGTACTGGGATTGTACTTGCAACATTCAAACTGGTGTCGCCTACTTCCATTTTCCTGCTCTATCCTGCTTTATGTTACACACAGTTTACTCTTCTGAGCTTTTGGCCACGTTATAATGTTGTTACCTTCTCAAAAACATGCCTGGAATTGTTTTGTTTCATTCATACATGTTTGAGTAATCCTGGTTTATTAGACAAAAGGTTAATGTATATTGTGCACTGCCCCTGTCTAAATAAATAATAATAATAACATCTCCAAAGCTCAAAACGCTCTGTTCTACCTTGTAATGTCATGAAGTGGTAGTTTTCAAGTTAACAGCTACCTTTTACCTTTTGTTTAGTAGAAATGGGAAATTCTAGGGCTGAAAAACTCCAAATGATTCTAGTGAAGGTGTATGGCGTTTAATAACACAGTGGAGCACTTGTATTGCCACGTGACATCACAAGGTGGAACAGAGTGTTTTCAGTTTGAGACAAGAATTCAAATATACAGAGTTTGTGTTTGAAACGTGTGAATGAAACAAAACAACTCCAGGTCTGTTTGTGATGAGGAAACAACATTAGAACAGATCAGAAAATAGAGTAACACCAGGCATCCATGGGAGTCTGTTAGAAAAAGTCTATGTAGATGAGTTAAATGTATTGTCTCTATTCCACCTCCTTTCTGCTGGTCAGAGGTGTCCGCTGACTTTGGGTCGACCACATGAAAACAAACTGAACCTGAGACGTGAGTCGGAGTTTGTTGAGCCACAGGCCTGACGTGTGAACGCGGTGATGAGAGAAACATGGAGACACCGCCCCCTCTTCTCAAACAAAACCACCACAGACCCGTCCAGAGTTCTGTGTCTTGATCAAAGAACACGTTTCACTGTTTGTTTTTCCATCCTCTCTCTTCACCTGAGGCTAAAATACAGCTGTGAAAATTGCACGCTCAAAATAAAAATAAAATTAGGGCGTAAAAACTGAAAAGACTGTCTTCGCTCTGTCTTCATGTTGTCTTGCACCCATCCACCTTTACCCACTGCACCCTGGTCTCTCCTCCTCTCCTTCACTCCTCCTGTCCTCCTCTCTTCCTCTCACCATTCAAAACCATGTTCTTTCTATCAATGTTATCTATGATCTCCAAGGTTAAGCTATAAAATGTATCTCTACTTTTAAAACATTTTTAAAGGTACTTTATACAGCTTTCTGGCAAAGAGTACTCCACATGTTTGTCTCCATGGGAATGGCTTAACCTGAAAGGGACATAAACATATTACCTCTTTGCGTAGGTCAATGTTTTTATGTGCATTGTCCCTGATAAATAAACAAATAAATAAATAAACTCCACTGTATGCCATTAAAAGTGTCTCCATGGAGACAAGCAAGTGAGGAGTTACAAGTCCAATCCTTGGAATGGTGATCCTGTTCATGGTAACAGTTCTTGTTTTTCCAAGGTATTTTTCAGCAATAAAACACCTGTAGCTGAATAAATGTTAATTAGGCACATTTAATGCCATATTGCGGAATAATTGAAAAGATGAAAAATAGCCGCATGGCTAAATCTGGTACATTTACAGAAATGTTAATTAATGTACGCTGTCCCTGCTAAATAAACTAATAAACAAACAAAACAAACAATCCCAGGTATCTATCTCCATAGTAACAAGGTGGAATACTCTCCTCCAGAAAAGTTGCAAAGAGGGCCTTTAAGTCGTTGTTTTTAAATAAAAATACATATTAAAATGCCTACATACCTGTGCTTTTTCGGCATATCTGACACTTCAGAATTTAATGTTAATATTAATAAACCAAGAGAGAAAGAAATTTCACTAAAACAATGACTTTCATTTAAACTGCCAATTGATTAAAGTGTTTTGAGGCATGTCTTGAAAAATGAATACTGTTTTGTAAATATTTGAATATATTTTTTGCAACAAGAAGAGCTCTCTATAAACTGATTTAATATATTGTTCAATCATTGTTGCCTTTTACCCTCTGACCTGTGCTTTTTCTGTAGTTTGTCTCTTGTCACCGTAGCAACATTAACTCGCTGTCTCTCTCCTCTTCTTCCCATATTATTTCATTCTATTCACTTATCCTGACACTCCTTTTATGATTTGACTTCTGAATCTGTCCATCCCTCCTCACCCATTGGCTCCATGTTTTCCACTCCTCTTTTGTGCAGCTCTGTCTCTTTTCTGAGAGCTCCACTGAAGGCTTTAGGTGGTCCAAGGTAAAACATCACCATAACGACATCACTCTGCTCCAGCATTCAACCTGCCATCACATCACTCACAATGCAAACTTTATTCATCTTTAGTCCTGCTCTAGTTTTGGTCTTTAAAGCTGCACTGCGTAACATTTCTAGTAGAGGGTCCGACCTGCTTATCCCCATGGAAATGTTATTGCTTTCTCAAGAATTTTCCATAGTATAGATTAAACCTATCTGTCACAAGGGAGACAAGCAGGTTACAGCACTACGCTACATTACAGTTCAGATCTGTGGAGAGTCGCCTCTATTCACAGAAGGAATTATTGTATTTTTGAGCAATAGAAACTCCTGTAATGAATAAATGCCAGATGGAAATGTTTAATGTCATACCATGGAACATTCCAAGCAGAGCAATAACATCTCCATGGAGACAAGTAAGCAGCAGACCCTCCACGAGAAAAGTGGCACAGTGCACCTTTAAGCTTTCCTCAATTTTACATTAAATAGCCAGCATTTTTATAGCTACTATGCTCAAATTAATATTGTTTTATTAAATATTGTTATGCAGTTGTATTGTTGTATGTTATGTGCTAATACAACTTTCACTTTCATAAATATCATAACTTATGTTTAAAGGTCTTCTGTTACGCAAACTGGATTCTTGTGAGCTTTAATGTCATGTTATAATGTTATTACCTCCTCAAAAACAGACCTGGAGTTGTGTTTTGTTTCATTCACATGTTTGAGTAACACTTTATTATTAGTTTGTTTATGTCTGCAAAGCTCAAAATGCTCTGTTCCACCTTGTGATGTCATGAAGCAGTAGTTTTCAAGTTAACAAGTACCTTTTACCTTTTCTTTAGTAGAAATTGGCAATTCCAGGGCTGAAATCATCCAAATCATCCAAATTCTAGTGAAGGTGTATGAAGTGTTTTCCGTTTGAGAGAAGAACTCAACCTAAATATGCAGGATTTGTGTGAATGAAACAAAACACAACTGGATATGTTTGTGATGAGGAAACAACATTTAACAAATCAGAAAATTGTGTAATATGGGCCATTTAACTATGATAGTGACAGTAGTGTGTAGATGTAATTGGAGTCCAGTGATAAGCTATGTATGGTCCGCTACCTGCTTGTCTCCATGGAGATGCTATCGCTTTGCCTGGAATGTTCCACATCATGACATTAAACCTTACTCCTTCTTTCAGGATCAATAAAGTATTTATCTGTATTTTTTCCAATAACATCTATTTTACTACTCAGAAATACCTTGAAGAACATGCTTTCTTACTGACCGTATCTGACCTGTAACATCACCTGGTGCTGCCACATTCTTGTTTCCATGGTGATAGATAAGTTTAATGTCACACTGTGGAACATTCCAAGTTGGGAATGTACCGGTTCAGCCTTTTCAGTTCCGATACACATTTCGATACTGCAGCTTTAAGTATCTGCCTATACCCAGTATCAACCTATGCCAGTAGAGGGACTGACATTAGCATCTATTTACTTAAAAAAGAGAAAAATAAGACAAAACTGATCCAAATGTGTTGTGTAGCTGTCATTTATCTCTCAAGTAACTTCAGAACAACTTTGTGTAAATAAAAATTCAAACATTATGAGACTTTCTGGGCCAACTACGATTAGTGAATAGTTACATTGGCTGAACCTCTATTTGGAAGCCCCTATCCGATCGGTGCAGCCCTATTCCAAGCAAAGCAATAAAAGTTACATATTGTACCTTTAAGAAACACACACAGCACATGTGAAAATAAAAAGACATAAACTATGATTCTATAATGATTGTATATACAGAAATGTGGAAACACTGTGAAATAAATCAAAACTAAAAGAAACAAGTGTCAAACATATAGGATTTATTGCCGTGTCCCATAATGCACCTCTGTGTTTTGAAGGTGGAAGACTTGCTAGTCGCCATGGAGAAGGTCAAACAGGAACTGGAGGTGATGAAAGCCAAGCTGTCGTCGACTCAGCTCTCATTGGCCGAGAAGGAGAACCACCTGACCGCGCTGAGGGCAGAGCGGAGGAAGCACCTGGAGGAGCTGCTGGAGATGAAGTAAGAGCTGTTATTTATGTTAGCACGGTGTTAGCATCCGGTTAGCATCACGTTAGCATGTCCCAGTGTCCGCTTATGTCATCTCTTATGCTGTATTTACGATGTGTGTGCGTGACTGGCCTTGGGCTGCTGTGAGATCATTTTCAAGGCTTTCTGCATTTCGACTTAGACTTTTCACACAAGAAGGATTCTGGTGGGAAACATTTTGGATGAAAAATATATATATCATGATTTTTGCTTGGCCGGCACACCATAAAGGGCCTGTACCTGATTTTAATGTTTCCTAGTTCAAATCATAGACTGTATAAAGAAGTGGACTAAGTGAGCATGACATTGCCCGTTGCGTTCGACTCCAGTCAAATGAAGCTCATTGAGGCTCGCCGTTAAAGGAGCAAATTTGGAATTCCAACTACGAGTATCATAGCAACCAAGGAGCCAATCTGGAGTGAAGCTGTAGAAGGTAACGCCGCTTCCTGCCCCCTGCAAAAACCAGCGGTGCGGGCGCTTAGCAACTGTCAATCAAACCTGTTGCTAATGCAAGTGGGAGCAACCTTGGAGAAAGAGGGCAGCTCACGGTTTCTTGTTAATGTTCATATTTTCATTTACTGACAAAATAGTCAAATAAAAATACCAGGATCACGTAGAGTGGGTTAATATGAAACATTTCAAAAATATTTCAATATAAAATAAATTGGAACTGGAGTCAGTGGAGCCATAAGTGTGCCCATACTCACTTCATATTTGGAACATGGTGACTAACAGGTTAGCCATCTCCATTTATATATACACTCTATGGTTCAGATAAATGGTCTCTATTTTTTCCATGATTATGCCATCTTTATATACGTCTTCACTAAATTCACCTGTCACTCAAGACCTATAGGAGGAGAAATTGAGTAAAAATATACTCTGTGCTGGAATTTTCATTATTCTGAATAAAAAGTACTTGCAAGTTTGCCTGTGATTTGGAGCAGCTGCTGTTCATTGTTCACAGCTGTTTCGATTTGGTTTGCCATTCCCAGACTTTGACTAGGCCTAAACTCGTCTGATCTCAGGAGCTGATCAGGATTGGGTCTGGTGGTTGGTACTCGGATGGGAGACTGCTGGGAATACAGGTGTTGCAGTGGGGCTGCAGTGGTTGTAGTGGTTACTGGTGTTGTGTCCTTTGGCAAGACACTTAACCCGTCTTTCCTCCAGTGTCCATGTATGCTGGTGTATGAAACTGAATTAAAGGCGCTGTCTTAAAAACGTGGAAAGCAATACCACTTCATTTTAAATGGTTTGCAGTGGTCCAAAGTTATTCCTCACTTATCTTATACTTTCCAAGCATCCTTATTATTCAGGGGTCCATCACCTGCTTGTTTCTATGGATATATCACTCCTCTGCCTGGAATGTTCCACAGTATGACATTAAACAGCTCTACTTTACATTTATTCAATTACAGGTGATTCTATAGCTCAAAAATACCTAGAAAAACAGGCATTCTGACTGTGAGTGGGGTCGCCTCTCCACAGATCTGACCTGTAACTTGGTCTGGTTTGGTCTCCATGAAGCTAGAAAACTTTAATACCATATTGTGAAACATTCCAGACAAAGCAATAACATCTCCATGACGAAAAGCATTTGACGGACCCTCTACCAGAAAAGTTACACAGTGTACCTTTAATTAATCTGCATTGTTCCATAAACAAACTCTAGAATTATTATTATTTTTTGTTATATTATGAAAGAACAAATGCAGTTTACCACTTGTTTCCATCTTGTGAGACATCTCTAACACTCAGCCTGAGTGAGCAGCTCTTTCCCTATCTGCTGCAGTTTCCCATGTCACAGTTCTGAGGAGGTCTTCACTGAACACATCCAACACCTCGGCTCCTCTGCCCTATCTCCTAGCTCCTCGTTTTATCTCCTCTCTCCTTGTCTCCTCCTCAGACACACAAGAGAGGCCCCATGCGTAATGCGATAACCATGTCCCGTCCAGCCCTTCAGATGATGGATCACAAGCTCAGACACACGCGCACACATGGTCTATATTTTAATGTGACTTTAATGGTTTGGTCGTGTTTTATGTGAACAGAAGGGAAGTCAGCAGCAGGAAGGAGCCCCGTGTATTTTATCCTGTTTTACATCCACAGGAAAACATTACAAGATCTGATTTAGAGGTGAAGGTCAAAACACTGCAAAAATTAAATTAAATCCAGATTAGTTTAAATTCTGCTGCTGATGTTATCAATATTTCCTGGCAGTGTGATGCTAACTGTAGGCGCTGCTCTGTCTGAAGCTGTTAGACTTTAATCTGAGCTTTATTTTAACACCATCTGACCAGAACAGACTGACTTAGCTGGAACTACATCAGGTGAGCTGATTTGTGCTGTTAAACAAGTCCCTCTCAAATAATATTACAGACACAATATAGCATCAGCCAACAGTTTTTCAGTTAGTCACTCTCACGTTTTTTGTTAAAATAAATACATAAATAAAAAAATAAAAATAAAACACCTGCATTGATCACGGGCTCCTGAAAATGTGTTAAATCCTTTTTTTTTTTTTTTGAGTTTTCAGACAGTCTCAAAAAATTTTGGCAACTGCTAAACATTCCACCATAGGCATACAGGTAGAACACCCCCAGTGTGATGTCACTGCAAAGTGTTAATAGTGTTCCATACCCAGATGCTAATCCATACTAAAAACTAGTGTCTCCTCTATCTCTCTGACCTTGACCTTGCCTGAATAGTTTTAGTATTCACTGTGTAACTTTTCTGGTGTGGAGTTTGCCACTGGTTGTCTCCATGGTGATGCACTATAACATACGGCATTACAAATCTTGTATTTATTTAGTTACTGGTGTTTCTATTACTTAAAAATACCTTAAAAATTTGGTACTGCATTCTTACTGTGAGTGAGGCTGATATTTCCATAGATCTGACATGTAACTTGGCCTCATGTCATGGCACCACCTGATTATTGATAGACCACTGTGGAACGTTCTAGGCAAAACACAATTTTATGTTCCTCTTGAAAGGTTCCTCAGTGCACTTTTTTTTTTTTTTTTCTTCTTTTTTTTTTAGTAGCTCTGTGCTTATGCTACCATGCTTAAGTTTTCGGGTTTTTTGTATTAATAGTAGTAACGTTTGCTCAGGTTTGTCTGGAGTTTATGTCATGAGAGATTTATGGGGTATTTGTTACAAGGAAATCTGTCGTGTTTAAATATACAAGCATATAGGCTGATTTTAAGACCAAAGAAACTGAAATGTAGCTCATTCAGATCTACTAAATGAATAAACAGTAGACCTATATTGAAAGGTTTTTAAATTCTCAGATTCTAAATAGACCAAATAGACAAAATACAGGCTACCATAGAAACACAACTGTTTCTATGGTAGCCTGTATTTTAAAGGTGCATTATGTAACTTTTATGAGGGAATGTCTGTCAGTTGCTTGTCTCCATGGTTGGTAAATGGTAAAATTTTTATATAGCGCTTTTCCACCTTCAAGGAACCACTCACCCATTCACACACACAGACACCGGGGGCGAGGTAGTTTAAGTGTCTTGCCCAAGGACACAACAACTGCATTCATCTGAACTGGAATTACACCAGCCAACCTGTGGGATAGTGGATTTTGACCGCTCAACCAATTTGAACCGCCAACCTTTGGATCAGTGGACAAACGCTCTACCAACTGAGCTACTGTCGCTCTGGTTATTGCTTGGCCTAGAATGTTCCATGTATGACATTAAACAGATCAACCTCCAGGTCAAGTATACAGTAAGAAGAGCATTATATACACTGGCCTTTGAATAGATTCCAGTATAGAATGCCATACTGTGGAACATTTTGATTTTGGTTTTATAGTTTATTACTTATTTTACTATTTTATTTTGACTTATACATATACATTTATTTAAATTTTTATAATTATGTCTCATTTGACTCCTGTCTCTTGCTCTTTTTTGCTATACCATCTATTTTTGTTACTCTCTGTTATTATATTATATTGTGATGTTTGAGCTACTGTATCCAAATCATTTCCCTTGTGGATCAATAAAGTTTGTCTAAGTCTAAGTTTACAGGCAAAACAAAGATTTTATTGCTTTGCCTGTAATTTTCCACAGCATGGCTTTAATCCTATCTACGTCCAGTTGGCCTAGTAACAGGAGAGGCGAATCCATGCATGTTTTTCAAGATAGTTAATGTAAGTATGCACCTGTAATTGAAAATATGGTAACATAGAAAACTTTAATGCCATACTGTGGAGCACTCCAGGCAAAGCAAACTATCTAAAAGAGCAAGACAAATGTATGGTGTTAAAGGTGCACTGTGTAACTTTTCTGGTGAAGGGTCCATCCTCTGTTTGCCTTGATTTTCCATAGTGTAGCATTAAATTAAAAATCTATCTCCATAAAGACCTTCTTTTCAAGGTATTTCTGAGCAATAAAAAAACTGTAATTGAATCATTGCAAGAAATGGATTACCGTATTTTCCGGACTATAAGCCGCTACTTTTTTCTCACACTTTGAACCCTGCGGCTTATACAACGATGCGGCTCATATATGGACGGATTATTCTTCTATGAACACAGCGGATGCGCGCGCAGCTTGAGTGCAGAAAGCGCCGCTGTCTGTGCGGTGAACATGGGTTAGGGTTAGTTAGAACACTCGCTAGCGCTGTTGTCAGCACTAAAACAGTTTATCGCTGCGTGATAAAATAAGTTCTGCTGCTAAATGAACATTAGTGAGTGGGATACGTCTTAATGACCCGTATGTGTTAAATGCAGGTGAAGCGTAAATGACGAGACGAAACGTCTCAAACTTCAGTAGCTGGACATCCACTCATACATGATCGATACAACTAACCCCGACCCCCGGGAGAGCCTCAAATCCTGTTGAAATCCTACAAGACACTGACATGATACAAGACACTGACATGATACAAGACACTGACATGATCCCAGACAGGACAGCGGCTCTTTCTGCTCGAGACATGCGCAGTAGAGCGCCAGAGCGACTCTCGCGCGTGACGAACTGACTCAATGCACAAAGACGACAAAAGCTTTAGAGGCAATACAAGCAGATGCTCGGAACTTGAAAACTTCTTGAGGACGTGGACACCTGCGGCTTATAGACAGGTGCGGCCTATATATGTACAAAAATAAAATTCTTTGAAAATTTAGGTGATGCGGCTTATATTCAGGTGCGCTCAATAGTCCGGAAAATACGGTACTTTATTAGAGCCACATTGCGTAACATTTCTTGTGGAGATTCCATCAAATGCTTTTCTCCGTTCAGATGTTATTGCTCTGTCTGAAATGTTTCACAGTATGGCATTAAACCTTTCTATCTTCGTGGAGAACAAACCAGACCACCAAGTTACAAGTCAGATCTGTGGAGAGGCGACCCCGCTCACAGTCAGAATGTTGTTTTGCTAGGTATTTTTGAGCTATAAAACCACCTGTAATTGAATAAATGTAAAGTAGAGCTGTTTAATGTCATACTGTGGAACATTCCAGGCAGAGCAATGATATCTCCATTAAAATAAGCAGGTGACGGACCCCCAATCAAAAAGTTACATGGTGCACCTTTAATACCATACCAGAAAAGTTACACATTCCACCTTTAATATGATACAAATTATGAGTAAGCCAAACTTTTCCAGACTTTTCTTTATAGGTCCACACTCCCACACGCTCAACACTATTTCTCCTCCTCGGTAATATCTTACAAATATTTGCTAAAACTTGATTTGTAGATTTTAACTGTACGGCAACGCTCTGCAACTTTACACAGACTTATTGTTCTCATTCTCACACCTGCAACGCGCTGGTAATCCTTTGGAGGAGCGTTTGACAGATGCAATCACGAAGCGTTCCTCCCACAGATTCTGCACATTTGGGACTTTATTTCTCTTTGTTTGCACTGAGAAGTTTAGATGATTCAGACAGATGCTGTTTGTTTCACTATTGCTGTTATTTCTCAGGTGTTAACGTCTGGTCAGCAAAGACATCACTGGACCTTCTTCCTCTCACATAAGGAACTGAGCTGCGCCATATCTATGCATTTACATTAAGATGCAAGTGTTTTTGTTCTTATTTGAGAACATAACTTTTAAAAATGGAAATCCTACGACTTGTTACACCGTTTGTTGCATTATACTGGCAAGACACTCCCTTCTAAAAGTATTTGTATGACATGCTTTCTTTAATTAATTCTTTAATTCTCCTGAAAATATGTTGATATGTACCATTAGTGACCCAAGAGCATATACATTGTTCCTTTGTTTACTTTTTGATATTGCTGTTATGGCTAATGCATCTCTATGGACATTTTGCACTGTTGCTCCAAAAATTATGGACTAAAGCATTCAGTCCCAAGTTATAGGGTTCTCAGCAAAATTCCTCATATACTGCTCATACACGTACCTGTACCCCAGTTTGAGAACCATGCCTATACATCTTAATCTCCCAACACTACTTATATATGATATATGTGCTTATTCAACTGTGGTTTTGATCCTGTTCTTCTAGAGCCCACATGCTCAAGCTTAACTTCCTTCATGGTTGGATTCGTTCAAACTGTTCTTATTTGCTGTTGTAGTTGCTAAGGCACTACATAACCGTTAAGTGTCTACCATAGTAGCATGGACATCTATTCTGTTCACTTTAAAATATGGAAAATGCCTCTTGTATCCTCTCCGTGGGGCTCTTCTGATGCTTTTTATGCGTGGTGACCTTCAAATACTTTTCCATCTTTTCTTAAATATTCCAGGACATTTTCTTCTCTAGTTTTGTGCATTGAACAGGTGCGTGTAAGTTTTGAGTTTGTCTGCGTACCAACAGGGGAGCCGTGTCTGAAATCTCAATCTGGATAAATGAAAAGTCCATTTGAAACTCTGCTGTCTAGTCATTTGTCAGTCCGTTTCCATAAACACTTGTATGCGCATGTAATATAGTTGCAGTGTGTTGACAGGACTGAACCAACTGGGAGAAGATTTTAGAAGGCTGTTTAGAATGGCCTAGAATTTCTACTTAAAGGACCATTATGCTATTTTCTGATCTCTGTTCTAATGTTGTTTCCTCATCTAGAACATAGCTGGAGCTGAGTTTTGTTTCATTCACACATGTTTAACACACAGTTCTTGCATATTTAGGCTGCGTTCTTCTCTCAGATAGAAAACACTCTGTTCCACCTTGTGTCGTCATGTGGTAATATAGGTAGAAATGCTGCACTGTGCTTTTAAACTCCATACACTGTCATTAAAGTTATTTGGATAATTTCAGCCCTGGAATTGCCAATCTCTACTTAACATAAGGGAAAAGGGAGCTGCTAACTTGAAAACAGAGCATTTTGAGCATTGGAGAGGTAGACACACTAATAATAACATGTGTTAACAAAACAAAACACAACTTTAGGTATGTTTTTGATGAGGTAAAAACATTCTAATTAGGCTAAAAGCTAAAAGAGTCAACTTTGTGTAATATAGGACCTTTAATAGCTTAGCTTTTGTATTTCATATTGTATAACTAGAATGTCCTGAGGGTAGAGCTGCCAGATTAATTGAAATCAAATTTGAATAGACGCAATTAACAAACCGTAAAGGCTGCAATATCCTGACCATAATTTCCTCCACAAACAACAAAATTTCCTGTCTTATTCTGCATGAAAACCACTAACTCTGTAGTCAGTGTTTTTGTTAATTCTTCTACTCGTGTTTAAAATGTGAATTTATTATTAAAACATAAACCGCAAATCTAACCTTAACAACTAAAGGCCTTACAGTTCTTATTTTTTAATGTTTTTTTATTTTATTTTTATTTTTTCTACTTTCTACATTTGATATACATACAGAAAACATCAAATATATGAAGTAAAATAAATGGAATTATGTAGTAAAGAAAAAGAGTTAAATAACTCAACTAAATATTTTTTGGGTGGATTTTTTTTTTTTTTTTTTTAGTTATTTAACTTTTTTTTTCTCTTTACTACATAATTCCACATACAGTATCTTACGTCATATATTTGATGTAAATGTAGAAAGTAGTATAAATAAATTTAAATGAGAATGTCCAATGAGAAGGTTCCAGAGTTCAGTCATCAGGACACTGTTTTTAAAATCGTAGGCTGTAAATCCCAGTGTCTCAAACCAGTCACATTAAATTGAAAATGATGGGAGCCGCACCATCTTGATTTGAAAAACAGTCTAAATGTTCAGCTGACTATCGCTGAAATCGTTTCTACATTAACATTTCAGATTCAATTTATTGTTTCTATGCACATATAAAAACGAGATACTGTTTTGCAGAAACCCTCAAAGTCAGTACAAAAAGTCCACTGTTCCACCTTGTGATGTCATCTGTTTGACTGAAACCTGGCATAAACCTATGGACTATTTCTCCCTCAATCAGACCACACCCCCCGGATTCTCTTTCGTTGAAAACCCCCGTTCTGAAGGGCGCGGCGGCGGCACAGCAGTTATTTTCAAAAAAGACATTAAATTAACCCCCCTCTCTCTCTCAAACTTTCACTCATTTGAATATACTGCCTTCAAACTGTCCGGTCCATCTCCACTTGTAACTGCTGTTATTTACCGCCCCCCAAAGCCCAACCCCTCATTCCTTCCAGATCTCACAGACTTTCTGACTCAGTTAAGTGCCATATCATTCTCCATCCTTCTGCTTGGTGACTTTAATTTCCACATTGACAATGTCAACTCCAAACCCGCTGCTGAATTCATGGACCTTCTCCAATGCTTCAACTTCACTCAATATGTCAATTTCCCCACTCACACTCACGGTCACATTCTTGATCTGGTTTGCTCCACTGGTCCCACAGTAAACAATCTCTCCAGCCATAACCTCTGCATATCTGACCACCTTGCCATAACCTTCAACATACAAATCCCCCTCACAGCCCATAAAGCAAAACGTACAATAACTTTCAGAAATCTAAAATCCATTGACACTCCTGCTCTTTCTGTTCTTCTCTCTTCCAAACTGGCTACCTCCCCTCCCCCTCTGTCTGAAAACCCTTCTGAACTTGTCACTCATTACAACAACACCCTCTCCTCCTGTCTTGACAAACTGGCCCCCACCAAAACTAAAACCGTCTCCTTCACCCACACTGCCCCCTGGTACACCCCTGAGCTCCATCAAATGAAGTCCCGTAAGCGCCAGCTTGAGAGACTGTACAAGAAATCTGGTCTAACTGTCCATCTCCAAATCTACACAGACTACATACAGCAATACAAAGACACACTAAACTCCGCCTGGTCCAAATATTACTCCAATCTCATCTACTCCGGCTCCAATAACCCCAAAGCTCTCTTTTCCACAATAAACACACTCCTTAAGCCCAACAACAACATCTCATCTTCCTTCACCACTGACAAATGCAACCAATTTCAATCCTTCTTTCAGTCCAAAATAGACTCCATTTACAGTTCAATAGACCTTTCCTCCTCCCACACTGCTCCACCCGATCCTCCTCCGCCCCATCAACAGCTCTCTCACTTCACACCCATTTCCCCTGCTTACCTGACAGAACTTTTTTCCGGCATTAAAACTTCCACATGCTCCCTGGATCCCATTCCCTCTCCTCTCATCAAAGCCTGTCTTCCTACACTCTCTCCACTGATCACCCAAATCATAAACTCCTCCCTCTCCTCCGGTTCTGTCCCACAGTCTCTCAAGTTGGCTGCTATCACTCCCATCCTCAAAAAACCCAACCTTGACCCTGACAACTGTGCAAATTTCCGTCCCATATCCAACCTCCCCTTTCTGTCTAAAATCCTGGAACGTGTCGTCGCCGCCCAACTCCAAACCCACCTCACCTCCAACAGTCTCTATGAACCCTTCCAATCCGGCTTCCGTCCCAAACACAGCACCGAAACAGCTCTGCTCAAAGTCACAAATGACCTCCTCCTCTCCTCCGACTCCGGCCACCTCTCCATCCTCATCCTCTTGGACCTCACTGCAGCCTTCGACACAATCAGCCACTCCATCCTCCTGTCCCGCCTCAAAAACTCTCTCAACATCACCGGCTCCGTTCTCTTCTGGCTCCAGTCCTACCTCACTAACCGACAACAGTTCATCCATACCAACCATTGCTCTTCCTCCATAGCCCCCTTGCAGCAGGGAGTCCCCCAGGGTTCGGTGCTTGGTCCTCTCCTCTTCATTCTCTACATCCTCCCCCTCGGCAACATCATTCGTCGACACGGTCTCCGCTTTCACTGGTACGCTGACGACATCCAACTTTACATCTCCACAACATCCATCAACCCCAGCATCCACTCCACTCTCACCCACTGCCTAACAGACATCAAAAACTGGATGAATCACAACTTCCTCAAACTAAACAGTGACAAAACAGACTTCATCATCATCGGTCCACACAACATCACCAAATCCTCACAACACTTCACCCTGCACTTTGACAACACCACACTCTCTCCATCCCCACTCATCCGCAACCTCGGTGTGCTCCTCGACCCCACTCTTTCATTTGAACCCCACGTCAAACACATAACCCGGACTGCATTCTTTCACCTCAAAAACATAGCCCGTCTCCGCCCATCACTCACTTTTTCTGCCGCTGAAACTCTCATCCACGCATTTATCACATCTAGAATCGACTACTGCAATAGCATCCTCTATGGTACACCATCCAAAACCCTCAATAGACTACAGTACATTCAGAACTCCGCTGCCCGGCTCCTTACCCACACCCGCTCAAGTGAACACATCACCCCTGTCCTCCACAAGCTCCACTGGCTCCCCGTCCTTCAGCGCATCCACTTCAAAATCCTTCTCATCACATTCAAAGCACTCCACAACCTGGCCCCTCCTTACCTCACAGACCTGCTCCACCACCACACTCCATCTCGCTCCCTCCGCTCCTCCAGCTCTAACCTCCTGTCCCTGCCCTGTAGGACCAAGCTCCGAACCTGGGGGGACAGAGCCTTCTCCATCGCTGCCCCCACCCTCTGGAACTCACTGCCCAAACCCCTCCGTGACTGCTCTGACCTCCCCACCTTCAAAAAAGAACTCAAAACTCACCTGTTCAAAATTGCTTTTAATGATTGATTTTATGTTGTAAATTTTGTGATATTTTATTCTTTTATGAAATGTGAAGCGTCTTTGAGTGTCTTGAAAAGCGCTATATAAATAAAATGTATTATTATTATTATTAATACAGGAAGTGCCCCATTGTATTTTTAAACCCCTTTCACTTTCACTAAAATCATTTGGATAATTTCACCCTGGAATGTCCAATCTCTGCTGAACTAAACGTAAAAGGAGCTGTTCACTTGAAAACTACTGCTTGATGACATCACAAGGTGGAACAGAGCATTTTGAGCTTTGGAGATGTAGACAGACTAATAATAAAATATTACTCAAACGTGTGAATGAAACAAAACACAACTCTGGGTCTGTTTTTGAAGAGGAAACAACATTATAACATGGCTTAAAGCTCACGAGAGTCCATTATAAGTAATATAGGACCTTTTCAATACGTAGAAATATGTCTCCAAATACCTTATGGATGAAGTTGAAGCTGTTCAATTTAAAGAATGTTTGCTGTTGATAATGAGTTTAAATATTAGCCACTTCAGTTACACTTGGCTTTGTTTGCTCCTGATTTGGTCCCATTGTTCTCAAGGTCAGTAATGGTGCAGGAATGTTTAAGATGTCTGCACAGTGTAGGATAGGGACAATGTCATAATAACTTCAGTATCTGTGGCATTCTTCTCTGTATTACTCAGTGACTCAATGCATTTGCCCATGAACTTAAAAGCCCCTGGTCCCACGGGAAAAGTTACACATAATAAGACCCAAAGTTGTAACATAAACCACAAAGGGGCAGAGAGGGGCTTAAACATGAGCTTGATATGGGATTCAGTACAAAATGACAGGACTGTAAATAGGGATGTAACGATATTGTGGAGGCTTACAAAATTGTGAACGTGCTATTTTTCCTTTTAAAAGTCGTGGGAAAGTCTTGAAAAGCCCTTGGTACTGTTATAATATGGAAAGGACCATGGCCTACGTAGTTCCCTCTGTTTTTTAGCTAGTGGTGCACCATGGCAAGGGAAGGCAAGTTTATTTGTATAGCACAATTCATACAGAAAGTAATTCCAAATGCTTTAGACATTAAAATCACAAAGAAAGACATAAAAACACATAACTATTCATTTAAGCAAAGAGACTTGTAATTAGATATGTTGTGATGGCCCACGATATTATTGGGAGACTTTTGACGATACCATATCATGATATTTCAGTTATTGTTACATCCCTAACTGTAAATCAATGGCTAGAGTATTCACCTAAAAAGTACCATTGTAAAGTTTTAAAGTAGGTATATTGTGCTTGTGTCTGTTATAGTTATAATCTTTTTATTACAGTTTATATTTTTATTATAACATGTTATAATTTGTGTGTTTTATCATCTCACCTGTTGTAGTTGCAGCTAAATCCGTTCTTTATGATCAGCCTGTGTTAAATTAAATCAGATTAAAGTCTAACAAAGCCTCAGACAGAGCAGTGCCTACAGTTAGCATCACACCCCAAGGAATTCTGATGATCAGCTGCAAAGTATCAATAGTACAATATAAAATAAAAAGTATAACTGCATTTTAAAGAAGACCTGTTGTGCTTGTGTCTGTTATAAAGTTATAATCTATGACACCTGTGGATCATTGTTATAATTTTAATATTATCTAAAATATTCATCTAAAGCATCTTAATAAAAAAACAAGTTCGCTGACTTCTGCGGGGCCAAATGAGGAGCTGACGCTGTCGTAAACATTACCACAACAAAGAGCTGTGCAGCTGTTGGTACCTCCGATGGATAGGTGCAGATCACGCTAGCGAGTAGTGGAATGTTTTTTATTTGTACCAAAATAACTACACGACGCTGCCGAATCCCATGAGTCTCATCGATTAAGAAAATAAAATTGGTTAAAAAAAAAAAAAGTACAGAGCAGTGGGCGTGTACCAGTGGCGGTGAAAATGAGGTTGATCGGAGTAAGCTTCTTGAATATAAGAGAATAAAGATTACTCAAACATGCATGAATCGCGCTAAATAAAACTTCAAGAGGGTAAACTACAACATGGTTAAAAGCTCTGAAAAGTCCATTTTGTGTAATAGGTCCTCTTTTAAACAGTACTTATACTTCAGACTGAAGTATTGCTTGATAAAGTTTCAAAACTTGATTTGGACTAAACCCAGAACTAAACCAGGACTAGACTAGGACTAAATCAGAACTACAACAGGACCAAAACAAGTCTACATTCAAAACCATCCAGGAAGTATGACCCCACTCTTAGTCCCCTTTTTAGACCTGGTTTAACCCTGGTTTAGTCCTGACCTTATCCAAAATACATCCCTTATTATATTTAGCCACATAAAAGATTAGACACTGATTGCAGTTTTGTTGAGCTGTTGTCATGGCGACTCCCACAAAGACATATTTCGAGAGCCGGGTTAATATAAAAATAATCTTAAAACGTCAATATTTTTCAAGGTTTTTGGTTGCAGAAAAATGACGGTTGCGGTGAAGTTGACAATTCTTTGGCCGATGGGACAGTCAAGATCCCTCTAATAAGACACATGAGTTAACCGCTAATAAAGAGATTTTAGGGTAAATTAAGTTTGTACAGACAGTGACAGATTACAGCTAATCAGAGAGGCAATGATATGTTGGAATATAAGAAGAAAGCAATGTTGTTTTTAAGTGTTTTGGGAGTGTAGTCTTCCAAGGTCTCTATTGTCGCTATACTGTATCCACAATAACAGATTTTATGTATAACTAGTAATTCCATAGTTCATAATATTTACTCTTGTTTTAAAGGGTTCATATTACGCTGTTTTCTGATCTGTTATAATGTTGTTTCCTCATCACAAACAGACCTGGAGTTGTGTTTTGTTTCATTCACACACATTTAACACACAAACCCTGCATATTTAGGCATTAGTATTTGTTCCTCCTTGTGATGTCATGTGGTAATACAGGAAGTGCTCCTCTGTGTTTTCAAACTCCACACACCTTCACTAGAATCATTTGGATGTTTGGATCTCTACTGAACTAAAGTTAAAAGGTAGCTGTTAATTTGCAAACTACCACTGCTTTCAAGTTAACAGGTATCTCCCTCTTTACACTCTCTTCTCATCTCTCTTCTCCTCCTCTCTCCCTCTCTCCTCTATCCCTCTCTTCCCCTCCTCTCCCCTCTCTCTCTCTCTCTTCTCCTCCCTTTCTTCTCCCCTCTCTCCCTGTTTAAAGGTAGCTGTTAACTTAAGAACTACCACTGCATGACTTCACAAGGTGTACCAGAGCATTTTCCGCTTTGGAGGTGTACAATACAAGACAATGATAAAGAATCACTGATAGATTTGAAACTCTTAGAGCTGAAATGATTAGAATAGTCTGGAGAAGATGAATGAAATAAAAAAAAAAAATGAAAGAGAAATGATTCAAATATACAGGATGCTTGAATAAACACAAACTCATAAAGAAATATTTTAACTAAAGTCTCAAAAAAGTAGATTTTGCAAAATACGGAGACTTTAAAACAGACCAGTACATGTAGCTGTTTATTTAGTCAGTTGTACTCTATTTGGACTTCCAGCAATATTTTTGACTTTCACCATTGAGAAGACAGAATGCTGATTTGAATTGTTAGTCGCCATGGCTACAAACTGTGAAAAGAGTGCATAATTAACAGTATTATTATGCACTCAGTCCATTCATGATTTATTTCCACCTCTTTCACAACTTACTTCTGAGTCAGTATAACCCAAGATACTTTCAGTGCAAGGAGTACTTTATTTTGTGTTCTGGTCATTTTCAAACTTGTTTTTTTCTGTATTTGCCTGAACAAATGATAATATTTGCCCCTGTCTACTGTCGGCGGGTATCAAATTGGGAATCTGGGAAAGATCACAGGTTTTGGATAAATATGATGTGACAGGGGACACAAGGCTCAAAACTGGGACTGTCCCAGGTAAATGGGGACGTCTGGTCATCTAGTCATGGCATCAGGGCTACTTTCACTTAGAAACCCATGGGTAGTAAATCCACTGCTCTCATACTTTATGTAATCGTGAAAGAAGTGATTCCAGACCAGGTGGAGAGTTGAAAGAAGCTCTTTATCTGATATCAGAATAGTAAAGGTCCACACAGCAGGGGCATGCATGTCTTACAAAGGAGCTTCGATGTATATACACACTGGGGAAGGTTCGAACTATAGAAAGTACTGTTGTTCTCATACTATTTTTTTTGGGATCTGATTCGATACTTGGCTTTGGTGTACTCGCCGATACCGATACCTGTCCGATACCACAGTGTGAAGAAGTACTATTTTGGTACACTTAGAGGACCAAAATATTAGTTAAATGTGTAATGATCCTGTCGATAAGTAGTGCTGATTTAAGCTGATTTAAGCACTTCCACGTTCTACCACAGTGCAGATAAAAACAGCAGTGCGGCCTGTAAAAAGACGCTCATCCTCGGAGCACATGGATAATTCTGCAGGGTAAACAAAGTCCGAGTTAGCGCTGTTGTTGCTGCTGTTATCGCGCTGCACTCTCCCAGTTATTTTACCAAGTTGATCGTCCACACTAAAGGTAATTAAATGGCAAAGATACTACATTATAACGAAATTCATGCTTTCACTTCATATCACACTTCACAGTTTAGACAGAATGGGCCTGAGTGTAAGTCTGTGTACAGTTTTACAGTATTTATCTCCTGTAGTGTGAGCTCTCACTGGTGTCTCAAGGTGAACACTATAAACTGGATTTATTTTTCCTTTGCTCCACTGTTCCTCCTTTTATCTCTGCTCTAACCTCAGCCTCCATTCTCCCCAGACACTTCCCCCTGGCCCTCCCTCTTTCCCTCTCCCTCCTCATCTCTCTTCTCTCCTTCTCTCTTCTCTCTCTTCCTTTCCTCCCTCTCTCCTCCCTCCTGTCCTCCTCCCTGTCTCCTTTATCCCTCTCTCCTCTACCCCTCTCTCTTCCCCTCCTCTCCCCCTCTTCTTCCCTCTTTTTCACCTCTCCCATTCTCCTGCCTTCTCTCCTCCTCCCTATCGCTCTCTCCTCCTCCCTCCCTTCTTTTCTCTCCCTTTCTTCTCTCTCTTCCTCCCTCTCTCTCCTCCTCCATCTCTCCCTCTTTCCCCTCTCTCTCCTCCCTCAATCTCCACCTCTCCTCTCCCCCTCCTCTCTCCTCCTCCCTCCCTCCCTTCTTTTCTCTCCCTTTCTTCTCTCCCTTCCTCCCTCTCTCTCCTCCTCCATCTCTCCCTCTTTCCCCTCTCTCTCCTCCCTCGATCTCACCACCTCTCCTCCATTTTATCTTCTCTTTCCCTCTCTCCTCTCCTATCTCACCTCCTCCCTCCATCTCTCCTTTCTCCCTGTCGCCAAACACCTCCCCTGACCCTCCCTCATTTCCTCTTCCCCCTCTCTGTGTTTCTCTCCCTCTCTCCTCTCTCCTCCTTTTCTCTCTGTACCTCTTCACTTTCATCCTTCACCTCCTCATCCCTCTGTTTCCCTCCTCTCATGGCATAGCAAATGCAGAACTCATAGCAAATGCCCGGAAACGTATTTAAAGACTTTTGAGTACTGCGTTTGGATTTGTTTTGAGAAGAGCGGTGCTTGTATCCAATTTAGTTTCTCTGAATGTTTACGCACGCTGACCTTGTGTGATGCTTTTACAACTCGAGCATCAGGCATCTGTGAGCGGTTAATTTAAAGCCATTTACTGAATTTCTGTTGCCTGGAAAAGTTCAGAAATAATATTATCCTTTATCATCTATATTAACTAATTGGTCATTTAAAAACAAAATGCCATTTCTCTCACCTCAGATTAACAGTTTAGTGCTTCACTCATTGATTCTGTGATGTTTTCAGTCCTTTGTGATATTTTTTTTTCTTTTTTTTGTATTCATAAGCTGCCATATTTGTTTTGATACAGCCTGTCAATCACACCCATCTGAACGTGCAAAGATTCACCATTTACCAGACTGTCAACTTCCTAAAGTGTTGATGAAGTGTAAAAGAAATTAACATTTTTTAAAATAGTTGGAGCATTGCAAGATATGCAAGTTTAATGCCATATTGCGGAACCTCGGCCTGAAAAGTTATAGTGCACTTTTAAATATGAAGAGTCAACGCCCTTGGCCTGTATTTTATATTTAAATATTCATATTTATACAAGAAAGACTCTTGCCAAGGAATTTTACTTTCTCTTTGATTCCCCAATTACAAGCAACAACATTTCCATGGAGACAAGTAAGAGTCAGGTTTGTGGGAGCAGGAAAGTTTTTCATTGCAATGAACACAACCAACATGAAGAAATATGCTTTTTATTTCAGTCTTAAAAGGTTACATAGTGTGTCTTTAAACAAGTAAGCAATCAAATGAGGCATAACAGTTTGAGTATTTCTGAATTGGTGTTAAATAATGTTTGATGTTGTTGTTCCCCAATTATCTGAAACATATAATTACCATATTCAATATTTGGTAACCTTTTTTAAGTTTCATCTCCTAAATTTAATCTCTGTTATACATGTTGCTCCACACACAGAGGGGGGTCCATCATTAAAACACAACTGCTCCATGTTCAACCAAAACCCTCAGATATAAACCAGCATCTCCAACAATGAGAGCTCATGTTGCCTTCAAAGACACTCCGAAAACCAGACAACTTCAGAGCTATGAACCCTCTATGTATGCTCTGAGGTGGAAAGCTTTTTGAATACTCACTCACACACACGCACACACGCACACACACACACACACACACACACACACACGTATTTTTTTTTATATTTTTAAATCCCGCACAAATAAAAGTAGACTGCTTTTGGCAAAACACCCAAAACAGGCTCTGATCCTCACAGACAAAAACAGTCTAATCTCTGAGTGTGTGTACATGTTTACCAAGAGAAATGGGGACCTACACCAGACACTCATTCACATCATTTCAACATATTTAGAGGTTTATAGTAATAATACATGTATTTTTTACTCATTTCAAGATACTCAGACATGCATAAATACATAAATAAAGTAACATTGCATAATTTCATGTATTACTATATTTCTGTGTTTTATATTTACTTGTGCATATACATTTATATAATTATGCCTTATTTGACACCTATCTCTTGTTATTTTTGCTACTTAATTAGAATTTATTAATACCATTTATATGTTTGCTCTTTGTTATTATAATATATTGTGATGTGTGAGCTACTGCGTCAAAGTAATTTCCCTTGTGGATCAATAAAGTTAGTCTAAGTCTAAGGAAATGGAAAGTTAAAACTATTCTCTATTCGAAGATTTTCCATAGAAATTTAAAGACAAAAGAAGAAACATTTCCATGGAGATGAACAGGAGGAAAAATATTACAAGTTATGAATTTCTGGACAGGTGTTTGGTATTGAATCTTAACTTGAAAATCTTGTATATATAAGTGGACATAGCTAACCCACTAGCCAACATGGGGGCGCTTCCGGCTCCAGCAGCTCTGACTCCCATTGACTTCCATTAGAATATTGTCCCCCGCCCTCTGTAACTGCTGCTGTGAGCCTTGTCATTTTGGTCTTAAAATGTTCATATTAATCTGCTCTAGTCTGTGGTCTGAATAAGCTGTGTTCAATACAAATTTGTGTTTTTACTTTTATGTGTACAGTAAGGTCTAATGTGAGGTTGTGGTTAGGATTAGGCTAGATATAAATAAATATACATGAATTTAATAGCCCCACAAAACACATGAACTTACACACACACACCTTCTATAACCTATATGTTCCTGATCATTCAAAATCAAGTTCATCGCTATGGTAACAGCTTTGATTTTAGGTTGTGACAGCAGACCATCACACAAGCCATTAAACTCTAATTAAAGAAAGAGGAAAGATATGAAGAGAAAAACACATCTAATGCTCACACACAAAGCTTTTTGAATACACACACACGCACACACACCCACACACACACAGAGACAGACAGACAGACTCTTTCTCTTTTGGGGATGATAAAACTGGAGCTGACACAAAGGTCCATGGTTTTCGAAGGAAACTTCTCATGAAAAAGAATTCCCACAAAATGGAGTTGGCGTGTGAGATGGAAGGGTCGATAATTGTTTAATCAGTGTCCTCCCATCTCTCTCCTCTCTCTTTTTTCCTCTGTTTTTCTCTCTGTCTTTCTGTCTTCCCACCGTCTCTCTGTCTCTTTCTCACGCTCTCTTTCTCTCTCTGTCTTTCTCTTTCTCTCGCTCTGTCTTTCTCTGTTTTCTCCCCTCTCTCTGTCTTTGTTTTCCTCTCTCTTTCTCTCTCTGTCTTTCTCTCTGTCTTCCCCCTCTCTTTCTCACTTTCTTTTTGTTTCTCTTTTCCTCCCTATCCCTTTCTTTGTCACTCTTTTTTCTTCCTCTTTCTCTTGTTCTCTTCCTTTCTCTTTCTCTCTCTATATCTTTCTCTCTGTCTGCCCCCTTCTCTCTCTTGATCTCTCTTTCTCTGTCTGTCTGTCTGTCTGTCTGTCTGTCTCTTTGTCTCTTTTTTCTTCCTCTTTCTCTCATTCCCTTCCTCTCTCTCTTTTTCTTCCTCTCTCTTTCTCTTTTTCTCCTCTTCCCCTCTTTCTCTCTCTCTTGTCTTTCTCTCTGCCTCCTCTCTCTCTCTTTCTCTTTCTCTCCACTCTCTCTCTCTGTTTCTTCTCTTTCTTTTTTCTCCTCTCTCTCTCTTTCGCTCTCCTCTCTTCATACAGAATGGAGTTGGCGTGTAAGATGGAAGTTTTGTTCTGATAATCGTTTAATCAAACTCTGTTTATATAAGTCCGTCGTGTGGCTGGCTGTGGCGCTCTCATTCGAATTTTACAGCGATTCGAAAATTAGACTTGATTGTTGCTGTTTTAAAAGTCAAACCTCATTAAGAAATTAAAAGGTCTGTTAATTGTTGCAAAATTAATCACAATCAAGTCAAAATCAGAAATGGCTTGGTTGCAATCAGAAAATCACGAACACTGCTCTTATTTTATTTCATTCATTTTATGTTTAATGCCATACTCTGGGACATTCTAGTGAAATCATTAAAGGTTCCATATTACGCTGTTTTCTGATCTACAGTGCATCCGGAAAGTATTCACAGCGCTTCCTTTTTCCCACATTTTGTCATGTTACAGCCTGTTATGACAGTTATGACAATGTGAAAAAAGTTTTTTTTGACAGTTTTTGAATTTATTAAAAATAGAAAACGAATAAATCACATTTACATAAGTATTCACAGCCTTTGCTTAATACTTTGTTGATCCACCTTTGGCAGCAATTACAGCCTCAAGTCTTTTTGAATATGATGCCACAAGCTTAGCACACCGATCTTTAGGCAGTTTTGCCCATTCTTCTTTGCAGTAATTCTCAAGCTCCATCAGGTTGGATGGGAGACGTCTGTGCACAGCCATTTTCAGGTCTCTCCAGAGATGTTCAATCGGATTCAAGTCTGGACTCTGACTGGGCCACTCCAGGACATTCACAGAGTGGTTCTGAAGCCAATCCTTTGAGATCTTGGCTGTGTGCTTCGGGTCGTTGTCCTGCTGAAAAATGAACGTTCGCCCCAGTCTGAGGTCAACAGCGCTCTGGAGCAGGTTTTCATCCAGGATATCTCTATATATTGCTGCATTCATTTTTCCTTCTATCCTGACTAGTCTGCCAGTTCCTGCTGCTGAAAAACATGCCCATAGCATGATGCTGCCACCACCATGCTTCACTGTAGGGATGGTATTGGCCTGGTGATGAGCGGTGCCTGGTTTCCTCCAAACATGACGCCTGGCATTCACACCAAAGAGTTCAATCTTTGTCTCATCAGACCAGAGAATTTTGTTTCTCATGGTCTGAGAGTCATTCAGGTGCCTTTTGGCAAATTCCAGACGGGCTGCCATGTTCCTGTTACTAAGGAGTGGCTTTCGTCTGGCCACTCTACCATACAGGCCTGATTGGTGGATTGCTGCAGAGATGGTTGTCCTTCTGGAAGGCTCACCTCTCTCCACAGAGGAACGCTGGAGCTCTGACAGAGTGACCATCGGGTTCTTGATCACCTCCCTGACTAAGGCCCTTCTCCCCCGATCGCTCAGTTTAGACGGCCGGCCAGCTCAAGGAAGAGTCCTGGTGGTTCCAAACGTCTTCCATTTACGAATAATGGAGGCCACTGTGCTCATTGGGACCTTCATAGCAGCAGAAATTTTTCTGTATCCTTCCCCAGATTTGTGCCTCAAGACAATCCTGTCTCGCAGGTCTACAGACAATTCCTTTGACTTCATGCTTGGTGTTTGTGCTCTGACATGCACGGTCAACTGTGGGACCTTATATAGACCGGTGTGTGCCTTTCCAAATCATGTCCAATCAACTGAATTTACCGCAGGTGGACTCCAGTGAAGCTGTAGAAACATCTCAAGGATGATCAGTGGAAAAAGGATGCACCTGAGCTCAATTTTGAGCTTCATGGCAAAGGCTGTGAATACTTATGTAAATGTGATTTCTTAGTTTTCTATTTTTAATAAATTCAAAAACTATTTTCACATTGTCATAATGGGGTATTGTGTGTAGAATTTTGAGGTAAGAGATTAATTTAATACAATTTGGAATGAGGCTGTAACATGACAAAATGTGGAAAAAATGAAGCGCTGTGAATACTTTCCGGATGCACTGTATGTTCTAATGTTGTTTCCTCATCATTCCTCACACACTGGAGTTGTGTTTTGTTTCATTCACACGTTTAACACACAAACCTGCATATTTAAGCTGAATTCTTCTCTCGAACTGAAAACACTCTGTTCCACCTTGTGATGTCATGTTTCAGCCTATGTGAATCTCTACTGAACTAAAGGTCAAAGGAGCTGTTAACTTAAACTACCACTACGTGACATCACAAGGTGGAACAGAGCATTTTGAACTTTGGAGATGTAGACAGACTAATAATAAAAGATTACTCAAACATGTGTGAATGAAACAAAACACAACTCCAGGTCTGTTTTTGATGAGGCAACAACATTAGAACATGGCTAAAAACTCACAAGAGTCAATTTCACATAATATACGACCTTTAAAGAAAAGTCAAACATAAATATCTGTGCAGAAAACTCTTGTATAATGTATAAGTTTGGCCCTCAACCCATTACCAGATGAGTGCATGTGATTGCTCTGCCTGGAATGTTTATTCAATTACAGGTGGTTTTATAGTTCAAAAATACCTAGAAAAACAGGCTTTCTGACTGTGAGTGGGGTCGCCTCTCCACAGATCTGACCTGTAACTTGGTCTGGTTTGATCTCCATGAAGATAGAAAGGTTTAATGCCATACTGTGAAACATTCCAGACAAAGCAATAACATCTCCATGGAGCAAAGCATTTGACTGACCCTCCACCAGAGAAGTTACACAAAGCATCTTTAAATGTGCACTGTAAACTGGATTTTTTAACAGTGTCTGAAAAATGGTCATGTTCACTCTTAACATTTGAAAAGTAAATATTTAAAGGGTTAGTTATGAGTTGAGTGAGAGTTTTAGGGCAGTTGTAAGTCTGGAGAATGTCCTCATATGACACATGTATCCGGTGTGCGTTTGGTGGTGTAAATGCAGTGAGTCTCCAGCAGAGTGGCGCTAATGTGTTTTTACGCAGAGGAGTTAAGACACACAGGATTTATAACCTGAAGGAGAAGTGTGAAGAACAGATCCTCATTCTGTCAAACGCTAGTCCCACCTGTACCCCCCTCCCCTTTCTCTCTCTTTCTCTTTCTCCCTTTTTTATTCCTTTCTATCTCTCTTTTCATCTCTCTCTCGCTCTCATTCTCTCACTCACTCACTCCCCCCTTTTTCTTTATCTAATCTACTCTTCCCCTCTTTCTTTCTTGCCCCTCTTCTCTCTCTCTCTCTCTCTCTCTCTCTTTCTCACTCTCTCCCCAATCCCTTTCTCTCTCTGCATCTCTCCTGTCTCTATCACTCACTCTCTGTTCTCTCTCCTCCCCTCCCCTTTCTCCTCTCTCCTCTCCTTCTCTATTGCTCTTTCTCCTCTCTCCCTCTCCTTTGTTTCTTTCTAGTCTACCTCTCTGTCCTCCTTTTTCTTTCTCTCTAATTTCCTGTTCTATCCACCTTTATCCTCTCCGTTCTCTTCTTGCTCCTCTTCCTCCTCCTCTCCTCATCCATTCCCTCTCATTTTCTTTCTCTTCTCCTCTCTCTTTCCCTCATCTCCTTCTTTCTTTTTCTTTCTTTCCTCTTTCTCCCCCTCTCTACTCCCATCTAACTTCCTCCCTCTTTCCCCTCTCCCTCTCTCCTCTGCCTTTCTATCCTTTCCTTTTTCACTTGCTCCCTTGCCCCCCTCCTTTCCTTCCCTCTATCCTCCTTTCCGCCTTCCCTACCTCTCTCCCCCCCTCACCCCCCCATCATCCACATCTCCCTCCCTCTACCCTCTTTTCTGTCCTCCTCCCTCTCCATCGCTCGTGTCTCTTTGATTTGTTTTTCTTCTAAATCCTGGTGTTATTTTATTCCCTTCGCTGTCAGCCGCGTTTCTTCCTCCTGATGTGCGCTCTTTCTTTAAGCTCCTCTGATTCACAACAGCTCCTGGAGGGGATCTGCTCTCTCTCTTTCTCTCCTTCTCTTTTCTCCCTATCTCTCTCTCTCTCTGCCTCTCTATCTCTCCTTCTGTCTCTCCACCATCTCTTTCTCTCACACACAAAGAAAAAGACTTGCACACTAGTTTTAACCTATTTCCACAACACTTAACTTTTTTCCTTTTGTATGATAGTCGCTCGCCTGTCTCTCCCTCTCCATCTCTCTTTCTTCCCTGCCTCCTCTCCCTTTCCTCTTTCTCTCTCACTCTCCCTCTTCTCTCTCTCCCTCTCTTTCTCTTTCACCTCTCTCTCTCTCTTCCTGTTTCCCACTCTCTCTACCTTTATCTTCTCTCATTTTTCTCTCCTCCCTCCCTTTCTTTCTCTCCCTCCATTCTCTCCCTCTTTCTTTCCCCTCCCTCCCTCTGTCTCTCTCCCTGTTGCCCTCACCCCTTCTCTCTCCCTCCCCCCACTCTCGCTCCCTCTCTTGTCTCTTCCTCTTTCTCTCCTCTCCCCCTCTCTCTGTCCTTCTCTCTTTCTTTCTCTCTCTCTCTTCCCTTCTCCCTCTATCCCCCCCTCCCTCCTTCTCTCCCTCCATACTAAATCATGCATGTCCATTGTCTCTGACCCACTTTCACACGTTCACTACGTTTCGGACACGCAGCAGTTTTCAGAATCTCTTGCTACAGCAGCACTTGTGCCTGTGGCTTAGTCGCACACAAAACCTCAAAACTCAAAGCACCTAAAGAACACCGCCATTTTTACATCTTTGTAAATAAAAAGTATAATTTTAAGGTCTTTTGTCTGTGGAACCTCCGTCTACCCCAGGGCAGGTGTGGTTCCACTTGCTCCCTTGCAAGTGGAAGAGGTGAGACAGATCTCACTCTGTCTCACCTCTTTCTTTCTTTTGTTCCTGTCTCAGCTCCTCTTTCTTTCTCCTTGTTCCAATCCCCTCCCTCTCTTCACCTCTCTCATCTCTCTCCTTCTTCTTCCCCTCTTCCAGTGATCCTTCCTCTGTACATCTCACCCTCTCCCTCTCTCTCTCTATCTCTCTTTCCTTCTCTGTCTTTCTTTCTCCATCCTGTCTCTCCCCTGCTTTCTCTTCTGTCTCCTTTCTTTCTCGTTCTGCTTCTCCTCATCAGATCAAGGTTACACCTCCCTCTTTCTCTCCTTCCCCTAATCCCTCTCTCTATCTTCTCCTGTCTCTATCACTCACTCTGTGTTCTTTCTCTCGTCTCCTCTCCCCTACCCTCTCTCTCCCCCTCGCTGTCTCTCCTTTGTTTATCTCTTTATCTCTCTCATTCCCTTTCTGTTATTTCTCTCTCTTTACCCTCCTCTTTCTACCCCTCTCCACATTCCTGACTTCTCTCCCCTCTCTCTCCCTTTTGACTCTTCCCTCTTTTTCTCTCTCTCTTCCTCTCTCCCTTTTTTTTTCGCTTTCATCCATCTTCTCTTTCACTGTCTTTCTCCTCCTCCCCATCATCTCTCTCTTTTGACCCTCACCCTTCCTCCCTGTCTCCTGTTTTTTCCTACTCACCCTCTTAGCAGGAATGTATAATTTTAGATAGATCTATAATAAAATACACAAAACTACACATCATTTTAAAGATGGGTGAAGTGTCTTGCAATGGCATCAAACCACCAACTTTCTAGTGATGGCTAACACTCGCCTCACTGATACGAGGTTCCACTGTGAGTGCAAAGCCTCCAGGACGTTTTTTTTTTTTTTCAGAGTTTGAACGCAGGAAGAAACCAGTGTCCTCCAGCTGTGGCAGTTGAGACTTGAGCACATGATCTGGAGAATTGTCAACCCTGTATACAGACGAGTCAAGATTAGCCTTTATTGTCTCCAAATGGAGAAATTTGTCTTGGATAATGAGGGGTACAAATGTATAATAAACGTGGAAAACTAGCGACCACACTTTGCAAGCTAATGGGGCTCCAAATAAATACATAAACATATACAATAAATGATATTTTTCATTTTTCCCTCTCTCTGTTTAACTGCTGGTTGTTCTAGTCTTACAGAGGCACTAACGTTTCCACTACAGTAAACACATTGTGCCATTAAAGTGAAGCCTGAGGGACTCTAACTCTAAACCCCCCCGTCACTGTGTCATTATGTTGTATTTTTAGGGCTCAATTATGCCTTTGATAGTTAATGTTATTGAGTCCTGGAGCAGGGCTTTCACATTGGAGCTCACACAATGACAATGAGGAAGGTGCTGATCATTTAATTTAATGGTTATGGTGATAAAAGGGGGGAGAGTTTTGGCACAACAGATCAGCAGACTGTGGAATATTGATAGGGCTTTAATCTATTCATTTCTTCAACAGGAATGACAAAAAAAATATGGCATTACGCTTCTAACTATGTGTTGCTTTTATTCAGTTACAGGTGTTTTTAGTGTTCAAAAATATCTTGTACTGAAAAAACATTGCCCCTCTCTCTGTAACTGCTGCCGTGAGCCTCGTCATTTTGGTCTTAAAATGTTCACATAAACCCGCTCTACATGATCCTGGGGTTTTTATTTTGGTATTCTGTCTTTAAATTAAGATATGAAAATTAATAGCAGACCAATCCGCTGCCTATTTTTCCTGAGGTCTCTCCCGCTAGCGTTAGCAACAGGTTTGATTGACTGCACCGTCGCTAAGCACCCGCCCCCTGCCAAACCAGCAGTGTAAGCGGGAGGGGGCGTTGTAGACTAACCGCCATAACTGCTAGTCTCTGTGAGCTTCATGTTGTTGCAACAGAGAGAAGAAAGAATGGAGAAGATGAGAGAGAAAGAGTAGAGGAGATAAAGAGAGAGGTGATATGGAAGGACTTAGAAGAGAAAAAAGAGAGCGAAACCAGCTCACAGTGAGGAAGACAGCAGCAGAAGCACAGCTGTAAAATAAGTTTGGTCAGGTTAAAGGTCCTGTATTACGCAAACTTGACTCTTGTGAGCTTTAAACCATGTTATAATGTCGTTACCTCCTCAAAAACAGACCTGGAGGTGTGTTTTGTGATGTCATGAAGCAGCAGTTTTCAAGTCAACAGCTACCTTTTACCTTTAGTTCAGTAGAGATTGGCAATTCCAGAGATTGGCCTTTCCAGAAATTATCCAAATTATTCTAGTGAAGGTGTATGGAGTTTAAAAACACAGTGGAGCACTTCCTGTATTACCACATGACATCACAAGGTGGAACAGAGTGTTTTCCGTTTGAGAGAAGGACTCTAAACTAAATATGCAGGGTTTGTGTGTTAAACATTTGTGAATGAAACAAAACACACCTGCGAGTATGATTTTGATGAGGAAACAACATTATGTCAAAGATCAGAAAATATAAGAGTAATGGGCCCTTTAAGGTTACAATTATAATATTTGAAAATGAATGGGAGTCAATGTAATGTCCTCAAAAGAGACAAGAACCAAACCTGTGTGCGCAGTACCTAGAACCAGCTGTGTTTCTGTGTCTTATTCCTCTCATCCCTGCTCCACTTTTTTCTCTTTTTAACATTTTTTTCTTCAGTTTTCCAGTCCGGGTTCTGTCTTTTCAAGTCTGTATGAGCAGTGGGAGATGTTGAAAAACAGGGATAACGTGCAATAGATGTTTTAGGGATTAGAATATTGTTTATATGGTCTAAAATACAAACTGTAGACCATTATAAGGGCTAAAAAATCACAAAAACAAGGCTACAGAGATAAAGATTTCCACACTTTTATGGTCAATTTTACGTTCCATTTACTTTACGACATTTACAGGAAGGTTTAAAGTGGGACTAAACACCTAAACTCCACCCACAACCTCAAAACTCAAAATGCTCTGTTCCACCTTGTGATGTCACCAAGCGGTCGTTTTCAAGGTCAAGTTTTCAACAGATAACTTTTACCTTTAGTTCAGTAGAGATTGTCAGTTCCAGGGCTTAAATTATCCAAATGATTCTAGTGAAGCTGTATGGAGTTTAAAAACGCAGTGGAGCACTTCCTGTATTTTTTATTTTATTTTATTGGAATGCTCCTTGAGATGTGCCATCTTGTTTTCAAGGGGGTCCAAAAACACAAAATATTAGTAATACACAATACAGTGCAATACAATAGACAGAATGCAAAACTTACAGGTTTACATTACAAAACAAACACACACACACACAGACACACACAGACAGACATGCTCGCTCCTCATGCACTCCTACCAAACTGGAAAAATAAAAAATAAAAAAGACAAACTACTAAAAACATAAACAAGGAGTTTTGAGATATGAAAACAAAGATGATTTAAATGAATTGAAAGATGTTAAAGTTCTTAAGAGTGTGGGTCATCTGTTCCAGTCTGAATGGGCTTTGTACTGAAATGATCTGCGTCCAACTTCTTTGTAGATTCGGGGAACAGAAAAAGTAAGACAGATTAAGACTTCTGAGTGAGTATGACGATGTTACTGGGACGAAATATTGATGTAGATAATGGGGACAGCTAATGTAAATAAATTTAAAAATTAGTTGAATCCAATGAAATTGACGCCTATCGAATGGTTGTAGCCAGTTGAGTTTTCCAAATAAAATACAGTCATGAGTTTGGTATGGGCATTTGAGAATAAATCTACAGAGTTGAAGAGAACATTCAGTGGTTTGAGATGTACATCATGTGTATTTTGATAAATTATATCGCCATGGTCAATGATGGGTAGAACTAATTGAGTAATAATTCTTTTCCTGACTTCTTGAATGAAACAGTTGGCTGAACGGTAAAGAGGACTTAATGTAGCATATGTTCTTTTGATGATGTAATCAATATGAGGTTTGAAGTTCTGGGTCCAGCCAAAAGACCAAGATATTTGACAGATTCAGTTTGAATCATCCTGGACCCATCACTAAACTGAATGTGAAGGTCAGGGGAATGGATTAGATTATGGTGAGTTCCAAAAAGTAAACAAGATTTTTTCATATTTAAGAGTAATCGATTGTTATAAAACCAATTCTGAACTTTATTAAAATCAAGCTGTAACTGCTTTTGAAGCAAGGAAAGATCTGAACTAGAGGTATAAATTACAGTATCATCAGCATATATATTTACTGAACAGTTTGAAATTACTTGTGGAAGATCATTGATAAAAATTTAAAATAAAAGTGGGCCAAGGGTGGAGCCTTGAGGCACACCTTTATCCATTATACATTTGTCTGACTGAGCACCATGTGAAACAACAATTATGAAGGTATGAGTTAAACCACAAAATGGCATTAGTGTCAAGACCTACTGTATAAAGTTTGTCTAGGAGCAAGTAATGATCAACTAGATTGAAAGCTTTGGACAGATCAAGAAATAGGGAACCCACGTATTGATTACGATCAAAAGAAGAGAATACATCATTAGTAAATTTTAGCAGAGCAGTTGTAGTGGAAAAACCAGAGCGAAAGCCAGATTGAAAAGGGTAGGATGTTAAATTCATTTAAATAGTTATTGTGTATAACTGATGGTAAATTTTTTTTTTTTTTTCAAATATTTTAGCGACTGTGCAAATAATAGAAACTGGTGAATAGTTACTCATATCAGTGGGATCTCCTCCTTTAAAAAGAGGAGTAACTCTGGCTGTTTTCCAGATGGAAGGAATTGCAGATGTTTTTAGAGACAGATTAAACAGATCAGCTAATGGAAACATTAAAACATGTGCTGAGAAATTTTGCCTCTAGACCATCAGGGTCAGTGCTACAGTTAGTCTTTATTTCTAATATTGCATGATAGAGCTCTACTAGTGATATTTTTGAAAAGGAGAAAAAGGGACAGTATAGGGATTTAAATTCGTAGTGCTACTAATTGAAGAGAAATGTTTATTAAATGCTTGGGAAATCTTTAAAGGATCAGAAATAATTTCATTATTTACAACTATGTGATTTGTCAGCTTACTTTTGGATTTATTGAGAACTTGATCAAGTTGGGCCCAGAATCTTTTTGGGTTATTCAGATTCTGATCAAAGCCCTTCTTATAATAGTTACATTTGGCATTTCTTGTCTGTGTCATGCAGTAATCCCTAAGGGCTTTGTATGTTTCCCAGTCAGAGGGTCATTTGAGGAGTGATATTTAGCCCAAGCATGATCCCTTTTCCTATAGAGATTGAGCAAAGTCAAGTTGCTCCATGGCAGATGTCTGCCTTTCACACAAAACATTTTTAGAGGTGCATGTTTAGCAATAATATTGAGTACTTCAGAATAAAAATAATTCCATACATCCTCTATATAAGGTATAAGCTGAAATCTGTCCCAGTTTATATTTACCAGGTCATTTATAAATAAATCCATGTTCATTTTCTTAGTCTGTCTTATTGTAATATATCTAGGGGGAACTCTAGGCAATTTAATTTTCCAAACACAGCAAATCGCTAAAGCAATCTGACATAACTCCTGATAAAGATATTCTTTCTGGGTGGGTAACTAGTATCCAATCAAGAAGTGAAGATGAGCGCTGACCTACTCTAGTAGGTTCAGTTATAAGATGAGGAAGATTAACTCTGTTCACTAAATCCCTTTCACTGTGGAGCCAGTTACTACTGAAGTCACCCTATACAATCATTTCATTATGGTTTTTGAGTGAGCCAAGTGTAGAGAGAATACATTTCATAGAGTCTACGGGAGCAGACGGTGGTCTATAAATATTTGTAATTCTTGATTGTTTATTAGTATCAAAATTTATATCAACAGATAAACACTCAAAATGAACTGGCTCAACAGTTGGAAAGAAAACATATTCAAGATTAGCCTGTGTTTAACTACAATTACCTAACTAAACTAACTAAATGTAAATCTAACTAATTCGACAGACAAAAGAAAACCAAATCCACCTAAACCATCCTCGAAAATTACCTATCTATATAATAATACTACTTCAACTAATATTAATACTAAAGATGCCAGTGCTACTAATACCAAAACCAATATACTACTCTACACTACTGCTACTACCATCACTCACAATGACATCACAAGGTGGCATGTTTTCAGGTTGAGCCTAAATATTCATGTGTGAATGAAACAAAACACAACTCAGATCAGAAAATAATAAGTGTAATATGGGCTCTTTAAAACACTATACACAGGTTAATTTTGTGCTTAGCTCCACTTTAAGCACATTTCTGATGGATTACCATATTACCATACATATCACCCACCCTTTGTGTATATATACTCATATAAATGAATCGGTGAGTTCAGTAAGGGCCCAAATCCACGAAACTGTGTTTTACAGGAGAAGGTTTTTATCATTTATCGCAAAATATTGCCATTTTCTTTGCATCATAACCTTGACAACTTTAGTACTTCACTGGAGGTAACAAATCACAAAATGGGGTGGCAAAGGACATTTTTGTTTCCGGTGGGTAGCCAATCAAAGACAGCGGAGTTGGGCCCTTTTTTAATTAACCATTAAAAATTTACATAGAAAGGACAAAACATGTCATGTTTATTCAAAATGATGTTTATTTCAGAACTTTATATCATAGATAACCAATTTTCCAGTTGCGTACATGCTGAGGTTTCACATCCCGACCCATTATTGGGGGGATGTGAAAAGTTTAAAAGTTTTTTTATTGTCAAAAAAAAAACTTTTAAACTTTACATGAAATGATTCTATGCACATACATGTACATGCAGCCTATCAATAATCAATCCCCCTTCAGGATATCAAAGTCATCACAGGACTAGGCCTACTCATCTTCAAAATCTGACTTGTTGTCTACACCTCTGTTATCAGTGGCCACCAGCTTATCTAGAAAAGCCTGTGCCTCTTCTGAAAGGTACCTAGCAAGTTTCTGTACGTCCTGAATTTTTGCAGCCTTGACCCCAAGCTGTTCAGTGTAGAGAGCTTGTTGTGGATAAGTAATAGCCCTGACATTAGGTTTTAATAGGTGAAACCTACTTGTGACTTCTGAAGACATGTTTACACTAACCTCCACATCATTTGTAAAGATCTCACTGCATGAAAGAAGACTAATAAAATCACATTTAGGCATGGGAGTTGGGACCTTCTTGCACACAATGGAATGCATTTTTACCTGAAGATCATAAAACATGTCAAACCTAAATTTGAAAAATCTGAGGAGTTGGGCCCTTATTGAGCTCACCAATTCAAATGTATGTAGTTGACCCTTTCTTTCGCAATAATGCAGATGGTACAGGGGTAAGTGGGTAAAGTCTGGCCTCTATAAGTATGCAGACGGTTTAAACCCAAACATGGAGCAGGCGCATGTCTCTCTGGTCTGGAGTAAACAGGAGAGGAGAGGAGGAGGAGAGGAGAGGAGAGAGAGAGAGAGGAGGAGGAGGAGAAAGAGGAGGCACTGTTTAAAATAGCCCCATGTTTGTGTAAGATACAGGGACTGGCCAATGTCACAGAGGACCAAATATTGCCTTCAAACACATACTCCACCACTTACAGATAGGACCACACGGTACTTAGAGTCATATGGATATTCAGAGGTTTGTGTAGCCCTGGTTCAGTCTCGGTTCAGTACTGGTTTAGTCCTGGTTCAATACTAGTTTAGTCCTGGTTTACTCCTGGTTCAGTCCTGGTTCCATCCTCGTTCAGGACAAGTTTAGTCCTGGTTCAGTCCTGGTTCAGTCCTGGTTTAGTCCTTGTTCAGTCCTGGCTCAGTCCTGGTTCAGTCCTGGTTTAGTCCTTGTTCAGTCCGGGTTCAGTTCTGGTTCAGTTCTGGTTCAGTCCTGGTTCAGTCCTGGTTCAGTTATGATTCAGTCCTGCTTCAGTCCTGGTTTTTGTCCTGGTTCAGTTCAATAATACCTTAGCTGCAGCTTATTTTATCTCATCTATGTTAAATACAAGGCTGGAAGTCGTCATGGTGATTTTCCAACAAAATTAAATCAAATTGATCTTTCACAAACACTGTTGGATTTGAATGGACCCAATGAAGCGCACATGCACATTTGTGAGCAGAACGCAATGACATGCAAATGAAGGCTCTATTTCTTAAGATAGATATTTTAAGAAGACTTTCAACCTTAAAGTCTCTTGCTGGAGTCTTTAAGGTTCTCATTTTGTTAGCATTGTAGCGTAATATGCAGTTTTCATTTGGTGTTTTGTTTCGTTTCATTTTGATGCAAATCCAGTGTAACACCTTTAGTCAAGGTTTAACTCACATCCAGTCCTAGATTTTTGCCTTTTTTTTAAGCAGGTTATAGTCGTTTTTGCTGTTATTATTTTTACTTTTAGTCTAGTCCTGGCTTTGTTCCTCAGACTGGCCAACATCACACCATCACACACAGGCTGAACTGAAAATCCTCCACTCGTTCCTGCACTTTGGAAAATCCAGTGAAATCTCTGCTCTACAAACAGACAAGTTGTGAACACGGACACACAGTTACACACACTTATACACACTTACAGACGCACACAGCTCAGTATTTTCCTCACACGCTCTTGAGGGACACTGGATCAAGGTGACTCAGATAACACAGGGCACATGGGCAGGGGAAGGAGCAGAATGATCTAAGTCTGAGTCTGAGATAGTGTGAGAGGGGCCTGGAGACTGCAGGAAATACTCAAGTGCAGTGGGGCTGATACAGGTCTATGGTATTTGCCTATAGCCTGGTGAGCCAAACCTTCCTATGTTCTGTTCAAATGTAGTACAGTCTGGGGCCAGGCTTACAGCAAATCAGTTTTTCAATCTGCTGTCTGCTCTGTCTGGAATGTTCCACAGTATGGCTTTGAACCTTTCTGTCTTTTCTATCATGGAGACCAAACCAGACCAAGTTACAGGTCAGATCTGTGGAGAGGCGACCCCGCTCACAGTCAGAATGCCTGTTTTTCTAGGTATTTTGCGGCTATAAAACCACCTATAATCGAATAAATGGAAGGTAGATCTGTTTAATGTTATACCGTGGAATATTCCAGGCAGAGCAATGACATGTCCATAGAAACAAGCAGGTGATGGACCCCAAACCAAAAAGTTAGATAATGCCCATAGTTGTTTTACATCGTTCCCTCTCGAGCACAGATTAGAATTTGAGATGAGTTGATGAAAAGTTGTGTTTGCTCATTAAAAACCCTGCGTCCTGTGGAGCTGTGTGTAATCTGTAAACATGAGGCCTGAGCTGCTTTTAGACTTCCAGTGGTGTGGACACATTTCAGAGAATGTGAGACAACCACATGGAGAGGGAGGAGGAGGGAAAGAGAGAGGGAGGAGGAAAGATGGAGGGGGATTAGGGGGAGAGGGAGGAGGAGGGAGGGAGAGAGACAACCGATGGGTAACTGCAGAAATGAATATCCTTGTTAAAAAGGTTAAAGGGCCTATATTACGCAAAATTTATTTTTGTGAGCTTTAAGACATGTAATAATGTTGTTACTTCATCAAAAACACACCTGGAGTTGTGTTTTGTTTCATTCACACATGTTTGACTAACCCTTTATTATTAGTCTGGCTACATCTCCAAAGCTGAAAAGGCTCTGGTCCATCTTCCACCTTGTGATGTCATGTAGTGGTAGTTTTCAAGTTAGCAGCTCCTTTTACCTTAAGTCAGGGTCGTTGCTAGCCATTTGGGTGCCCTAATCACAAATGCTTTGTGGTGCCCAACCACACCACCACCTCACCCCACCTCGCCTGGAATGAACAATAATTCAGAATTTATCAGTGCGATCCACTGTATGTCCATAACAAATACACCAAACATGAAAGTTAAAATAATAAATTATTAAAAAAGTGCAATGACTGCATACTGAACATTGAACTGAACATTGTAAACACAGAACAAATATATACCCTTGTAAGTAATAATGTGCAAATTTCTTTGGTAAATAATGTACATAAGTACAAATAATTGCACAATAGAATTTACTTTTTTAAGGAACTTTAAATAAGAATTTGAAAGTAAAAATTTCTCTGCGAAAACTCTGCTGGCATGTGCGGAGGTCTGGACACCGAGGGAGAGGGAGAGAGAAAGTAAGGGAGGAACAGAGAGAGTGAGAGAGACAGAGAAATTTCGGGGGATTCTGTTCGCGCTGGCACCGGCTTCTCACCTCTGTCCATGCACTTTGGGTGGATAGTTTTGCGAGGATTCACAAGCCTGGTTTTTTGGTGGTGCCCCTGCAAGCACTTGGTGCCTTACACGCTGTGTGTAATGTGTGTGTACGGAGCCTTAAGTTCAGTACAGATAAGCAATTCCAGGGCTGAAATTATCCAAATGATTCTAGTGAAGGTGTATGGAGCTTAAAAACAAAGTGGAGCATGTCCTGTATTACCTGATGAACAGGTGGAACAGATAGTTTTCTGTTTGAGAGAAGAACTCGCCCTAAATATGCAGGATTTGTGCGTTAAACATGTGTGAATGAAACAAAACACAACTCCAGGTCTGTTTGTGATGAGGAAACAGCAACAGCAGCAAAGAAAAAAACACCAGGTACATGGTTACTAAGAATCATGGGAGAGAGAGGAGGAGAAAAATACAACAAAAATACAAAAAGCCTTAATCTGCTTCTATGGAAATAGTGACATCACAGGTTTTCATGTAGACAGTGGACTTTAAATTTTTTGTTTTGTTTTTACCTTTTCCCTATGAGATTTTATACACGGTGTAATGTATTTATGTGATACTTCTGTTTACAGGCAGGAGGCGCTGCTGGCCGCCATCAGTGAGAAGGACGCTAACATCGCGCTGCTGGAGCTCTCCTCGTCCAAGAAGAAGAAAACCCAGGAGGAAGTGTCTGCTCTGAAGAGAGAGAAGGACAGTCTGGTGCAGCAGCTTAAGCAGCAGGTATAAACACAGTCTACTATGGGTTTAATCAGATACAACATCTAAAACACATTTATAGATGTTGATGTTTCTGAAATAATCTACATCTACAAATAATCAGGCCTTTTTAAAAACAAAATTTGAGTTTGTCCTTATGTTGGATTTAACGTTTTAATAAAAGTTAGCATTAGCACAGACACAAACGTACCTTTCTAAAAGCAGAAGTGTCCTCGTGTGAAGTTTTCCCCTCATTTGTAAAGGGTTTAACATGTTGTCACTGACAACATGTCTATAAATAAATTCCTAATATGGATCTCGACTCCAAATTCGCTTCAGTAACTGCTAGCCTCTGTGAGTTTCATTTGACTGGAGCCAAACGCTATGGTCTTACTCCCCTAGTCCACTTCTTTATACAGTCTATGATGGGAAGTAACCAGCTGCCATTGTGCACAGAGCCAATTGCCAGGTCAAAAATGCAGGGAAATCAGGTTTTGTTCACACATGAAAATGTTCTGGCAAAATGTCAGTAAATTCCCACGTCAGGCTGTATGTGTGAATGGGGTTTATATTGGTGGTTTAGACCTGAGATCTTTGGATTTTGGCCTGAAAAGACAACAACTACACTACTCAAAGTTCACTTGAATATATAGCAGCAGGCATTTGAATCATTTTGGTCTCGTAATGAGTGTGCATAGACTTGAATGTCCATACTGAATGTGTTAAAATAAAGGCACAGGTGATGAGGAAGTCTTCGGAGGAGCAGAGAAAACATGAAAGCTCAAAGTGACTCCAGGTTTGACCAAAGCCTGGACCACCGCTGGTATATTTAGTCCCTCACCCTCCCTCCTCTCACCGCACACACCTCGACCTGCAATCAATCTGTATTTATTTCACATTTGTGGTCTCCCAAGCGCAGAGTCTCACCTGTATTCGCACATGAGGCCGGTGCCAAAAACAAGGATATGAAGTTGACCAAACAGCGTGTTGGTTACACAGGGGGCCAGTGAAAATCACACTCACAGTAAAGGCTCTTCATAGGCCAGTGAAAAACCACCAGGTGAACGAGGCTACAGGGACGGGCTGAGTTTGAGTCTGTACTCTATACAAACTGAATTTTTACATTAGGGAGATTATGTTTTAAAGGGCCCATATTACGCTGTTTTTTGATTTTCTTTTCTCCATGGAGATGTTTTTGTTTTGTCTGGAATCACAATATTAAACTTTTCTATCTTCATGAAGACCAAACCAGACCAAGTTACAGGTGAGATCTGTGGAGAAGCAACCCCACTCACAGTCAGAATGCCTGTTTTTCTGAGCTATAAAACCACCTGTAATAGGATAAATGTAAGGTAGAGGTGTTTAATGTCATACTGTGGAACATTCCAGGCAGAGCAATGACATATCCATAGAAACAAGCAGGTGACGGACCCCCAACCAAAACGTTATATAGTGCATCTTCAACACACAAACGCTACATATAGGCTCAGTTCTTCTCTGGTCCACCTTGTGATGTCATGTGGTAATACAGGAAGCGCTCCATTGTGTTTTTAAACTTCACACACCTTCACTAGAATCATTTGGATAATTTGAGTCCTGGAATTGCCCATTTCTACTCAACTAAAAGTAAAAGGAGCTGTTAACTTGAAAACTACTGCTTCATGACATCACAAGGTTGAACAGAGCGTTTTGGAGACAGCCCTATAATTCTGACTTACTGACACGTGTGAATGAAACAAAACACAACTCCAGGTATGTTTTAGAAGAGGTAACAACATTTTAACATAGCTTAAAGGTGCACAATGTAACTTTTTGTTTCAGCTTTTGTTACCTGCTTGTTTCTGTGAATATGCCATTGCTCTGCCTGAAATGTCAACCTTACATTTATTCAGTTAGAGGTGGTTTTACAGCTCAAAAATACCTAGAAAAACAGGCATCTGACTGTGAGCAGGGCCGCCTCTCCACAGATCTGACCTGTAACTTAGTCTGGTTTGGTCTCCATGAAGGTAGAAAGTGTTGTTTAATGCCACACTGTGAAACATTCCAGACGGCGCAATAACATCTCCACAGAGAAAAGCATTTGACGGCCCCTCCACCAGATAAGTTACACAATGCACCTTTAAAGCTCATAAAAGTAAAATTTGCGTAATATAAGACCTTTAAGTGTTATTACTTTTCCTCTGTCTCTGATACAAGCTGCAGACATCACTTTGTCGTCACTTGTCTCTGTGTTTCTGAACAGTTTGCTGAGGTTAGATTTTGGCTCTATCTTTCATAATGACACATGCGTTTTGGCCCAGAGAAGCCCCCAGACACACATAACACACAGTCCCATAACACTGAGGAGATGCTTAAGGATAAATCAGGCTCTAAGTACATGTTTGGGTGAGGTCTGACCGTTGCTAAGATAAAAGTAGTGAAAGTAGGTTGTTCTGGAATTTGCTTGGCCACCATTTTGAAGTCTTAATAACTACATGTAACATGAACTTGATTGAAGGCATTTTAAAATAATAGTTTAATTACAATGAGTTGTTTAGATCTGGTTTTTGCCTGTCACCATGCAGACGTTATTGCTTTGCCTAGAATGTTCCGCAATATGGCATCTAACCAATCTATCGCCATGGGGACTTGTTACAGGCCAGATCTGTGGAGAGAGATAAGTCTGCTCACGTCATGAAAACTAAGTATTTTTCAAGGTATTTTTGAGCAATAGAAATATGTGCAGTTGAAGAAATGTTTGATAGATTTATTGTGGAACATTCCAGGTAAAGCAATAAGATCTCCGTGGAAACAAGAAGTTCAGTTGGCAAGTTACACAGTGCACTTTTATGATCAGTCCTGGTTTAGATCTGGGTTATACCTAGTTTAGATCAATAGTCGTTTGTTTATTAAGAGATGTGGTTTAGTCCTAGGTTAGACCTAGTTTAGACCCAGTGAAGTGCTGGTCTGAGTCTGAACAAAGACCTGTCAAAGTCCTGGTTTTGACATTCTTTAAACTGCTGTAGTCAAGTCCTGGTTTAGTTCTCGTGTAATCCTTAATCAGTATTGGTTAAATCTTTACTGGTTTGTTGGTTGTTATTATTATTACAAGAAAAGGCGGCAATTGGAAAGTCAAATAATGCAGAAGTGGCCATTTCTAGATACTTTGCAACTAACATCATCAACATTCCCTGGGGTTGTGATGTTAACTGAAAACACTGCTCTGTCTGAAGCTCTGTTACTCGAGTTAGACTTCATTTGAGCTTTATTTTAACACAATCTGAACAGAAAGAACTGATTTTACTTGGAATTACAACAGGTGAGATGATTTGTACTGTTAAACAAGTCTCTCATACATCAAATTACAGTCACAAGTTTGCTAATGTGTGCATTGTGTCACCATGGTAATTCCTTAATTCCTAAATATGTTCTTGCATCATGGTCAGGTGCCCTTTTTACTCCCCTCACTTGACCGAGGTCAGATTTCAACAGCAGTAAAACCCCCTCTCTCTCTTCAGTCTCATTTCTCTGGGCCTCACAGCCCGGCTAGCTCAGTCAGTAGAGCATGAGACTCTTAATCTCAGGGTCGTGGGTTCGAGCCCCACGTTGGGCGCTGACATTTTGCACATTGGTCATGAAGATTTCTATCTCACTCTCTTTCACTCATCAATGATTCATTCTATTGACAAATGTGCTAATCTTTCTAGAAGAGATATCAATTGTTTAGAATCCTTAGCATCCGATGGCATAAGCTCTGCCGATATTTTTGGGCAGATATGTACGGAAAATTTTGATTATTTCTCCTGAAATTCTGTAGTTTAAATTTTACTACAAACTCATCAACTTTTTTTACCACAAACCTTTAAGAGAGCTATGCAGTCACATTTGTACAGTTTTCTTCATACTTATGTGTATTCTTTAGGCAGAAGGTCGACCCAAACAAAATATCGGCCTGTGCTGGAGATTTAAGGCCAATGCTAATTCATTAAAAAGTGCAAATATCGGCCTGTTATATCAGCCAACTGATATATTGGTCTATCTCTACTTTCTAGACTAGTCAAAATGTACTCAAATCAACATAAATAATATGCAGTGTATGCAAACTTGTCATTTTTCCACCCTAAAATTGTAAATATATTTGTAAAATTATAAATAATACTTTTGTCTAAAGAAAAAAAAATGGGATTAACACAATATAAGAATTTGCTGATAGAGTAAAGTTGTCCAATGAAATCCTGTAATATCGGTTGACCCCTTACACCAGTAATTATTCGTCTTTTGGGATCAAATGAAGTCACTCTTTTTCATATTAATCTTTGAGGACTTATTTTTTAGGCCATTACTCTCTCATCACATACTTGTCATTTAAAACTCTTACACAGCGCTCGGAGCAGGTCAAACCGGGGCCAATCACATTTTTACATCTTGATGATAAAGTTCTTTTCGAACCACGACTCAGCGCTTTTTCATTCTTGGGTAATTGCGGCGAAACAAACACAATGGAGGTTCTTATGAGCGGCTGGAGAAGGATGAAAAGAACTCATTTCATTTTTGATTCCCGTGGGCCTTATCAACGCAGAATCATTTTAAACAAAGGTCCGACTCAGCACTTCTCAGCTTTTGTTTCACTGAGAGTTACAAATGAACTCCGAGTGGCCATTGTCAGCGGGATATAGAGAGAGAGCGGGAGAGGAGAGAAGGAGAGAAGGAGGAAGAGGAAAGAAGAGAGAGATGTGTGAAAAGAGGAGGAGGAGAGATGAAGAGTAGGAGAGAGGAAGGAAAGGAGGGACAAAGAGAGGAGGAGGGGAGAGAAAGAGGGAGGTTAGGGAGGAAGAGAGGGGGAGAGAGAAGAAAAGGAGAGAAGGGGGTTAGGCGAAACAGAAGAAAGATATATTGTTAGAGGAGACAGATGCTGAGAGGAGGAGAAGAAAAGAGAGAGTAGGAGAGGAGTAGAGAGAGGAGAATGAAAAATGTGAAAAGAGCTGTGGAGAGAAAGGTAGAGAGGGAGGAACAGGAGAGAGACAGAGTGAGGAGGAGGAGAGAGAGGGGGAGAAGAGAGAAAGAGAAGAGAACGAAAGAGACAAGAGAAACTGCGATGATAGATGGCAACTGTAGGAGAAGAATGGAAAGAGGAGGAGAGAGAGATGGAAGAGAGAAGAGAGAAAGGGAGGGCAGATCGATAGTGAGAAGAGGACAGAGAGGGGAAGAGGGGGTGTACGGGTGAGCGAGAGACGGACAAAAAGAGGAGAAGAAGAAGCGGACAGAGAGAAGAGAAAGAGATGTGATGATTAGATTAAGTGAGAGTAAAAAAGCATCTCGTCCAGGCAGCTGTGGTCAGCGTTTTCACCGTCACTGCAAACGGGGACAGTGGAGAACGAGATGAGAGGACGCCATTTCACTTCACACTGAAAAGAAGAATTACTTTAGAGTTACTTATATATCCTCTTTGAATAGTTTTGACTTTTTAAATTGTTTTCAGATATAAAACTAAACTATAAAACTCAGTGGTGCTTATTGTAATTACTCCAAAAGTACATAGTAGTATTTTTTACTTTTTGAGTACCATCACTTTTAAATCAGGTCTTAAATCTGTGGTTTAAGTCCCCAGCAGGTCCAGGAATTAAACCTGCGACCCTCTAGCTGTGAGGCAGGTGTAAAAGCCGCTATGCCACCGGCTTCTCTCCATGACGGTGTTCTTGCTTTGCTAAGAATGTCCCACAGTATGGCATTAAATCTGTCTGTCTTGCATGTAAAAAACATGGATTCTTAAAGGTCCTATACTAGGCAAAACGGACTCTTGTGAACTTTAAGTTATGTTATGATGTTGTTTCCTCCTCAAAAACAGACCTTGAGTTGTGTTTTGTTTCATTCACACATGTTTGAGTAACACTTTATTATTAGTCTGTCTACATCTCCAAAGCTCAAAATGCTCTGTTCCACCTTATGATGTCATGTAGTGGTAGTTTTCAAGTGAACAGCTCCTTTTACCTTTAGTTCAGTAGAGATTGGCAATTCCAGGGCTGAAATTATCCAAATGATTCTAATGAAGGTGCACTTCTGTATTACTACTCAGTCCTGGGCTGTCCTCTGGACTCGGTGCAGCAGGTGGGGGACAAGAGGGTCCTGGCTAAACTCATGTCTATGCTGGACCATGAGTGTCACCCCCTGCAGGACGCCCTGTCTGCTCTGGAGAGCAGCATCAGTGACAGACTGATTCACCCTCGCTGTGTAAAGGAGAGATTTCGCAGGTCTTTCCTTCCTGCTGCTGTCAGACTGTATAATGAACAATGCTAGTCATGTGTCATCCCCATAGCAACCATGTGTCATCTCCATAGTAATAATAACAATGTGCAATATTATTTAAAGTCACTTTACCTGCTACTTATTTATTTACCCACCACTGTCCATCACTGCACTGTACACAATCATCTCAGAATCAAAAACACTTATTGTGCAATGTTCCTGTGCCTTTTAGCTTAGCTTACAGTGTTGTGTTTTTTAGTTGATTGTAAATACTTATTATTATTTATCTTGATTTGATGCATGTTCTTATTTTCCTACTGTTTCTGTAACTTGCGTTGTGACACTGCAATTTCCCCATTGTGGGACAAATAAAGGATTATCTTATCTTATCTTATCTTATCTTATCTTATCTTATGACATCAAAAGGTGGATCAGGGTGTTTTCAGTTTGACATGTGTGAATGAAACAAAACACAACTCCAGGTGTGTTTGTGATGAGGAAACAACATTAGAACATGGATCAGAAAATAGTGGCTATGGGCTATGGGCAGGTGTCAGACCTTCCACTAGAAATGTTACATACTGCATCTTTACAATGTTGTTTAAAATGTTAGAAACACATAGTTGAAAACTTCAGAAAATCATAATATTAATAATGCATCATATTTATAGGGATTGTACAAAATCTCATGCCACAAGATCTCACGAGACAAAATTGCCACAAGATCGTGCACACATGAGAAAAATGATCTCGTGAGGTTTTTTAGTTGGTGTTTACATTTGGATTGGACAAAAATGGGTTATATATTACATCACCTGGATCTCTTACATTTCCAAAAAGCAATGCTAGAGTGGAAACAAAAATATGAAAACAAATTTAAAAATGTGAGGCCAAAATTGGAAACTAAATCGTGAAATGTATATATTCGAAATCAAGTTCAAATCTCGTCTTGTCTCGTTCTCGTGGACCCAATCTCGTATCTCGTCTCATCTTGTGGAAATTGTGTCTCGTCGCATCCCTATGAATTTATATAGCACTTTTTTGGACACTCAAAGACACTGTACAGAACATTGTCCGACCACCACCAAACACTCACTCAGACCCCATTTTTATACTAGGCATGTGGGTAAAGTGTCTTGCCTAAGGACACAGCAACAGTTTTTGTCGCTGCTGCACCACTGTGGCTCTTGGAATTCCCAGCGTTCTCCCAAAATGATAGTTCTGAATCCACGGCATCTGAACTCCTTCCTGTTTGTATCTTGGGGACAATACAAGATCAGAGTTTGGAAAATGTAACTTTGGGCGACACATTTTTCTCTGGTAAAACTGGTGCTTCTGATTTTGATGTTCGTTCAAAGTGCAGCGCTTTTCTGTAGCGGGGGCGGAGGGGAGCTTGGACAAATTAAGCAGATAAAAGACCAAAGGAGTGACAGAAGGAAAGAGGAAAGGAAGAAGAAGTAAAGAGAGAGAGAGATATGCAAATGAGGTCATGTTTTTCACAGAACCAGTGGGAGAGAATTAGTCACGGATACAAGGGCGCTTTAAGGAGCTCAGAAGTCAAGCGTCTACAAAAAGTCTACAAGTTCAAAAATGCCCCAAAATCCACTTGAAAAGAGGAGAGACAAAAGGAAGAGGAAAAGAGGAGAGGCGGTGAAAGAAAAGTAACATTTAATTGTTTGGAGGAGAGAGGGAGGATTGGGACAGCAAAGGGATTATTCAGATTAATGAAAGAAAAGAACAGAAATTGGGACAGGTGGTGAGGTGGGACACAGGTGAATGGACTCAGAAAATGTGTGAAGGCAATGCTTATCTATGTTATTACCATAGAAACCACAGAGGAGCAAAATAGTGAACCCTTTGTGACAGTTTCAAGCCTGGATAAATGAGGGTGTGAACTTAGAACCAGTCTTTGCACCGTGCATGAGACGAAGAGTGGAGAAAGAAAAACTTCCAAGACATGTAAAGACTTTGTTGTGGGATATATAAAAGTTTTGTAAAAAAAAAAAAAAATTTACCTATGTAAGGAAATAATTCAAAACTGTGGGCGCCGCCATCATTATTCGGGTTGTATTATTTTGTATGGGGTCGGTCTTGACAGTAAATAAGTTCAATACCGACTGTAAAGCCGCTTTAAACAACCCCAGAGAATCGGTGCAGTGTGGCTTGTTGGTGGACGTGAACATTGAACATTTTACACAAATGAACCGATTTTATGTCATATTTAAGATACAAAACTTTCCCCAAATTCTCCATTGACATGAATGGAAGTGCCGCCACAAAAAAAGCACAGTTTAGGAGCATTTAGAGACAAAAGTGGGCGAGGCGGAATAAGGTGGATATAAAATACTTTCATACCAATTTGTTGGGGGATTTTTTGTTGTTGTTTTTTTTAGCTTGTTTTACTCAGAAATAGTGTCCTCAAGTCCAGTAGCTTCAAAGAGGAATAGTGTAAATAAAGTATACTAGCGCAGACGATTCACTAACTTAGTTGCCTTTCATTCAGCTCAGAGTTCTTGACATTTTTCATTCACTCTACACAACTATTGTAGCCACAACTGCCCTGGGACAGACTGACAAAAGTGAGGCTGCCAATCTGCACCATCAGCCCCTCTGACCACCACTAACACTCACACAGCACATTCATTTAAAGACAAGGAGGGCAAAATGTCCTGCCCAAGGACACAACAGCAATATTGTCAGATCTGAGTGTTGGTGATCAAACACGCAACAAGCTTAACTATGTATGTTTTAATGTTTTTGAACAGATCCACTGAATTTTACTGTACACATTCAAACATTCCCGGAAACATCTCATCTTGTGCCCTTATTTTTTAGGCTGTGTTTTCCTCTCGGCTTTCAGACAAACATGTATTAAAGTTGGCATCTTCAGCGTGTCCGCACACACACGCACACGGACACACACACATTTGTCTCACACACACACACACACACACACACACACACACACACACACACACACACACACAGAGATTCTCAGTGTGGTCTCTTTAAGCCATGTGCTGCCTGGGCTCACAGACAGACTAAAGGGATTTAGATTGTACAAGACTGACAGATTTGGACCAGCTCCCTCCCTACATCCCTTCTCCCTCCTCTTTCTGCTCTATCTCTCTTTCTCTCCTCTCTCTTCTTTCTTTCTCTCTGTCTCTCCCTCTCTCTCTTACTCTCTCTGTCTGTTCTCCATCCTTCATTTTCCCTCTCTCCCTCTCCTTCCTCTCTTTTTCTCCTTATTCTCTTTCTTTATCGCTCCTCTTCTTTTACTCTCAGTCTCCCTTCCTCTCCTCTTCCCCCTTTTCCTCTCTCTCTCTCTGTCTTTCTCTCTCTCTCTCCTCTCTCTACTGTAAAGACTTGAGCCTAGTAAAGTAAAGAAACACGAAACACCACCTTTCTTTCGCTTCCTCTCTCCCTGACTCCCAGCTGTCTCTTTTTCCCTTTCTCTCTCTTTTCTCTCCTTCCTCTCTCTCTATCCCCATACATTTTTCCTACCTATCTTTCTTTCTCTCCTCTCCCTCCCAATTTCCCTCCTTTCTCTCTCTATCTCCCTCAACCTCATTGCCTCTTCTTCCTCTGTCACTCTCTAGCTCATTACCTCCTTCCCTCTCTCCCTCTTTCTCTTTCTCCAGCCATCCATCTTTCTCTCTTCTCCCACTCTCTGTCTTCCTTCATTCCTTCCTCCCTCCTCTCTCTCTCCTCTCTCTATACTGTAAAGACTTGAAACTAAAGTTGGGAGAGTTGAATAAAAAAAAAAACATGTTCGCCTCTCCTCTTTCTCTCCCTCTCTCCCTGACTCCCTGCCCCCCCTTCCTTCCTCTCTCTCTCCTTCCTCTCTCTCTCTATCCCCATACCTACCTCCTTCCATCTCCGCTATCCCTCTCGCTCTCTTCTTTCTTTTTTTTCTCTCTCTCCTCTCCGTCCCCCTCTCCCTCCTTTCTCTCTATCTCCAGCTCCCTCATTGCCTCTCTCTAGCTCACTACCTCCCTCCCTTCTTTCCTATCTCTGCCCCCTCTCTTTCCTCTCACTCCATCTCCCTCACTCTTCTTCTCCCCCCCTCCCTTCTCCTCTCCTTCTCTCTTTCTACTGTAAAGACTTGAGTTGAGGAGAAGAAAGTAAAAACACACACAGATTTTAAGTACAGTATTTAGTGACAGTGATGGGGCAGTCTGTCAGTCAGGAGCGGTGGAAAAACAGCTTTTTGCCAAGAGTCTGTTTTTGCCAAGTTTAATGCTTGGGACTCATTTATGCAGTAAATAACACTAAATAAGCTTACGGGCCGTACTGTGAAATACTGAGTTAATCCAGAAGGAAATCTGTCACAGAGAGTTAGGGACACAGTAATGCAGGTTTGTCACACATGGAACATTTGCTGACCCTATGACCTATACTAAAAATGTCTGTATATTATTAGTCATATTATCATACATTTAAAGACACAGTACCTGATTTTTACTGCCTTAAAAACGTGAAAAACAGAACTAGTTCCTTTTTAAACGGTTTGCAGTGGTCCAAAGTTATTCCTCACTTACCTAACTATTCAGAGATGAGTTTATAAGCTTTCTCACAACTTTCAATGACCAGCGGAGAGTTTTGCCATGATGATGAAGCTTGCAACAACTAGCATGCCAACAGCGAACTTCCTGATTCTCTGACAATAAAAACGCTTTATAGTTAGCACATAGTGGACATCTTTTGTCCTTAAGAGCTGCTTATACTATATATCTGTACTGGGGCAAAATCACTGAATCTGAACAGTGACATGGACACACAATAATAGACTAAAGGTGCATTGTGTAACTTTCTGGTGGAGGGTCTGTCAAATGCTTTTCTCCATGGAGATGTTATCGCTTTGTCTGGAATGTTTCACAGTATGGCATTAAACCTTTCTATCTTCATGGAGACCAAACCAGACCAAGTTACAGGTCAGATCTGTTTGCCTGTTTTTCTATGAATTTTTGAGCTATAAAACCACCTGTAATTTAATAAATGTAAGGTAGGGCTGTTTAATGTCATACTGTGGAACATTCCAGACAGAGCAATGACATCTCCATAGAAACAAATAGGTTATCGAAAAGTTAGAATGTTTTGTAAGACAAAATGATTATTCTCATTCATTTTACCAACATTTGCAAAATGACTTTCTTCATTCAAAGTAGTGTAACAATTCAACTGGTTTTGACTTGTCATTATAATTGCAGAATTAGTAGACAATGAGTGTATGTTTTCTTGTTTTTGTGGATTTAAAACAGAAAAATAACATTATACGATTTGGGTATAATTTTAATGTAATGTTTTTGTTTTTTTTCTCTTTGTAGACTCAGAACAGGATGAAGCTGATGGCGGATAATTACGATGAGGATCATCTGAAGGTGGCAGCTCCAAACCCAGAGCCCCCAAACCACAAGCCCTCCCCAGACCAGGTCAGAGCTCAAGGAGCAGACTCTCTAAACCTAACCTAAACTTACTGAAGCAATAGTGATGGAAAATATGGCTCTTTAATGTAAACTGAATCCATGTTTGCAGTATATCATATATTGTACTCCTACACAACTTCACATTAGTGCTGGGAGACCATACTTTGCTTGGAATTTTCCACATTATGGCATTAAACTTGTATATCTGGCAAAGCTAAGCATTTTTACTGTTGGCTCTCCTCTCCACAGATCTTGGGTCTAATTTATAAAGTGTTTATACGTACAGAGATAGACCTACGGAACTTTCTATGTTAAGTTCAGATCTATAAAAAAACGCAACAAAATGAAAAATTGCAGCAGTATTTAAAGCTGCACTATGTAACTTCTTAGTTGGGCTTTCGTCACCTGTTTGTTTCTATGTCACTGGATATGTCACTGCTCTGCCTGGAATGTTCCACAGTATGACATTAAACAGCCTACCTTACATTTATTCGATTATAGGTGGTTTTATGCCCCTAAAATACCTAGAAAAAAACAGGCATTCTGACTGTGAGCGGGGTCGCCTCTCCACAGATCTGACCTGTAACTTGGTCTGATTTGGTCTCCATGAAGATGATTTAATACCATACTGTGAAACATTGCAGACAAAGCAATAACTCCATTATCTCCAAGTATTTGACGGACTGTCCACGAGGAAAGTTACACAATGCTCCTTTAAATAATGTTTTGTGCCACATTAAAGACTACAACTTCAATCAGAATCAGAATCAGAAAAGCTTTTATTGCCATTGTCAGTGAACACAATTCACAGACTAGGAACTTGCTTTGGTGATAAGGTGCAACATAGAACACTGAATAATAATAATAATAATAATAATAATAATAATAATAATAATAATAATAATAATAATACAAGTAGAGATATCACAGTTAGAAAGGATAATAATAATAATAATAATAAAGTATCACTATTTGAATAAAGTAAGAGCATGCAAAAAGATTAAGATATATAATAAAAATAAAAATAGTCAAGTATATACAGAGCATCAGAACAACAGTGCAAACCGACAGTGCAAAAGAGCAAGTGACGTGACATGACTTATTTAAAGTGACTGGTATTATAAAGTGTCCTTAGTACAGGTGTTATAAGTGTTCATAAAGTGTTTATGAGTCCAACGGCAGAGGGGAAGAAACTGTTCTTATGGCGAGAGGTTCTGGTCCGTATGGACCGTAGCCTTCTGCCAGAGGGAAGTGGCTGGAATAGTCCATGTCCAGGGTGAGAGGGGTCAGCTGCTATCCGGCCTGCACGCCCCCGAGTCCTGGAGACGTACAGGTCCTGGAGAGATGGAAGGCTACAGCCGATCACCTTCTCAGCAGAGCGCACAATGCACTGCAGTCTCTGTCTGTCCCTGGCAGTGGCCCTAGCGTACCACACAGTGATGGAGGAGGTGAGGATGGACTCAATGATGGCCGTGTAAAACTGCACCATCATCTGGGCAGGCAAATCAATACCAAATAGTGGGAATAGTTCAGTGAGCATCTGCATCTAATCTGCATTATAGAAAATACAAACTGTTTACATTAAGGAGTCATAAATGTCCCATCACTATCAAATAAATGATATATTTTTGGAATATTGAACCACAAACTTTCCAGGCTTCTAAACCTTGTAAAGCTGCTTCTGTTCTCACTAACTCTGTACTCTCCCCGCCCTAACGCTGCGCTGGGCTGAACTAACCAATAGGACGATGAGGAGGGCATTTGGGCGTAGCCAATCAAATGCCTTTATTTCTCCCTCGAACCACACTTTTGTACAGACGGGTGAGCAGCACATTGTATCTGTGGGTGCAGTCATTGTGAACGTGATCAAACATGTTAAGAATCTTCATTTTCCCATCATGCATCTGTGGCGGCTTCAGTCCTGATCAGGCTCTCATCTGTTAATCACTTTCATTTAAATCAAGATTTTTTTTTTTTTACATTGTGTTCCTTTGCACTCCCATTTATATATCTGTATTTTTGATTTGTTGTACTGGCTGGTTGTGTAGCTCTCAAAATGTGAGTTCATGGTACGGGTTACAAAATTTCTGGAATATTTAAAGTTGGAAATATTCTATAGGAATTTGAGAGAATTGATGGAAATAAACAGGCTATCACTGATTAAAGTTATTTCTTAAGTAGGAGTAATCTATAGAAGTATATAAAACCTGAATTTATGCAAATACACATACATACAAGTGACATTTTGAAATAAACATTTCAAAATGTTTTTAAGCAGTTTGACTTTGTTTGTTTTGGTTGCTATTAGAAATTTTTGAAAATCTTTCAGACTTTTTTCATAAATTTTTGACACCTTTAATTATAATCAGGCCCATCGACAGAAATTTGGGGACCCGGGGCAAGAAGCCTTACATGGGTCCCCCTCTAGTTCTGGGCCCCTAAAACCTTGGGGCCCAGGACAACAGACTCCTTTGTCCCCCCGTCTACTGCCCTGATTATAATCTTTGTTAATGATGAGGGTGGGGCATTAAAACATGGTTTAAAGCTTGTAGAAGTCGAGTTTACATAATATATCTGCTTTTTAAAAAATCATTAAGTTGATTTTAGTAAAAGTATTAATAATGCCTTCTCCTACAGGGAAGTAACACTGCTGAAGCCTGTTTCTTAAGTAGGAGTTATGTTCAGAAGCATAGAATCTGAATTATATACTTTGCATTATGAAAGAAAAACATTTTGACTTTTTCAATTTTTTTATTATTATTATTAACATGTCCGAGCTAAAGATGCCATGGGAAATTTACAGTTTTTTTGTTTTTTTTTTCTTGCCTCCTACTTAAAGGTGCACTATGTAACTTTTTGGCTAACTGCTCTGCCTGGAATGTCCCACAGTGTGACATTAAACAGCTCTGCTTTACATTTATTCAATTACAGGTGGTTTTACAGTTCAATAATACCTAGAAAAAAAGGCATCTGACTATGAGCGGGGTCGCCTCTCCACAGATCTGACCTGTAACTTGGTTTGGCTTGGTCTCCATGATGATAGAAAGGTTTAATACCATACTGTGAAACATTCCAGACAAAGCAATAACATCTCCATGGAGAAAAGCTTTTGACAGACCCTTCATTAGGAAAATTACACAATGCACCTTTTATGATGAGAAGAAAACATGTTAACATTAAGTTAAAAAGCTCTTAAAAACACGACTTTGAATAGCAAGTCTCCTTTACACATTTTTTCATAAAGTTTCTCTAAATAAAACTCTTAATTACCCCCTCCCCATCAGACCGGCTCCTCTGGTCACAGCTGAATTCACTCGTCATAGAACGTTTCATAGAACATTTCAAAAGAACAGTTGGTACTTGACTCCAGTTCTCCCTCTCTACAGCAGCACCCACAGGAGAGCCATACACGCCCTCTTTACTGCCCTGCTTTTATGATATTTGTGATTTTATCGTCCACTGGGTGCAACTTGGAGCAGTGACAAAGTTAGAGAAATAAGGACTTTAATAGCCAGAAGTCATTAAATGTTGAGTGCATCCATAAAATTCATAAAACAAATGAAAATAAGATTAAAAAGGCTGTATTAAAATTATATGATTTTTGTATTGGCCTATTAAACCTGTTTGTATCCTCCTTATTTATAAACATGTATCACTTAAACTGACAAATAAAGTATAGTATAATAATAATTTCATATATTTTTGCTTTACATACCGTTAGTCCTACTATTTAAAATGCAAGTCTTCTAATGTTAAAGGTACATTGTGTAACTTTTCTGGTGGAGGGTCTGTCAAATGCTTTTCTCCATGAAGATGTTATTGCTTTGTCTGGAATGTTTCACAGTATGGTATTAAACCTTTCTATCTTCATGGAGACCAAAGCAGACCAAGGTACAGGTCAGATCAGAGGCGACCCCGCTCACAGTCAGAATGTTTGTTTTTTCTAGGTATTTTTAAGCTATAAAACCATCTGAAATAGAATAAATGTCATACCGTGGAACATTCCAGGCAGAGCAATGACATTTCCATAGAAACAAGAAGGTGACGGACCCCCAACCAGTTGCACCTTTAAGTATTAAGTACTAAAAAACAGACTTGATACTCAATACCAATTCCAATACCACAATGATAATAAAAAACACTTTTTCTTTAGACAACAGAATGTGATTTTCAACATTAAATCACAGTACTTTCTTTTCTATTCCCATGTGCTCTTATATCTGTGTACTCCCTCAGTGGTCCAGGTAGGCGTATACTAGTCTATGTGCTCTTGTACTTGTTCTGAAACTTGTTCTGAATAGCTTAGGTTCATTTCTGTCCTGTGAATGTGACTTTTTTAGTATTGATACCTGCTCAAATAATAATCTAGTTTCAATACTAGTTTTAGTATCGATTCATATCTGATTTTTTATACTTTTAATAACCTTACAGCTTAGAGTACTGCTTTAATAGTTATAGGTCATATATTGCACAAAACTGACTCTTGTGAGCTTTAAGTTATGTTATAATTACCTATACCTATAGTTACCTCCTCAGAAACAGACCTGGAGTTGTGTTTTGTTTCATTCACACGTTTGAGTAATCCTTTATTATTAGTCTGTCTACATCTCCAAAACTCAGAACGCTCTGTTCCACCTTGTGATGTCATGAAGCGGTAGTTTTCAAGTTAACAGCTCCTTTTACCTTTTGTTCAGTAGAGATTGGCAATTCCAGGGCTGAACTCATCCAAATGATTCTAATGAAGGTGTATGGAGTTTAAAAACACAGTGGAGCAGGTCTTGTATTACCACATGACATCACAAGGTAGAACAGAGTGTTTTCCGTCTGAGAGAAGAACTCAGCCTAAATGTGCAGGTTTGTGTGTTAAACATGTGAATGAAACAAAACACAACTCCAGGTCTGTTTGTGATGAGGAAACAACATTTCAACACAAATCAGAAAATAGTGTAATATGGGCCCTTTTTATACAGTAGTGATTGCAGTGAACATATTTATTACATTACACAGCTCATAAAGCTGTCGGATTCTGTCCGTTTTGCCATTTTTAGTGTAAAACTGCCCTTAATATCAACAGTATTACATTTATGCACCAAAAGTCTCTCCAAACCCATGGAGATGTGAAGTGACTGTGTTTTTGTCTCTGCTGCAGCTGTGTCTCTGTGTGGCTGTTTCATTGTACAGTGACTTTGTGGAAGCCAGTCAGCAGAGGCCCATAATAAATACACAAACGAAGACACACACACACAGATTTGTGGTTTCCATGATGTTACATTGACTTGCATTCGTTTCCTGGAGACTGATGGCAGCCTTAAAGGGCCCATATTACGCTGTTTTCTGATCTGTTCTAATGTTGTTTCCTCATCACAAACAAACATGGAGTTGTGTTTTGTTTCATTCACACATGTTTAACACACACATCCTGTATATTTAGGCTGTGTTCTTCTCTCAAGCAGAAAACACTTTTTTCCACCTTGTGACGTCATGTGGTAATACAGGAAGTGCTCCACTGTATTTTTTAATATCCATACACCTCCACAAGAACCATTTGGACAATTTCAGCCTTCAAATTGACAGTCTCTACTGAACTAAAGGTAAAACATAGTTATTAACTTGAAAACTACCACTCCATGACATCACAAGGTGGAATAGAACATTTTGAGCTTTGGAGATGTAGACAGAGTAATAATAAAAGGTTACACAAACAGCAATGAAACAAAACACAACTCCAGGTATGTTTTTGAGGAGGTAACAACATTCTAAAACTACTTAAAGTTCACAAGAGTCAATTTTGCGTAACATGGGGCCTTTAAATCATATTCTTGATCTAATAATAAAGGTTTTACATCACAGGGACCTGATTTTTGTTCACATAAGAGAGACAGGTCCCCATTATATGAGTGTGTGTACAGATTTTAGTCCCCTCACTGTGATAAATACTTGCGCACACACAGTAGTAGTAAAAGGATATGACCTCTGGGATTCATCTGTCTTCAGGACTCTGGGAATGAACTCACAAAACTTACATTTGTAGAAAGCGAGGAAACAAATGGCTTTTATTTAACTGTCTGTAACTGATTTTTGTCCATGCAGCTGAGGAAAAGCTGTCTTGCCCCAGTACAAATATATTATATAAGCAGCTATTGAGGTCAAAATAACTCTGCCGTGTCTAATTATAAAGCAAGCATCATTAGAGAACCAGAAAGTGCGCTGTTAGCATGCTAGTTGCTGTCTCTGAGAGCTGTGAAAAGCACTTAAAAACTCATCACAGTGAATCATTAGGATGCTCTGAATGCATAAAGTAAGTGAGGAAGAAGTTTGGACCACTGCAAACTATTTAAAATTAACTAGTTCAGTTTTTCACATTTTTAAGGCTGTAAAAATCAGACAGCGCCTTTAAAATCTTTTTAGTACCACACATACATTACAGGGTCTCTCAGGATTCGATACTGTACATGATACATATAATAACAGAATGTGACGATACATGCGATAATCAATATTGTGCAAATTTACCAAAAAAAAAAGGCAATATATATAGAAACCGTGTGTTCACAATCTCGATACTGTATCACCAAATTGAGTATTACAATATACTGATGTTTCTGTATTTTTGCACACCCCTACTGTAGATTTTGGAGTGTTGAAGTGTAGAAAGTGACTGATGTTTTGTAGCTGAAGTTAAGGTCCTGTTCTGTCCATAGTCTGTTCTAGGGCTGCAAAATTAATCGCAATCAAATAGAAATAGCAGCATTTTTTAAATACCATCATTTACCATAATAGATATCATAATTAATTTAAGATAGACTTCATACTCAATACCGATTTTGTAATTTTCAGCATAAAATAATTGTATATGTTTTTTATACCATGTGGTCTTACACTAGTTCTGATAAAACATGAGATGAAACTGTTCAGGAAAAGTCAAGTTGTATCCAGTAATGTGATTTTTTTAAAAATTTTTTTCAGTATCGATACTTGCTGATTTTCGATACCTTTGACCACAAACAACAAACTCTCCTGTCTTATTCTACATAAAAGCTGCTATAAAAACGTAGTATTATACGAGTTGGTCAGTTAATATTTCAGTTTTTTTGTCAGTATTATTAAATCGTCCTAAATATGAACGCTCAAACAATATATTTTTGGGGTCAATATTTACTGTGTGCACATTTTCTTTGCAATACTGGGAAGAGTTTGGTTATTTTTTGGCTATATGATCAGATCTAAGTCGTAAAAGGTTGAGTTCATGATTTCTATGCCTCATTATAGATGCAAACTAAGTACCAAAGTGTCTCATTCTATTGTTTATTTAGTGCATATTGTACATTTAGAATAGTTTTTATGGTTTAAATCTGCTCTTGGGTTTTTGTGTCTGTGGCATAAATTAGTTAGAATATTATTGTTTGTTGTCTATATGTATTTCGGCAATATATCCCACTTTAAAATTTGTTATTATTAAAACATAAATCGCAAAATTATAAAAATCAGATACTTTTCCCAAATTGTCTTGTTCTGTCCTTGGCCTGTGTGTGCATGTGTGTGCATGTGTATGCTTGCTTGTGTGTGTGTGTCTGTGTGTGTGTGTGCGTGTGCGTGTGCGTGTGCGTGTGTGTGTGTGTGTGTGTGTGTGTGTGTGTGTGTGTGTGTGTGTGTGTGTGTGTGTGCGTGTGTGTGTGTGCGTGCGTGCGCTGAGTGACGATGACCACAGCCCCACAGTGCAGACAGATCCAGCTGAGTTTATATACACTTTCCCCCTCACACTTCCAGGCTCCTTCACGTGCTTCCTCTGCCTTTAAATCTGCCCTTCTCTGGGAACGGTTTTATCTGGGCCTCTCCTGGGGGGTCCTGGGGCGTTCGGCCCTCGTCACCCTCCTAAATCTGTGTGTCAAGGTGCAGCTGGTTTTTGAATCTTCTCCTTTGTTCCCAGATACGCCTTGTTACCACATGCTAAAGTTACACAGTCATGATTATGCTAGATCTGTCCATTCGCCTTGTCACTTATAAAACATAAAACTTTTCATGAACACAGCTACCCTGCACCTCCTTCTAACACCTCCTCCTTATTTTAGATGTGTGTAAGCAATTTCAGTAATGGCACCTTTTTCATTCAACTCATTTAACAATTTAAAGGCCCCATATTACACTATTTTCTGATCTATGTTCTAATGTTGTTTCCTCATCACAAACAAACCTGGAGTTGTGTTTTGTTTCATCACACATGTTTAACACACAAACCTGCATAATTAGGCATGAGAGTTCTTCTTTCATACAGAAAACACTCTATTCCACCTTGTGATGTCACGTAGCAGTACAGGAAGTGCTTCACTATGTATTTAAACTCCATACACTTTCACTAGAACCACTGGGGTGATCTCAGCTCGGGAATTGCCTATTTCTACTGAACAAAAGGGAAACTACCGCTTCATGACATCACAAGGTGGAATAGAGCATTTTGATCTTTGGAGATGTAGACAGACTAATAATAAAGGATTACTCAAAATGTGTGAATGAAACAAAACACAACTCCTGGTATGTTTTTGGGGAAGTAACAACATTATAACATGACTTAAAGTTCACAAGAGTCAATTTTGTGTAACATAAGACCTTTAAACAAGCCCACACTTCCTTTATCATTGTACCCATTAAATCACCTCAGTCTGTCTCCACCAAATCCTTCCTCTCTTACCATCTTTCAATACAGAATCATCCATCATAATCACATGCTTTATGTCAATTCTTTGTTCATTATTTTTGTATTATTGTTTTAATCTCCGTATGTTTTTGTATAATCCTCATTATACCCACTGATTCCGCCCTCTCCTTGCCCCCTCAGATCCTCTCCACTCTCCTGGATCTCAATCAAAACCGCAGCAAACTGAAGCTGTACATCAGTCACCTGACCTCTCTGTGTCAGGAGCGAGACCCAATCATCTTGCAGGACTTTGCTCCGCCCCCCTCCTATCACCGCTCTGACTCCGCCTCCTGGCACTCACAGGTCCACAGCATGACGCACGAACAGGTGAGAGACACACGGACAGCTCATAGTACCGTCTCACAACATCTGTCTCAGTGGCTTGTGTATTTCTAACTGTATTTTTGGAGTCGTTTGTCTTGTGTGTTTTTATATGGACCCTGAGATTGAAATGAAGAGGTTCTGGAAGTAAATTTTCCATTCATTTTAAAAAATTCACACACATCGCAGAGGCTGAACACCTACGTGCTAATGTCTCTAACTCAGTTGTTTTAAGCCCAAAAAGCACCACTTAAATGCAAGATTTTATTTTAGAAGTTTATAAAGTTTCAGAAACTGATTTTAAATACAATTACCAAACAGGCTTTCAAACATTTAACTAAAATTAAAAGTATGTGGAAAAAAACAATGAGAAATGTACTAATTAACCAGGGTTGGGCGGCCACTGGTAAGCTCAATAGAGTGAATAATTGAAATCTGTACATTTATAGCAAGTTAGAATGAGCCATCAGTTTAATTTGTCCACCGCATTTGACCCATCAACTCAGGAGCAGTGCTGCACCCAGAGACTCATCTCCAGATCTTGAGCTAGTGTTGGTCAGGATTACTTTAACTGGAGGATTTGATCTATTATGCAGGGTTGATTTGGGAAACTGTGGAACTCTAACCAAGAGATCACGGATTTATCAGTTTTAAACCAGGGCTAAACCTGGGTCAAACTTATCAGCATCTGAACTGTGGTGGAAACATTGGCATTAATTAATCACGCAAGAATGATTTTTTAGGACAAAAATAAAATGACAAATCCCTAACGAAAAAGGACAGTGCTCAACATATGTGTATTTTCTATATTTTCTATTAGACTTACACACTGTCCTAAACCTGACCCCTTTGACTGGCTGAGATACAGTATACAGTACACTGTGTGCTTGTTTGTGTGGGATGGTGTTGGAGCTGGTGCAGGTGAAGATTTTGACACGACTAAAAAGGTTTGCTCCCTGGTCACCTGTCGACAGGAGTAAGGCTGCAGCTCCCTGGTCACCTGTCGTGTCTGTCAGCAGTCAGATCGGGTGATGTGAGAGTACAGCTCCTGGCAACAGCAGAAGGTTCAGTTCATCAGTGCAGTACAGAGAGAAGGCTATTTATTTTTCTGTCTGAGAAGTTGTCTGCTGAGAGAGGAAAGAGAGGAGGAGAGAAAGTGGAGAGAGAAGGAGGTGAGGAAAGAGGAGGAGAGGAGAGGAGAGAGAGGTGTAGGTGGAGAGTCGGAGGTGAGAGGAGAGAGGAGGAGGAGAGAGCAGTGAGCTTCCTAGATGTGATCTAGAGTTGAAAGATTTGAGGAAAATACTAAAAATGTTAGTACTTAGATCTGCAAATTAAGATTACGTTTCAAAGTGCACAGTTTTAACATATCCAGGATCAGGTGAAAGAGGACAGAAATATTTAATGTCATACTCACAGACTGTGTATGTAAATGGACACAATCGCGTTCCAAATAGAAAGTGAATTGAAAAATTGTCAGCCCTCTCTTTCTAACTGTTGCTCGTCATTTTGGTCTTAAAATGTTCATATTAACCCACTCTACATGATCCTGGTGTTTTTATTTCTGTATTTTGTCCATAAATAAATTCCTACTCCTAATATGGAACTCGGCTCCAAATTCACTAGCCTCTGTGAGCTTCATTTGACTGGAGCCAAACGCTATTAGTCCCCTTCTTTATACAGTCTATGGTCAATGTGATGGAAGTTCATGTGGGCGTTTTGCTTGGTTTTTTATGCACCATTCAGAAGTATGAATGAATAAAAATAGATTAAAAAACACTCTCTACCTTACACGTTAGCCCATACACAGTACTACCACTCGTGTACATGTGGGATAGATTGGCCTATGGAAACTAGAGTCTCCCTCCCACTGTGCTCTGAGCTGTGGGACAGTCTGTGGTCAGCTTCTCCAGGACATGTTTCTTACAGCCCTGCTCTAGTTTAACTCATGTGAAAGTACTTTTCTGTGTCCTCATTATGGGAAAGTGTTTTGGATTGGCAACGCATGGCACTGTCACTCCAAATACACTTTAAAACTGCACTGTGTAACTTTTTGGTTGGGGGTCTATCACATGCTTGTTTCTGTGGATATGCCATTGTTCTGCCTGGAATGTTCCACAGTATAACATTAAACAGCTCTAACTTAGATTTATTAAATTACAGGTGGTTTTTATAGCTCAAAAATGCCCAGAAAAGAAGACATTCTAACTGAGCGGAGTTTGCATTTGACAGATCCTCCACCAGAAAAGTTACACAATGCACCTTTAAATATACTCTGATAAAGGGTCATTTACTCATAACAGTAAATGCAGTTTCAGACAGTCGTTGCATAGGTTCAGTTGCTGGTATGTTCTATTTCTGTCGTGATAATTACTATAGTGACTTATTGTTTTATATTAATCATGTGTACATTTTCTTTGCATAACTGGGAAAGCTTATATCAAAATGGTTTTAGCCTATTCAAATCCTAGATCTAGACTTTGGGAGATTTCTGGAAAATGAGAGAGGAAATTAAAGAGCGAGCGGGAGGAGGAGGAGGTGAAAGGAGAGGCGGGAGAAGGAGAGAGAGGGGGAAATGAGAGGAGAGAAGAGAAAGAAAGAAAGAGGAGAGAGCAGTGAGACTGGGAAATGTGTGGTTATTTTTTGACTATATAATGAGATTTGAGACGTAAAAGGTTGAATCAATAACTTGTATGACTCATTACGGAACTAAGTACTAAAGAGTCTCATTCTGCTGTTTTTTTTTAATTGCAGCTTGTGTTTTTTAACAATATACAGTACATTTAGAATAGTTTTCGTGGTTTAAATCTGTCTTGGGTTTTTGAGTCAGTGGAATAATTTAGTTTCAATATAATAACTCATTGACTTCCTGATCAAAACTTCAGAACTCATAGGTCCCCCTTCTTCATTTCACTGTAACAGGAAGTAGATTTTAAATTTCTTATTTTTTAAGTTGAAAATTTGTTTTGTGCCATTTTTGAATCTCACTGTGTTGGCCGCCTGTCTGCAGCTTTCCACTACGGCTATGTTTCTGTATAATTATTAAAGCGTTTGGACATCCCTGAAACCCACCCAGATACAAGGAGCAACTCTACACAGAAGGGCCCAGACGAAACGGGAGTTGAACTCACAACCTCCTAGCTGTGAGGCGAGCATGTTAGCTACTAAGCCACCAACCTGCCCAAAATAGCTTCACATTTTGTACAACCGTAATGTTCCTCGCACCTCAAATTTAAAATATGATGGGACATTTAAGGGCGTGGTGTCAGGGGTTAGTTCACTGGACACCTCACAGAAGCCCACTGTCTGTTTGGTAAGGTTACAAGTCCTCCCATTATAACTGTGGCTTCCTCTGTGCCTGTGTGCATGTGCCTTGGGTTTAACATGCTATTTCGGTCTGATTCTAATGACTTCGGTGAGTGCCAGGCATTTGGGCGCAGCCAAGTGGAGGCGTTTCAAACACAGTGACCACAGGATGCAGCTGGCTCAGGGACGCTGGTCTGAGGAACGGAAGAGAGGGTCAGGGTTGGTGAGGGCGGGTGATGGAGGAGAGGGTCAGGGCTGGTGAGGGCGGGTGACGGAGGAGAAGGTCAGGGCTGGTGAGGGCGGGTGATGGAGGGAAGGGTTAGAGCGGGCGATGGAGGAGAGATTAAGGGTGGACAATGGAGAAGAGGGTGAGGGAGGGCGATGGAGGAGAGGGTGAGGGCGGACAGTGGAGGAGAGGGTGAGAGCGGGTGGTGGAGGAGAGGGTGAGAGCGGGTGGTGGAGGAGAGGGTGATGGGAGACGGTGAGGGCAGATGATGGAGGAGAGGGCCAGGGCGGGTGCTGGAAGAGAGGGTGCTGGAGGAGAGGGTGAGTGGGGTGATGGAGGAGAGGGTGAAGGCAGATGCTGGAAAAGAGGGTGATGGAGGAGAAGGTGAGGTCGGGTGATGGAGGAGAGGGTCAGGATGGGGTGATGGAGGAGAGGGTGAGGGCGGTTGATGGAGGAGAGGGATCAAGGCAGTGGGTGGTGGTACTGGCAAATCTACTGAACTAAAGGTTAAATCTAGCTATTAACTTGAAAACTACCACTGCATGACATCACAAGGTGGAACAGAGCATTTTGAGCTTTGGAGATGTAAACAGACTAATAATAAAGGATTACTCAAACATGTGTGAATGAAACAAAACACAACTCCAACTCCATTATAACATGGCTTAATCCATTTTGTGTAATTTAGGACTTTTAATATTAGGACAAATAACCTTTACTATTACTTTTCAAATACTAATGAAGTGACAAAATTCCAAACTGCTATAGTATTACCTGCCATGTTTATCAATGCCCAAATTCTCATAATGATTTGCCACTGACCTGTTTTTACTTTAGTGAAGCTGTATTTCTTGATAATGCCGTCCCTTTGGCTCTGCTGTGTGTGTTTCCAGTGCCCAGGTTCCAACAGTGAGGTTTGACTGTCGATTTCTGCTCCGTTCTCCTCATAATAAAAACACTCACTTGTATGGCTCAGTGAGGCTTCTAATGAGCACTGAAGAGCCCTGGCACCACAGCCGCTCAGGAAGTCTGCCTGTGCTCCTGCTCCCGGAGGTGTGGGTTAGAGTTTAGGAGATTTACTTGAGTAATGTTTTGAAGGAGTTGTATTTTTACTGTAGTTGTATCACTAGGGCAGCAGTGATTAAAAACTGACTTGTGATCTCATCCCTGAGACAATAAGCTTTTTTGTTCATGTCTTCATATATTCTGTCTCTGTTTAAAGACGGGGTATTTTACTTCTGTGGGGTATCAGCTGCTAACACATATTTGGATCACTATGTTACCTTGTATTGTTTTCAAAATGCAATATTCGCCGAAAACAACATATGAACATGTTTTATGAGTTTCACTTTTTTCATTCCTAGTCTCCTCTCACTTTGCTCTCTGTGTTAAGTCACTCCTGCTTCAGAGCGCTGTCACAACACAATCAGCGAGCATTCAAAAAAATGTTTACTTACAGCAAAAGCAAAATTAAAAAAAAAATTTGGACACTCCTACTTGAGTAACATTTGTCACTTTTTGCAAGTGACAAATGCTTTATGATAATGTAATGTGAAAATACCTGTCCTTTACTTTACCTGCGTCGCCTTCTGCAGTTGCTCTGAAAACTGAAGCAGTCCAAACTAGAAAAGCACTCAGAGAGGGCAGACCTCCGCCAAGCAGCTCAGTTTTCAAAGTGATCCAGAATCCAGGATTTCTTCTGGATCATCACCAAAATTTAATCATCTGTTGGATTTATTAGGAACATTTCCTGAAAATTTCATCAAGATCTGTCCATAACTTTTTGAGTTATCTTGCTAACAAACAAACAAACAAACAAACAAACAAACAAACAAACAGACTCAGGCGAAAACACAACCTCCTTGGCGGAGGTAATGATGCCAAACACCATTGTGAAGATTTATTTTAGTGTAATTTAATGGATGAAATTTGTCTAAAAGTACTCAAGGAAAATGGTTCCTAGAAATCCAGTGATGAAGCTCTGAACAGGAAGCTTAATTAAATGGGCAGTCAAACATGCAACGATAAATAAGCACACAACTCCAGATAAAAGATGTTATTGCTTTGCCTGGAATGTTCCACACTATGGCATTAAGTGTTTCTACCATGTATACAATTACAGATATTTCTTTTTTTTTTTTTAACTGAAAGACATGCATTGTGAGCTTTGTCGCCTCACTATAGATCTGATCTGTAACTTGCCCTGGTGGCATCATCTGCTTGTCTCCATGGAGATAGATAAGTTTAATGTCATGCTGTTGAACTTTCTTGCCGAAACAATAACGTCTCCATGGATACAGCAGATCGCTTACCCTCCACCATAAAAGTTACATATTGCACCTTTAACTACAAGACATTTAAAGGGCCCATGTGACACTATTTTCTGATCTGTTTTAATGCTGTTTCCTCATCACAAACAGACCTGGAGTTGTGTTTTGTTTCATTCCCACTTGCTTAACACACAAACCCTGCATATTTAGGCTGAGTTGTTCAAACAAATTTCAGACCTGCAAATGCCAATATCTACTTATGAAAGGGTAAAAGGAGCTGTTAACTTGAAAACTACCACTTGATGACACAAGGTGGAACAGAGCATTTGGAGCTTTGGAGATGTAGACAGACTGAAAATGCAAGATTGTGTGAATGAAACAAAACATAACTCTGGGTATGTTTTTGAGGAGGTAACAACATTCTTACATGGCTTGAAGCTCACAAGAGTCAATTTTGCGTATTATAGGACCTTTAAGTAGTAGCCTATCTTTCTGTGTCTTTTTGGCTGCTCCACTCGTCTCTGCCCCTTCTGTCCTTAGTTGTCGACTTATAAGCTCTGTACATCTATGAATGCATCTATTTATACTTTGCAGCTGATGTCACTAACATTAGCGGTGATGCTAACTGTAGGCATGCTCTGTCTGAGACTTCATTAGACTGATCTGATCTTATTTTAGCACAATCTGACCGTAAGGGATTGATTTAGTTGGAACTACAACAAGTGAGCTGATTTTTACTTTAGCACACAGTTTTTCAGTTAGTCACTTTTAACTTTTTGTTGAAAACGCCTAAACAGGAACATGAACGCTCGGACTGATCACAGGCTCTTGAAAATGTGCTGTTTAAATCCATTTTGTATTTTTTTGGGAGTTTTCACACTATCCTAAAATTGTTTGAGCTGTGTTTGCTAATGTATGCATTGTGTCACCATGGTAACTATATACACCCAAACTATATAACTGTATACGTAACTATATCCATGCACATACATGTATAACACCCCCAGCGTGATGTCTCTGCAAAGTATCAATATTTATCTACAAAATGTGAATTAAAAAAAACACTGCACAGGTCTCACACTGACACAGTAGAGTCTTTAGAACAGTGTTGTATTTTAAAGGGATTACGTGCCATTGGCTGAGCACATCTTTTCTGAACTGTCCAAATTTTCTGTGCAGACCAAAACATTTCCTGGTGATTGACTGTTTCAAATCCTTTATGTTCCAACTCAAACACAAGAAAAGCCCATTCCAACATATTTACAACTGTCCAAGTCAATACGCCGTAATTACACGCTTCAAATGGGCGCGTTTTACTGTGAATAATCTCCGGTGCAAAATGTGGAAAGAAAGACAATCTGTCTTTGGAAACGTCATTTCAATGTGTCCAGTGCAAAATGCAACACGGATTTGGTTTTGTTTAAACGAATTAAGAAACGATTTTGGACTTGACATGTGGGTACTGTTTGATGGTCAGAGTTTGCACAAGTTCTGGGTTTTAGTGCGTATTTGGTACTAGATTCTTGGCTTTATTCTCAGGCGATGTATAGGGCTAGTGGATGTTTAAATTGGAGATTTGGTTGGTTTGTTAGTCAAGCTCAGATGAAGAGCTTTGAGTCTGCAAGAGGTTTACAGGTTTGATTCTAGCTTTGTTTTTTTTTTGTTTTTTTTCTACCCATAGCGGATGGTGGAGAAATGCTGCCAGTACACTACGACATCACAACATTCTATAGTCCAGTAATATTTAATTCAGATGGGAGCAGCTTAGGTTAATATTGTAAAAATGCAGATTTCTGTTGTAAAACCGTGAGATCTTGGGTCCAGTCACTGATCATTTCTATCAGTGACTGGACCCAAGAGGAGATGGAGAGGTTGAGGTGTCTGCTCGTTCTGCTGCTGCGGTGGCGCTGGGGTGAAGGAGGCTTGTGACATGTTACTGAAATATAAGAGAGAGTAGTGGAGAGAGAGTGCATTGATGGGAAATAAATCATCTCATATTTTGGTGTTGCCAGTTGCCAGATCAGGTTCAACATTTGTGAATTTACCTTGTGGATATTTCATGGTAAAGTACAATGTCATCAATAAGGAACTCTGTCTTTTGCCCCTCCATCTGGAAGTATGAGATCATCACAGTCTACAATCTGAAATACACCAATTCATACTTTGCAGTGACGTCATGCTGGGGGTGTACAGTCCCTGACAAAAGTCTTGTCGCTTATCCATTTTGTAGAAACAAAAGCTTATAACCTGACTTTAAAGTAATCGATTGGTTTTAGAAATGTCTCATATGAAAGCTAATACCCTCCCAAATTATGCTCAATATACTAAAATAAATTTGCTTCACTGAAGAAAGATTGATCATTTAATGAACACAGAAAGGTCAGATTTTGGCAAGACAGAAGTCTTGTCGCCTTGTCATATGATGCACCCAATCCTAGATTACAGCCTCACCTGTGATCAGTTACTGATCAATCAATTAGTGGGTGTGTATAAAAAGAACCCCAGCACACCAGACCTTCACATCAACTGCAACTTGACCTCTGACAACATGCCTAAGATCCACCCTGAGACCAAAGCGTTAATTATCAAGAGGCTGAAGACCAGATCCACTGCTGAGGTGGAAGACACCTTCAATGTGTCTCAGTGTCAAGTACAAAGAATAAGAAAAAGATCTGAAAAGACTGGAGATGTTTTTGACAAGCCCAGGTCCGGCAGACCCCGCAAGACAACTGCTCGGAAGGACCGTTTGTTGATTCAAAAATCCAAGGCCAGCCCCTTTTCCACTGCAGCAGAGCTCCACCAGGCCTGGTCACCTCAAGTCCCTGTGTCAACCAGAACAGTTTGTAGAATTCTGTCTCGAAATGGCCTCCATGGTCGAATCAGTGCACAGAAACCAGCACTAAACAAAAGGCAATTAAAAAACTGTGTGGCATTTGCCAAGGCCCACAGCCTGCTAAAAGGATGGACACTGGAAAAGTGGCAGAAGGTGGATTTCTCAGATGAATCCTCGGTTGAATTACATCACAGCCGCCGCAAATATTGCAGGAGACCTACTGGAGCCCGCATGGATCCAAGATTCACCCAGAAAACAGTTAAGTTTGGTGGTGGAAAAATCATGGTCTGGGGTTACATCCAGTATGGGGGTGTGCGAGACATTTGCAGGGTGGAAGGCAATATCAATAGCCTAAAATATCAAGAAGTATTAGCTACCTCTTACATTCCCAACCATAAAAGGGGTCAAATTTTGCAGCAGAATGGTGCTCCATCACATACTTCTATCTCTACATCAAAGTTCCTCAAGGCGAAGAAGATCAAGGTGCTCCAGGACTGGCCAGCCCAGTCACCAGACATGAACATCATTGAGCATGTCTGGGGTAGAATGAAAGAGGAAACATGGAAGGCAAAACCAAAGAATCTTGATGAACTCTGGGAGGCATGTAAGACTTAGCAAAGCTTTCTTTGCTATTCCTGATGACTTCATCAACAAATTGTATGAATCATTGTCGAACCGCATGGATGCAGTCCTTCAAGCTCATGGAAGTCATACAAGATATTAAATATGGATCTCACAGCACCACTACTTAATTCACTGACGTTATGCAACATATTTTTGTATTTGAAGTACATTATTTGTTAAATTTTCTGTAGGCGACAAGACTTTTGTCTTGCCAAAATCTGACCTTTCTGTGTTCATTAAATGATCAATTTTTCTTCAGTGAAGCAAATTTATTTTAGTATATTGAGCATAATTTGGGAGGGTTTTAGCTTTCATATGAGACATTTCTAAAACCAATCGATTCATTTAAAGTCAGGTTATAAGCTTTTGTTTCTACAAAATGGATAAGCGACAAGACTTTTGTCAGGGACTGTACAGCATTTATATCTATGGGGGAATGTTCAGCAGTTACCATGGTAACACAATGCCTACATTAGCAAACACTGCCAAAAAATGTTGCGATAGTCTGAAAACTCCAGAAAAAATTTCAAATCCATGAAAAAAAAACACACATTTTCAGGAGCCTGGGATTAATAAGAGTGCATGGTCCTGTTTAGGTGTTTGATTTTCAACAAAATCATGACTAACTGAAAGAAAAAAAAAAAAAAAAGTTAGATAATTCTAGCTAGCTTGTGACTGTAATTTAAATTCCAACTAAGTCAATTCGTTGTGGTCAGATTGTGTTAAATTCAAATAAATTCAGATTAAAGTCTAAGAAGGCAACAGACAGAATAGTGCCTACAGTTAGCATCACACCCCCAATGTTGAATGTTGATGACTTCAGCTGGAGAGTATCAATAGTCAGCCACCTACTTACCTCCAAAGAGATCATATTACTTTGCCTGAAATGTTTCTTAGTATTTAATAAAACTTATCTATCTCCATGGAGACAACCAGAACACGTAATATTAATGCACTATATTTATGTGAGTGAACAGCACAGTCTAATAGCTTTAATTTTGTAAAGTATCAAGTCAAAAAAGTCTAAGTTTCCTGTACGGTAGGCTCATCTCCAAAATACATTCACTAAAACAAAACAAAAAACAGCACATTATAACCGCAGAGTTTACAGATGAGTTTATCAGTGTTATTTCAGCCCTGTGCCCTCATACGCCACACTTTAATGAATATGGGACACTGGAAACAGGAACAGGAGGATCACGTATTCAAACACACCGCTTCTCTACAGCACAAACATAACTACAGATAAAGTCAAGTATTATTGTATTGATATATTGGAAACAGAGGTGATAAAGAGGTTGTTTTTGCCACTCTGTCTTCCCGTCTTTCCGTCTCATGTCTTTGCTGCTCCTTTAATATCTAACAGCTGATAGAACTGTCTCGTACCTTGGCAGTAATTCAAGACGTTATAATGATAAATGAATTGAACTGTAAATGTGGTCTGTGTAACGTTTTCCAGTGGAAGCGCCCTTACATTCTTATCTCCATGGTGATGTTATTGCTATGTCTGGAATGTTCCACAGTATGGCATTAAACTTGTCTATCTCCGTGAAGGTATTTGAGTAGAGCATTCCAGGCAAAATAACCATATAGCACATTTCAGTTTGTAAATATGCCTATATTACGCAAAAGTTGTGTTTTGTTTTGTTTTTTCCTTTCACACGGTTGAGTAACCCTTTATCATTAGTTTATCTACATCTTCAAAGTTCAAAATGCTCTGTTCCACCTTGTGATGTCATAAAAGGGTAAGTTTCAAGTTAACTGTGACCTTTTACCTTTAGTTCAGTAGAGGTGGGCAATTCCAGAGCTGAAATTATCCACATGATTTTAGTGAACACAGAGGAGCACATGTTTGAATAATGCTGCATTATTAGTCTGTCTACATCTCCAAAGCTCAAAATGCTCTGTTCCACCTTGTGATGTCATGCAGTGGTAATTTTCAAGTTAACAGCTACAGTTTACCTTTAGTTCAGTAGAGACTGTGTAAATCCAGGGCTGAAATTATCCAAATGATTCTAGTGAATGTGTACAGAGTTTAAAAATACACTGGAGCACTTTCTGTATTACCACATGACATCAGAAGGTGGAACAGAGTTTGCGAGAAGAACTCAGCCTAAATATGCAGCCCTTTAAATGTACTCCATCATTATATGTATATTTCTAACCACTAAATCCATCTCTTTTGTCTTGTTTTGTTCCAGTATGAACAGAGTAGTAGTGCAGAGGTCAAATGCCATTCACCCCTCTCTTCATCTCCCTCTGCTCTTTCTTTCAGTCTGCAGTTCAAAATATCAGCCATTGTTGGGGCCCAGGTTACGTTTTTTTTTTTTCAACACATTCAAATTGTTTTACAGTTTTTCCCTTAATGGACTGATGATGACTTATTTAAACCATCACTGACTTAAAGCTGCATTGTATAACTTTTCTGGTAGAGGGTCCGTCAAATGCTTTTCTCCGTGGAGATGTTATTGCTTTGTCTGGAATGTTTCACAGTATGGCATTAAACATTTCTATCTTCATATAGACCAAACCAGACCAAGTTACAGGTCAGATCTGTGGAGAGGCGACCCTGCTCACAGTCAGAATGTTTTTTGAAGTATTTTTGAGCTATAAAACCACCTGTAACTGAAGAAATGTAAAGTAGAGCTGTTTAATGTCATACTGTGGAACATTTCAGGTAGAGCAATGACATATCCATAGAAACAAGCAGGTGATGGACTCTTAACCAAAAAAAGTTACACAGTGCAACTTTAAACATATAAAAGGTTTATGGAAAATGTACACTTTGGCTCTTAGTGTTTCCCATAGATTTTGTTAAGATTACGATGGCACAAATACTTTCATTATATACTCTTCAATTATTTAATTTCATTCAGTTTGTGGAGTATAAATGTCACTGCCAATATTTCATCTTTAAAGGTGCACTGTGTAACTTTTCTGATGGAGGGTCTGCCATCTGCTTGTCTCATGGTGATGCTATTGCTTTGGCTGGGATGGTCCACAGTATGGTTTTAAACAAATATATTTTGTATTTATTTAAATTACAGGTGTTTTTATTTCTCAATAAAAACACTGTGAGCGGGTCCACTTCTCCGCAGATATGACTTGTGACTTGGCCTGGTGATGTGGCCTAGCTTGTCACCATGGAGAAGATTAAATTAAACTACAGAAAATTTTAGGAAAAAAACATCTACATGGAGTCAAGCAGGTGACAGACCCTCTACCAGAAAAGTTGCACCTTTAAAGTCTTGATGTGGTGATGGTGACGAGGAAAAGATGAAGAGGTTGAGGTGTCTGAAGGTTCTGCTGCTGCGGTGGCCATAGGGTGACTTGTAACTGAAATACAAGAGAGAGGAGTGGAGAGAGAGTGCATTGATGGGAAATAAAACATCTCATATTTTGGTGTTGCCAGTTGGGACTTGCAGTGTCAATACAGCAGGCTGTTTCCTATGTTTATTTTTCCAGTCATTAATTCAGCTCATAGTTCTCCTCCAGGGGGCGCTTCATGTTTTACTTACTTTTATATTTCCTCTGACCCTACTTCTGTCTCTCTCATGTTGGTAACAAGTTTGCAAGTAGCTTTTGATTCACTATTGACTCTTGTGAGCTTTAAAGGTGCACTGTGTAACCTGAGATATAACGGTTCTGCCTTGATTATTTCAAAATATGGAAATAAATTTGATAATCACAATGGAGACAGGTTAATGGTCAGATCTATGGAGAAGCAAGCCTGCACATGGTAAGAACTCGTGTTTTTAAGGTATTTTTGAGCTATAAACAACTGTAATTGAACGAATGCAAAGGAGATATGTTTAAAGCCCTATTGTGGAACATTCCAGGCAAAGAAATAATATCTCCATGGAGATAAGCAAGTAGCAGACCTTCCACCTTAGATGTTACATGGTTTACCTTTAAGTCATGTTGTAATGTTTCCTCGTCAGAAACAGACCTGGAGTTGTGTTTTGTCTCATTCACATGTTTGAGTAACTCTTTATTATTAATCTGTCTACATCTCCAAAGCTCAAAATGCTCTGTTCCACCTTGTGATGTCATGTAGTGGTAGTTTTCATGTTAACAGCTCCTTTTACCTTTTGTTCAATAGAGATTTGCAATTCTAGGTTTGAAATTATCCTATGATTCTAGTGAAGGTGTATGGGGTTTAAAAACACAATGGAGCACTTCCTGTATTACCACATGACATCACCAGGTGGAACAGAGTGAAGAACTCCACATAAATCTGCAGGGTTTGTGTGTTAAATATGTGTGAATGAAACAAAACACAACTCCAGGTCTGTTTGTGATGAGGAAACAACATTAGAACATGGATCAGAAAATAGCGTCATATGGTCCCTTTAGCTGTTTACGAGAACGCAAGAACTCCATGCATTTCAGAACATATTGTAGAGGTTAAAACTACAACTTTAGCAGATTTTATACTGAAATAGACTCCATGGAGACCGGACATTGTCACCTCATAAATTACACTTTTGTGCTTTGCTAATTGCGACCATTTGAATTGCCATTTCAATCCTTCACTTCGCTCTAGTTTGGAGTGCCCTGCTTCTTTCCCTTCATTGTTCTCTCATAAATATTTTTAAACAAGTCATAGGACAGTCAGGCTGCCACTTAACAGCTCCCAAAAGTGCACCTTGTAAATATTAATACGTTCTTGGAGTCCATTCGTGCCATTGAGTGACCTATTAGCTGGAATTGCCAGAGTTAGGTTCAGGTCCACTTGCTCTATGCTAGCTTTCCCCTGTGTTTTAACCTGCTGGCTCTGCGCTCTGCCCAGTCCTGCAGGAGCACTTTGGCGCGCTTGTATCCCCAACACAGCTCGTTAGCCACCACCGTTAGCCACCATCCTTAGCTTAGCCAGTCTTTTCTAAGCTCTAAAGCCCACAGCACAACTGGAGCCTGGTACAACACCACAGTAGTTTAAATGCTTTTGCAGATTGTAATTGTTTCAGAGAGGGTTGGGACGTTATTGTATTTTCCTTGTGTCTGGTCAAACGGAGGTCAACCAAAGCCCTCAGGTGAAGCGGTCTGTGAATGTAGACAGTGTTATACTCCTGACAACAAAGTGACAACAGGCGTGACACCAAAATGGACTGTTTGACAAATTAAAAAGCAGACAATGTCATTTTTCTGGTGGGGTGTTTGCTATCTGCTTGTCTCCATGGAGATTTGCTTGGAATGTTCCACAGTATGACATTAAACATATTTGAGATGCACTGATACAGATACCGGTATTGAATATTGGCACCGATACTGGAAAATTAGCTGGATCAGGTATCTGTTCCATGATATCGGTTAAGTTGATATCCTTTAATTCAACATCATAAGACTATTTACTGGGTGGTTTTGGCTTAAAACTTCTCATAATGTTTGAACTTTTCTTCATACAAATCTGTTCAGTGGTTATTTGAAAATAATTAACAGTTACATAACACAATTGGATGTCTTGTGTAATAAGTTGACTATGGTTTAAGGATATAAGTGCCATTTTCCATCTCTACCATCGCTTTTATTGGGTATCGACAGACACACTAAAAGTCAAAATATCAATGTCGGTTTCGGGACTGAAAAGGCTGGATTACAGCATCCTGAAAACCTATCTTTCTTGCATTTATTCAGTTACATTTTATTGTTTGTTTTTTGTTTTGTTTTGTTTTGTTTTTTTACTGTTGCATGTACTGGCAGACATGTGTTTGCCTCACCACAGATCTGACTGTACACCTGCTTGTGTCCGTGGAGACAGCTAAAAGTTTAATGCCATATTGTGGAACATTCCAGACAAAGCAATAAGCAAAGTTACATAGTGCACCTTTTAAACTGCTGAGTTTCCATTGACTGAATCTGAGTAGAATACCTGGTACAATGTTTAGCTACATAAAAAAAATGCTATGTCTGTGTTATCCCTCGGTTGTCCATTTGAAGGGTCCATTGCAAAAGAAGTTGAAGGCTGAAGTACCTGGATGAGTGTCAAAACATATTCACATCATTTTTATTACTGGATCGAATCTTCTTTTGGTTTTACAAAACAATAGAAGAAACATCTGTGTGAGGTAAGGCTGGTCCAGGAGTCTCTTTGAGCTGTTTTACAATGGACTTTGTGGTTCTTAGTTTTGGACATAGACTGTTTGAGAATGAGATTTGAACCTGCGACCATCTGGCTGTTGGGCTGTGGTGCTGAAACTGTGCCACATGGAGTCCTCTGCAGTTCAAATATTTATTAAATTGAGAGTCAGTACACTTTTTTAATACAGTTTTCTCTCTTTAGGGCCCATATCAGGCCATTTTCTGATCTGTTATAATATTTCCTCATCAAAAAAATGCCCAGAGTTGTTCTTTCAAATAGAAAACACTTTGTTCCACCTTGTGATGTCATGTGGCAATACAGGAAGTGCTCCACTATGTTTTTCAACTCTATACACCTTCACTAGAATCATATGGATAATTTCAACCCCGGAATGGCCCATCTCTACTAAACTAAAGGTAAAAAGGAGCTGGAAAAATACTGCTTCATAACATCATAACTTGGAACAGAGCATTTTGAGCTTTGGAGATGTAGACAGGCTAATAATAAAGGATTACTCAGACACGTGAATGAAAACAAACACAACTCCAGGTGTGTTTTTGATTAGGAAACAACATTATAACATGGCTTAGTGCTCACAAGAGTTAAATTTGCGTAATACAGGACCTTAATCTAGTATAGCAGCAATGGCGAAGTCCTATTTTAGCTCTTGTTTAGCCCTTGTTTAGACCTACAACAGTTCCGTTTTAGACCTGGTTTAGATCTCGTGGTACTTTGAAGGCCAAACGTGAGATGTTTTAGAGTATATGTGTTACTTTTTATTGTGAAAATGATTATGAAACAGACTGACTCCAGGGCAGTGATTATCAGACTGAGTACTGCAGAGGTATTTTCTGTGGTACAGCATATCTTTGTTTACAGTTTGCTGCTGTGAGCCTCATAATCTCTGTCTCTATCTCTGCAAGTTGTTTTAGGGTTTGTTTGAAAACATGAACACAGATCTCATCTCTCCTCCCTCGCTCCCTCCCTTGCGTCTTTTCTTTCTCACTCTTTACCTCTCCCTCCCTCTCTTTCTCTCACAGACTGTATAAGGAAGTGGACAAAGCGAGTGTGACGTCACCCATAGCGTTCAGCTCCAGTCAAATGAAGCTCACGAGGCTAGCGGTTATAGGGCAAATTTGGAGCTGAGTAGTAGAATTTATTAACGAACAAAATAGCGAAATAAAAACATCAGGATCATGTCGAACGGGTTAATAAGAACATTTTAAGACCAAAATGACGAGGCTCACTGCAGCAGTTAATGAGAGGGGCAAAAATTTGGAGCCAGAATCGATAGATCTGGAAGGTTCAAGGTTCTTCATATATACCGTCTATGTTTTTTCTTTTAGTTTGTGTCTCTCTTTCTCTCTCTCTACCAAGTCCCTCCCTCTATCTCCCTCACCATCCCTCCCTTCCCCTTTCTCTCTGTCCCTCCTTCCCCCTGCCGTCTCTCTGTTTGTCCGAGGCACATTTCTCTCTCTTCTCTCTCTCTGTCTTTCTCTCTACCGCCCTCTTTCTTTACCTCCCCTCCTGTCTCTCACTCTCTCTGCCACCTCTCCCTCCCTTTCTTCTCCTCCAACCCCACCTCCCCCCATCCCCCTTGTTCTGTCTCTCCACCACCTCTCTCAGCATCTCTCTCTCTCTTCCCTTCTACCTCTACCTCCCGTACTATATCTCCCTCTCTTTCTACCCCTCCCTCTCACTCCCTCTCTTTCTGTGTCAGAGGGTCCTGTGTGATAAGCAGCTGTCTCTGTGTTTGTCTGCGAGGAACATTTCACAAGTGTGAGGTGTTTGTGTGCTCTCGTCTGATAAGGACAGAGATAAAGATCCATCACCAGAATGGAGCTCTACCCACTGCAGTAAAATCTGTATCTGAACACACATCTCTCTCTCTATCACACACACACACGCACACACACACACACACACACACACACACACACACACACAAATACACACAAATACAAAACCTTTTAGTTTAGCTGTTTCTGGTGTTGAAAAGGAAGCATTTGGGCCAATTAAAGGCGCTGTACCTGAATTATTTTAAAATGAGAAAAACAGAGCTAGTTCACTGTAAACAGTTTGCAGTGGTCCAAAGTTATTCCTCACTTACCTCATGAATTATGAGCATCCGAATCTTCGAGACCAGAGCGGAGTTTTGCCCTCATGGTAAATCTAATAATAATGCTAACATGCACTTCCTGATTATCAGATAATAAAAGGCTTTATAATTAGAAGCTGGCAGTTCAACCTCAAGAGCTGCTTATACAATATATTTGTACCGGGGGAGGTCATAGTATTTTGCTCAAATACATGGGAAAAACTGGTACAGGACCTTTAACATCGATTTGTCTTTTTTTGCATCTATGTCTATGGCAGAATGTTCAGCAGTTACCATGGAGATACAATGCAAACATTACCAAACACAACCAACAAGGTTTTTAGTCTGCAAACTTGAGAAAAAAAAATACAAAAGGATTTAAACAACACCTGTGATCAATACGAGCGGTTATGGTATCAGTTTAGGTGTTTGCGGTTCAACAAAAAAGGTTCAAACTGCTGGCTGATGCTAGACTGTAGTGTTTTTGAGAGGGACTTATTTAACTTACTAATCAGCTCACCTGTTGTAGTTACAGCTAATACAGTTATGGTCAGATTGTGCTATAAAAAAGCTCAAACTAAAGTCTAACTTGTGTCACAGAACTTCAGACAGGGCAGTACCTTCAGTTAGCATCACAGCCCCAGGGAATCATGGTCAAATGTTTTCATTGTGTTCATTTGTTTTTCATTACTTTAATTCAGTAGAGTGCATTTTTGCACACATAATGCCTGAGTGAAGCTCCATATATTTACCATTCCAACCTCCCCTCTATCTCTCTCTCCTGTATTGCTTCTCTCTCCCACTCTCTTTCCCTCTCTCCTCTTCTCTGATCTCTTCTTCACTCTCTCCTCTCCTCCATCTCTCTATCTGTTCTCTCCTGTCTGCAGCGGGTCAAGGTTGTGTGAGTCAGAGTCTGCTTTATCTGTCCACCATCACCACATTATCTTATCTTTATGTCTGTGTTTTCTGTGGCATTAAAACCTATAGTTTATTTTAACCACTCAGACATTCAAAATAAGACGCCACATTTACTTAGTCCACGTGAGTCTCAAAGCACATGCAGGCTGTGAAGTCGTGTTTTGAATCAGAGAAGTTGTAGAAAATATTGTCTTTTTTATAATAGTCATTGTTTCTAATATATTTTTTTTTAATGAGATGTCCTATATTACACAAAATGGACTCTTGTGAGCTTTTAGCCATGTTATAGTGCTTTTACCTCCTCAAAAACAGACCTGGAGTTGCTCAAAATGCTCTGTTCCACCTTGTAATGTCAGTTTTAGTTTTCAAGTTAACAGCTGCCTCTTACCTTTAGTTCAGGAGAGATTTGGCAATTCCAGGTGTGAATCTATCCAAATGATTCTAGAGAAGGTGTATGGAGTTTAAAAACACAGTGGAGCACTTCCTGTATTACCACATGACATCACGTCACTTCTGGCTTTTCAGATTGAAGTAAACTTAATAAAAAGTCGTGGATGAGGCAGTGTATGTGTACTACATGATGCGCAGTTTGTCTTCAACTCATATCATAAATTGTTAAAATGCTCAAAACACTGCTCTTAAAGGTGCACTGTGTAACTTTTTTAGTGAGGGTTTGTTACCATCTTGTTTCCATGACGATGATATTGGTTTTCTCGAAACTTTCTAGGTAGGCAATAACTTCACCATGGAGAAACGAGTGTCAGACCCAACTCACTTCAGATGTTTTTCACTTAAAGGGTGAAAATGGGGTAAAAGGGTAAAATAGTTTATCTCTAGTTTTGTTTTTCTCTATTCTAAGACAGTAAACATTAAAACTTCATTAAAAGTATCCCAGGTTTAAAGCCATTAAAAGTCAAATTTTCAAGCAAGAACATTATTTCACCCGTTTTGCCCTATTTTAGTGTGCAGAATTGTAGAGTACGGCGTGTATGTCAGTTTCAGGCTTTGGTTCCCTGTGGTCTGTTGCTAATGGAGCCTGGAAAGTCAAAAGCTTTAAGACTCCAGTGTGAGAGGTGAAGTGGTCAGGCACCATCTCCTCCTTCTCTCCGCTGAGCTTGGACACGGCCGCTGGTCTGTCTATGCTTTTTCCAATTCCTCCTTTTACCATAACAGACAGTTATAATCTTCCACTCAAACAGGGCTGCAAAAAAGAATCAAAATAATCCTGACGATTAAAATAATTACAATCACATTTTGTTCCTTACATTCCATATTGTTATCTGGACTAAACAGACACATGTCAAACAAATTCTGCGTAGTTAGGCTGAGTTCTTCTCTCAAACTGAAAACACTCTGTTCCACCTTGTGATGTCATGTGGTAATACTGGAAGTGCTCCACTGTGTTTTTAAACTCCACACACCTTCACTAGAATCATTTGGATGATTTCAGACCTGGAATTGCCGAACTCTACTGAACTAAAGATAAAAGGAGCTGTTCACTTGAAAACGACCACTACATGACATCACAAGGTGGAATGGAGCTTTTTGAGCTTTGGAGATGTTGAGAGACTAATAATAAAGGGTTACTAAAACATGTGTGAATGAAACTAAATACAACTCCAGGTATGTTTTTGAAGAAGTAACATGGTTTAACGCTTATAAGAGTCACTTTTGCATAATTTAGGACCTTTAAATCAAATCAAAATGTCAAAAAAGAATAAAGTATTAATTATTTTATTTTACAATACATTTGGATTGAACAAACTCGGGTTACAGGTTGGTGAGCAGCATTGTGTGGCTCCCCCTCCCCTGATCAGACGGCGATGCCATAAGAAACTACTACAGGTACAACAAGGCAACTAAATGAAATAATGAAACGGCATTAGCCTGTTTGGTGCGTACTTCCATGCCCTATCAGAAAACCTTGTTTTATGTGGCTTTTTGAAAAAATAACTGAAGTGCCCTGTCATAAGGGACGTCCTTGGGTTCTGGCCCATTTATTGCAAGGGGGGAAACCCGGGTCAGGCTACCCCCGGGCTCCATTACGGTTCCGAGTGTCGGGACGGGCCTGGAGGTGCGCCCACGTAGATCGTCGGGTGAACGCAGGTGAAAGGACCGGTGCAGAGCTCCACGCCCCACAGGGCAAAGTGCAGCCATTACCCAATCGCAGTTTGCAGACACCCTGTTCCTCGGGCTTGGGGTCCTGTCCCTGGAGGTGTGGGAGGAACAGTTTCCCGTTACACCGCCGCGGGTAGAGAAAGTCGGGTCTGGAGAGCAAATAGTGCAAGTGTTTTATAAGTGTACCCCCACTGACATGTACGCACGGCTGTTGAGCTCTCTCTCTCTCTCTCTCTCTCTCTCTGTCTCTCTGTCTCTCTCTCTCTTTCTCTCTCTCTCTCTCTCTGTCTCTCTCTCTCTGTGAGTGAATGATAGAATCGCGTTGGAAAAAAAGAGACGGAACCAATTTGTGGCGCTCGGTTTTCATTCTGTGGCGCTGTGCCATCTATGTGTGTGTTACGTCTCTTACAGTTCCAAAAAGCAGGAATAGAATGGAAACAAAAATATGAAATCAAATTTTTAAAAAACTGTGAAGGCAAAATTGGAAACTGAATGATGAAATGTATTTATATATTTGAAATTATATTAAAATCTCGTCTTGTCTCTTTCTCGTGGACCCAATCTTGTATCTCATCTTGTCTTGAAAATGTGTCTCCTTCCATGTCTATAAATCGCCAGGCTACTAAATCATACACAACATTCCTGACATGTTTCTTTGATGTGTGTGTTTTCAGCTGGAGGCGGAGTTAGCCCTCTGTGAGCGGGAGGGGGCGGAGCTACAGGAGTACGCCAACCAGGTCCTGCAGCAGATCGCCGACCGCTGCCCCGACATCCTCGAGCAGGTGGTGAACGCTCTGGAGGACAGCAGCTGACCCAAACACGGGGCGCCCACGGACATTTGACCCTAAAACAAAAACTGACCCCCAAATATTTGACCCAGCCTGGACACTCACCGCCTCACTGCAACACAAAAAAGACCTGTTTATTGGTTGAAATGGCTTGAATTTGGTTTTAATCTTGATTAGAATCAGATTTTTTTATTGCCATTGTCAGAGAACAGAATCATAATATAAGCTATAATAAAATAAAAAACAGGCATGCATTAAAAATAAGGTAAAAATAAAAGAACAGACTTTGACTTTTAATAGTTCTTCAATGGACTTCACTAATAACATATACTCCTTCCTGTAAAGTCCAGGATCTGTTAGTTTCAGTGTAGTTATCTCCTCCCTTCAGACAGATTTAAGACTTCTAGAACCTTGTCAGAACTGAAGAAGCTGCTTGGATGAATGACAAAATGTATTCACTCCCAAACCTTTGTCTAGATGACAGAATGAAAGTGAAACTAAACACTAAAATTCACTTCTTTTGGCTACTGAACTCTGCATACAGTGTCTTGTTTTTTGGTACATTTTTGTGCAAGCTAGGTAAATTTGCAGCACTGTGGTGGTCAAGAACAGTGAGCGTGTGCTGCTTCCATTGGCTGTTGCAATTTAAAGTACTACATGACATCACACATGACTGTCCTGATTACAAACAAAAGATTCTATGAGACTGAAAAAACTATTCAAAAATATTACAACTTCTTATTACAAATATGGACACATGTATTATCTGTACATTATTGCCCAGTGAAATCTCAAAATCCCACATTAAAATAAGTTAAGTTACAGTGTCCCTGAACCTGAACTGAAGTCAAATGTACCTACCACATAGAAAGTTAATGTAGCTTGAATTTTTTAAGGAAAACAAACAACAGTCTTACAGGTCAAGTCAAGATCTATAGGTAAAAAATGCATCTAAAATAGTCAAATCATAGCTAATATTCACGCTTACAGAAAACCGGAAGACGTTTGGAAACATGCGGATGACGACTTCCTTTGGGCTCTGTTGGCGGTAGTAACGCTGACAAAATCTTCATCTAGATGTCATTGCTTTCTTTCTTTTTTTATTTTATGAGTTGCCTGTTAAGTTGTGTATTATCATTTGTCTAACTTAATAAAAAAAAAAAGAAAGAAGATTGTAGCGTTATGACCGGCTGCCTGCAAGTGACCGGAAGTCATTGTCTGCATGTTTCCAAACGTCTTCCGGTAAACGTGAATAGAGCCTACTGTAAATTCAAGCCATTTCAACTGATCTTTTGTCTTTGCAGGATTTTAACATTTCAGTTGTGTTCCTTTCTCTAATTTCTTCACTACTGAGCTTTTGTAAACAGACTTTTCGGTTTTAAATGTTACTGATTTTACTGACGTTGCAGTGGCAGTTGAAACGGCCATCTTGTTTTTTCTTCGACACTTTTAAAGACTCACAATGTAATGTTGAAGTCACCGGTTTCCATAGTTACTACAGTGTTATTTGGTCATATATATTCATGTTTCTTTCTTGCTGCTGTGATTTGGTCGATTTTTTTTTTCTTTATTTCAATATTTTAATGGGAGGATATTTTCTTTTCCACACCAGTGATTTCTAAGCTGTAAAAACATAAAGCGAAGAGAGTTAAAGAGAGAACTATCAGGCTTTTCCAGACATTTCACTTTCCTGGCAAATTTTTTATACAGAGGGATATCAGTCTGGTCAGCGCTCCCTCTGTCATGTCTAGAGCCAGAGCCAAACACAGCCGTCCAATCAAATTTGTTTATTTCAGTTGCTGTGGTTACACGCACACTCCAAATCTGATTGCTGTCCGTTTTTTTTTTTCAGTTGTAACGTTAAATTAAACGTAAACAGCAAAATCCTCAAATTTCATTCGGATCGTGGTCTCTAATTATACTCACATCAGAGTGTGTGGTTTGCATGTCATTTAAATAATATTAAATGTCCAGAAATGATAATTATAATCAGATTTCGATGTGCGTGTGGACATAGCCAGTGACGCATGTGAAACGAAGGAGCTCACCGGATACGCATCATGTACAAACAAAATCAAACTTCTCTCACTTCAGATTAAAGGTGCATTGTGTAACTTTTCTGGTGGAGGGTCCGTCAGATGCTTTTCCTCATGGAGATGTTATTGCTTTGTCTGGAATGTTTCACAGTATGGCATTAAACCTTTCTATCTTCACTGAGACCAAACCAGACCAAGTTACAGGTCAGATCTGTGGAGAGGCGACCCCGCTCACAGTCAGAATGCCTGTTTTTGTAGGTGTTTTTGAACTATAAAACCGCCTGTAATTGAATAAATGTAAAGTAGAGCTGTTTAATGTCATACTGTGGAACATTCCAGGCTGACCAATGACATATCCATAGAAACAAGCAGGTGACGGACCCCCAGACTAAAAAGTTACGCAGTGCACCTTTAACATTCTAGTGCTTCGCTGAAATCCGCCTGTGATTTTATTTTCCCTTTCTATTTTCCTCATAAACAGCCATATTTGTTTTGATATGGATGGACCATGTGTGTCCCTGATTGGCTAATCCACCTGTCAATCACGCCCATCTGAATTCTGGGAGATTCAACTCTGACCAGACTCACATCTTCGTAAAGTATTGAAAAAGTGTGTATTCTGGATCCTTCTGGAACTAAACCATTTCAATATAAAACTGTCTTAAGTATTTATGTTTTATTTCAAAATGCACCAAAATGTGAATAATTCATTTCAAACGTGGCGGTTTCTGGCTCACATGGGGTTTTTAATCATTTTGTCATTGAAGGTGCATTGTGTAACTTTTCTGGTGTATGGCATTAAACCGCAGGTGACGGACCCTCCAACAGAAAAGTTACACAACGCACCTTTAACTACAATTCACTGCAGAGATTTTTCTTTTTTTTATTGTTCGTTAAAGTCTACAGGACAGGAAGTGACCCTTTACAGACCCTTTAAAAAATGATTTTTTATCAGGTCAAAAACACAGAACATTTCTGTCTTTCTTTAGGTCTGGCTAGTCAGTTTCCCATTCTCCATGTTACACACTTAAAATTCAAGTGCGTTCTTTACCTTTTGTGCTTTCATTTTTGAGAGTGGCCTAATCAAACCTGACTGCATTTTATTGTGCTTTGTAAAATATTATGTATGTTTATATCACAGCTTTTATTTCACTGAGACCATTGGTTTTAAATGGTGATACACTAAATGACTGAGAGACTGATTCTGTTATTGAACACTTCACTTACAAAGGTCATTTCAGTTTCATATTTTACACAAGTCTAGCGAGATTACAGTGGAAAAAAAAAAACGTGCTTGTAGCTTTTCTAGAGAAGAGTCTGCTACCTGCTTGTCTTATTATTTGCTTTGGAATGTCTCACAGTGTGGCATTACTGCGTGTTTTCTTACTCTAAGCAGGGTTGCGTCCCCACACATTTGACTTGGTGACATCAGCCTTGCCCCATGGAGATGAATAAGTTTAATGTCACATTGTGGAACCTTCCAGGCAAAGCAATAACCAAGCAGGTAGCGGACCTTTTACCAGAAAGTAAGAAAGATAGAAATATAGAAACAACCTTGTCTTTCTGAAGTTATTGTGAAAAAAATGATTGAACTTTCTGGGGTTTTTTTTAATTCAAACTGACACATTTCTGGTGAGCGCAAAAACATTATCTGTTAACAGAATTATTCTCCAATAACAAGATGCAAAACTCTACACTGTAGCTGCAGACGCGGTTGGCAGACTTCCTGTTTCAGAACACAGGCTCCAGGTTTTCTTGTCTGTTTTATACTGTTCATATTTTGTCACTGATTTACTAGTGATGCTTCCTTTGTGTCTTTATTGTGGATTGGAAATATAAATAAGAGAATGAAATAAAGTCTGGATTTATGGAGCTCTGTTGTGAGTTTTCTGTTCTATGTTCTATGTATGGAACTATTTCAACTTTAATCTGAAAAAAAAACTAAGACTTTTTCTGTCCTTAAAGGCGCTGTACCTGATTTTTACCGTCTTAAGAATGATTCACTGCATGAGTTTCTCTCAACTTTCAGAGACCAGAGCACAGTTTTGTCGTCATGATTATGCTGACAAGAACTAGCATGCTAACACCGCACCAGCCTTACTACCTGGTTCAGGAAGTAATGCTTTATGATTAGATGCAGACAGAACACGAGGTCTCTTTTTGACCACCTGTATTTTACATTAAAATGACATGACAAAAAACAGGTACCTCCCCTTTAAGATACAGTGACCCTTGACCCTTAGGCTGTCCCATAGTTCTGTGGAGCACATGTCTGAGACGTCTCATGACCTCAAAGTGTCAGCTCTGGTTGCATCAGCCCGGCTAGCTCAGTCGGTAGAGCATGAGACTCTTAATCTCAGGGTCGTGGGTTCGAGCCCCACGTTGGGCGCTTTGCTTTTGAGCAAGACTCTTTAGACCTAAATGTCTCTAAAACCAAAGAACTGATTGAAGACGTTAGGAAAAAAAACAGTGACCACAGCCAGAGCAGCGTTTAAATGAGTAGGTTCAGATTTTTGGGTAAATATTTGGGATCCGTGTTTGATGCCAAACTCTGATGTTAACACTGACATTGGTAAATATTCAGTGTCAGCGTCAGGGTCCTCAGAGTTTGCTTCTGATCGTATACCGAGAACCTGCTCACTTTCTCCTTTACCTCTTGGTTTGATTGTGTCTGTGAAAGAAAATAAAGACAAGAACATCTTAAACAGTTTTGTCAAAGTCTGTTCTATAATAATTTCAGAGGTCTGACATCACTCTGGCAGAATCGGGTCACTACAAAAGCCAATCAAATCACTGACCCAAACCGGAGACACATGTTATCCTCAGGGTTAACCCAGATGCCTTCACAGTCGTGTTATCAGATTCCCCTGATTAGAACTAATCACTATTCTGTGTCTTTTATACCTTCTGTGATTAGATTCTTGAACTCTGTCTGAGGTTTCTGTTATGAAATACTTTAATTTGATCCATTTTAATTATGTGAACTGTGATGGCCTATGATTTGTACCTGTAAAGTCTGTGTGTAGTTGACCAGGTGACTCCAGTGAACTGCCCTTCAAGCAAACAATAAAGTTCTGTTTCCACAAAGGACACTGTGCGTACCTGAGTGTACCTCTCATGCAACAACCTTCATTGTCTTAAAGCTACAGTATGTAACTTTCTGGAGGTGGCACATGACCACGGAGAAGTTATAACTATACTTCAGAACATTCTCCATGGAGATTAAAGGTGATAACATTAACCATTTATTATTATTATCATCATTATTATTATTATTATTATTATTATTATTAATAATAATAATAATAATAAACATTATAGCCAAAGAAACAACATTTCTATTGCAACTTGCAGGAACCGACCCTCCAGGTTTGTGGAGATGCGAGCCCACTCACAGGAAGGACAGTTATCTACATTTTTCAGAACAATGAACGCAACTGAAATGGAAAAAAAAAATGCTTTTATTGTATTTATTTATTTTTTGTTGCTTACATACTGTTACTTACTGTGCCTAAATACATGTGACCATATCTGAAAGGCAGTTCTAATGGCTTTAGATTCTTTATTCATGTTTGTCTTTTTATCTCTGTCATGAGGAGGGTGGATTCTTGAACAACTTACATCCCACCTCCTGTAAAAATATAGTTATACAACTGCACATTTTGGATGTCTTCATAACCACTGACTGATTAATAATTACTGCGGTGTGCAGTGTGTGCAGTGTGTGCAGTGTGTGCAGTGTGTGCGGTGTGTGCGGTGTGTGCGGTGTGTGCAGTGTGTGCGGTGTGTTTCCTAATCTGTTTAATATTTCTCGCACATTGGACACATTATGTAAAGATTCTGCCTGATCTGTACCATTTTCTCTAAACACCTGCAGAGCACACACTGCTCCTCTGACCTCCATCTTGACCCTACACTTGACCTTTGACCCCTCCTGTCTGGATCTGTAGTGTCGGCCTGTTTTTCACCACTGAAACAGATTGGACATGGTGAGAAGCATCTGCACTGGTCTTTCTCTTCTCAGGCTTTTCCACATCCAGTGTCCCCATAAAAACCAGTGAGGGAGAGCGAGGAGCAGAGAGCCGTGAGAAAGAAGAGGAGACGCCATTCAACTTTAGGATTTATGTCATTTGTACACACAAGCTGCAGTTATTCAATATTATATGGCCTCATTTTACACTTTTTTTACAATGCACTTTGTACAACTTGGCTTTGGGATTGCATAAACTTAAACCTAAAGGTTCTACTTTACACAGAATGGATTCAAGTGAACTTTATTCATGTTAGAATGTTGTCGCCCTTTCAAAAACATATCTGGAGTTGTGTTTTGTTTCATTCACACATTTTTATAGTTGTGAATTACAGATAATACATGAGTTACTGGGCATATCACTGTACAACATTCATTTTCTTTCCTTTGCAGTAAAATACCAGCTTAGTCCTTTTTATTGCGGTCACGATACAGTCTGTTTGCTCATAATAAACGTTATGTGAAGGTGCACGCCTGACAGTTTTATACCGTGTAAATATGAGTGTCTATCTTTGTGGATCTCACGTGTTGATAAGATGAAACGGCCGGTCACAAAATATAGATTTCCTTGAGATAAATCGGTTTATTTGTGCATGTGTGGAGTTTAAAGCTTCCATCTGTAATTAGACTGACTGTCCCGCCCCTGTTGCATTCTCACACTTCACCACTAGATGCTGCCTACGTCTGTGCTGTCTGATAGTGTGCCAGCTTTGGTTCGACAGAAGAAAACCAGAACAAAGCCCAGGTGAGGAAGGAGGAACAGCTTTTAAATCTGTCATCTACTGGTGAAAAGTTACAGGCGGTAGCTTTAAAGCAAACGTTATAATAAATGAAGTTTACTCTGCTAGGCCTGGAATTCATTTCTGGGCCTATTATTAACGTGTATTTAGTCAATTTTGTAATGAGGCACTGTACACCTTAAATAAAAAATACAGAAGCTGATGTCACGTGATTCTATGATCTGTGCCAGATCCATGGAGCTCTGTGCGGCAGGGCTAGGCCTTGGTCACGTGTATTAGTATTACAGTAAATGTGGAAGTGTTTAACAATTATGAGCACATTTTTTATAACTTGTCAAAATGGTGCTCAGTTGTATCTAACGCGTAATGTAACTATGATGAGTATGGACATCATTTGCGCGCATAAACAGAGAAAAAGTATGCGTATTCTTTAGATTTTTGTGAAGTCATGAAGTCAGACATACTCACATTCATTTTGTCAAAAAGGCAGTCCCCAAACCACAGAAGAACACAAAAGCACGTCGTATCAGTGTGCGTCTCTCCTCTCCGTGCGTCAGTTGTCAGGATGGCCGAGCGGTCTAAGGCGCCAGACTCAAGGTACTCTCCTTCCCCGCAACTGGGACTTCTGGTCTCCGAATGGAGGCGTGGGTTCAAATCCCACTCCTGACATCGATCTTTTAAGGTAAACCTCCATTTAAATCACAGTTTGTCTAGTTCCATTGTTTTTGTGCAGATGTGACAGTGTATATAAGTGTAGTGTTAAGCTTGGATCTAAGTTTGTGTGCCAAACTTTATAGACAGACTTTGCTACTGTTACCGTGTGGTTTGAGAACATCCAACAAAGAGCAGCTCAAACCTCATGAAACACAATAGCACCAGTGGCTTAACTGCGCTTTTCACTGCCCTTGTCCCCCGGTGTCAGGATGGCCGAGCGGTCTAAGGCGCCAGACTCAAGGTTTACGCTCCTTCCCGAGTACAGGGACTTCTGGTCTCCGAATGGAGGCGTGGGTTCAAATCCCACTCCTGACAACCTCTTTAAGTCCACCTGAACAGTTTAATTTGCCTGTCATAAGAATGTGTTTTGTTGAGAGGCGGTTTCCTTGTTGGTTTTAGCGGAGTAATCGATGCGTAATAGTTTATCCTGAGGGAGGTAACGCTTTAAACTCTCCTTACTTTTATTTTCGTATGTGAGTAACATAACACATTTTTAAGTGTAGCCTTCACGTTACTTTAGTTAAGAAATAAGGCTACTAAATATACAGAGAGAGTTTTTGCTTCCTCTTTTTAGGCAACTTATTTATTTTTTAGTAGACAGACAATAATTAGTACACAAGGTTTGGTTTGCATTCCTACTTTATACTTTCAATTTGGGTAATTGTATTTTGAAGTAATCTAACAATAATTCAAGTAAACACGTATTAAAAACCCGTATATTTTCGCCATTCTTTCCACCTTAGACTTTTTTAAATAGTCTACAAACTGACGAGAGCGCGCCTCATCGCCTCTCCACACTCTCCACACTCTCCAAACTCTCCACACTCTCCAAACTCTCTGCGCTCCAACGGGCTGAGTTCTTTTAGACTTTTTAGAGTTTTAAATGGTGCCCTCCCATCTCGCAGCTCCCTCCCTCGGTCCCTCCTCTCCCTTCATTCTCCCGTCCGTGCGTAATTGGCTACACACGTCCTGCTATCGGTCATTTAGCCACGGGAACTTGTCATATGAAGTTGGTTGTTTCTGACACCTGTTACAGCAGAAGAGAGCGCGGACACAACCAGCGCGTAACCAGCACAGTGGTTATTTACAAGAGTGCTTTGGACAATACGGAACTTTTTATGGACTGGTAGACAGTTAAAAAGAAAGAAACACTTCAATTTGTCCACCAGCAGCGAGAGTTTTTGTTAACTTTGCTAACTCTCCCTAGCACTTATTAGACGTTTGTTACCACGAAGAAAATCAGAAGTTTCAAGAGTTTTACGCACGGACTATCCAAACTTGCCAACTTTGGACACGCTTTTGGATTCTTGGACACTGCTGGCTGTTTGAGGAGACAAGAGTAAAGAAGCAGGTAAGACTCATTTTTTTCATAGCGCAGTTAAACAACGGTTTCTGAGTGCGCAAAGTTGTGCAGTTTTGATTGTCACTTTAAAGTTGTTTTTGGTTGAAATCATTGCACAACGTTGTAACTACAATAATTAATCTGTTCTGTGAAGGCTGTGGGGTGCTGTCTAGGCACGGTGTTGTATGTGAGAAGTGTAGCCTACATATTTATATCATATTGAGCAAAGATTGATTAGTTTAACATGTGTGAATGAAACAAAACACAACTCCAGCTCTGTTTTTAATGAGGAAACAACAGATCACAGAACATAGATCAGAAAACAGCGTAATATGGGCCCTTTGTACTGACTTTTGTGTGGGCTCAGCTGATAGAAGAACTACTCAAAACAGCTGTGGTCGCACTGTAAGCCTTTATTGTCATATTAGAATAGGTTTATGCAGAATCTTGAAAATGACTGTTGGATAAATTACTTTTATTTTTATGGCCCATATTCAGTATTTCCTGCAGCATATTCACAAATACATTTACTTGAATACTTGTTTGAATAGCTTTATCACTCCATATCTTGCTTCTCTTGAGTAACACTGATATTGTTGGCCACTCCACCTTTGAATGCTTAACCTGGCATTATTAATTAAAGGGAATTAAAGGGCCCATGCATGTTACGCTATTTTCTGATCCGTGTTATAATGTTGTTTTCTCATCCTAAAAAAAATAAAAAATAAAAATAAAAGAAAAACATACCTGGAGTTGTGTTTTGCTTCATGCACCCATGTTTAACACACAAACCTGCATATTTAGGCTGAGTTCTTCTTTCAAACAGTAAAACACTGTTCCACCTTGTGATGTCGTCTTTCAGGACATGAGGTGCTTCACTGTGTTTTTAATCAATCTGATTAAAAACCCCTATGTCTTGTAATATTTGTGTATTCTGTCTATATGTTTGCATGTATGTATCTTTAAAATAATTTGTATGTATGTATATATGCAATAAATATAATGACCAAAAAATAAATAAATAAATAAATAAATAAATAAAATAAAATAAAACAGTTAAACCTATTCTAACCTTTCCTCCACCTCAGTTTAAATTATGGGGATTTTTGTATTTGGTGATGTCACATGAACACAGCCTGTTTCTGAAAATCTGTATTTTTATCTAGACATTTGCAAATAAACAGAGCACAACATGAAAAACAAAAAACTTAAGGTAAAAGGTAGCTGTTAACTTGAAAACTACCACTTCTTGACATTTGGAGTTTTGGAAATGTAAACAGAAAACGGCTCAAGGAGAATTTGGTAACACAAATAATACTTTATGAATGTGTTATTGTCATAAACATATAACTATAGACCTGTTTAATCTGTAATCAGCATTTCTTTAATCAGCAGAACCAAAAAGTGACATTTAAACTCCCAAAAATCACAATTTGAATGGTGAAAATTGGCAAAACCGCAAAGACTTTACAAATGACAAAACACCCTTTCATAAGAACAAATGCGATCTCTGTAGTCTAAACCTCTGCGTGTTCTGAAATCCATGGGCGTCTTGGATTTGTTTAGCTGTTCATATTTCAGTCTTCTCTAATGCGATTGCCAAAATGTGAACTTTGAACAGAAGCTCAAAACGCTCTCTTCCACCTTGTGATGTCATGAAGCGGTAGTTTTGCAGCTCTTTATTTTACCTTTTGTTCAGTCGAGTTTGGCAATTCCAGGACTGAAATGATCCAAATGATTCTAGTGAAGGTGTGTGGAGTTTAAAAACACAGTGGAGCACTTCCTGTATTACCACATGACATCACAAAGTGGAACAGAGTGTTTTCCGTTTGAACACAGCCTAAATATGCAGGATTTCCGAATATGTTTGTGATGAGGAAACATTACAACACAGAAACTGGGTCCTTTAAACAATATTTTCACCAAGTGTATATTTTTACTTTCACTTTAGTACTTATCATGACACTCCTACTCACTTGTCTTCAGAGTAATACTATTCTGAAGTTGTGGTACATTTCCTTGAGTACATGTCTGGCTCCTCTCCTCAGTCTTTATGTGTCTCTGTGTATTTCCCCTGTCACAGTCTACTTGTTGGATCCACAGTCTAGTTCCTGGACTCCAGTAGTGGAATTTTTAGGTATCTTTACTTTACTTAAGTACATTTTACAGTGGATACTTTTTACTTTTACTTCACTACATTTAAGCGCAGGTATCTGTACTTTCTACTCCACTACATTTCACATGTGGACTGAAAAGTAAAAAGTACTTTTCTTTATGGTTTGAGACCTCCTGGAATTTTTTTTTTTATCATATTAATGTCCCAACTTGGAGCAAATACACGGCTAGAAAACACAAGAAATCAATTGCAACACTTAAAATCAGCTGAATTCTTTATTAAAATCACTACATTTGATGCTTTAATTAAATAGTTCCAAAAATCTCTCACTTTTTACTCTTAAAGTGCATTTTAAAACAGGTACTTCAGTGGTTTTACTTAAGTAGATTTTTTTCATGTGATACTTTAAGCTGAGTAACTTTCCGCCGCTGCATTTGTACTTTTACTTCAGTAACAAAGCGGAGTACTTCATCCACCACTGCTGGGCTCAGAGTTCGTTCCGTAGCTCTGGCCTCTTCTTGACAGTGGTGAGACGCGCTCCCGATCGGCCAGCTCCATCCCCGTCTAAATGAAGCCAGCGCTTTTGCTTTGCGGTGGAAACCAGGACTATTTTTGGGGGCCAATGTTGCACAAATGTGGTTGGACCATAGAGACGTTTCTGTGCTCTGTCCGTGTGGAGCTCCTGTGAGTCTAAAGTGATGACACGTTTTCATGTTAATCTGATTTTGTTTGGTGGGATAATACCTGCGGTGAATATTTACGGGAGTTTGACTTCAGTTAAGCTGCACTTGTGGAAAAAAAAGTGAAAAAGAAAAGTATGGAAATGTACAGGAAATGTACAGGAGTTCTAAAACAGAATACCTCTACCTCATCGACACAAAAAATGAAATCAAAAATGCAGTTTACGCACAAGGAAGGCATTTTCTCTGACAGATTAAAAGTGCACTGCGTAACATTTCTAGTGGAGGGTCTGCCGCCTGCTTGTCTCCATGGAAATGTTATTACTTTGTTTAGTAGACGGAGAATGGAGAAGCAGGTTACATCACTATGCTACATTACAGTTCAGATCTGTGGAGAGTCGCCCCTTTTCACAGGAGGAATTATTGTATTTTTGAGCAAAAGAAACACCTATAATAAACAAACGCTAGATGGAAATGTTTAAAGTCATACCATGGAACATTCCAGGCTAAGCAATAACATCTCCATGGAGACAAGTAGCGGCCCCTCCACCAGAAAAGTTGCGCAATGCACCTTTAAGTGGCAGTTTGTGGAAAAACATTAGAAAGAAAAGTACAAAAATATAGGAAGGAAGTAACACTGAGTTCTAAAACTGAATATCTGTATCTGTCATTAACACTGAAAATTCCAAAATGCGGAGACAATTTACGCACAAGGAAAGAATTTTCAGACAGATTAAAGTAAAATTTAAAGGGTGTTACAATTCTGTGGGGTATTAACGGTTAGCACATAACATTTTCAGATCATCATGTTTCCTTTTTATTGCCTTGAAAATGCTGTATTAACCGAAAACAACATATTGACATGTTTTATGATTTTCACTTTAGTTTTTGATGGTCTGAGTCCCCTCTTCATTTACTCTCCGCGCTAAGTCACTCCCCTTTCCCTTTCCTATCGCAACACAATCAGCGTGAAAATGAAACCCCTGCACATCGTATTAGTTGTTGTGTACACTTTTATATCATGATTTTGTATATTTATGGAGAATTGTCGCGTGGGAGCGTTGGACAGAATCTTACAGCTAACCGTAAGGGCCCTGGAGAGATCACTAAATTACTCAAACATGCATGAATGACATCGGAACACCTCTTCGAGCATGTTTTTGATGAGGGAACAACGTTATAACATGGGAGAAAGCTCTAACCTGTAACATGCACTTTAAACACACAGTAAGTAAACGTTAGCGCAGTATTTGATGTGGAAGGTTCACATTAGGCTGGAATGTAAACGGGAGAGATGGAGCTGCAGGATTCACACGAGTCATTTGAACACGCGCCAAGCTTTTTCAGTTCTTCTAAAGTTCCCTTGTTAGGTTAAAGATGCACTGTGTAACTTTTCCTGCTTGTGTTGAAGAAAATGTTATTGCTTTGTCTGGAATATTACAGTGTAGCTTTAAAAGTGTCTATAAATGCATCTGAAGTGGACAGTCTTCCTGATGAAGTGTGTGAGAGCAGGTTTGTGGAGGAAGAGGACCATGGAGCAGAGGAGAGTGGAGGAGGAACAGTGAAGGGAGAGAGGAGGAGCAAAGGAGGAAGAGGAGGAGGAGGAGAGGTGGAGCAGATGAGGAACAGATGAGGAGCAGAGGAGGAGAGCAGAGGAGGAACAGATGAGGAGCAGAGGAGGAGAACAGATGAGGAGCAGAGGAGGAACAGATGAGGAGCAGAGGAGGAGAGCAGAGGAGGAACAGATGAGGAGCAGAGGAGGAGAACATAAGAGGAGGGGAGGAGCAGAGGCCTGAAGAGGAGCAGTGATGGTAGATGTGGAGCAGAGAAATCCAGAAAAGTGCTGCTGTCGACAGGTTGAGTCATTAGTGAAGATATCCACAGAGGCTCTCACGCTTCACAGCACCAAGGCTCTGGTCCTCTCTGTGCAGACGTTTAATCCCATGTCTGGGTTTCCTCTGTCCACTCCGACTTCCCCCAACAATCCAAAACATGCACAACAGGTCAAATCCTCCAGCTGAGCTAATGCTGTACAGTGTCCACCCCGGACACTGTACAGCATTAGCTCAGCTCTACTCAAAGCAGGTTCATTTGGTCTTCTGATAATTTATTTTATTTGATTCTTTTTCCAGACCAAGTTTCATTTGTTTTCATACGTGACACTTTCGACTGCTCACTAGCGCTCTTCCTCAGAGTGGTCACATGATGTTGCTGTGACGTGATTGGTCAGCTGGTTTAAACAGGTTTTGGCGCTGTCTTCGTACTGGTGGAGGCAGGACGAAAGCGCCATCTGCTGTCCGACTTCTTCAGAACGGTATCCCCAGGTGTGTGAGAGTAAGAAAGTTCCCTCATCCTGGTTTATGGTCCTGTGTGCATGTTTCTGTCCCAGTGATGTATGAAAACAAACTAAACCTTGAAAAAAGAATCAAATCAAATAAATTAGCTCACCTCTTCCTGACTGGTTGCCCCAGCTGCTTTTGTTTTTAAGGATGGGTCAAATGCAGAGAATGATTTCCCCTCACATGAGATTAAACCTTAACCTTCACTTCTTCATCCTCCTCCTCTGCTCTTCTCTTTCTGACCCTCTTTTGGACCGTCCAGGCACCGCTGTGAGTGGAGATGTGAAATGTTCCTAAATTATCCAGTATTATGTAAATGTGGCTTTAGTTGTAATGGTGTTTCCTCGTCAAATCTTTCCATTTAAAGCTGTCTCCCTCTACCAGAGCTCAAAAAACTCTTTTCCACTTTATGATGTCATTAGGCAGCAGTCCAAGTGCCGCTCTCTGCACAACCGAACTCTAGTCCAATCTAAACTAGCAGCTATTGTTCTTTGTGTAATTTAAATGCAGAGTCCTTGTTTCTCTCTACTGGCAACCTTGGCTTTTTATTTGCTCAAACATAAACATACATTTCAAATCTAATCGCAGTATTTCCCAGAACTGCGTAGCCCTGTTTAAAAGTACTTCAGAAATGTTCTTTTAAAGGTCCGATTTTACACAGGATTTGTAAAATAACGAGCTTTAAGCCATGCGCGTTATAATGTTGTTACGTCATCAAAAGTATAGTTGTGTTTTTTGTACCTTGTGATGTCATGAAGTGGTAGTTTTCAAATTAACAGCTACTTTTTTTCTCTACTTTTTTTCCTCTACTTTAGTTCAGTAGAGATTGGCTCTTCCAGGGTTGAAATCCTCCAAATTACGATAGTGAATTTGTGAGTTTAAAAACACAGTGGAGCACTTCTTGTATTACAACACAACATCACAATAGTGTTTTCTCAGCCTAAATCTGCAGGGTTTGTGCATTAAACATGTGTGAATGAAACAAAAACACAACTCCAGGTGTGTTTATGATGAGGAAACAACATTAGATAACAATAGAAAACGGTGTAATCTGGGCCCTTTAACCAACATGACGCACAATGATTCATCCAAAACACTTTCACAGCACAATAGACACACACAGGCCCCTCTCCTCATTCAGCCGTCCTCATACTGAAGTCTGTTCTCACGCCCCTCCTCCATCTATGAGTCTATCTGTTCTTCACACTGAGAGAAAGCGCTCCTCTTTCACCCAAACTCTGAGCCGTGGTGGGTGTCTGTGTCCCAAAGGCCCGGGGTAATTATGGGTGCTACATCCCAGTGTGTGTGTGTGTGTGTGTGTGTGTGTGTGTGTGTGTGTGTGTGTGTGTGTGTGTGTGTGTGTGTGTGTGTGTGTGTGTGTAGGCCTCTTCAGGACACTGGGGTCAATGGATGTCTGTGGACCTTAATACATCCTCAGCATCTCTGGAGAGGGGTTTGGGCTTCTAGTTTTCACATGTTTTAATGTTTAATTCACATGTTTTTTATGCGGATCAAAACATTTAACAAAGGACACGGGAAAACAAAATTAAGGATCAAGTCATTTTATTTTTATTTTTTTGTTATTCAGTTTTGTTTCTTTCATCTTGGTTTGGATGTGGAGACAAAAAACCCTTAACCCATGACCCCCCAAAAAACAAAGTAACAGTAAAGGAGAAGGACCACAGTGAGACGGCCAATGTACAGGCTCTATACAGGGCCAGATAATCTCATCTTGTGTTTTTATTATTTTTCTTTATGGATGCGGGCTTTGGCTGTAATATTCCATTGGAGAATGTTTCTAATTATGGTTCTAAATTTCTACGGCCATGGAATCGTGTAGGTAACGCGCCGCCTCCTGAAAGATTCATAATTTAAGTGTGCAACATTGCTCAAGATAAAGGAAAAACATTTTAAAAAACTGGCAAATTATGTGATTGGTGCATTATGTAACTTTTGTTGTGGGGGGGGTCTGTCACCTGCTTGTCACCATGGAGATGTTTTTGCTTTGCCTGGAATGTTCCACAGTTTGGCATTACAAATTGTATTTATTCATATATGTATTTTATATTCATGAAAATATCTTAATCTATTGTGAGTGGGCTTGCCTTTCCACAGATCCAACCTATAACTTCACCTCACCTAGACAGATTGGTTTCATCTCCATGCAGGTGGTGGACTTCCTGCCAGAAACGTTTAGGCGCCTTTATTTAACTTTTCAATATTTCAAAGGAAGACTACACTGACTTAGACTTCACTAACCCGACACCTGCAGCTGCCCTGGGGCTAACTGACAGAAATGTGGCTTTCGTTATGAGCCTCTGACCACAGCACTCACATACCGCAGTCATACAGTGTCTTGCACAAGGGCACAACATGAACTTATTTTCAGTGAACCATGTGTGTGTGTGTGTGTGTGTGTGTGTGTGTGTGTGTGTGTGTGTGCGTGTGTGTGTGTGTGTGTGTGTGTGAGGCTCGGTATACTTCGTGAGATAGTGCAGTTTGTACAGAAGCAGAGGCTGGAGACGCTGCGCTCTGATTGGCTGAAAGGAATCTCAGGAATTCCGCACAGGACAATGTAAAGTGCACGAGCCCGACAGAGACTGGGATGGGTCGGCTTTTGGGTCACTGTGTTCAAGCTCTATATTCTATACTCTAACTGTGTGTCAGGTGCATTTCTAATCTTGTTATTTAAAGGTTCACTATGGAACTTCTCTGGCGGAGGGTCTACCAATTGTTAGTCTCCATGGCGATGTTGTTGCTTTCCCTGGAATGTATTTTTGTAATATATTAGTCAGATTACTGCTCCCTCTGCCGTGCCTCGAGCCAGTGCCAAACCTGATCGTCCAATCAGATTTGTGTATTTCAGTGACTCATGTGAAATGAAGGAGCTCATTTCTCACAATCACTTTGAATAAAAGCCAGTTGGCTTCGTTCATTGATTCTGCACAAATGTTTTTCCAGTAACCTATGATTTTTTCCCTTTCTTTTTTCCTTGTAAACAGCCATATTTATTTTGATACAGACAGACTATGCATGTCCCTGATTGGTTCATCCACCTGTCAATCAGGCCCATCTGATAATAGGAACTAGGGCTGGGCGATATGGGAAAAAAAGAATCACCCATATTGATTGATCTAAATTTTCGATTCGATCTGCATGAATAGCAGGATGTCAGGATTACTACAGTTTTTATTTAGTGTTGATAGGACAGAGAATTCTGGAGAAATTCACATGTAAAGTTTGGAATGAGTTTGTACGATACATTCAACCTAATGTATAGGCATGTTACCGCTGGCGACAGAAACACGTACGATGTCCGTGCGCTAAGTCCGAACTTAAGTTTCACTCATAAACAGTGAGAAAATGTTGTTTACTTTCTGTAACTTGGATTTTAAAGATGAGAAACACAAGAGAAAGAGGAGAAAAGGTGAAGAGCTGCAGCTGAAGCAGAGAGAAAGAGAGAGGGAGACGGACGCACACACACAGAGGCCGACGCACACACAGAGGCGGACGCACACACACAGAGATGGACGCACACACACAGAGACGGACGCACACGCAGAGGCGGACGCACACACACAGAGATGGACGCACACACACAGAGACGGACGCACACACACAGAGACGGACGCACACACACAGAGACGGACGCACACACACACAGAGGCGGACGCACACACACACAGACGGACGCACACACACAGAGACGGACGCACAGAGACGGACGCACACACACAGAGACGGACGCACACACACAGAGACGGACGCACACACACAGAGACGGACGCACACACACAGAGACGGACGCACACACACACAGAGGCGGACGCACACACACACAGACGGACGCACACACACACAGACGGACGCACACACACAGAGACGGACGCACAGAGACGGACGCACACACAGAGACGGACGCACACACACAGAGACGGACGCACACACACAGAGACGGACGCACACACACAGAGGAGGATGCACACGCACAGAGACGGACGCACACACAGAGAAGGATGCACACACAGAGGCGGACGCACACCACAGACGCACACCACAGAGGAGATTAAAATGCACTAGCCTTATCATCGAGATCGACTAAAGTAGAGATTGCGATATATCGATCTTTTAATTTTTGGTACAGCCCTAATAGGAACACAAAAACTAAACACACAGGCCACGTCTCAATTCTTTTTCCTCGCTTCCTTCTCCTTGATTCCTCTCCTCCATCCTCCATTTTTCAGCTGTCAGTCAAATGTGTCATATTAAGTGGTGTCCTACAGAAAACCACAAAAGGAAGGAGTAAACCTGAGGGAGGCTTCAGGAGGAGACATCAGAGAAAAGAATCAAACTTTATTGGTCTCAGTGAGGAGTTTAGATCCTCTCTCCTCCCTGTGTCTCAAATAGGCGGGACTTCCTCACCCATTTCCTGTAGAATCGAGGAGAGGAATCAAGGAGAAGGAAGTGAGGAAAGAGAAATGAGACGCGGCCATAGTTTAGTTTACATCTAGTCGTACAAACATGATCTGAAACGTGATTCTTGTATTAGTTCAGTTAATTTTTTGTCTTTTTGCAATTCTCCTTGGAACAGAATTTCATTATTAAAACATAAATGGCAAATTGAATCACAATAACTATCCAAATCCACTTTATTTCTACGGCACATTTTACAAACAAAGCAGTTTCCAAAGTGCAGCACAGAGATCATAAAATTAAGACAACAAAAGGTAAACTGCTAAAAATTTGGTCATACGAGTCCTAAAACAATAAAAAAAAACTGTAAAAATCAAATAAATCAAGAGCATAAAAATGATAAAATAGCAAGAAATAAGTAAAAGAAATAAAAATAAATAAAAAACACAAAGGATCACACAACTCACTCGGTGTTAAAAGTCAAAGAATAGAAAAACAAACAAACTGCTTGTCAGAAAATCGTTCAGTGCCAGTCAGTGCCAGTCTAGTTTCTGTAAACATGAGCAGGCATCAGCGGTGGTCAGGTTCTGCGCTGCCCGTGGCCGTGGCTAATAGTAAAAGTGTTACTTGGTCACTTTATGAGTCTTTATGGGCCCTTGGCTGGTGCAGGGCAGAGGCCAAATCACCACAACCACAGCCGAAAACCAGTGGAGCTGTGAGCAGAGTCGGAGTCCTGTGAAATCCACTCATCCAACAGCAGTAAGAGATCAGGGGAAGAAACGGTTACCAGTCCGACCCACACGCTTCGACAAAACTTTACAAAGACGAGTGGATCTGGAGCTGTAACATGTCTCCCTGATTTTAGAGGGTGTGATTGACAGGTGGATTAACCAATAAGAGAGGCTAAAGAAATACTGCAATTCTGGTTTAGTCATGAGGAAAACACATGGGTATAATTAATTAGGCGATTAATCGGTGGATGATTTTGACAATATTTGTTTTGGTTGATTAATTGTTTTATTTCAGTGGGTCCATGTTACGCTATTTTCTGATCTATGTTAGTGTTTCCTCATCACAAACAGACCTGGAGTTGTGTTTTGTTTCATTCACACATGTTTAACACACAAACCCTGTATATTTAGGCTGAGAAAACGCTCTGTTCCACTTTGTGATGTCATGTGGTAATACAGGAAGTGCTCCACTGTGTTTTTAAACTCCATCCACCTTCACTAAAATCATTTGGATAATTTCAGCCCTGGAACTGCCAATCTGTACTGAACTGAAGGTAAGATGTGACATCACAAGGTGCACATTCTGAGCATTCTGAGCTTTGGAGATGTAAACAGACTAATAATGCAGAATTAACATGTGTGAATGAAACAAAACGCCACTCCAGGTGTGTTTTTGATGAGGAAACAACATTAGAACATGAGTTAAAGCTCATAAGAATTTATATGGGACGACAGCAGAAAGGAGGAGTTAGCTGAATTTTGTATTTTTTGGTATTCAAGTTGTAGTCTTCTGTGTGTATTTTGGGTCAAATACATAGAGATACATCATATTTTTGCCACACCCCCTAATTGATTGGCAGGACAAGATTTCCTTTACTCAAAACACAGCCCTAGGGTATAGACTAACTTTACCTGGAATGTTCCACAGTATGGCATTACATTTCTTTATAGCCTGGTGGCATTACCTGCTTGTCTCCATGAAGATAAGATTTAATGCCATACTGTGAAACATTCCAGGCAAATCTTCCATGGCCACAAGCAGGCGACGTTCCCATAGTAGAAAAGTTACACAGTTCATCTTTAAATGGCGATGTTTAAAAGTTTGTCTTGTTTGTGTTCATGAAATTCAGATTCAATGCTGTTTTATTTGTTTTTAATACTACTACTACTACTACTACTACTACTACTACTACTACTACTACTAATAATAATAATAATAATAATAATAATAATAATAATAATACATAAAAACATAGACATTTGTGATAAAAAGTGTATCACATATAATAGGCTACACATTATAGACTATAGTGTTGAGTGGAACAGGTTCAGTGTACGAGACAAAGTGGAATTATGATTCAAACATGTCACTGTCAAATGAATGGCTCACGTGAAGGTGATCAAAGAGCTCCACAGAGGAAACACTGCCTCCTACTGGTCACTATCCGCCACTGCAGCACATCAAAGTGACTGAAGGATGACTCTGCAGCTTCACTTTAGTACGGAAACAAACATACACATCCTAACACTGAATCATCTTTATAACAATACAGTGCATTTTTGTAAATATTTTTAAGGCACTTTAGGTCCTACATTACACAAAATTGACTCTTGGGAACTTTATGTCGTGTTATAACGTTGTTACCTCCTCTAAAATATACCTGGGGTTGTGTTTTGTTTCATTCACATATGTTTGAAGAACCCTTTTATTAGTCTGTCTACATCTCCAAAGCTCAAAATGCTCTGTTCCACCTTGTGATGTCATGTAGTGGCAGTTTTCAAGCTCCCTTTTACCTTTAGTTCAGTAGAGATTAGCACTTCCAAGGCTGAAATGATCCAAATGATTCTAGTGAAGGTGTGTGGAGTTTAAAAACCCAGTGGAGCACTTTTCGTTTGAGAGAAGTTAGTAAATCTGCAGGGTCTCTGTGTTAAACATGTGTGAATGAAACAAAACACAACTCCAGGTGTGTTTGTGATGTGGAAACAACATTAGAACATAGATCAGAAAATAGTGTAATATGGAATCTTTAAGGCATTTAAGGCATGTAAATATATGGTTAAGGAACATTTTATTACCCATTTTTGTCCTCTGCATTTGACCCATCCTTCAATGCTGCTGGGGCAACCTGTCAGAAGCAGTGGGACCCATTTTCAGATCTAGTTCTTGAGCTAGTCTTGGTCAGGAGTATTTAAGCTGGAGAATTTGACCTATCGTGCATGTTTTGCGTTGACGGGAGAAGCCAGAGGAAATTCAGACACAGGGAGAACATGCAAGCTCCACACAGAAAGAGTCAAACCTAGAACCTTCTTGCTGTGAGGTGTGAGTGCTATCCGCTTTCACATGCATGTAGCTTTAAAAAACTGAAAAACCCTCTTCTCCCAGCCCTATGGCAACTACTAGTACTTCAAATAAGTAATAAATAAAAAAAATCAGCTTGTATCTTCTCTCTTCCACTGCGTTTGACAGAGAGCCGTGCGAGTCCTGCTCCAGTCTCAGTTCGGTCTTGAATCTTGAATCTTGAAACGCAATCAAATCAGAATTGCAATTTGAATGGATGCAATTTGCAAATTGTAAAGACTGCAGTTTTTGAAGTACCATAATTTCCTCCACAAACAACCAAAACTCCTGTATTTTTCTGCATAAAAACTGCTAATCCTGTAAGTTTAGATCTGAAAAATACAAATGTTCTGAAATATCAGTTCTTCTGGACGGGTTTGAAATGTGAACTTTGACAGAATCCTATTATTAAAACTTAAATCTCAAAGCTAATCGCAATTCTTATAAAATTAATATATTCATTTTTTTTATGTATGGGCATTACATTAAAGGTGCACTACGGAACTTTGATGGGGCTGTGCAACCTAGATTAAATTCTTATTATTGTCTTGCCTGAAAGCTTTTTTATGTGTGATTTATACATATAAAAGACAAGTTAGATTTGAAATGTGTAATATCCAGGGCTAATATACAATATTATATATATAATATTAATATATAGATTACAAAAAAAAAAGAGAGAGAAAGCAAAAATACACAAAAACACATGGCCAACAGATAGCCAAAACGAAAAACAAAAAAACAAAACAAGAAACAAAAATTGCCTGAAAGCTTTGGCAGTACAGCATTACGTATATATTAATTATCTCGCTTTTATTCAATTGTGGAAGTTTTTGTTGCTATAAATAACTAGAAAAACTGGCATTCTTTTTTGAGCGGATTTACCTCTGCACAGATCTGACCTGTAACCTGCCCTTGTGCCATCTTCCTGCTTGTTTCCATGGAGACAGTTGTAGCCTATATAACGCTGCTTAAACTGTTCAGAGCTTGCCGTATACCTACTTTCATGTTGATTCCTGTAATTTTCCTGGTAAACTCCAAACAAAAAATGACGTCCTTATTGTTATTATTCTTTGTTTCAGCTCACAGTAATAAAAATACCAGCGTCTTGTGTTAAAATAATGCAGCTGGACATGTGTCAGTAACAGTGGACACAGACAGAGGGCGCCACTTTACTGCTGTCGCAACTGGACACATGAGAGAGAGGGAGCAGAGGAGGAGAGGAAAGGAGGAGAGGCAAAACGGAACACAGAATTAAAGTTCTTCTCTCAAAAGGAAAACACTCTATTCCACCTTGTGATGTCAAGTGGCAATACAGGAAGTGCTCCACTGTGTTTTTAAACTCCACACACCTTCACTAGAATCATTTGGCTCATTTCAGCCCAGGTATTGCCATTTTTTTAATCAACTAAAGGTAAAAGGAGCTGTTAACTTGACATCACAAGGTGGAACAGAGCATTTTGAGCTTTGGAGATGTAGACAGACTAATAAAGCAGGATTTACTCAAACATGTGTGAATGAAACAAAACACCACTCCAGGTGTTTTTGTGATGAGATAACAACATTATAACACTATTTAAAGCTCACATGAGTCAATTTTGCGCAATATAGGACCTTTAAAAACGTAACAGTGCAGACAAAACTCCAATTTGCACCTACCAAGATGTTTATTTTACAGAATCCATTGTAATCGAAAAGAAAATTCACAAAGATGACCACAATACCATTTTGAAAAGTGTGGTTTTGTTTAAATCTAATGCCTATATTTATTTTATTCCAGGTAAAGCCGAGGCCACTGCACTCGGTCAGCTGAGGGCTTTGCATATACTGCAGAGGAGAGAGAGAGTGAAAAAACAGAGAGAGAGAGAGGAACGGAAGAGATGGAGAGAGAGGGAGAGGGAGGGGGCTGGAGAGGAGAGGAGATAAGAAGGCGGAGGAGGAGGAGAGATAAAGGGAAGCAGTGACAGGCAAAAGGAGGCAGGATGCATGGAGCCATAGGAGGGATAGAGAGATACGAGGAAGAGCAGAGGAGACACGCAACAGAGAGGATGAAAGGAAAGCTGATTAGAAAACAGATAGATCGATAAATCGAGAGGAGGGAGAGGAGAAAAGGAAGAGCAGAGAGAGAGCAGAGCAGCGGGCAGACAGCCAGTACTCCCATGAGAGGCAGTGAGGTCAGAAGAGTGGGCACGTCTCTGGAGAGGAGAGGGAGGAGGAAGAGAGAGAGATAAGGAGATAAAGAGAGCAGCGGTAGAGAAAGGAGGAGAAGGGGTGGAAAGAGAGAGAGGGGGAGAGGAACAGGAGGGTGATGAATGGGAGGAGAAGAGGAAGCAGGAACGGGGTGGTTGAGTATGCATGGATATATGAGAGAGAGAGGGAGGAGGGAGAGAGAGATAAGGAGATAGAGAGAGGAGGAGCAGGGGGAGGAGAGAAGGGGGAGGAGAGAAGGGGGAGCGAAAGATACAGAGACAAGGGGGAGAGAGAGGAGGGAATTGGGCATGTATGGAGGTATAATAGAGGATGAAAAGAGAAGAAAAAAGGGAGAGAGAAGGCAAGAAAGAGTGAGAGAAGGAAAGGAAAGAAGGGAGAGAGAAGGAGAGAGATAAAGAGACAAAGATGAGAGGAAAAGAATGACTGATGCAAGGAAAGGTAGAGAGGAAGAGAGACGGAGAGGTGTAAAGGAGGAGATAAGGAGGAGATGGAGCTCAGAAGAGGGAGAAGGAGGAGAGAGATGGAGAGACAGGAAAAAGAGAGACAGGGTAGAGAGAGGAGACGGTAAGACAGAGAAGGAGAGAAAGAGATGGAGAAGGAAAGGAAAGGTGAGCGCGAGATAGAAAGACTGAAGGTGGAGATGGATGGAGAGAGAGTAAACCAGACAGTGAAAAAGAAAGAAAGAGGGAGATAAGATAGAGGATAAGAGAGAGAGAGAGAGAGAGGTAGCAGTGGCACATACAAACTGCACATGCTCCAACTGAACCATGACCTTGGACTTCCACATCTGAGTCTATGAATACACTGTGTTCATGTGAGAGAGGGAGAGAAGGGGAAGAGAGAGAGAGGGGGAGGAGGGGATAAGAGAAAGAGAGACAGGGAGAAGGAGAGATGGAGAGACAGACAGAGAGAAGGAGAGACAGAGAGGAAGAGACAGAAGGAGAGACACAGATGGAGAGACAGGTAGAGAGAGAGAGAGAGAGAGAGAGAGAGAGAGAGGATAGAGAAAGATGAACAGAGACAGAGAGAGAGTTAAAACGAGGAGAGACAGAGAAGGAGAGACGGAGAAACAAGTAGAGAGGAGAGAGAGTGAGATGACGAGAGAGAGAAGACAGAGAAAATGAGAGAGAGATGGAGAGAGGGAGGGAGGAAAGAGAGAATAGAGAGATGGACAGACAGAGAGAGAAAGAGACAGAGAGAGACAGAGAAAGACAAAAAGTGAGAGAGAGAGTAGAAAGAGAACGAAGAAGAGAGAGATAGAAGTAAAGAGACAGAGGAGAAAGAGAGGAGGAGGAGGTAAGCGAAAGAGACAGAAGGAGAGATAGGTAGAGAGAGAGGAGACAGAAAAAGAGACGGATAGAGAGAGGACGGAAAGAGAGGATAGAGAGAGAGATGGATGGAGACAGAGAGAAAGAGAAAAAACAAAGAGAGTGAGAGAAAGAGAGAGAAGGAAAGAAAGAGAGAGAGAGATAAGTGAGGTGAGGAGGCAATATGTAAAAAATAATGATTTTTTTCCTCATACTTCTAGTTGAATTTTCTTTTTTTTTTTGGATGGGGTATTGATTTCACCTGACAGACTTTCACTTAGTGCCATTGAACACTTCTCTGGTACGTCCATTTTGTTTACAGAGATCAGTTTGGTCACCTCTCCTCCATCACAGAGATCACTCCAGAGATTCCTCCTACAACACGCCTCAGGACTGTGTTAAACCAGTGGAGTCTTTAGTTTGGAGTGAACAGTTTCTTGGCCTTGTACCGTCTTTACCTCCTCTTCAGTCCACACACCCTCTCCTCCTGATCTCCACAAAGTCCTCGCTCTCCTCCTCCACTGCTCCCAGAATCCTCCAGGGGGCCTCACGTCACATGGTCCACTTACAGAGACGTCTTAGAGCTGTAGGCTGCTGTTGGAACATAATATGGAGCAGAATATAGTGATAGTGATTTTGACTCCCTACAGTGGGACGGGAGCAGCAGACACAAGTGTAGAGAACCACTAAGATATTGACCTTATTTGAATACGTTTTGAATCCTACTTTGAATACCATTTTTTGTTTACATTTACGTAATAATATGCATTGGAAGTAAGACCTAATTTGACTGTAGTTCAACTTTCAAATAGACCGATATGGGTTGGCCAGCCACCAGTCTTAAAAGTGCATTGTGCAACTTTTCTGGTGGAGATGTTATTGCTTCGTCTGGAATGTTTCACAGTATGGCATTAAACCTTTCTATATTCATGGAGACCAAACCTGACCCAGTTGCAGGTCAGATCTGTGGAAAGGCGACCCCGCTCACAGTCAGAATGCCATGCCATTGTTTTTCTAGCTATTTCTGAACTATAAAACCATAATTACCAATCAGGAAGTAAAATTTAAAAACTGAGACAAAAATATAACATTTTTAGTAAAATCTTTCAAATGAAATGAGAACTTTGAACATAATCTTATTATTAAAGGGCTCATATTACGCTTTTTTCTGGTCTGTGTTCTAATGTTGTTTCCTCATCACAAACAGACCTGGAGTTGTGTTTTGTTTTGTTTCATTCACACATGTTTAACACACAAACCCTTCGTATTTAAGCTAAGTTCTTCTTTCAAACGGAAAACACTGTTCCACCTTGTGATGTCATGTTGTAATACAGGAAGTGCTCCATTGTGTTTTTAAACTCCATACACTTTCACTAGAATCATTTGGATAATTTCAGCTCTGGAATTACGAGTCTCTACTGAACAAAAGGTAAAAGGAGCTGTTAACTTGAAAATCACTTTATGACATCACAAGGTGGAACAGAGCATTTTAAGCTTTTAAGATGTAGACTGAGTAATAATAAAGGATTACTTAAAAGACTTAAAACTCACAAGAGTCAATTTTGTGTAATATAAACTGTAAAGAAAAAATGCAATTCGATATTTTTCACGCATGGTTCAGGCCCATCTCTGACTCTCCTCCAGCTCTTGGGGTCATAGGTCACTGGAGGTCATCTGATGTTGGGGTCATTCTCTATGGGCAGTTTAAAGTCAGTCACACATGCACGTCTTTGAGTCTTTGAACAGAGAGGAACTGCTGTAGATAGATCAGAGCAGAGAGAGAAGTGGAGCATGCACTGGGAATTCAACCCTCAACCTTTCCCCTCACTTGGCAAGATCAGATGACAATATAATGCTTAAAATAGTTAAAAATAGTAAATGATGTTTTCAGGCTTGGTAGAATTTTAATGAGACGTAGTAGTACAAAAGTTGGAGCCTTTGTTACTAATTTACTATAATGATGTTTGGACATATCCTTAAATCCTCTACGAGCTCTGAAAGTGCACTATGGAACTTTTCTGGTGAGGGGTCCACCATCTGCTTGTATCCATGGAGATGTTATTGCTTTTCCTTGAATGTTCACAATATGGCATTAAACATTTTATCTATCTCCACGGAAACATGTGACACCATTTAAATCTGTGGGGAAGCCTGCATGCTCACAGTAACAATTCTTGTTTTTCTCTCAATTTTTTTTCATTGTTTTGATTTTAGGTTTGGTGGAATTACATGTGCATTGTGTAACTTTTCTGGTGGAGGGTCTGTCACCTGCTTGTTTCTATGGATATGTCTTGCTCTGCCTGGAATGTTCCACAATATGACATTAAACAGCTCTACTTCACTTTATTCAGCTACAGGTGGTTTTATAGCTCAAAAATACCTACAAAAACAACATTCTGACTGTGAGCGGGGTCGCCTCTCCATAGATCTGACCTGTAACTCGGTCTGGTTTGGTCTCCATGAAGATAGAAAGGTTTAATACCGTACTGTGAAACATTCCATGGAGAAAAGCATTTGACAGACCTTCCACCAAAAAGTTACACAATGCACCTTTAAATTCCAATTCCAGTTATCATTATTTTGTATTGAGTCAAATTGAGTCTTACTTTTTTAGTTCAGATTTATCTTCTCACAAATGTTAATGCTTCTGGATATATTTAAAATCTAAAATGTGATCTCAGTCTTGATTTTTAAAACACAAATTACAAATCTCACAATACAACTTTGCCAATAAAGCCACCTGTGGGTAAACAGTATTTGCTAAAACTGTCTACAGTTTTTAAAAGTGGTCTGTGTTGTTGTTGCCAGCATTGTAAAAATAAATATCAAACTAGTCCACTAAAACAATGTGTAACACGCTCAAAATTTCTTTTATTTGAAAATATATTAGGATGATAAATGCTTAACATTCATAACATGTTCATGCACCGTCCGGATGCCCTCCCAGCAGAGCACAACCCCTCGCCCCTCACTGCTCTGTACAGACCTGCACATCCTGCTCTGTGCGCTCATGGTGCATATCAGTCACTCGTATGGGGCAAAAGCAGGCCGTGCAGTCACCCTCCCCATGTGTTAATGGTTTAATCCATGTCTGTGTGCAAAGCTGTAACATCAGAAACATTTATATGACTATAAACATATTCCATAATCTGTGAGACATCCACCTGTGTGGGACCAAATGCAGTGGACAGATGTGAGCGATCAGATGATATCATCCATTGGAACAACCATATTTGACTTAAATCTGAGCTCTTTTTAAACACAATCTGACCAGAAAGACCCGATAAGATAAGATAAGATAAGATAATCCTTTATTTGTCCCACAATGGGGAAATTGCAGTGTCACAACGCAAGTTTCAGAAACAGATGGAACTACAACAGGTGAGATGATTTGTGCTGTTTAAACAAGTCTCTCACACATAACATCACAGTCACAAGCATTAGCCAACTTAGCCAGTTTTTCAGCTAGTCACTCTTACTTTTTTTGTTGAAAATCATCTCCATGGAGATGTTGTTGCTTTGCCTGGAATGTTTTACACATTACAGTATGACATTACACTTTCCTATCTTCATGGATCTCAAGGTATTTTTGAACAATAAAAATGTCCGTAATCTACCAAATGTAACATATATTTGTTTAATGCTGTGGAAGATACTTGCTGTGGAGTTCCATCCAATTAATACTGTCACTGTGTCATTGAGCAAGGCCTTTTTGTTTTTAGTGAGGTTGGTATAGAGCTTTAGACTTGGTTTAGTCCTAGTCCTGGTGTAGTCCTCCATTTAGTCCTGGTTTAGTCCTGGTGTTTAGTCCTCATTTAGGGTTAGGGGCTAGGAGGTTAGGGTTATTATTTCTGTTTAAAGTCACTCAAAACTAGGAGGATGCAGCTGTCACCGCTGAATGGCTTGGGCCAGACCCCAACCTTTTTTCTCAAAGAGCAAGTGATAAATGTGTGTATATATATATATATATATATATATATATATATATATATATATATATATATATATATATATATATATATATAAATATCTTATATATATCTTTTTTTTACCCCAGTCCAGGGGTTGTGTGTTACTTCCTGGTTACTTACTGACACATTCTTAATTAACATATTCTACTGGCAAATTCTACTGGGCTGCCATAGCAACGGCTGCTTTGGCTTGTGATGTCACTGAACATTTTAGTACTTAAAGCTCTCGCCAAACTGTGGGTCATTCGTTGACTTGCTTCTGAAGAGACAAGACACATTTCACTGAGAGCAAAGGTAGCGACTGAGAAAGCAAATCTTTCACAGCAAACAAACCCATTAACTGTCCATTAACCGACTACAAGCCAAAATGGACACGCCACAAAACAGCACAGCTTTGAACCAGCTGGATGTCAACTACAAGCATGTAGTTTCTGAAGTTTTTGAACTCGGGAAAAAGCTTGGGTTGCCAGTTGAGTTCACAGAGCTGAAAAGAGAAGGCCCTGTTCACAAGGCCACCTTCTCTTTTAAAGTGACTGTGGGACATTTCACTGGGACAGGTGAGGGACATTCAATTACTATTGCCAAACGACAGGCAGCTGAGCAGGTGCTGCCTGAGCTGCAGCGCCTGCCTCTCCCAGAGAAAGTCCCAAAACCCCAGAGGAAAAAGAAATGCCAGGCTGTCAGCCAAGAAGCACCAGTTTTCAAAGAGGATAGAAACCCTGTGAGTTGCCTTAATGATCTGGTGTTTGTGAAGCGAGCCAGACCTCCTGTGTACACTGTGGTGGACGTGGACAGAAGCACAGAGAAATGGATTTACCATGTACAGGTAACCTTTGGAGGCAATACTGTGACTGCCAGAGGCTTCACGGCGAAGGATGCCAAAAAGAATGCGGCGGCCCTCATCCTAAATGGGTTTGGGTACAGTTTTAAAACAGATGAACCTCAGGTTCTGAACTTCGCTTCTGTAAACGAAGATTCACCTTCACTCACCCAGGAAGGAAGTGACATACCCACCACTCAAGTCCAGTGCTCCTCAGAGGACTTACAAACTCTGCCAGCAGAGGGCGCTACTGAAAATGCACAGGAGGTTTCACAAACTGTCACTTCTGTTGTGCAAGAAGATGTCCCTCAGGTTACATGCACATCTGACATGTCCACAGTGAAAGAAAGGCCAAAATACTCCATCACTGAGTGCATACCACAGGACCTACTACCAATGTTGGCTGCGATGGGAGTTTTGGAGAAAGTGAAGGAGTCAGTAGAAAAAACAACCCTATCAGACTCTGTACCAGTGTGTCCACTGCCACAAGAGCCTGTGGATCCAGTTATACAGGAACCTGCTCCTGAGATGGACAGCAGACCTGAAATGAATGTCTGTGATACTGAGATGGAGAAACCACAGGTACAAGAGGTTACCGAGGTGGAACACTCCATCACTGACCACATACCACAAGGTCTCCTGCCAGTGTTGACTGCGAGATTTGGAGAGACTGAAGGAGTCAGAAGATAAACCAGCCCCATCAGCGTCTGCACCAGTGTGCCCACTGTTACAAGATCCTGTGGATCCAGTTATCCAGGAACCTGCACTTGAGATGAAGAAACCAGTGGGACCTGATGTTACTGAGGTTGAGACTCCAGTGGGACCTGATGTGACTGAGGTGGAGACTCCAGTGGGACCTGATGTTACTGAGGTTGAGACCCCAGTGGTACCAGAGGATACCGTGGTGGAGAGGTCAGAAGCTGGAGTCCAAAATGTGCTACAGGCCAGTCAGCCAGAAGCTCAAACTAAAAAGACTAAAACAGTATTCACTGTAATCATTGAATTGGTCAGAACTGAGCCTGTCACCTCTCCCACTGAACCAAGCCCCATCAGTGAAGGAGAGACACCCGGACAACCAGAGGCAAATGAGACATTTGCAGCTGAAAGCAGCAGTTCACCTGTGCTTCAGTTTGGGCCCACTGTGTCCTGCAGCCTGACTAGAGCTCTGGTCAAAAAAATACTGCAAAAAAACAAAGTATACAGCCGGGACACCTGCCACATCATCTCCAACAGACTGGACGACAGCATCAAGGACCAGCTGATCGTGGGGCCAGATACCTTCATCAGTGAAAACAAACTCATGAGAATCGGCAAAGCAGCTGCCAGACATCTAGAAAAAGAATATGGTTCACCTGCCATTCTCCTGCACGCAGCATGTGCCCCCAACAATGTAAAGTTTGAAGCAAATGTTGTAAAATATCTCAACATTGAGCTCAAGGCATTTCAAACCCGCCCGAGGTCAGCCTTGTCCAACTTCTTCTCTGCTCTGAGGAGGGCCTTCAGCACCACCTGTTAGGCTCCTCACCTCAACAACCAATAAATAAACAATAAACATCATTTAAGCATCATTCAGTGTTTCTCATATATATATGTGTGTGTGTGTGTGTGTGTGTGTGTGTGTGTGTATGTGCATGTTATGGATGCAACGATACAGTTTTCCCATGATTTGATATGTATCTCGATACAGGGGTCACGATATCGATTCAATTTCGATACGTTTTAAGACGCAAAAAAAATCCTCATGTAATTTTTTTCTGCTAATGAATATAATATAATAACACTATGATGTTAATGAAACAATACATACATTACACACAATACATTACAGTACAACTATACAGCTGTAGTTTATATGTGAAGTGTTCATTAGGTTCAGTGATTTTTATTCAGTGAAAATAAGAACAGAGCTTTCTCTGGCTATTTTATTTTTTATAATATAGCCAGTCTACTCTTAGTTTAACTCCCCTAGCAGTCTATATTATCAGACTTTTTCTTCTTTGATGATGATTTGATGATTTCTTTTCCTCCTGAGTCCCTCACTGTGTGCACACGCCTGTTCTGCCTCGTCTCCAGCAGCAGCAGAGACAGACAGTAGCTCCTCCCACACTGCCCTCTACAGTCTGTGCTCTTAACAGACACACAGCGCTCTCCCATCTTCTTTCTCAACACTCAAACTGTTATATTACAAAGAAATGTCTCAACGGACCATTTTCTGAATAAAACTTATGAGACAGAGTCTGCGCAAAAGATGGCGTATATGACGAGTCACATCGCGGATGCTTACACGAGCGCATTTGATTAAAGTTGATGTAAAGCCAAAAGCGATTCTAGAGTATTTAAAAGTAAATATCTTTGTCATTCCTGGGTTTATTAACATAAAATAAAAAGTGACTGAAAGATAAAACCCACCTCTGTTAGAATATTTCAGCTGTAAGTCCGTATGGGGCTGTTTTCTTGCTGCATCTGAGGAGGACCTGCGATAACTGTTTCCCTTTTGGACCAAAATAAATGACAACACAGAGCGCATGGAGGGACACATGCGCATCAACCAAACATGTGTATCGAATCGTGAGACCAGTATCGAACGATTCGATATTATATGGACTATCGTTGCATCCCTAGTGCGTGTGTGCGTGTCTGTGTATATTTGTGTATGTGTGTCTCTGTATATGTGTGTGTGCCTGTGTGTATATTTGTGTGTGTGCGTGTGTCTGTGTATATGTGTGTGTGTTAGTATATATGTGTGTGTGTATGTGTGTGTGCATCTGTGTGTGTGTGTCTCCGTGTGTGTGTGTGTCTATATGTGTCTGTGTATGTCTGTCTGTGTTTGTGTGTGTATCTGCGTGTGTGTGTCTGTGTCTGTGTGCGTCTGTGTGTGTGTGTGTGTCTGTGTGTGTGTGTGTGTGTGTGTGTGTGTCTGTGTCTGTGTCTGTGTGTGTGTGTGTGTGTGTGTGTCTGTGCGTGTGTGTCCCAGTGAGATCCAGCCAGCATGACGGGAATGACAGGTTGATTTATGGCGAGGCTATAAGTAGAATGAGTAGTGCTGGAGAGAGAGAGAGAGAGAAAAGAGGGGGAGAGAGAAGAGGGGTGGAGAGGGTGTAGAAAGGGAGATAGAGAAAAGAGAGAGGGGGAAAAGAAAAGGAAGAGGAGAAAAGGGGGGAGAGAGTCAGAGAAAGAGAGGAGAGTGAAAGCGAGAGATAGTGAAAGAAAGGAGAGAGAGAGACAAGGAGGAGAGGGAGGGAGAAGGGGGTTTGAGGAAAGCAAGGAGGGGGAAGCAGGCATAGAGAGGGAAATAAGGAGAGAGAAAGAGAGTGAGAGGGAGAAGAAGGAAAGGAGGGAGAGAAGGAGAGATATTGAGAAAGAGGGACAAGGAGGAAGTATGAGAGGGGGAAAATAGTATGTAGAGAGGGAGAGAGAGCAAAGAAACAGAGCAGGGTTTGGAGAGATACAGGGGGAGTGAAAGAGAGGGAAGAGAGAAAAAAAAATACAAGCTGGAAAAAAAGAGGAAAAACAGTGAGCAAACAGGGATCTGCAGTAATCCCAGTGTGTGGGACACTGCAAAAACACATGTCAGTGTATAGATTTGAATTCAAAACAGTACTTTTCTTTTTCTATCCTTTTTTTTTTTTTTTTTTTACAATAGCACCAGATCTAAACCAAATCTACTACAGTTTTTAGAACAATGAGAACTCAAGGATATTGTTTGAGCTTGGATAAAACAAAATTATACTGAAACAGTGCAAAAGATCCAGATTTGTAAGATTTGAAAATAAAAGTATTTATTTTATGTTTTCAAATCAAGATTCAGTTCTTAATGCATATTTTAAAACCATCCAGAAGCATTCACATTTGAGAGAAGACAAATGAAGTACGAACTGATAATCTAATACAAGAATCCCATGTATTTCAGAACATGTTTGCAGAGTTTTCAACCTTTTGCACTTTTTCCCATAGAAACACATGGAGACTGTTGTTTTGTCGAGTAAATGATTCTACCTACTGTATATTATTGCACCCTCTGTGATTTGATAAATGTGAACGTTCAAATTAAAATTCTAATAAGGATCGACCAGTATGGGTTTTCTCATGGTCGATGCAGATACCGATTGTTTAGAATACAAAGCAACCAATTATGTAATTTAAATTTGATGCAGCCACGTTTTGTGCAGCTATCTCTTTGTATTAAAGTGTTTATATAAAGCTTTATGTGTATTTTTTGGGCAGCAGATCGACCAAAACAAAATATCGGCCTATGCTGGAGATTAAGGCTAATAGTCAATACGTTTATGTTATGAGGTTCTGTTTTCATACCTGACAGTTTTGACTGCTCACTAGCGCTCTTCCTCAGAGTGGTCACGTGATGCTGCTATTACGTGTCCAGTCAGCTGATTTCAGGTTTTGGCGCTGTCTTCCTACTGGTGGAGGCAGGGTGACGGCGCCATCTGCTGTCCGACTTCCAGTATCCAGTATCCCAGGTGTGTGAGAGTAAAAAAGCCCCCTTGTCCCGGTTTATAGTCCCGTGGGCATGTTTTTTACTCTCACACATTTGGGATACTGTCCTGAGGAGGTCGTACGGCAGATGGCGCTGTCATCCCACCTCCACCGGTAGGAAGACAGCGCCAAAACCTGTTTAAATCAGCTGACCGGACACGTCACAGCAACATCACCTGACCACTCTGAGGAAGAGCGCTAGTGAGCAGTCGAAACTGTCAGGTATGAAAACAAACCCTTGGTCTAAAAAAAGAACCTAATAACATAAATAATCGGAAGACAAAATTAACCTCATTGGACTAATGGTCAATACGCCAAATATTGACCAAATAAATATATATATGTATATATATATATATATATATATATATGGTCTATCTCTAAATTCAAATATGATTGTGATTAACTGCATTGAAACAGCTCAAAAGTTGAAATAAAATCAAGATTACTATTTTGAATTTAACTTTTTTATCATTTTTGCTATTTTAAAGTGGAGGAGTGATGAGGGTGCGTTCTTTGAAACAGTGGGATTAGCATTAGCATTAGCATATAACTGAAGCACAGGCTAATCTGCACACAGCTGCTGGGACCTGTGTTTGTTTGTGTGTGACCAGACCCGCTGACACAGTGCATTGTGGGAGTCTCCATAGAACAGACTATAATGCGCTATTAAAGTCACATTGTGTGCATTGAGAGGGGGCTGTTATGCAAAACCGCACAACACACACACACACACACACACACACACACACACACACACACACACACACACACACACACACACACACACAGGAGCAGAGGAAAGTTATGAAATCACGCTATCATCATCAAATTTTCTATTCGATACACTGGTAGGAATATGCAAATGAGTAAATTTTAGGTTTAGTTTAGGCAAAAGAGCATAGAAATTTACCTCAGTTTGCATTATTGTAGTTGCTTCAAAACAAGGCTGTCAAAAGTAAAAGGGAAAAAAAAGGAAAAATCTGTACTAAAACTGGTATTGAAACGAAACTAGATCCTCATTTGAGCAGGTATTGATACTAAATGTCACATTGACAGGACAGAAATGAACCTTTCCTGCATAGCTTTAGAATGATCTTGAGCTGTATCAGTGTGTGAGTGTGTGTGTGTGTGTGTGTGTGTGTGTGTGTCGTGACAACACTACTTGAAAACAATAACTTCTTTTGTTTTAATATACTGCCTCGTATTTCAAGCTAAAACATTTTTCATGAATTGAATTTATTCAAAAACAGCTGTCTAACATAACACTTTGATTAAAAGGATCCTATATTATGTAATTAAAACATGTTATAATGGCGTTCCCTCATCATTATCTCACTTTTAATTGTATTTGATTGCTTCATGCTTGCTTGAGTAATCCTTTTTTGCAACGCTTGGGTGCTCAGAAAATTTCAGTTTTCACCTATCCCCTATGCCCACCCTCTGTTCTGTACTTACTTGCAGTTATTTAAAGGTCCTATATTATGCAGAAATCTCTCTCTGAGCTTTAAGCCATGTTGGAATGAATCAAAACACAACTCCAGGTTTGTTTTTAATGAGGAAACAACATTAGAACATAGATAGAAAACAGAGTAATATGGGCCCTTTAAACATACATGTCTCCAGGTCACAATAAAAACATGAACATGAAAATGAGCTATTTTCTACTGTGGGAAGGCAGGGCTGCAGTTTTGAACATCAAGTCTTTGCACCTGTTTTTATTATTAAAGGTGCACTGTGTAGCTTTTTGGTTGTTGGTCTGTAACTTGCTTGTTTCTATGGATATGTCATTGCTCTGCCTGGAATGTTCCACAGTATGACATTAAACAGCACTATCAATCCATTTTCTTCCGCATTATCCGGGGCCGGGTTGTAGAGGCAGCAGTCTGAGCAGGGAGGCACAGACCTCCCTTTCCACACACACTTCCTCCAGCTCCTCCAAGGGGACCCCGAGGCGTTCCCAGGCCAGCCGAGAGACATACTCCCTCCAGCGTGTCCTGGGTCTTCCCTGAGGCCTCCTCCCGGTGGGACATGCCCGGAACACCTCCCGAGGGAGGTGTCCAGGAGGCATCCGGAACAGATGCCCGAGCCACCTCAGCTGGCTAGGAGCAGCGGCTCTGCTCCGAGCTCTTCCTGTGTGACTGAGCTCCTCACCCTATCTCTAAGGGAGCGCCCAGTCACTCTGCAGAGGAAACTCATTTCGGCTGCTTGTAGCCGCGATCTTGTCCTTTCGGTCATTACTCAAAGCTCATGACCATAGGTGAGGGGAGGAACGTAGACTGACGGTAAATCGAGAGCTTTGCCTTTCGGCTCAGCTCCCTCTTCACCACATTGGTCAGATACAGCGACCACATCACTGCCGACGCTGCACCGATCCACCTGTCAGTCTCATGCTCCATCCTCCCCTCACTTATGAACAAGACCCCGAGATACTTGAACTCCTCCATTTGAGGCAAGGACTCTCCACCCACCCGAAGAGGGCAAACCACCTTTTTGCAGTCAAGAACCATGGCCTCGGATTTGGAGGAGCTGATCTGCATCCCAGCCGGTTCACACTCGGCTCTACTTTACATTTATTCAATTACAGGTGGTTTTATAGCTCAAAAATACCTAGAAATGCATTCATTCTGACTGTGAGCGAGGTCACCTCTCCACATATCTGACCTGTAACTTGGTCTGGTTTGGTCTCCATGAAGATAGAAAGGTTTAATGTCATACTGTGAAACATTTCAGACAAAGCAATAACATCTTCATAGAGAAAAGCATTTGACAGACCCTCCACCAGAGAAGTTACACAATGCACCTTTTAGTTGCAGGTCAGTATTTTACAGCAGTTTACAATGAACAAAATGTAAGTTTATGCTGTTTAATATCCAGTTATATTAATTAAAAATTTTTCTTTTTTCCTGGAGGTTGGAGAAGACTACTGTAATAATTAGCATTGGGAGTGGCCTTGAGGAATGGAAGGAGAATCTTACATTAAAGACAAACAAAAGGTGTCTAGAAAAATATATTAATACAAAAACATATAAAATAGAATTGGTACACAATACTCTTAACACTACTGCAGTATTTCTAGTATTAACTTGTCTTGTGTATGAAAGTGCATGTAATTTATGACTACATTTTCATTGTACTGGTCTGTTTTTATCTCTGACTTTTGCTCTGTGCTCCATCATTGCATCAGAAAGGGCATCTGACGTAATTCTAATTGAATATGCAAAACACTGCTGGATAACAATGGCGAGGATTTGCTGTGAAACCAAAACGAAACGGCCGGAAGGAAGATTATAGGACGAGATGTGAGCAGTTTTAAGATGTTTTTATTTTCGATCTATAGAAGGAATTGGGAAAACGGAAGACGAGGAACGGAGTGATGATGTGTCAGGAGAGGAGGAGGAGAGGAGGAAGGAGAGCAGGCTTTGATCTGCAGCAGGTCTTGGCACCGATCCAGAAAACCCCAAGGCTGTCTCTCTGTCTCTCTCTTCCTCTGTCTCTTGTTTCTCATCTCTCTCTCTTTCATTCTCTCTCTTCAATGGTCTGTGTCTCTCCCTCTTTCTCTATAGCGGTCTCTCTCCCTCTTCTTCTTCTTCCTCTTGGCTCATTCCCCTTTTCTTCTTTTGTTCTTTCTCTCCAATGATCTGTGGCTCTCTTTTCTTTGCTCTCCCACTATTTTTCTTCTAGCTCTTCCTTTCTCTCTCTCTTTCTCTTTCTCTCTCTCTCTCACTCTTTCTTTTTCTTTCTTTCTTTCTTTCTTTCTTTCTTTCTTTCTTTCTTTCTTTCTTTCTTTCTTTCTCTCTCTCTCTCTCTCTCTCTCTCTCTCTCTCTCTCTCTCTCTCTCTCTGTCTCCCTCTTCTCTGTCTTGGCTCTCATCCCCCCTTCTTTATTCTTTCTGCCCAATCATCTGTGTCTCTTTTCTTTGCTCTCCCGCTATTTTTCTTCTAGCTCTTCCTTTCTCTCTCTCTCTCTCTCTCTCTCTCTCTTTCTTTCTCTTTCTTTCTCTCTCTCTCTCTCCCTCCTCTCTGTCTTGGCTCTCATCCCCCCTTCTTTTTTCTTTCTTTCTGCCCAATCATCTGTGTCTCTCTTTTCTTCCTTTCTTCCTTGCTCTCTCTCTCTCTGTCTCTCTCTCACTCTCTCTCTCTTTCTTCTCTATCTTGGCATTTTTTCTTTCTTTCTGCCCAGTGATCTCTCTCTCACTCAGAATGCTCTGTTCCACCTTGTGATGTCATGAAGTGGTAGTTTTCAAGTGAACAGCTCCTTTTACCTTTAGTTCAGTAGAGATGTGCATTTCCAGGGCTAAAAATATCCAAATGATTGTAGTGAAGGTTTGTGGGGTTTAAAAACACAGTGGAGCACTTCCTGTATTACCACATGACATCACAAGTTGGAACAGAGCGTCTTCTGTTTAAGAGAACAGAACACCACCTCAGTATACAGGGTTTGTGCGTTAAACATGTGTGAATGAAACAAAACACAACTCCAGGTCTGTTTGTGATGAGGAAACAACATTATAACACAGATCAGAAAACAACGTAATATGAGCCCTTTAAACACGTTGCCATTAGCGACTGTCAATTAAGTTTGCGTCTCCACATGACGAGACAGACCTGTACACGCTGTTTGAGTTCATATGTTTTGTGAGGACGTTACATAGACCTAAACTTGACGAGGCGTGCTTCAACTGCCCATTACTGAGTCCCCACATGACTTTGGAAACATGTGCACACACACGCTCAGGTCTGGTGCTGCAGGGAGTTTGATGATTATTTCTGTGGAGGAGATCAAAGCTGTCCACCCCTTCTTCTCTCTCTTTTTTCTCCATCCATCCATCCATCCATCCATCAGCCTGTCTGCCTCCTACTCCTCTCTCTCGTCTCTCTCTCCTTTCCTTCTCTTTCTCTCTGTCCATGTATTTGTTCTGTCCATCAACTTGTCTCCACATGCCTCCTTCTCCCTCTGTCTCTCTCTCTCTCTCTCTCTCTCTTCTCCTCTATTTCTCCAGCCATTCATCTGTCCATCTGCCTGTCTGTATGTGCGCCCTCTCCTTCTCACTCTCCTTCCCTCTGTTTTTCTTTTCCTCTCCTTCTCTTGTCCATCAATCTGTCCATCAGCCTGCCCTCTCTCTTGCACTCTCTCTCTTCTCTCCCTTCTCTTACTTCTCCTCTCTCCATTTATCTGTCTTTCCATCAGCCAGTCTCTACATGCCTCCTTTCTCTCTCCTCTTCTCGTCTGTTTCCTTATCCATCCGCCTGTTTCTACTTGCCCCTTTTCCTTCTCTCTCTCCTTTCCTTTTTCTTTTCCTCTCCTCCTCTCATCTATCTGTCCATCAGCCTGCCCTCTCTCTCCTCTTTCTTCCTCTCTCATCCATCTGTCCCTCTGCCTGTCTGTAGATGCCTCCTCTTTCTCTCCTTCCCTCTCTCTCTTTCTTTGTTCTCCTCTCTCCCTCTCTCTTCATCCATCTGTCCACTCCCTCTCTCCACATGCCTTCTCTCTCTGTCTTTCCCTCTCCCTGTCTCTTTCTTCTCCCCCCACATGTTTTCTCTTTTGTCTCCCCCCCTTTCCTCCTCTTTCTCTCCATCCATCTGTCCATCCTCCTGTCTCCACACCTCTCCTCTCTGTCTCTCTTTCTCCTTTCCTCTTCTCTCTCTTTCCCTCTCTCTTCTCCTCTTCTCCTCTCTCCCCTTCTCTCAATCCATCTGTCCATCCTGTCTCCACATGTCGCCTCTCTGTCTCTCTCTCTCCTTCCCTCTCTCTCTCTTTCCTCCTCTTTCTCGCTCTCCTTCTCTCTCTCTTCTCCTCTGTCTCATCCTCACTCCATCTATCTGTCCATCCTCCTGTCTCCACATGCCTCCTCTCTCTCTCTCTCTTTCCCTCTCTTCTCTCTCTTCCCCCCTCTCTTCTCCTCTTCTCCCCTCTCTCCCCTCCTCTCTCCATCCATCTGTCCATCCTCCTGTCTCCACATGCCTCCTCTCTCTCTCTCTCTCTCTCTCTCTCTCTCTCCCCCCTCTCTTCTCCTCTTCTCCCCTCTCTCCCCTCCTCTCTCCATCCATCTGTCCATCCTCCTGTCTCCACATGCCTCCTTGGTCTCTCTCTCCTTCTCTCTCTCTCTCTCTCTCTCTCTCTCTCTCCCTCTCCCCCCTCTCTTCTCCTCTTCTCCCCTCTCTCCCCTCCTCTCTCCATCCATCTGTCCATCCTCCTGTCTCCACATGCCTCCTCTCTCTCTCTCTCTCTCTCTCTCTCTCCCCCCTCTCTTCTCCTCTTCTCCCCTCTCTCCCCTCCTCTCTCCATCCATCTGTCCATCCTCCTGTCTCCACATGCCTCCTCTCTCTCTCTCTCTCTCTCTCTCTCTCTCTCTCTCTCTCTCTCTCTCTCTCTCTCTCTCTCTCTCTCCCCCCTCTCTTCTCCTCTTCTCCCCTCTCTCCCCTCCTCTCTCCATCCATCTGTCCATCCTCCTGTCTCCTCCTGTCTCAGTATTGATGGTTAAAAGTGCTGTGTTGGTGTTTTGTGGCTCACAGTTTTCTTCTTTATCAGCTCAACTCAGTGCAGGATTCAAGCACCAAACAGTCTCAGAGATAATCTCCATAGAAACACGTATTTGTACTTTAGGATACTTCAGAGCCCTGATTATTGATTATTGATTACAGCTCATTGATTATTGGCTCACTCTCCTTTCTCTGTGTTGATGCTCTCCCTGTAGCCACAGCTGCCCTGGGACATGTGACTGCAGTCTGCTCCAGTGGCATCTCTAACCTTCAACCACACCACCACCACTACATGAACCTGGTCAAGTGTTTTAATTATTTACATTTTGTCAAGCCTCGGAATTTAAAGCCACAGTATGTAACTTTTTCACCAGTAAAATAGACTACAATAAAAGCAGTTTCTTCTTTTTTAATTCATTGTGTTTGTGCACTTGAAAAATATGTGTCCTTACTCTGAGAGGGCTTGCATCTCCACAAACCTGACTCTTATTTGGCCTGCTTGTTTCCATGGAAATGCTGTTCCTTTGACTAAAATACTCCACATACAACTTATCTCACTGGTGAATGTTCCATAGTGTGGTTTTAACTTTCTATGTACTGTAGCTTTATGCAGGGTTTGGTTTGGACTGGGCAGTACTTGGATGGGAGACTAGTGGGAATACCAGGTGCTACAGGCAGGAATAGCTCTAAAACTATTGTTGTATCCTTAGGCAAGACACTTGGCCCTCATTGTCAGTAGGAATGTGTGTGTATAGAGTGGAGTGAATGAATAACGCACTGTGTAAAGGACATTGTCTTTGGTCTTTCCTCTTGTCGTAAACTGAGACATCGCCTGACTCGTAATAATCCGCAGGGCACAAGTCAGAGCACAGGGGGCAGCGTGGAGCCTGCTGTATTAGTAGTAACAGTAATGACAGTAGTACTTTTACACAGTGTACTCAGTTGTCTGCAGTAATCCTCTTTAGAGCCCGGGTTTGGCATGGGTCACAGTGCATGTGGAGCTCAGAGGGACAGAGACAGCTGCTCAGAGACAGAGACAGCGCGGAGACGTCGTCAGCTGTTGGACAAGAAGGACAAGAGAAGACTTAACCTTCTTAAATCTGTCTGTGTAAAGTCTATGTTATTTATGGCATAGAATAGTAGTTTTCAGATTCCAGATTGTGTTGATAACTCACACCAATGCAACAACCGTTTTCTTCTTTCTCATGAATACAATTTAATCCTTTTATACTGTGGTCTCACCAACTGAAAATAGTTCACTTTTAAATCTGACCACCTTTTGTCTGTCTGTGGATGTTCAAAGCATAAGTTACTTCAGTTTTAGTTGAAGCTAGTCCCTCCTAATTTCAGTAGTTCACTTGTTTACCCGTTGCTATGGTGATGCTCAGAGCGTAGCGATATAGAACAGAAGGGAAGTAATGACATCCAAATCTCTCGGTACGATATTTAGACTTAGACAAACTTTATAGATCCACAAGGGAAATTATTTGCACACAGTAGCTCAGACATCACAATATAATATAATAACAAAGAGTAATAATGTAAATGATAATAATAACTCAAAATAAGTAGCAAAAATAGCAAGAAAATAGTGTCAAATAAGGCATAATTATATGATTGTAAATGCATTATTTTGTGGAGGCTAACAAAATTAAAATCCTTGACAAGACTTTGGTTCTGTCGTAATCCAAAGAATTAAGATTTACAGGTGTTTAATAACAGTTAGAAACACTGAAACAGAGCAAAGGATCATGGTCTATGTAGTTGCCTCATAAACCATAATGTTTTTTAGCTCATGCAGCACCATAACAATGAATTTAAGCAAAGAGATTTGTAATTCGACAATAATGGCCCACAATATTATTAAGAGACTTTTGACGATACCATATCAAGATATTTTGGTTATTGTTACTTGGTTATTCCTATAGAAAAGTGATTAATTGTTGCCGGAACTACCCGTTTGGTTATACAAAACAAATGCATGGCACTGGTGTAACACATAAATATATCATAATGTATTGGTGTTGTGTGTGCACAGAAAAGAAAAGATTTAAGCTATTTCAGATATAAAACATAAAGTACCTTACCCAAGTGTTTTAAAATTCCTGGGTGATGAATGGCAGGGCCAGAGACTGATGTGTTTTTGTGTGTGTCAGAGCCGTGCCCTGAGCTTAAGCAGGTTCAGACCAGGATTCACTGCTGAATGTGAGGTCAAACCCCGGGCTGTTTTCTGGAGTCACAAACAGTCTGAAACCAGGAGGACGTACGTATGCAGAGATGTAGCTGGGCTGGTATCTTGACCGAAAACAGTGTAGCGTACCCCCCACTAGAAAAGTTGCGCAGTGAACCCACATAGGTTGACTTTTCTGAGCTTTTAGCCATGTTATAACGTTTCTGGAGTTGTGTTTAGCTTTGTCTTCTCAGGAGGAAAAGTCATTATTAGGGTTCAGACCACAGCATCAGCGCCTAGAGGGGTGACAATTTTTCAATGTAAAATCAACTGAAAACCGAATCAGTGGAGCCGGAAGCGTCCCCATGCTCACTTCCTATGCACATTTATATATACAGTCTATGCTCTGAACGCAGTATAAGAATAACTAGACATAACATCTGATTTATCATGATTTCAACCCAGTGGATAAAATGTTACATAATGCACAAAATCTGGTACTTTCAAAAGATAAACCACAAAAATTAGATCAACTAAATCATATCTGAAGGAGCGGTGCAAGAAACACAAATGTACAAATCTTTTCATATTGTCGACTTTTGCGAGTTTTTCTCTCGCAAAGTTAAGAAAAGTAACTAGAACTTCAGAGGTGCATTGTGTAACTTTTCTGGTAGAGGGTCTGACAAACGCTTTTCTCCATAGAGACGTTATTGCTTTGTCTGGAATGTTTCGCAGTATTAGTACTGGCATTAAATATTCCTAATGCAAGTTACAGGTCAGATCTGCGGAGAGGCACCCCGCTCACAGTCAGAATGTCTGTTTTTCTAGGTATTTTTGAGCTCTAAAACCACCTGTAATTGAATAAATGTAAAGTAGAGCTGTTTAATGTCATACTGTGGAACATTCCAGGCAGAGCAGTGACATCTCCATAGAAACAAGCAGGTGACAGACCCTCCACCAGAAACGTTACACAATGCACTTTTAACTTTTAAGTCAAAATACTGTATAAACCTGGGAGTCATGTGGTCTGAAAACTACTCATAAAAGTATAATTTCTTTAAAAAGTGACTCTGTATGTAAATGCTTAAGGTGGTTGTGAGTTTACTGTTGTGCCGTTGAGCAGTGGAGCCTCCCGGTCTCACCTCTGTCTGACCTCCCATAGCGCTGCGTGAGGGTCATGACTTTTGACCTCTGAACCCCTCCACACATTTTTGAACCTAACTACAGTCTCTCCATCTCCTCCTCTCTTCTCTCTGTTCTATTTCTCTCCCAGCCTCTCTCATTTTTCTTTCTCATTCTTTTTCTCTCTGTCTCACTGCTTTCTCTTTTCCACTCCCCCTTTCCCTCATTCTCTCTCCTGTCTTTTACATTCCCCCTCCCTCTCTCTCTTTGTCTCTTTGTCCCTGTTTCTCTCTTTCCTCTATCACTTTCTCGTTTTTCTCTTTCTCCCCCCACTCTCCCAAATTTCAACCATCTCTGCTCTCTCTATCCCTCTATACATATATCTCTTTCCTGCTTTCTTTCTTTCTCTCTTTCTGTCCCTCATTTTTTTCTCTCATTCCATACCTCCCTTTCTCCCACCTCTTTCTTTCTCTCTTTCAACCTCTCCTCTCACTCTCTCTCCCTCCCTATTCCCCTTCTCTCCCACTCTTGTACTCCTCCTTTCTCCCTCCTTTTCCCTGTCTCTCTTTTCCTCTCTCTCTGTTTCACTCCTTAACACCCTCTCTTTCTCTCCTTTCTCTCACCTTAGTCTTCCAGTCTTCTGCTTCCACTCACCTCTTTCCCTTTTTCTCACGTTCCCTCTCTCTTTCTGTCCACCCTCCTCTCTCTCTCTCTCTCTCTCTCTCTCTCTCTCTCTCTCTCTCTCTCTCTCTCTCTCTCTCTCTCTCTCTCTCTCTCTCTCTCTCTCTCTCTCATAGTATGTGTATATATAAATACTTCACTTTGTTTTTGTGTAAATACCCTGAGGTGTGGATGGAATTTAATGCTAAATGTTTTTGACAGACTTGATAAAGGTCTGTTCAAAATCTCTTTCTCTCACACTCCTGCCTCTCTCTTTCTCACCGCCCCTCCTGCCTCTTCTCTCGCTCTCTCTCCTTCTTTTGCCCTCCTCTCTCTCTCTCTCTCTCTCTCTCTGCCTCTCCTCTATCTCTCCTTCTTTTGCCCTCCTCTCTCTCTCTCTCTCTCTCTGCCTCTCCTCTAGCTCTTTTTCTTTTGCCCTCCTCTCTCTCTCTCTCTCTCTCTTGCTCTTTTCCTCTCCTCCTCTTTCTGTCCTCTCCCTCTCTCTCCCCATGCCCTTCTCTGCCCCCTGCTCCCTCCTCTCTCTCTCCCTTTCTTTTCCCTTTCTTTCTCGTGCTCTCCCTTTTTCTCTCTCTCCCTCTCTCGCTCCCTTTCCCTCCCCCTCCCTCTCTCTCTCCTCTTTCACTCTCTCTCCTTTCCCCCTCCCTCCCTCCTATCTCTCGCTCTCCCTTTCCCTCCACCTTTCTCATTCGCTCTCTCCCTCCCCTCCTGTCACTCTCCGTCCCTCTCTCTCCTTCCCCTTTCTCCCCCTCCCCCCCTTCTCCCCTCCATTTCTCCCGGTCTCTCCCTCCGGCCTCTGCCCCCCCCTTTCTCACTCTCTTTCTTTCATCCCCCCTCTTTCTCTCTGTGTCCCTCTCTCTCTCTCCCTCTCTCTGTGTGTGTTCATAGTAAAAACACAAGGTCACTCGTTCTTCCTCCGTAGTCCAAAAGGAAATACCACATTACGGAGGCCTCTCTCTCACCCCCCAAATCCACTCGCCCACGGTCACGACTCTTTTTTTATCCTCCCTGGACTCACCGCACTAGAATTAAAATAATACGACACAAAAATGCTTCAGTATTAGGCTGGGGCTTTTATTTTACATTATACTCTGAAACAAGGTGAAGTTAGTCAAATGTTACTCGAAATTGTCAAAATGATCAGCTTGAGTTTGTTTAAAAGGGTCAACAGCTTTTACACAGAATAAGACAAGATATTTAGTTATTTGTGGAGGAAAATTATGATACTACTTCAAAAATTGCAGTCTTTGCGTTTTCAAATTGCAGTTTTTGAATTGTGAAGCATGATTTGGAGCAGAGTTCAGACATTTTTATAGAAAATTTTACATATTTTGTGTTAAAGTTTTGTTTATGTGCATAAAACAACATATAACATTACAAGAAGACTGTATAAAAGGTGCACTATGTAACTTTTCTGATGGGGGATCTGCCGCCTGCTTGTCTCCACGGAGATTTTATTGCTTTGCCTGGAATATTTCACTTTTAAGAGGTGGTATTGTGCAGAATTAACATTTTGGAGCTTTCTACCATGTTATAACGATGCAAAACAATACACAACAACTTGACAAACGTTGCGATGTGCAGTAGTTTCATTAGCGGGACGCACGCCGATGTTGTGATAGTGCTCTGAAGGGGGAGTGACTTAGCGCGGAGAGTAAAGGGAGGGGGTAGCAGTTAATACTCCATCTTTAAACATGCACTTACTCATTTATTCAACAGCTGTTTTTACTGCTAAAAGTAGCTTGAAAAACATGCATTCTTACTGTGAGTGTGGTCGCTTCTCCACAGATCTGACCTGCAACTCAACCTGGAGACATCACCTGCTTGTCTCCATGGAAATCTAATACCATACTGTGTAATATTCCAGGCCGAGCATACATTTCAGTGGAGACATGCAGGTGTCAGGCCCCTCTACCAGAAAAGTTCCGGGTGTATTTCTGAAATGGCGCTTGCCGACGGTGACGAGGATTGAGTGGTGTTGATGATGCTGTTGCCATGGCAGCAGTTGTGGGCAGATATATTAGGCTCAGACACAGGTTTTGTCCTTGGACTTCACTGCCATAGGCTTCATTACAGAGAGGAGGCAGACTACACACTAAACTCTGCATGTATTTGTAATCTCGCACCCATAAATGTGTACGACGAACTTTATTGATCCACAAGAGAAATTATTTAGACACATCACAATAAATTATAATAACAAACAGTAAAAAATATAAATGTAATAATTCTAAATAAGACTGGTGTCAAATAAGGCTTAATTATATAAATGTAGGTGTATAAGTAAAGTAAAAAACAAAAATACAGTATATCACAGTTATATACAAGAGGTCGTACGCAAAAACAGAGCAAAGATGATATGATTGACAGAACATAGTTATCTGTTACATAAGGGTGAGTTGTTGTACATTTTTTTCCTGGGTGTGTTTAAAAATGTGAAAAATTTGAACAGAATCCTATTATTAAAACGCAAATCTGCAGCTGCTTCACAAACGAACCAAAGACGAAATCAGCGTTACAACAATAACGTTTTAATCATATCATATTTTGTCATTTTTTTATTGTAAATATTATCCATAGAAGGGGCCAGAAGCATGAGGTACTTTATTGTTATGCCGTTTATAGTGATGTACCATAAAGAGGAGGTGGAGGTGGAAATCAGCTCATAATCCAGCCTTCATTTTCAAACCCGGAAATCAGCTGATGTGATTCTTTTTTTAAGACATTTTAGATGAATATTGCGATTTAAAATGTCCAAAATACAACATAATAATCCACGGGTGTCATAGATTCTAACTGTAACAGACAAAAGCACGACATGTCTTCTTCTTTAAGGCTGTGATCAGTCTGCAGGAAATGAGTGTAATGTCCCCCAGAAGCATGTGAACCCAGCGTGTGTGTGTGTGTGTGTGTGTGTCTGTATCCTTGTGTACCTGCGTGTGTCTCTGTGTGTGCGTATATGTGTATATGCGTGTGTATAAGCATGTGTCTGTATCTTTGTTTACGTGTGTGTGTGTGTGTGTGCGTGCGTGTGTGTGTGTGCATGTCTGTGTGTATACATGTATATGTGTATGAGCATGTGTGTGTATTTGTGTGTGTGTGTGTGTGTGTGTGCGCGTGCGTGTGTGCGTGTGTATGTGTGTGTGTGTATTTGTGTGTGTGTGTGTGTGTGTATGAGTGAGTGTGTGTCTGTATCTTTGTGTACGTGTGTGTGTGCGTGTGTGTGTGCGTGCGTGCGTGCGTGTGTGCGCGTGTGTGTATGTGTGTGAGGAGGGTATCTGGAGCAGAGCCAGGCAGCCTCTCCACACACGGCCCCAGCTCCAGGCCCCTGCTGTGGGGTGAGGGCTGAGGCGAGCTCCCTGCCTCCTCCGGCCTCCTGAGCATGCTGGGAACACACAGAGAGGAGGGAGGAGAGCTGGGACACACTGTACAAAAAAACACCATCTACAGCACCTAAAATCACTTCAGTTCAGAATATTTGTATCTTTTTTATTATCTTATTATTATCTTTCCCCAGTCCAGATACACTGTAAAAGCAGCTCTTGAGATCAAAATGAGACTTCTGTTTACTGTCTACGTCTAATTAGAAAACATTTTAAACATCCGCTAACCAGGAAGTGCGCTGTTAGCATGCTAGTTGTTGTTGTTGTTGTTAGCTTTAGTGTGATGGCGAACTCCGCTTTGGCATTAGAAAGTTGTGAAAAGTGCTTATAAAGTCATCGTGGTGAATAATTAGGATGCCCTGAATGCATAAGGTAAGTGAGGAAGAACTATGGACCACTGGAGATTTTTTATTTAAATTGAATTAGTTCTGTTTTTCACTTTTAAGGCGGTAAAAATCAGGTACCGCGCCTTTACTTTTTTTTTTAGTTCAGAATCATTACTTATTATTTTGTACACTCATTATTACTAGAGATCAATTTTATATCTATCTATCTATCTATCTATCTATCTATCTATATATATATATATATATATATATATATATATATATATATATATATATATATATATATATATATATATATATATATATATATGAAAACAGTCCAAATAAGATGTATGTATTTTATCCTTTTCTTCAAGGAGGAGTTAAAAGAAAGAAAAGAAAATGCACTTGAAATGTCTAGAAAAACAGTAACTACATCTGAGTGTATAGAAATTTCTCAAATAAAGATTCTGAATTTGGAAATTATTTTTAAAAGTGTGAATATTTTTGCAGTGAATTCTCAGGAGAGGAGAGGAATGAGAACGAGAGAGAAAGAGAGAGAGAGAGAGAGAGAGAGAGAGAGAGAGAGAGAGAGAGAGAGAGAGAGAGAGAGAGAGAGCAGGAGGTGCAGCAGACAGAGCCACAGGCCAGAGGAAGAACTGATGCTGATGTGAAAGGACAGAGAGTGAGAGGGGGAGAGAGAGAGAGAGAGAGAGAGAGAGAGAGAGGGACTGGGCAGGGGGCAGAGAGAGGGAGGGGGGTGAGAGAGAGAGGGACAAGAGAGGGAGGCAGAGAGAAGGAGAAATGAGGCAGAAAGAGACGGGGAGGGAGAGAGAGAGAGAGAGAGAGAGAGTGATGGGGAGGAAGAGACAGAGACTGAGAGGGGGAGAGAGAGAGAGAGAGAGAGAGGGACTGGGCAGGGGGCAGAGAGAGGGAGGGGGGTGAGAGAGAGAGGGACAAGAGAGGGAGGCAGAGAGAAGGAGAAATGAGACAGAAAGTGAGGGGAGAGAGTGAGAGAGAGAGAGAGAGAGAGGGAGTGGGAGGGAGGCAGAGAGAGGGAGGGGGGTGAGAGAGAGAGAGGGACAAGAGAGGGAGGCAGAGAGAAGGAGAAATGAGGCAGAAAGAGACGGGGAGAGAGAGAGAGAGAGAGAGAGAGTGTGTGATGGGGAGGAAGAGACAGAGACTGAGAGGGGGGGAGAGAGAGAGAGAGAGGGACTGGGCAGGGGGCAGAGAGAGGGAGGGGGGTGAGAGAGAGAGGGACAAGAGAGGGAGGCAGAGAGAAGGAGAAATGAGACAGAAAGTGAGGGGAGAGAGTGAGAGAGAGAGAGAGAGAGGGAGTGGGAGGGAGGCAGAGAGAGGGAGGGGGGTGAGAGAGAGAGGGACAAGAGAGGGAGGCAGAGAGAAGGAGAAATGAGGCAGAAAGAGACGGGGAGAGAGAGAGAGAGAGAGAGAGAGAGAGAGAGAGAGAGAGAGAGAGAGTGATGGGGAGGAAGAGACAGAGACTGAGAGGGGGAGAGAGAGAGAGAGGGACTGGGCAGGGGGCAGAGAGAGGGAGGGGGGTGAGAGAGAGAGGGACAAGAGAGGGAGGCAGAGAGAAGGAGAAATGAGACAGAAAGTGAGGGGAGAGAGTGAGTGAGAGAGAGAGAGAGAGAGAGAGAGGGAGTGGGAGGGAGGCAGAGAGAGGGAGGGGTTGAGAGGGAGCGACAAAGAGGGGGAGAGAGAGGGAAAGTGGGGGAGAGAGTAAGAGGGAATGGGGCAGAGAGAGGGAGGGGTTGAGAGAGCGACAAAGAGAGGGAGAGAGGAGGGTGAGAGAGAGGGACAAGAGAGGGAGGCAGAGAGAAGGAGAAATGATGCGGAGAGAGACGGGTTAGAGAGAGGGAGAGTGATAGGGAGGAAGGGAGAGGGAAAGAGGGAGAGAGAGTGAAAGTGAGGGGAGAGAGTGATAGAGAGAGAGTGGGGCAGAGAGAGAGAGGGGGGTTAAGAGAGCGACAAGGAGAGGGAGAGAGGGGGTGAGAGAGAGGGACAAGAGAGGGAGGCAGAGACAAGGAGAAATGAGGTGGAAAGAGACGGGGAGAGAGAGGGAGAGTGATAGGGAGGAAGAGAGAGGGGAGTGAGAGGAGAGGGAGAGGGAAAAAGGGAGATGAGGGAGAAAGAGGGAGAGAGAGAGAAAGTGAGGGGAGAGAGTGAGAGAGGAAGGAAGCAAGACAGCGGGGGAAAGGAGCGAGAAGGAAGAGAGAGGGTGGAAAGATAGTGTAAAAGAGAAAGGAGACATGAAAGCAGGAGAAGCAAAGGTGGAGAGATGGGGAGTTTGAGAGAGTGAGAAGAGAGTAAGAGAAAGGAGGCAGACAGAGAGAAAGAGAGAGAAAGAGAGAGAAAGAGAGAGAGGAGGGGGGAGCAGGAATGTGAGTGGAATGTGAGGTATGACTTTGGCCTATATTAGACTGAACAGAGTCTCACTGGTTTGAGTTTGGACCAGTTTTTTCTCCTCGGGCTTCGACTCTTTGACTCAAGCTGTATTTTTATTTTTAACACTGGTTTAAGATCGCAACAACAAAATAGTTTTATTTCTCCTCTGGCAAAAAAAAAAAGAACAGAAAATCTGATTTCTGATTTCAAGAATTTAATTTTTGTAGTACTGTCGAGAGAAGGAAGAATGAGAGAGAGAGAGAGAGAGAGAGAGAGAGAGAGAGAGAAGAGAGAAAAACAGAGATAAAGAGAGAGTTAGATAGAGAGAGCTAGGGAGAAATGAAAAGGGAGAGGGAGAGATGGAGAGAGTGGAGGAGTGACCAGTGTGGGTGGATAAACCTGAGGCTGTGAAAAACACTCCTCTCATTTATTCCCTCGCTCCTGTGCCTCTATCTCTCTTTCCTATCTCTTTTGTACACTCTCTCTCTCTCTCTCTCTTGCGTTTACCTCTCTTTCTCTCTTTTTGCCTTCCTCTCCCTCTTTCTCTTTCTCTCTTAAATACAGTGATAGAGTGGGCAGTATTGTCTGGCTTGCCTCCTGATTGTTTAACCATCTATACCTTTTCCTGTGAAACAAATACGTCTTTTAACTGCTTTTTTCCCCATGTATTTGAATAACGCATAGACCAGATATACTGTATAAGCATGCTATCTGCCGCTAGAAAGCGTTTTTTATCCTCTGTGAATAAGGAAGCGCTCTATTAGCATGCTAGTTGTTGTTATTGTTAGAGTTGTTGTTAGAGAGTCGTGAAAATCACAATCTGAATGCATAAGGTAAGTGAGGAATAACTTTGGACAACTGCAAACATTTGCTGTTGTATTAAGAATTTGTGCAAAAGTTAATCATTTTATATCAGGTACATACTGATCGTTTCCAAATCTATAATCGTTAAAGAGGGGGTATTATGCTGTATCAACTAACGCTTTTTACTATGTTTTAATGTTGTTCCTTATCAAAAACCTGCCTGAAGAAGTTTAAAATGTCATCCATGCATGTCTGACTAATTTAGCGATCTCTCCCAGGCCCTATTCAAACCCCCATTTAAACCCCAAGTCTCCATAAATATACAAAAACACAATACAAAACTGTACACAACAACTTCACAAACCTGATGCTATAGTTTTGTTAACGGGATGCACGCTGATTCTGTTGTGATAGCGCTCTGAAGGGGGAGTGACTTAGCACAAAGAGCAAAGGGAGAGGAGAGTTTTTGGCGAATATAGCATTTTCAAAACAATAAAAAGTAACATTGTGATCTAATGTTATGTGTTAGCAGTAAATATCCCATAGAAGTACAATACCGCCTCTTTAATGTACTTTTTTGTGGTAGTTTTAGTTTTCCTGTTCTCCAAAAGCAGAGCTCCTCCTTTTTAAAGACCTAAATCTCCATCTCTGTGTTCTGAGCTGTGGTGACAAGGATCTGCACAAGTGTTCAGAATATCTAACATCTGAACAGAGGAGGGAGGGTGCGCAAAGAGGAGGAGAGGAGAGGAGGAGGAGAGGGAGGACAAGTGTCAAGTATCTAATTTACACATGGAAGAAAGGGAGGGAGAGATGGGGGGAGAGAGAGGGAAGGAGAGAGGGGAGGAGTGTAAAAATGAGAGAGAGAGAGAGGGTCCTCCCTTCCTCCTCTCCTCTGATGGAGGGCAGAGAAAGAGAGCTGGAGAATGAGGAGGATGGAGGGAAAGTAGAGACAGAGGAGAGAGAGAGACGAGGTAGAGAAAGATTGAAGGAGGGGTAAGAGGGAGAGAGGGAAGGAAAGAGTGAGGTGGAGAGGCTGGGTGGACGAGAGGGAGAAAAAAAGGGAAATGATAGAGAGGGAGAAGAAGAGGGCAAGGGAAGGAGGGGAGGGGGAGGGCTGGTCACCAGGAGAGGCTGATGTGGTGACAGAAGTGAACAGAGAAAATCAATAGGTCTGTCTGAGTGTGTGGTCTGAGTCTGAGCCTTTATCAAGGACCACACACAACTACACTGAAGCAGACGTGCTCGTGGACCAGACTGAAGCAGACCTGCTCGTGGATCAGACTGAAGCAGACCTGCACCTGAGCCAGACTGAAGCAGACCTGCTCGTGGATCAGACTGAAGCAGACCTGCTCGTGGACCAGACTGAAGCAGACCTGCTCGTGGATCAGACTGAAGCAGACCTGCACCTGAGCCAGACTGAAGCAGACCTGCTCGTGGACCAGACTGAAGCAGACCTGCACCTGAGCCAGACTGAAGCGGACCTGCTCGTGGACCAGACTGAAGCAGACCTGCACCTGAGCCAGACTGAAGCAGACCTGCTCGTGGACCAGACTGAAGCAGACCTGCACCTGAGCCAGATTGAAGCGGACCTGCTCGTGGATCAGACTGAAGCAGACCTGCTCCTGAACCAGACTGAAGGAGACCTGGAGTTGATCAAAGACATGTGCTGCAGAGTGATTGGTCAACTAAAAAAGGGGGCATGACAAAAGCTCTCAAAACTATTGGAGATATCCCATAGATTGTATACATAAATGGACATAACTAACCTGCAAGCCGCTGCATTTCAAAAAGGAAGTGAGCATGGGTGCACCTCCAGCTCCATCGACTCTGGCTCCAATTGACTTTATATTGAAACCTATCATCTCTCTCTGTAACAGCTGCAATGAACCTCGTCATTTTGGTCTTAAAATGTCCGTATTAAACCCCTCTACATGATCCTGGTGTTTTTATTTCGCTATTTTGTCCGAAATTCAAGTTATGAACATTAATAACAGACAAATCAGGTGCTTTCTTTTATCCAAGGTAGCGTTAGCAACAGGTTTGATTGACAGCGTTGCTAAGTGCCCACTCCCTGATAAACCAGCGTTGTAGCAGGAAAGGGCGTTACTTTCAACAGCCTTGCTCTTGATTGGCTCTTTGGTTGCTATGATACTCGCGGTCAAAATTCCAAACTTGGCTCCAAATTCGCTCCTATAACTGCAAGCCTCGATGAGCTTCATTTGACTGACAGATAGATAACTGCTCAAAATGTGACTATACACAGCTCTCTTGAAGGTTTGTGGTAAAAAGGGACTGTAGATGAGTTTGTCGTAAATTAAAATAAATTGTTGAAAATAATGAAAAGAACTGTACGATTGACGTATCTTGATTGGCTCCATAGTTTCTCCGCTGGCTTCATGACCTTCAGCTTTGTGCCATTCATTTTCATTTAGTGTAGAATAAAACCTGTGCAGATTCTGTTCAATGAAAGAATGTTTTTATTGAACAACAAAGAACAAGGACACAACACTGAAAAGTGCTTTTGTCAGCTTCAAATTATATCTGAGAAAATGCCCAAATATCTTAAAAAATGAGAAAACATACTGTATGCTCAAAATTCCACATTGACTTTTCTAGTAACTTGGTATTTTGGATTTTATATTGTTTTAACAGCCCCTGGTTTAGTCCTCCTGTAGCCTGGTTAGTCTGGTTAGTTTAGATGATCTTTTTAGTTTGGACTATTCTGTTTGGCTTGGTATTCAGTTCTAAAATGACTCTCAATTTCAATTTATGCAGGAAGCATCTTCTCTAGGTTTAAAAAACATCTCTAACAGAACATTTGAGGAAAAGCAATAAGATGGCGGAGGATCTCATATTAAAGTTTTAAAGAACTCATATTATGCAAAGGTCTTTTTTGGTGTCCACTGATCAACAATGGGTTTTTAAAGAAGACGTGCTGTGCTTGTGTCTGCTATAATCTATGACTAGTAGATCATTCTGTTATAATTTGGATATTTTAAAAATCACAATATTGATCTAAAAGGACTTAATAAAAGAAACAAGGCCGCTGATTTCCGTGTTAGAAAACTGTGGTGCCCAGTGGGAGCTGATGTCGCCGTAAATGTCATCACAAGAGCCTTTTATGGATAGCTGCACATCACATTAGCGAGCAGCAGATTTCTTTTCATTTGTACCAAAATAACTACTGCTGAATCCTACATGTTTCACCAATTGAGAAAATAAAATTGGAGAACGAAGTAAAGACTACCATGGCCGGCAAGTGCAAAACACTTTTACATTTCACAACACACATTAACAAGTTTGAAAACAAAATTACATTTAAAATACACATTTACATCTTGAAAACAAATGTACATTTCATAAAACACATTTGCAAATGTGCAAACAAATTTACAAAACATGAAACACGTGTACAAGACAAATTTACATGTGGCAAAAAGACAAATACAAACCCCCAGATGAAAATGAACAAGACACTTCTTGACGGAAAGGGAATGTCCTAAAAAGCGGAAGTGACGCAACGACGTGCGGGACAAGCAGGATGTGAAAAGCGATTCAAAGCATATGTAGGTTCCACGTGGATTGCATAGTCAACGTTCTTTAGTAATGGTCAGTGCCTTTCTCTCTTCAACGTTCGTTTGGAGTGAACCTCTGCCACTTTATGCCCTTCTGAACAAAAGCGTGTAACGTGGAGAAGGTTGACTCCACAATTGGGTCAAAACATTGTTCATTCACCACAACAATAGAAATAAAAAAGAAGGTAAGACTACAGACTAACACATGCTCTCATTGAATTACTGTCGACATCCTGCTTGTCCCGCACATCGTTGCGTCACTTCTGCTTTTTAGGACATTTCCTTTCCTTCAAGAACTGTCTTGTTCATTTGTTTCGGGGGTTTGTATTTGTGTTTTCGCCACATGTAAATTTGTCTCTGCGCTTGTACAAGTGTTTTGTGCTTTGTAAATTTGTTTGCACATTTGCAAATGTGTTTTATGAAACTTGGAATTTGTTTTCAAGATGTAAATGTGTATTCTAAATGTAATTTTGTTTTCAAACTTGTTAATGTGTGTTGTGAAATGTCAAAGTGTTTTGCACTTGCCGGTCACGGTAAAGGACAGACCTTTGGGCGTGTACCGGTGGTGGTGAAAATGGGGGTTGATCTGCAAAATGGGCGCTTGAAAATACGTGATTAAAGATTAGTCAAACATGCACAAATCATTCTAACTACATCTTTGGGTGAGTAAATGTTGAGAGGAAACAATTATAACATGGTTAAAAGCTCTGAAAAGTCAATTTTGCAGAATAGGTCTGATTTAATAAAAGTCCACTGCTTTCTAGTGCCAACAGCGAAGAATCAGTTATTATTATATCTTTCTTTGCTCAATATAGTTTACAATGAACAAAATATAAAATAATAATCCACATTTACAGTATAATAGTTTACTTAAAGGGCCAAGATTACGCTATTTTCTGATCTATGTCATAAATGTTGTTTCCTTGTCACAAACAAACTGTACCTGGAGTTGTTTTTTGTTTCATTCACACAAACCCTGCAGATTTAGGCTGAGTTCAAACAGAAAACACTCTGTTCCACCTTGTGATGTCATGTGTTAATACAGGAAGTGCTCCACTGTGTTTTTAAACTCCACACACCTTCACTGGAATCATAGGATCATTTCTGCCCTGGAGTTGCCAATCTCTACTGAACTAAAGGTAAAAGGAGCTGTTCACTTGAAAACTACCACTACATGACATCACAAGGTGGAACAGAGCATTTTGAGCTTTGGAGATATACACAGACTAATAAGAAAAGGATTACTCAAACATGTGTGAATGAAACAAAACACAACTCTAGGTCTGTTTTTGAGGAGGTAACAGTTTTATACCATGGCTTAAAGCTCACAAGAGTCCATTTTGTGTAATATAGGACCTTTAAATCCAAGGTAAAAAGCAAATTTCTTATAAAATCCCACTTGCTTTTTCCTACTCTATCCATTCTCAGTCGAGTAAACAGACAGATGCACGTCCCCTCATGGCAGTGAACCCCAGACCTCACACACACACTCACTGCGGTGTGTGTGTGTGTGCGTGTGTGTGTGTGTGTGTGTGTGTGTGTGTGTGTGGCCTGCAGGGCAGTCACAGCAGGGACAAATCCACCTTATGGCAGACGCAAGCACAACGCCAAGTCTGCTGTGCACCAGAGAGGAGAACTGCAAAAACCGATGTCTGATCTCAATGCTGCTGTGCCTGTGAGCAATACACTTAAACCACCATGTCTACAGTGTGGCCTACAGACAGTGGTTGGATTACTGTGTGTGTCTGTGTAAAACTATAGGAAAAATATGTATGTAATATTGTTTTGATTCAAAAACAGTTCAAAACCCACAGTTGGACTGGACGATTTGGGGAGAACATCTTATTGAAATGTTTTATTCTATTTTAACGCACACCACGGAGTTGTGTTAAAACTGCAATTTAATGCACCACGGCTACCAACTGAAATGTCTCACCTGTGAATCTGAAATGCTTGTCCACTGTCTGTAAATGTGTCAAGTGTTTTAAATGAAACTAGTCCCTACATTCTATCCACAGCAGTTGAAGATGTTTTTACCCGTTGCTATGGTGATGTCATGGTGATGGCAGCAGAGCAGTGATATGTAAAAGCATTAAACAACGAGGAGGAGTGCGTTAAAACTGCAGAACGCACAGCTCCAAGTTGTTTAATGTGTTTATACCAGGGTTACAAACAGAAATGTGTCACTTGTGAATGTGAAAAGTCTGTTCCCTGTCTGGAAATGTCCAAAATATCAGTTATTTCAGTGTTTTAAATGATGCTAGTTACTACATTCTATCCACAGCATTTGAGCAGTTGTTTACCCGTTACTATGGTGATGTCATGGCAATGGCTGCAGAGCAGTGATATAGAACAGTGATTTGGCTGTTGCCGGAACTACTTGTGCGTTATGCACAGCAGTTAGACATCGGAATTCTCATTGACCGTGGTATAAAGTGCGTTAAAACTGCATAACGCACGTTGTTTAATGTTTGCTTATTTTATCTGTTGGACAAGAATTGCGACTATAATTATATTTGTGATTTATGTTTTAATAATAGAATGTTGTTCAAACTTTACATTTGAAACAGGTCCAGAAGAATTGACAAAAAGACTGAAATCTGAACTGACAAACTAATATAAGAATCACACTTGAGAAGATGAGAGTTAGCAGTTTTTATGCAGAAAAAGATGGAAAAAATTTAGTCTTTGAGATTTGTTAACTGCGTACAGTCAAATTGACATTTTGATTCAGTTGGTGTGAACAATCATAAAGAAATCAGATTACTCACAGTAAAAAAATGACATTGATAACTCTAGAAATCAATTTATGATCAGATTTTTATAAATGGATGAAAGTCAGTACTGAACTTAACAACAGTTTGTTCTTTTTTCAGTCTCTGACAAACAAAAACGCTAACATTATTCTCAAAATGATGACATTAGGTAGTGACAGGGCTCATCTCCATAGAGCTGTGATGTAAGGAAAACGCAGCGAATTGTGTTGAAAGAAGAGGAGAGAGAAGAAGAGAAGCGAGGGAGAGAGAGACGCAGCGGTAGACACGGGTGAACTGACAAAGGAAGGAGAGTGGCAACGAAAAGAGGACAGGGTGAGAAAGGGAGAGAGGAGGGATGTAAGAGAGAGGTGGCAGTAAGAGGAGAGGAGAGAGAGAAAAACAGCAGTAGGCACGGGTGAACCAAGAGACAAGCTGCTTTTATTGAGAGAAAGGGAGAAAGAGATAGAGGAAAAAAGTGAGAAATATGGAAGAGGAGGAAGAGGAAAACAGCTATGCATGGGTGAACTGAGAGAGACTAGCTGTTTTTAGTGAGAGGAGGAGAGGCAAGGGAGAGGAAGAGGTGAGAAAGGGGCAGGGAGAAGATGTGTGAGAGAGAGGGAGAGCAAGAGGGGTGAAAGAAAAAAAACAATGGTAGGCACAGGTAATCCAAGCCATTTAGAAGAAGAAGAGAGAGAGAGATGGAGTGAGCAAGAGGTGGTGAGAGGGGTAAACAGCGGTAGGTAATAATGAACTGAGAAAGAAAAGAAAGGCTGTTTTTGTGAAAGAGGAGAGGACAAAGTGAGCAAGAGCTAGAGAAAAGGAAGAGAGGGCATAAAGGGGTGAGCAAGAGGAGGTCAGAAAGGGAGGAGAGAGAGAGAAAGAGGTGAACTAGAGAGAGGGGTAGAGCAGGAGAAAGAGGTGAGAAAGGGAGGGGGCAGAAGGAGAGAGAGACAAAGAGAACAAGTAGTGACGGAGAGAAGTGGGATATAGAGACAGCAAGAAAAAAGAGAGGGAGAAAGGAGGAGAGGTAGAGTGAAAGAGAAGAGAGGGAGAGAGGGGTGTGAGCAAGAGCTAGAGTGAAGGATGTTGTGAGAAAGAGCGAGAGTTGAGCTAGAGAGAGGCTTAAAGCAAGAGAGAGAGGTGAGAAAGAAAGAGGGGAGATAGAGAGAGAGAGAAAGGTAAAGGTAGGAAGAATGGGGTGAACGGAGTGGGCACGTAGAGGAGGGATAGGAGAGAGAAAGGGAGAAGGAGGTGAACTAGAGAAATGGAGAAACTAGAGAAATGGGTAGAGCAAGAGAAAGAGGTGAGAAAGGGAGGGGGCAGAGGGACAAGTAAAGATTAGGAGAACGAGAAGTGAGAGAGAGGTGGGATATAGAGAGAGTTAGAGCGATAGAGAGGGTGGGCAAGAGAGCAAGAAAAGAAGAGAGTGAAGAGACGGAGAGAAGGGGTGAGCAAGAGCGAGACAGTTGAGATAGAGAGGCTTAACGCAAGAGAGAGGGGAGATAAAGAGAGGGAAAGCAAGAGAGAGCAAGAAAAGGAGAGAGAGTAGAGAGGGAGCGGTAGAGTGAAAGAGAGAGGGGGGTGAACTTGAGAGTTAGAGCAAGAGAGAGGTGAGAAAGAGAGGGAGAGAGAGGGGATGTTTTGACAGCTCAGAGCCGTCACAGCAGCAGCAGACAGCCCCGTGTGTGTGTGTGTGTGTGTGTGTGTGTGCGTGCGTGTGTGTGTGCGTGTGTGTGTGCGTGTGTGTGCGTGCTCACCTACAGCAGGGAGACTGTTTCCTGTCATTCCGAAACAAAGAGGAAAAAGTGAAACAAAAACCTGAGAGATGGGCAAATGAAAAAGAGTTAAAAGTGCGTTTGTAAAAGTGTGTAGGAGGGTTTCAGATGACATCAGCACACACTATAGACCAGTAATGTGTAATACAAATGGGAGACGGAGACAAAGTGATTAAAATGCAGATTTGTGTTGTGATGCAGTGAGCTCTTGGGTCTAGTCACAATAGAAATGATCAGGTTCAACATTTGTGAATTTACCTTATGGATTTTTCATGGCAAAGTCCAATGTAATCAATGTAATCCTCCCCTCCCCACTCTACTGCACATGTGCCCTGCAGAAAGAGCCCCTGTCATGTCTTGTATCATGTCAGGGGCCGCGTCTCATCTCTCTTTCCTCGCTTCCTTCTCCTTGATTCCTCTCCTCAATTCTGCAGGAAATGGGTGAGGAAGTCCCGCCCACAGAGGAGACACAGGGAGGAACAGAGGAGAGGAGAGAGGAAGAGAGGAGCAGAGCAAAGGATGCAGAGGATGAAGAGGAGCAGAGGATGCAGAGGAGAGAGGAATCAGAGGAGCAAAGGAGAGAGGAGCAGAAGCGAGAGGAGAGAGGAGCAAGGGAGAGAGGAGGAAAGGAGCAGAAGAGACACAGGGGCTGCATCTCATTTCTCTTTCCTTGCTTCCTTCTACTTGATTCCTCTCCTTGATTCTGCAGGAAATGGGTGAGGAAGTCTCGCCCACAGAGGAGACACAGGGAGGAGAGAGGATCTAAACTCCTCACTGCTCCTGAAGCCTCCCTCAGATTTACTCCTTCCTTCCGTGGTATTCTCGGGGACACCACTTAACATGACACATTTGATTGACAGCTGAAAAATGGAGGATCGAGGAGAGGGATCAAGGAGAAGGAAGCGAGGAAAGAGAATTGAGACGTGGCCAGTGTCTTGTAGGATCTCAGGTCCTCTCGGGGGGTGGGGCTAGGTGCGTCCATCAGGTATAAATGGATGTCCTACCACTGAAGTTCTTGTCATCATCTGCATTTAACGCATGTGGGTCACTAAGACGTTTCCCACTCACTGATGTTCATTTAGCAGCGCTTTTCTAGATACTCAAAGACTCTTTACATGAAGAGACAAACGAAGGCAGACAAAAGAAATAAGACTGTTAATGAAAGGTGGTTTTAAAGAGACGGGTTTCAGGGCTTTTTTAAACATGTGGAGTGTGGATGAGTCTCTGATGTGTTTGGGCAGGGAGTTCCAGAGGGTGGGGGCAGCAGCGGAGAAGGCCCTGCCCCGCCAGGTCTTGTGTTTAGCCCTGGTGGGGGGAAACAGGAGGTTGGCGTCAGCTGATCGGAGGGCGCGGGTGGGGGTGTGGTGGTAAAGGAATGGACGCAACTAGCAAATCGCAAAAATAACAATGGCTGAATTTTATTAAGTACTATAATTTCCTTCACATATAACAAAATCTCCTCTTCTGCATAAAAACTACTAGATCTGTACAAACATGTTCTGAAATGTGATTCTTGTGTTTGTCTGTTAAAATTTCAGTCTTTTTGTTAATTCCAGGTCTAAACCAGGACCTCAAATCTAATCCCGTCATATTGCTGATGTGCCACTGGGCAAGACACTTTACAGCCTTTACCTCGAGTGTCCATTGTTGTGTGTTTAATGGGCGAATGATTCCTTAACATAAAGTGATTTGAGCTATAGAGATAGAAAATGTGAAAGATTTTTGTAAAAACTGCACTAAGAATCAAATATTGACCCCTAAATAACTGTATTAAAGTTCTTTCCACTTGAATGTATATTAGGACCTGATCAATACACCGATTGGCCGATATTATCAGCTAAATTTAAGCTGATAGCCAATACGTCCACGTGGGCATGTTATACCTCCTTATAAAGCTTAGACTCTCTATATTACGACTATTTAATCCTATTTACAGACAGATAAATGTCCCAATATGATCTGAGAAGTGCCTGTGAGCAGTGAGTGTGGCAAATGTATTTCCTTTTACATTGGCCTACTGTAAAGTGACTGTAGTGGCTGTATACACGTTACTGGACCTGCATTGATATGTAGATGAGCTGTGAATAGAGGTGTGAATGATCCGCATTTACGCATATGATTAATTATCGTGGCGCACACGCATTTACGCTAACCTCTAAAGTCTAAGCAGTAGTTTACTTCATTTCTTCACTAGCTAGAATGTCATGCAAAAATGCCATTAGGCCGATCTACTGTCTTTAAATATGACTGTAAAGAGGAAGAATAAGAGTAGCCTAAATAATAATTTAGCCTAAATAAATCTAAAATACAATGTGTGTAGAATCCCTCAGTCATCCAGGTAGAATCCATGGCAAAAGGAGAAATTCAATTTGCCAACTGGACAAAGTTGACAAATTGAGCACAGAGGGAAAGGAGAAAGAAGAACAACATGTGCAGAAAGCCCTCTCTGTTTGTGGATATCCTAAATGGGCTTTCAATAAAACAAGAAACAAGACAACAGAGAACCAGAACCCAGGAGAAAGGGTGTAACTATTCCTTACCTGGCTGGCGTTTCTGGATCTTCAGACAACATGACATCCCAGTCTATTTCAAACCCACAAACACTTTAAGACAAAAACTGGTCCATCCTAAGGACAAAACACTGAGCCACAAACAAAGCAATGTGGTCTACTCCATTCAGTGTAGTGAAGACTGTAGTGAGCGCTACATTGGAGAAACAAAACAGCCACTTTTCAAACGAATGTATCAACCCAGATGGGAGAGCCAGAGTGGACCTCAATCTGCTGTACATCTCCACCTAAAAGCCACAGGCCACTCCTTTGAGGACAGCGAGGTCCAGATCTTGGCCAGAGAAAAGAACTGGTTTGAGAGGGGAGTTAAAGAAGCTATTTTTGTCAAGAAAGAGAATCCTTCCTTGAACAGAAATGGGGGTCTCAGACATCATTTGTCTCCCATCTATAACTCTATCCTCAAACCTAAATCAAAACAAACTGGAAAACAATGGGACTAGCCAGAGGTGTGAAAACACCCATCATGGCCCTGAATGGATATGCTAACTACTCCCCCACTCCCACTCCATATTGAATAGACTCACCTGACTAACAGAAACTGTAAACAAATAGTTGTGGTAGTCTCAGAGTAATTTTCATTGTAATTAAGCTCCTCCCTTCAGGCAGATATAAAGCAGTGTCCACCAGCGTCTGACCAGAAGTGAAGAAGCAGCTTGGATGAGCTGAGAAACGTATTCGACCAAATAAACTCTGTCCAGTTGACAAACTGAATTTCCCCTTTTGCCTAAAATACAATAGAGTAAAATCTCTTTTCAAGTTTTATAATGATTTGAAGATTTTCTGTAAATTTCGCTAAATATCCCTAAATAAATCGTCTGTTATAAGGCCAATGGCACCTCTAAAGCCCTTTTTTATCGGTATAATATTGGCTCCATATTGGTCGGGCCCTAATGCAAATATTAGATCAACTTAAAATCTTATACATTTACTTTGGAATAACATAAATATAATTAAATGAGTGGAATGTATCCATGGTAACCAGGACTAGACCAACACCGAAATTTGGACTAAACCTGGACTAAAATGGGTCTATATGATGGACATTATCTGAAAACCCTGCCTTTAGTTGTGGATATGTGTCAGCCCGCCTCAGTTTCCCATCATGCATCACTCTGGAGGTAACATAAGTCCAAGTGTCTCGTTACAGAGGACAGAGATGGACAGGAGGGACGGGGGACTAGCTGTAAATGCAAAACACAGTACAGGTTTACTCTGTTTTTTTTTTTTTACTATTTTCAGAAACAAGCAGGTGACGGACTCCCAACCAAAAAGTTACACAGTGCATCTTTAACAGTGACAGTATTATACTAGTATTATATCAGTCTTTTTTTTTTTTTTTTTTAATACTCATTGAACATCAAAACCACAAAGTAACAATTATTTTTTTGTTTTCCATTCCACACAAAAACAAAAAAGTCCCTTATTTTCTAATGATTTGGGTTTTAATGATTTTCTGCCCTGCGTCCAACAGTGAGGGTTCACGAGTGCTGCATAAATAATTAGAATTTGTTTTGTGATCATTCAGGCCTATCAAATTCTCTCTGTTTTTCCCAATTAACAACACCCCCAACTGTGGTCCTCTCTCACTCTTACCTCCCACCTCATCTGCGCTTCAGGCTTCAAACCTCCACTTTGACTCTCTTTATTATTATGTCAGCCCGTAAAATACTGCTACTCTGTGATTAAGGGTAAATCACAGCCAAAGTTGTGCCGGAAGACGGAATATTACTAGAAAGCTGCATAACATGTCTCGATCTGAAATGAAAAGAGGAGATGGTGTTTTGACATCTCTGGAGGTGCAGTATATGGGCTTTGTTTGGTGCTCAGGAGTCTTATTTAGTCCTCATATATTCATTTAAAGGTGTATTGTGTAACTTTTTGGTTAGGGGTCCATCATATGTCATTGCTCTGCCTGGAATGTTCCACAGTATGACATTAAACAGCTCTACTTTACATTTATTCAGTTACAGGTGGTTTTAGAGCTCAAAAATACCTAGAAAAACAGGCATTCTGACTGTGAGCAGGGTCCCCTCTCCACAGATCTGACCTGTAACTTGGTCTGGTTTGTTCTAAATGATGATAGAATGGTTTAATGCCATAGTGCGAAACATTCCAGACAAAGCAATAACAGCTCCAGGGAGAAAAGCATTTGATGGACTGGACACTCCACCAGAAAAGTTACACAATGCAGCTTTTAACACTGAAACGTTTTACAGCTGGTTGTAAAGCTGCTGTTGATACTTTATTGTGACATCAGGATGGGGGTGTATTTCCATGTATCTCTGTGGTGCTAATATTTGCATTGCGTCTCCATGGTAACATTCTAACAACTAGGCTAGCAAAAAGATTTTAGATTAGGGTGACCAAATTTTCAGAATCAGAAACTGTGACACTCCCGGTTTGAGGTGGTTGGTAATAATAAAATTGTGAAACGAGTGCGTAATTCAGGAAAATTGTCATGCGCTCGGACCATTCATGAGTAGAAGTAGTGAGTCAGTATAGTTCATGAGTCAGTATAGTTACATTTTCTTTGTGTTGGCCATTTTTAAGCAGCTTTGCTGTGTTTTATCTAAACAAATGACAATTTATGCCTCTCTTTACTGTTGGCAGGTATCAAAATGGTCAAAAATAGGGACACCTGGGACATTTCTTGTATAAAACTGGGACAAATCAGTGGTTTTGGATAAATCTGCTGGGATAGGGGACACAGGGCTCAAAACTGGGACTGTCCCGGGTAAATAAGGAAGTCTGGTCACCCTATTTCAAGAAAAAATATAAAATGGATTTAAACAGCACATTTTCAGAAGCTTGTGATCAATACAAGTGTTCATGGTCCTGTTTAGGTGTTGATGAGGTGGTGATGAGAGTGGCTAACTGAAAAACTGTTGGCTAACGCTGACTAACTTGTGATTGTAATTTTGTGTAAGAGACTTGTGTAACAACACACATCAGCTCACCTGTTGTAGTTTCATCTAAGTAAGTTCTTTCTGGTCAGATTTTGTTAAAATAAAGCTCATATTAAAGTCTAACTTGAATAACAGAGGTTTAGACGTAGCAGATCTTACAGTTAGCATCACACCCCCAGGGAATGTTGATGACATCAGCTGCAAAGTATTAATCCATAAATCAAATAAAAAAACAAATCAGGTCCCTTCTTTCCCCGAGGTCGCTCCTGCTAGTGTTAACAACACGTTTGATTGACAGCGTTGCTAAGCGCCCGTTCCCTGCCAGATCAGCGTTGTGGACGGAAATCGACCTCACCTTCAAAAGCCTCGCTTTTGATTGGCTCTTTGGTTGCTATGATACTTGCGGTTGAATTTCCAAATCTGGAGCTCCAAATTCTGCAAGCTTCGATGAGCTTCATTTGACTGGAGCTGAACGCTATGGCTGACGTCACATTCCTTTTGTCCACTTCTTTGTACAGTCTACGGCGTGAGTGGACCCTAAATGAACAGGGACATTTCTAAACATGTTTTCGATTCAAATCTAACACTCTGCTCGTCATTTCTTTCATCAAATGTGAAAATGAAACAAGTTGAATACATGTATTTTGTCCACTATAAAATACAACCGCGCAAAAGCCCAAAAACAACATACTGCACCACTTTAAACCAGTGTACTTTATATGAGTGAACAGTATTTGACACATTGAGAGACACTGACACAGAATCCTGGTTCCTCTCCCGTATTCACCCCTCTCTCCTGTCCTCTCCTCTGAATGTTTGTGTAGAGACACGATGCCACAGAGCAGACCCGTGTCATCGTAAAGGACCATGATAGAATGCTATACGTGTGTGTGTGTGTGTGTAAGCTCTGTGTGCTAACAATGTAGCCTGCATGTCCCCTGTGTCAAAGCCAGGCTAAATCAAATGAACCATGTCTCTCTACGTACGTGGGTATGTATCTCAATGTGGGGACCAAAATCTGTACACTTACACACTCTCATTCTCACTGTGGGGACCTGCCTCTCTTATGTGGACAATATCAGGTCCCCATAACGTAAATTATTATCCTTATGTAGCGGGGGGTACCACGGGGTGTCGCTGCTGGGCCACAGACTTTAAGAAAATTTAAGGGGAAGTAGTTGGCTGTGTGCCCGGGAGGTGTCAGTTTCCGTGGGAGGCCAGGTGGACTGCTGGACCCACACGTGCACGTTTGGCCAAGAATATTGGTTGGCTTTTTAAATAGTTTGTGTGGTGAATGTGAATGAGGATGTGCATTTTTAATTACCTGTTGTGTGGTAGTTGTTTTAAAAGCTGAGCTGCGCGACGGGGGAGCTGTGTGTGGGCTCATGACGCACAGGACAGGTAGCCTATACTTTTAAACGTTTTTGAGTTTATTAAAATTTATCCAACCTGTTTAAGTGTTTTTTGTAATCTTGATTTTTTGTGTTTATAGTTACGGTTATTGTCCCTGTTGTCCTTTAGTTGGTTTTGTTTCCTTCTCATTTTTGTTTTTGGTCACTCCCCCCCTAAAAACTATTGATGTCCATTCGTGTTGAATAAATAACCTCAACTGCATCCCTGGCTCCATATTCTTACTGGTTGCGGCGGTAACACTTAAATTATAACAGCATGGTTTTAAGTTCAGATATTGGTTAAAACAGGTTAACAGCCAATTTTTTCCCATGTATTTGAGTAAATTTTTCATTTCATTGCATACACAGCTCTTCAGGTCAAAATAAGTGCACTGTGTTCTGTTCGCATCTAATTATAAAACGTGTTATTGTCAGATAATCAGGAAGAGTGTGTTAGAATGGTAGTTGTTGTTAGCTTTGCCATCAGGGAAAAACTCAGCACTGGTCTTGTGAAATTGAATTCTGAAAAGTGCTTCTAAACTCATCGCGGTGAATAATTAGGACACTCTGAATGCATGAGGTAAATAAGCAGTAACATAGGACTGCTGCAAACTGTTTCACGTTTTTAAGACTGTAAAAATCAAGTACAGCGCCATTATGAGTGTGGTTAAGGTTAGGCAAGTAGTAGTAGACAGTGAAAATATGAAAATCAGATACTAATCGATACTAAAACTAGTGTCGAAACTTGATACTCATTTGAGCAGGTATCGATACTAAAAAAAGTCACACTGACAGGACAGAAATTAACCTTTCCTGAATGTGTTTAGAATGATGTTGAGCTGTATCAGAACAAGTATAAGAGCACATAGACTAGCATACGCCCATGGACCACTATGGAACCTACAGGACCACTGAGGAATTACACAGATATAAGACACATGGGAATAGAAAAGAAAGTACTACCATTTAATATTGAAAATCACATTCTGTTGTCTAAAGAAAGATTGTATTTTACTGTCATTGTGGTATCAGAATCTGTATGGAGTATCAAGTCTATTCCTTTGTATAAAAATCGAGTTTGAAATTTTAGTATTGTAACAAAACCAGTAGTGACTATGGTATCTGGAATGTTTCATAGTATGGTATTAAACCCTTCTGTCTTCATGAAGACCAAATCAGACCAAGTTTCAGGTCAGATCTGTGGAGAGGCGACCCCGCTCACAGTCAGAATGTCTGTTTTTCTAGGTATTTTTGAGCTATAAAACCACCTGTAATTAAATAAATGTAAAATAGAGCTGTTTAATGTCATACTGTGGAACATTCCAGGCAGAGCAGTGACATCTCCATAGAAACAAGCAGGTGACGGACCCCCAACCAAAAACTTACATAGTCCAGCTGTAAGGTTAGGACCAGTCTTTAGGAAATGAATGTAATGTCCCCAAGAAGCACGGAAAGCCAAAATCTGCGTGTGTGTACGCATGTGTGTGTGTGTGTGTGTGTGTGTGTACGCGTGTGTGTGTGTGTGTGTGTGTGTGTGTGTGTGTGTGTGTGTGTGTGTGTGTGTGTGAGGATGGATCAATATGGTGTAATCAATAGGCAAAGACAGCCAGAAGGACCTTGGGGACTGGACTACACACCTGCTGTCCACACACCCACAGCGCGCAGTCTATTTTGTATTCTGTTCTCCTGTCCTCCCTCCTTTTATTCTCCCAGCAGCCTCTGCTCTGCTCCTGTCTTTGCATAAGTGAACGAGTTATATTTTCCAGCGCGGTAGAGATGTCGAAGGCACCATCAAGTCAGTTTTTGTGATTTTGTGAAATATTTGTTTTGGAGTAAATTTGAAAATGGTTCTCAAAATGTCATTGAAAGATTGCATCGTTTTGTGTCTTGTTTTGTCATATATTGTCTCGTTGTTAAAGGGCCAGTGCTTGACTTTTGTATCTTCTAGTTCAGGTAAATATGAAAGCTACTATTTTTTGAGATTTTTAATATAGTAAAAGTGAACCTATGTATTTTAAAAGGCATGTTTTTCAGTGAGATCCGTACAGGAGCAACAGTCTGTAACATTACTTTTTGTTGTTGAATCGGGCACATTGTTTGTGCTTTTTGACTCCCCCAAGCAGTTGTTTCTCTGTCATGTCATACAAATATTGAAAGATTGCAACTCACCCTTATGTAACAGATAATACTCCCTACAACTGTAAAACAACAACCTCATGCCCTTTCAATCATCATATCATTGCACTGTCGTTCTTGTCTCTTGTATGTAGCTGTGATTTTATATTTTATTTCTTATTTTTCTATTTTATTTAGACTTGTACACATACATTTATTTATATAATTATGTCTCATTTGACACCTGTCTCTTGCTATCTTTTTTGCTACTTATTTAGAATTTATTATTACCTTTTATTTTTTAATCTTTGTTATTATATTATATTGTGATGTGTGAGCTGCTGTGTCCAAATAATTTCCCTTGTGGATCAATAAAGTTTGTCTAAAATTTTGGCTGACAATTTTGGCTGGCCATTTTAATAGTGTCTTGCCATTTATTTCCTCTTTGTCAAAGGACCAGCAATTGACTTTTATATGTTAGCTTTGGTAAATGTGAAAGCAACTATTTGAGTGATATTTTTTGTTCAATCTGGCACACTGATGTTGTTTCTCTGTCATGGTTCAGCAAACATGAGGAGAATATGTAAACTCCACACAAAGTATCCCTGAATTATATGGTGTTATTGGAAGATTGCAACTTTTCAGGTGGCCGTATTGTAGTATCTTGTCATATATTGTGTCTTTGTTTTGATATTTTACTACCAAAACTACCAGATGCACTATGTTTTGTTCAGTGTGACACATTGTTGGATGAGAACCAAGAGGAAACCATGATCTGTGACTATTTTTCCACAGTTGTTTCTCTGTCATGGTTCAACAAAATGGGGAGAACAAGCAAACTCCACAAAATTATACCTGAATCATCTGTAAATATTGAAATATTCCAAATTTGGGGTTAGGGTAGTGATTTTATAGGGTCTTGCCATGTACTGCCTCTTTGTCAAAGGACCAGTAATTAACTTTTATATCTTAGTTCTAGTAAATGTGAAAGTGACTAAGGAAAAGTCTGACGCACACATTGTTGGGTGAGAACTATGAGGAAACAGGTCTGTGACTATTCTAGAGAGTTGATTCTCTGTCATGGTTCAACAAATATGGAGACTATGCAAACCCAACACAAAGTATCCCTGAATGATCTGTTTCAGGTGGTTCAGGTAATTTCAGGTGGCCATATTGTAGTATTTTGTCATGTGTTGTGTCTTTATTTCAATACTTTACTGTCTTCTAGTTCAGGTAAATGTGAAATGAATTATTAGAGAAAAAGTCTGTAGGCTCACCTATGCATTTTAAAAGGCATTTTGTTCACTGAGAGCCATATAGGAGAAACTACCTGGTGCACTACGTTTTGTCCAGTCTGAGACATTGTTGGATGAGAACCATGAGGAAACCATGATGTGTGACTCTTCTCGAGTTGTTTCTGTGTCACGGTTCAACAAACACGGGGAGAACATGCAAACTCCACAAAAAGTATCCCTGAATGATCTGGAAAAAACTGATTGCAACATTTTTTGTTAAAGGGCAGATACGGTACACTATGTTTTGTCCAGTCTGACATTGTTGGATGAGAACCATGAGGAAACAGCGTAAACTGTAACTAATCTCAATAGATGTTCAAACATGGGGAGAATATGCAAACTCTGCACAAAGTAATACCAAATTATCTGGCAAAATATTATTGGTAGATAACAACATATTAGGTATAATAGTGTCCTGTGTATTTTAAACTGATTTTTATAGAACCTTATAGGAACAGTTACCAGGTACACTATCTTTTGTTGAATCTGGCACATTGTTAGGTGAGAACCATGAGGAAACAGGTCTGTGACTATCCCAAACAGTTGTTTCTCTGTCATGGTTCAATGAAATGGGAAGAATTTGCAAACGCCACACAACGTAGCTCTAAATTGGGACTGGGAATTAGACTGGGAATTGGACCAGGAGACCTTGAGGTGGGAGTGTTTGCATTAGTTCCACACATTTTCCCATACTGCAGTTTTGCTTAGCTGTTTTGTAATTGTTTCTGTAGGTGATTTCTTTAACATTTACATTCCAATGCCACAAAATCCTGTCTTGCTTCATAATCTCTGTATGTCTTTATTTTATTTTGAATTTCTTTTAAACGCCTGAACAGGTTGGCGCGTTCATGCCAAAAGCTGTAGCCAAACTAAACCCTGTTGAGCTCGGTTTGTGCTCATTGTTTTGCACAATGTGTGTGACAGTAAAACCAGATTTGGGACTACCAGAGGGTTTACAGCCGTGTCTGCTGGACTCGGCACAAATTTGGTGAAAATCTGGTTTGTTTTTCCAAATATACAAATAATCAGATTGGCTTGTGTTTCCATTTTGCTGCATATTCTGTTGTGTTTTTTTCTATTACATTTTTGTATTTTTTATAGCGCCAACATGTCTTTTGGAGACTTTTACATTACTTAAGGTATGTTCAGATCAAATCATTATTTTGCTGATAACACCTGTAATTAATGTTCCCTCTAAGATGTGCGCGTGCGCAATCGCCCACTGGCCAGATGTTCAGCGCATCAAATTCTTTGCAGCGCATAAAATAAAATCTAACCTGAACTGATAAACACAGCACTAGTTTGACACATGGAACGACCAATCTGATAAATTCAGGTTGCACATGTGAATGTGCACACGAGTTAGCTACACACAGATACATTTTGACTGCATTTCGCTCGCTTCCTTCAGTATGACCGTAGTTGTAGTGCACATCGCCGCAGGCCAGAGCTGCCGCTGCTCAGAGTGGCAGGTCCGCACGAGCTGACGGGAGCCCTGCCGCAGACACTCCATGGAGAGAAGAACACATGAAGAGAAGACAGGTAGAGCCATAATGTAAATCCTCGTCTGTTTACTTTGTTTCTGTCCAAGCCATAGTTTTTTGTGAGCCAAAAAGACGGGACTTTCCCCAAGTGTGAAGCCTCTCCCCAGAGCGTTATATCACAGAGCTCTGTCACTCACGCAAAATCACTTAAATAGGCTAAAGATTAAAAAGCAAGATATAAAGTGATAGTAATTTATACTTATTTTGGAGATCATTAATTTGGGAAAGATGACCCATTTTAAAGTTGCCTATAGGTCCTACAATCCATAAAATAAAATAAAAAACTGCAGCTATATGCAGGCCATATTTATCAAGCTGAAAAAATCTCTCTTCATGTGATTTTACAGGCTTATACACCATAGTTTAATTTTATTTATGAGGTTATTTTTCCAAATATTGTAATGTTCAATGTTTCACTGACCACAGCAGGACCCTCACACTGATATACAACATATACAAAGTTCATGAACAACAAGATTTCTGTCTTTGTCAATCTAAGTGGGCCAAAAAAAAATCAGTTATATTAAAAGTAATCTAACAGAAATAACTGCAGTAATTTGATGAATAAGCTGTAACTTGCGATGATCTCAGGTGTGATACTGGTGTGGCGACAGTGTGCATGTCACGGGGGTCCAAGGAATGCTCAGGGAGTTATTGTGTTTGCTCAGACACAAGAAAAATGAGGGGGAACATTGCCTGTAATGCTGATGTATTTCTTAATTCCATAAACATTAAGGTATTTGGTATAATTTGGTGCTTTGGTTCAGTGCTGAAATTCAGTTGGTTTAAACCATAGACTGTATATATAAATGGTCATAGCTAACCCGCTAGCCGCTACATTCCAAATAGATAGTGAGCATGGGTGCACTTCTGGTTCTCTTGACTCTGGCTCAGTTGGCTTTACATTGGAATATTGTGGTCCCTCTCTGTGTAACTGATGCTGTGAGCCTCATCATTTTGGTCTTAAATGATAAATGTATAAATCTACATGATCCTGCTTTTTTTTATTTTACTATTTTGTCTGTAAATAAATTCCTATTCCTAACTGCCAGCCTCAGTGAGCTTCATTTGACTGGAGCTGAACGCTATGGGTGACATCACACTCTCTTAGTCCACTTCTTTATACAGTCTGTGGTTTAAACTAAGGGGCTAGTCATGAATCACTGCTAGTGCAGCCTTTGCAGCTCAGTGAGTGAATTCTGTAGGTTCTGAGCTTCACATGAGACCCGCCCATAAACTGAGAATGAGAAATATCCTCTACATGCAGGTGACTGTAACATCTTCATTAGAATTATTTGGATAATTTCAGCCCTGGAATTGTCTTCTGAACTAAAGGTAAAAGGAGCTGTTCACTTGAAAACTACCACTAGATGACATCACAAGGAGGAACAGAGCATTTGAGTTTTGGACATGTAGACAGACTAATAATAAAGTTACTCAAACATGTGTGAATGAAACAAAACACAACTCCAGGTCTGTTTTTGAGGAGGTAACAGTTTTATACCATGGCTTAAAGCTCACAAGAGTCCATTTTGCGTAATATAGGACCTTTTAAATATTTACATTTTAGCTATAAATAAACCTCACTACTATACTATTCAGTGTGTCAGTCTATTTCACCTTTGTAATACATTTACTTGAGTATTTCTTCCACTTCTGAAAATCCCAAAAACAGGACAGACACAGAAACAAGTTGGGCGAGGAGAAGGAGATTGATGGTAGATTTCTTTTTTGGGGTTTCTTTGTCTGAAAAAAATTGAATGGAAGACAGGAAAATGACAGCTCCTCGCGATGTCAGTTTGCACATCGCACACACATTTATAATTTGTCAGGTGCTGCACGTTAACTTAGCGTAGGAGGTGTGTGCATAATACATGTTCATAGACACCAGTACCTAGCTCTGGATCTGTCAGTTCGGCTTGTCATCCTCACGTCAACAAAGAAAAAAAAAAAAACTTCAGCTTTATTGTGTTTTGGATTTGTCATGCTTTTGCTCAAACAGAAAGGAAATAGGCAGAAGGCAAGACAGAAAAACTACGCTTGTTTGACAGCTAGCATTGTGCACAGGAACGCCAAGATCTCACAAAATTAACAAGGGGGAGGTTTTGGACGTTTTTGGAAAAGAGAAAGCAAAAACAGACCCCAATAAAAGTTTGATTGACAGCCAAACCTGCCATTCGGATTCATGATGTTTTCACGGAGAAGAGAGGTGAAGACAGCTGAGATGCGTTCACCAGCGAGACGAGAACAGGAAGTAACTTTTACAAGAGGAAATGGGGTCGGGGCCACGGTAACCAAACAGAGATGTAAATAGAAGTATGCAGCTTCCTGTCAACATGCGTCACTCAAATAAACAAACTCAAAAAACATTACCTTAGAACATGAGAATACGCATTTAAAAAACGATTTTCAGTGAATGGGTTTGTGTACAAAAGTAGGACACGGGTAAGTTAAAGCTGCACTGTCACTTTTCTGATTGATGGCTACCTAGCAAACTTGTCTCCATGGAGATGCTTTTGTTTGGGCTGCAATAAATCATTAAAGGTCTTACACAAAATTTATGAGCTTTTAGTTGTGTTACCTCCTCCAAAACTTACCTGGAGTTGTGTTTTGTTTCATTCACACATGTCTGAGTAACCCTTTTATTAGTCTGTCTACATCAGGTAACAGTGACAAGTTCAAATCTGTGGAGAGGCAATCCCACTCAGAGTAGAATGCATGTTGTTTAAGGTTTTGCAGTAGTTAAAAAAAATAATTAAGAAAATGCTAGATAGACCAATTTAATGCCATACTGTGGAATATTCCAGGCAAAGCGATAACATACCCATGGAGACAAGCCGGTGGCAGGCCTTCCACCAGAAAAGTATCATAATTCACTGTGTTGTCATTTTTTGTTGTTGTCACCCATAACGATTTGGCCAGAGTTTATAGCGGCTAATCTGTAACCAGGGCCCACATTTGGAAATCAGAGCTCATGTATCATAGCAACCAAAGAGCCAATCAGGAGTGAGGCTGTTGAAGATAACGCCCCTTCCCAGCCTCATCGCTGGTTTGGCAGGTGGGGGCACAGCAACGCTGTCAATCAAACTTGTTGCTAACGCTAGTGGAAAGAAGGCGCCTGATTTGTCTTTTATAAATATTCATATCTTGATTAAAGGTTTAAAATAGTGAAATAAAAATACCAGGATCATGTAGAGCGGGTTAATATGAAATTTTTAAGAACAAAATGGCGAGTTTTTTAATAGAAAGTGAATTGATGGAGCCAGAAATGCACCCATGCTCACTTCCTATTTGGAATGTGGCGGTTAGCAGGTTAGCTCCATTTATATATAGAGTCTATGTAGTGTGTAGGTCTCCTCTGGTTTGGTCTGCTTTCTCCAACTGTCATGGAAATCTGGAAATCTGTATCTCACTGGAACATTTCTTGTTAAATAAAGTAAAAAAGATATAGTGCGGTTTTAATACACTTCTGACAATATTCCTGTCGCTTGAAGCTGTTGGGAATCGATCATAACTGCAGCCTGACCATCTCCTCCGGGTTCAGCTGTGACATCATCTGACATAACTCTCCACATTTAGAACATCTGACTTGTTAAAGGGCCATTCATAAAAACTGTCCCGTATCAGAATCTCGCCTCTGTTTGATGAATTGAGTGAAACTTCGGGTCAGATCTCGTTCAAACCACTCCATCCACGAAGAAGACATCGGCGAAGGGAGAAAGTGACCATTATACACTTCTTTAATATTCAATCTATAAAGCATTATCGAGACGGAGGAGAGCTCTTATCTGCAGCTAAATGAATCACGCTTTCAATTTGCATGTTGAGTGAATGGGAGAGAAACAGCGTCCAACAGAGCGGCCGTGTGAGGGGAGATAACCACTCTGCCAGCCCCAGACCAGCCAAAGCTCTGGGCTCTTTGGGTTTGAGCCTCTGGAAGTGACTGTGTCTGGCTCCAGTTTAAAGCAGAGCCCAGGGCCACAGGAAACAGTAGGGTTTTGAGAGAAATATATTGTTTAATTTTAATAAACAGGATAAGGTAGTCTTTTCATTTTTTTTTTTTTTACAATTAAGGTTCTTATGGTGAACGCTCATCCATGCTCTGATATGTGAAGGAAGCAGCCTGCGCACAATCACAACTGAAACTGTGTTGCCAGAGCCTAAACCTGTAGGTAGAGGACACATCCAAGTTTGTCTCATTCTCAGTTTATGGACAGAGCTCATGTGAAGCTCAGAACCTCCAGAATTCCCTCCCTGAGCTGCAGAGGCTGCACTAGCACTGACTCATGATGGTGTGCAGGTTCTGGGGTTTAGGTAGAGACCGTACAGATCAGAGAGAGCCATTTTAGATTTAAACCAACTGGATTTCAGCGTTGAAACTGGCAACACAAATGTGAGACTCATGAGAGACTCGTTCTGCTTTCTGATTAGAACACTAAATTACAACATAAACCACTAGTCCATCATGTTCAATGTTTCTGTAACATTTTGTACATTTTGTAACATTTGTTTTTGTAACAGCATTATAATTGGTCTCAGTAAAAGCTATATATATTACTCTTCTTCTTCTTCTTCTTCTTCTTCTTCTTATTCTTCTTCTTATTATTATTATGCTTTACACATGTAATGCACTTTACAGACTTAAGCCTCTCAAAGCACAGCACTTTTTTTTTTCTTTCTTTCTTTATAATTGTTTTTATTTACATTTATTTAAGGAATGCATGTTCAGGATAGGGTAGACAGAGTGGGCAAATAATAACCAACCGATAATTTACACATTCCTATATAGACTGGACAATAATACAATTTGAGATATTTTGAAATAATAAACAAAAACAACGAAATACATAGACAAAATACCACACACAACACAAAGACAGGACAAGACTCCACACTTCATGGTGGGAACTTAACTGTCAATCTTGGCGTCAAACCACCAACACTCACGCACACACTATTCTTGGCGAGATGGCTGAAGTGTCTTGCCTAAGGACACAACAGCAGAACGTCCCGGGTAGGAATCGATCTTCTGACTCTCGGGTTGGCTGTTGTGTTAGTGTTGTTATTTCTGACTCTCTACATTTGATTTGAAAATACATTTGCTCTCGAAAATTTCACAGACACGAAATTTCAAATGAAAATCTTCCACAGTTCGATCATCAAGTCTCTGTGGACAAACGCCGTCAGAGAGGACTACAGTTTGTTCTGTTCATTGTTTTGTCCTTTCATTGACACCTTGACACCGTGTACTTCCCAAAGTGATTTCATTTTGCGTAAAACGGCTCCAGTGCGGTACGGTTTGGAGCGTAATATTGTTAATAGCGGGATCACAGTGCGCACATACGGCTGTACAATATAAATGTTATGAGCGCACATTAAGACGCTGCACATGACTGAGCCTCTCGTTAACAACGCGAGCTGCTGCAGTTAAACGGGCTCTGTGATTCCCCAGGCCCCTTGAACGCATCGTACGACACTTAGCGGCTCTGTGAAGTGGCTAACATTAGCGCGTGTACATGCGTCACACACACAGTTTAATGGTGTTTCTGGAGGTTGTTTTTTCCACACAAATATTAGCACAAGTTGGATTCAATACACCAGTGCTTCTGTTGTGGACTAGTTTAATGCCATACTGTGGGATATTCGAAGCAAAGCGATAACATAGTGCCTTGTGCATTGTGTAACTTTTCTGGTGGATGGTTCGTCAAATGCTTTTCTCTTTTCTGAAAACAATTGCACACCATGTTCATATAACCAAGTGGACGAAGTGCCTTGCCCAGAGGCGCAACAACAGAACACACTAATTGGTGCTGGGATTGAACCTCTTTCTCTCTCTTTCTCTCTCTGTCTCACACACACACACACACACACACACACTCATTCTCTCTCTTTCTCGCTCTGTCTGTGTCTTTCTCACGCTCACTCTTTCTTTCTCTTTCATTCTCTCTATCCCCCTCTTCCCCCTTCTCTCTCTTATTCTCTCTCTCCCTCACTCCCTCCCTCCCTCCCATTCTCTCTCTCTCTGTCTCTCTCTCCCTCTTTCCCCCTTCCCTCTCTCATTCTCTCCCTCCTTCCCTCCCTCTCTCTCTCTCTCTCTCTCTCTCTTACTCTCTCTCTGTCTCATACACACACTCATTCTCTTTCTCGCTCTGTCTGTGTCTTTCTCACACTCACTCTTTCTTTCTCTCTTATTCTCTCTATCTCTTTCTCCCTCCCTTCCATTCTCTCTCTCTGTCTCTGTCTCCCTCTTTCCCCCCTTCTCTCCTCATTCTCCCTCTCCCTCCCTCTCTCTTTCTCTCTCTCCCTCTCATTCTCTCTCTCTCTCCCTCCCAATCTTTCTCTCTCTCCCTCCTTCTTTTTCTCTTTAGTTGCGTTCTTTAAGACAAAAACAGTGTAATCATCACAGGTTCTTGTGCAGGAACACATACCTCACATCTCTATTCATTAAAACTCTGTCTATCGTTTCTTCTTTTTTCTGAGCATTTGAAAAGAAAAGTTATTTTTGACCTTGGTCTGAATTCTGCTTAGAGTTCATCATTTCATCAGGAATGTGCCACAGTGGTGTGTGCAAACCTCCTGAACATCTCCACATAATCAACTGAGTCTGAACGCAGTCTTAAAAGAGACATTTTAAAGTACACATTTAGAGAATATATTATTGAGATACTTCATTTTTATGTTAGTTGTTGTAGTATTTTGTTAAAAGTCTTATATTACGCAAAATGGACTCTCATGAGCTTTAAGTCATGTTATAATGTTGTTATTTCATCAAAAACAGACCTGGAGTTGTGTTTTGTTTCATTCACACATGTTTGAGTAACACTTTATTATTAGTCTGTCTACATCTCCAAAGCTCAAAATGCTCTGTTCCACCTTATGATGTCATGAGGTGCTAGCTTTCAGATTAAGAGCTATCGTTTACCTTGAGTTCAGTAGATATTGCCAAATTGCCAGGTCTGAAATCATCCAAATGATTCTGGTGAAGGTGTATGGAGTTTTAAAACACGGTGGAGCACTTCCTGTATTACCACATGACATCACAAGGTGGAACAGAGTGTTTTCAGTTTGAGAGAAAAACTGTGTAAATATGCAGTTTGTGATGAGGAAACAACATCATAACATACCGGCTGTGTAGTAAATGTGACCGTGGTGATCTATGTTTTCATTTGTTGGTACTGTGATTTTAATTTGTATTTTCTCGTTCTGTAACACACTTTGAATGACTTTGTGTACAAATTGTGTTTTATCCATAAATCTCTTGTATCTTAAACGTGTAAATGTAAATGGAGAAAGTTAGAGCGGTTTCCTCCTGAGCGCTGGAGCGAATGTGTCAGAGCCTCTTCTTTCACATGCTCCAGCGACTTCTCACAGCTCACACTCAAACTCTGACTCATACATTCCTCCCTCTCTCTCTCTCTCTCCACCCTCTCCATTTTCTCTCTCCTCTCTATCTCTCTCTCCCCTTCCTCTCCTCTTTCGCTTTCTTTCTTCCTCTCTTTCTCACCCTCTCTGCTCTCCCTGCTTTCTCTCTCTCCTCTTTCTCTCCCTCCCCTTCTCACTGTCTTCTTTCTTGCTCACTCTCCTCTCCCTCGCCTCTTTCTCTTGCTCTTTCTCTTCTCTGCTCTCCCCAATTCTCCCCCTCTGTCCTCTCTCTCCCTCTCTTTCTCTCCTCCCTCTATCTCTCTCCACTCTGCTTTCCCTCCACTCACTCTCGCCCTTTTTCTTTCGCTCTCTCTCTCTTTCCTCTCTCCATTTTCTCTCCTCTCTATCTCTCTCTCCCCTCCTCTTTCTGTTCCTCTCTTTCTCTCCCTGTCTGCTCTCCCTGCTTTCTCACTCTCCTCTCCCCCCCACTGTCTCCTTCCTTGCTCACGCTTCACACTCTCTTTCTCTCTCCACTCTGCTTTGCCTCCACTCGCTCTCCCTCTTTTTTGTCTCTGTTTCTCCATCCTCTGTCTTTACTCTCTCTCTTCACTCTGCTTTACCTCCACTCTCTCCCTCTTTCTTTCTCTCAGTTTCTCTTCATTCTCTCTTTCTCTCTCTCACACTGTCTCCTCTGCACCTCCCTCCTTTCTTGCTCGCTCACTCTCCTCTTCCTTCTCTCTTCCTCTCTTTTGCCCTCTCTTCTTCTTCTTTGCTCTGTCTCCATCTCTCTCTCCTTCTGCCCCCCCTCTCTCTCACTGGCCCCTACACTCTCACTCCTTTCTCTTCTTTATCCGCTCTCTCTCTCTCTCTCTCTATGCCTCCTCTACCACTCCCTCCTGTCTCTCTCTTCCCCTCTCTCTCTGTTCCGCCTCTTTCTCTATCTCTCCCATCCTCCCACTCTTCTGTTTCGTTGACTCTTTTTCTCCTCTTCCTCTTTCCATCTCTCAGTATGACTAAGTGCAGTAAATAAAGGTCACAGAGGTCTGTTTGCAGAAATATTCATGATGAAGCTGAACTAAACCTGGTCTAAACCAAATCTGACTCAAACTAATCTGGGTTAAAACCAGGTTTAAACCAGGTTTAAACCAGGCCTAAACCAGGTCTAACTAACCCAGTCTAAACCAGCACTACTATAGAAAAGAATCAGGACTAAACCAAGACTGTACCGGGAAGTGATGACTAAACCAGGTCTAAGCAAGGACCAAATTAGGTTTAAACCAGAATGACTAAACCAGGTCTTCTGCCAGTCCAAACCAGGTCAGAGCAAGAGGACTAAACCAAACCTGACCCAGGACTTTAGTTAAAAGCCTTGTAATACAGACTAAACCAGGCCTAAACAAGGACTAAACCAGGACTGAGTTTAGATAAAAGCATTAAAATAAAGACTAAACCAGATCTAAACCAGGACTGACCCAGAACTTAAGTTAAAACATTATAATAAGGACTAAACCAGGACTAAGCCAGTACTGACCCAGGATTTTAGTTCAAAGCATTATAATAAAGACTAATCCAGACCTAAATCAGGACTAAACTAGATCTAAATCAGGTCTAACCGAGGTCTGAACCAGGTCTAAACCAGGACTTTAGTAAAAACATTAAAATAAAGACTTAACCAGATCTAAACCAGAGAATTTTCTGGTGTCATCATCACATTTTTCCCACCATATTTTATTCCCAGTGCTTCTAACCAACACCTCTTTCTCTCTCTCTCTTCTCCCTCTCTTTTCATTCTGTCTGCTGTCTGCTCTCTCTCTCTCTCTCTCTCTCTCTCTCTCGCTCTCTCTCTCTCTCTCTCTCTCTCTCTTCTTTCTTTCTTTCAGCTCTTTCTTTCTTCTCGGTCTCTCTCTTTCTACCCCCTCATGCTCGCTCTCCTATCCCTTTATCCCTCCTTTTATTTCCTTTCTCTCTCTGCCTCCCTCCTCTCTCTTGCTTTCCTCCCTCTCTCCCTCTCTCTCTCTCTCTCTCTCTCTCTCTCTCTCTCTCTCTCTCTCTCTCTCTCTCTCTCTCTTCACAGGCCTGGTGCTGACGGCTACACTCTGGAGATTTTGGATAGGGGTGCAGTTTTCTCTGCTCCTCTACTCCCCCTCTCTCTCTCTCTCTCTCTCTCTCTCCTCTCTCCTCCTCCTCCCCTCACCTCTCTCTCCTCTCTCGTCCTCTCTCTCTTCCCCTCCCACTCTCGCTCCTGTCTCCTGCTCTTTCTCCTTTCTCTTCCCCTCCCTCCTCACTCTCTCTCACCCCCACTTTCTTCTTTCTCCTCCCCTTCATTCTCACTCCTCCCCCTCTTCATCTTTCTCCCTCTCTCTTCTCAGTGCCAGTTCCCAAACCCGGTCTAAGCCTGAGCCACACCTCAGAGTTCTGTATTTTCACTTTACACTCCTGTGAAAGAGTTTAAACAGTCCAAAACACACACTTCAGACCATTGTGTTCGGCCAGGTTTCACGTATTAAAACTTTTCCCATCTTAAAATAGAACATGTTATTTTAAAGCTCATTCAGTAAAACCAGGTCAGAACCAGGTCTAAACCAGGGCTAAGAATGGACTAAACCAGGTCTAAATTAGGTCTAAACCAGGTCTAAACTAGTCTAAACTCGTTTTACTCAAAGGCTAACCCAGGTCTAAACCAGGTTTAAATCAGCTCTAGACCAGGACTAAAAGAGACTAAACCAAGGCTAAACCAGGACTAGACCAGCACTAATTTAGGAGGAAAAAAACAGGACTAAAATAGGACTACACCTGGATTAAGCCAGGACTAAACCAACACTAAATCAGGACTAAGCCAGGACTAAACCAACACTAAATCAGGACTGGGTGAGGAGTAAACCATGACTAAACCGACACTAAACCAACACTAAATCAGGACTAAACCAGGACTGGACCAGGACTAACCAAGCCAATCAGAGCCAAGACCTAAAATAGGCCTTAAACTTATATAATATAAAAAAATATAAATAAAAATGAATAAATTAATAAATTAATAATAATAATAATAATAATAATAATAATAATAATAATAATAATAATAATAATAAATTCAGTGACTTCTGCATTTGAGTTATAAGAACATATTAATCTCAAATAGTTTTCCATAAACTGTCCATAGTCCTTTAATAGTAGCCATATCTGTTTTATCTGCACAGTTTAGGCAGTTTTAAATTAAAATTGCCCGTTTCATTGGTAATAGTGTTCTTATTATTTTTATTAGAGCTGAAGTAGAGTCTCATTTGACTCGAGCTGCTGCTCCTTCAGAGTCACTGTGACCGTCAAATACATTACACACACTTAATGTATGTGAGAATACAAATACGTTACCACTAGGGATGCAACGATACAGTTTTCCACGATTCAGTACGAATCTCGATACAGGGGTCTAGAAAAAAAGACAACACAGCACGCTGAGAGGGACACGTGCGTATCAAGGGAACACGTGTATCGAATCGTAACACCAGTATCGAACGATTCAATATTATATTAAATATTGTTGCATCCCTAATTACCACACACTTAAATGTATCTGAGAATACAAATACATTAGCACAGATATGGCTAAGTACTGTTTACTGCTAAAGAACTGCTCTCCTGTGTAGTACTGTGTAGTATTGTGTAATGTAGTATAGTGTAGTCTTGCGTAGTATTAGTGTGTAGTATTGCGTAATATTTTGTGGTACTGTGCAGTATTGTGTTGTACTGTGTAGTATTGTGTAGTATAGTGCAGTAAGGTGTAGTCTCGTGTGGTTTTGTGTAGTATTAGTGTGTAGTAGTGTAGTGTAGTCTTGTGCAGTCATGTGCAGTATAGTGTAGTACTGTGCAGTATTGTGTAGTCTAGTGTAGTAGCATATAATAGCATGTAGTTGTGTGTAGTATTACTGTGTAGAAGTGTGCAGTAGTAGTAGTAGTAGTAGTAGTAGTAGTAGTAGTAGTAGTAGTAGTAGTAGTATTAGTAGCAGTCCTCTTCCTCCTCCTCTCTCCTCCTCTTCGTGTCTGATAAGGAACAAGGTCTTTTGGCTTTTAAACGATCCAAAAGAAACGGCAAATGTTCCCAAACTGCAAATAACAATCAGTATTTTCTCTCTGTACATGAACTGAGGGACTAAACCTGGAATAGACCAGATTAAAAGGGACTAAACCAGGACTAAACCAGGAGTAAATCAGGACTGGGTGAGGACTAAATTATGACTAAACTGGGTCTAAAGCAGCAATAGACCAAAATGAAAAAGAACTAAGCCATGAGGACTAAACCAGGATCAGACGTAAACTAAACCTGGATTTAATCAGAACTAAAATAGGATTAAACCAGGTCCAAACCCAGGAGTAAATAAAGACTAAAGGACTAAAGCAGGAAAACCCAGATTAACCAGGGCTAGAGACAGTCTAAAACAGATCTAAAACAGGTCTAAACCTGAAAAAAAAAACAAAAAAATTGTTCTGCCAATAATAATGGGCCAATTACAGCCACTTGGATGAGGCCTCATCCATTACACTGTCACTCTTTCACTCTCTCTCTCTTTGACACTTTCTTTCACTCTCTCTTTCACTCTTTTTCACTCTCTCTCTTTCACTCTTTCTTTCAGTCTTTTTCACTCTCTGTCTCTCTCTTTCACACTCTGTAGCTCTCTTTCACCCCCCTCGTTTACTCTCTTTTACTCTCTCTTTCATGCTCTCTCTCTTTCTCTCTCTTCCACTCTGTAGCTCTCTCTTTCACCCCCCCATTCACTCTCTCTCGCTCTCTCTTTCACTCTCTCTCCTTCTTTCTCTCTCTCTCTCTCTCTCTCTCCTTCTCTCTTTCACTCTCTCTCTCCCTCTCTGTAGCTCTCTCTTTTACTACCCCATTCACTCTCTCTCTCTTTCACACGCTCTCTTTCAATCTCTATCTCTCTTCTTCTCTCTTTCACTCGCTCTCTCCCACTCTGTAGCTCTCTCTTTCACCCCCCTCTCGTTCATTCTTTCACTCTCTCTCTATTTCTCTCTCTCTCTCCTTCTCCCTTTCCCTCTCTTTCACCCTGTGGGAGTTCAGAGCTGTGTCTCGTGTCCCTCAGTGACACCTCTGCACCAGTGTCAGGAGAGAGAGATCACAGGGGGAGGGGCCACAGAGGGGAGGGGCCAATGGGAGGGAGGGGCAGAGGCTTTTAAAAGTCACATTCATGAAGGGGAGGGGCTGAACACATGTATTTTTAGTTTGTTAGTTTAGTTTTGGGTACATTTCTGAAATTGTTGAAGGAAATACCAATGTTATATCTGATTTTAGTTGCCTGAAAAGAGAAGAAAAGATGAACTGTAAAAGAATTGTGTTTTTATGCATTAAAGGTTCACTGTGTAACTTTTCTGGTGGAGGGAGGGACCGCCACCTGCTTGTGTCCATGAAGATGTTTCCGTTTTGCCTGAGATGTTCCACAGTATGGCATTTGTCATGGCAATTGTCTATCTCCATGGAAACAAGCAGGTTGACGATGAGGCCCAGTTAATTTAGCATATTTGGGCTGAGTCTGTCTCTCAAACTGAAAACACTTTGTTCCATCTTGTGATGTCATATGGCAATACAGGAAGTGCTCCACTGTGTTTTTAAACTCCATACACCTTCACTAAAATCATTTGGATGATTTCAGCCCCTGAATTGCCAATCTCTCCTGAATTAAAGGTAAATTGTAGATGTTAACTTGAAAACTACCACTTCATGACATCACAAGGTGGAACAGAGCATTTTGAGCTTTGGAGACATAGACAGACTAATAATAAAGTGTTACTCAAACATGTGTGAATGAAACAAAACACAACTGCAGGTCTGTTTTTGAGGAGGTAACAATATTATAACACAACTTAAAACTCACAAGAGTAAATTTTGCGTAATACAGGACTTTTAATTCTTTATAAATCGCTAACATTTTGTGCTGTTTTAATTTGTCATGTCCTCTCTCTGAAAACACAACAACTTTTGCATCAAATGTAAAAAAAAAAAAAAATGAGAAGAAGAAAGCGTTGGGGATGAAAGCTGGAGATTTAAAAACAGACTTGTAGACAGACAGCTCGGCAGACGGAGCAGAGAAGACGGGAGCGGAGGAGGAGGAGGAGGAGAGGGAGAGGGGGAGGAGGGGAGGGAAAGAGGGAGGAGGAGAGGAGGAGGAGGAGGAGGAGAGGGGTGTGTGGGGGGAGGGGGCTAGCATGTTAGCGCTAATACCCCCCCTGCTTTGTTGTGAAGGAGCCCAATTCTCCTTTCTAATGTTAAACTAGTGCTTTAATGATGGCAGTAAAACGCACACACACACACATACGCACACACACATGCATACACACACACACACGCATCGCTTTCCCCAAAATGACAGGAAATGTACAAAAGAGAGAGAGAGGGGGATAAAAAGTGAGAGAGAAGGAGAGAGGGAGAGAGAAAGTGCATTATGGGTAATGGTGGATTTAAGAAAAGTAGTTGGATTTTTGTTCTTTGATTTGTACTCTGTTCACATGTTTTGCATATTTGTAATTGGCTGCATTTTCTAGTTCACTGGAACAGCAAAGGCAAAACAAGATCTAAACCAAGACTAAACCAGGACTAAGCAAATACTAATCCAGGTCTAAACCAGGACTAAGACAAGACTAACCCTGGATTAAACCAGGATTGTACTAGGACTAAAACATAATTAAACCAGGACTCAATCAGACTAACCCAGGACAGGACTAAACCACAACTAAATCATAACCAGGACTAAACCAAGAATAATCCAGGGCTAAACCAGGACTAAATCAGAACTAAACCAAGACTAAACCAGGACTAAACCAGAACTAAATCATGACCAGGACTAAACCAAGACTAAACCAGTGCTAAACGAGGACTAAATCAGGACTAAACCAAGACTAAACCAAGACTAAACCAGGACTAAACTAGGACTAAACCAGAACTAAACCAAGACTAAACCAAAACTAAACCAAGACTAAACCAAAACTAAACCAAGACTAAACCAAGACTAAACCAGGACTAAACCAAAACTAAACCAAAATTAACCATGACTAAACAAGGTCTAAATCAGATCTAAATTTAGACTATCCATAAAAAACGCAATTCGAGACTTTCTAAATTTAGAAAGTTTTAGAAACTTTTCCAAAAACAGAAGACCAAAGTTGTTATAAAGAAGCAAACTTGGCAACTATGCTCTGGAAATGGGTCCCCAGACACCCTGTATTTACTCTGACAGGTCACCCGAGTCCAGAATCACAGACGTATGGGTCAAACGCAGAGGGCAAATTTACCTATAAGGCCATTGTCTTTCTAATCCAGTATTTTTTATACATTTTTACCAGTCTGGTCCCCACTCCCTCCATCACATCTCAACCTGATCGTCCAATCAGATTTGTTTATTTTAGTGATGCATGTGAATCGAAGGAGCTCATTGGTCACTTATCATTTAGACCTACCGTAATTTCCGGACTATTGAGCGCACCTGAATATAAGCCGCATCAACTAAATTTTCAAAGAATTTTATTTTTGTACATATATAGGCCGCACCTGTCTATAAGCCGCAGGTGTCCACGTCTTCAAGAAGTTTTCAAGTTCGGAGCATCTGCTTGTATTGCCTCTAAAGCTTTTGTCGTCTTTTTGCATTGAGTCAGTTCGTCACGCGCGAGAGTCGCTCTGGCGCTCTACTGCGCATGTCTCGAGCAGAAAGAGCCGCTGTCCTGTCTGGGATCATGTCAGTGTCTTGTATCATGTCAGTGTCTTGTATCATGTCAGTGTCTTGTAGGATTTCAACAGGATTTCAGGCTCTCCCGGGGGTCGGGGTTAGTTGTATCGATCATGTATGAGTGGATGTCCAGCTACTGAAGTTTGAGACGTTTCGTCGCGTCATTTACGCTTCACCTGCATTTAACACATGCGGGTCATTAAGACGTATCCCACTCACTAATGTTCATTTAGCAGCAGAACTTATTTTATCACGCAGCGATAAACTGTTTTAGTGCTGACAACAGCGCTAGCGAGTGTTCTAACTAACCCTAACCCATGTTCACCGCACAGACAGCGGCGCTTTCTGCACTCAAGCTGCGCGCGCATCCGCTGTGTTCATAGACGAATAATCCGTCCATATATGAGCCGCATCGTTGTATAAGCCGCAGGGTTCAAAGTGTGAGAAAAAAGTAGCGGCTTATAGTCCGGAAAATACGGTAAGTCAAATTTCAGACCCATGTGATTTCTTTTTTTCTCGTGTCTTATATTTGTTTTAATATGAACGGACCGTGCATGTCCCTGATTGAAATCCCTGACATTTTCTTGGCGATGTGCTCTTGAGCCTTACACCAAATCCCCAGTTGAACCGTCAACCTCCAGGCTCCGAGGGCGAGGCGTGACCTTTGACCTGCCCTGTGGAGGTTAGAGTTGACAAAAGAAGCCAGCTCTTCAGTGAGGATTAAAAAGGTTCCGCATTACCACATGAATGAAGCTTATAGGTCTCCTTCACGTCATGGAGCTACTATATTCTGAGGTTTGACAGAATATTTCAAATGGAAAATCTGCAAATGTTTCACTTATTTTAAAGCTGCATTGTGCAGCTTTTCTAGTGGAGGGTCTGTCAGATGCTTTTTCGCCATGGAGATGTTATTGCTTCTCCTGGAATGTTTCACAGTATGGCATTAAACGTTTCTATCTTCATGGAGCCCAAACCAGATCAAGTTACAGGTCAGATCTGTGGAGAGGCGGCCCCGCTCACAGTCAGAATACCTGTTTTTCTAGGTATAAAACCACCTGTAATTGAATAAATGTAATGTAGAGCTGTTTAATGTCATACTGTGGAATATTTCAGGCAGAGCAATGACAAATCCATAGAAACAAACGGACCCCCAACCAAAAAGCTACATAGTGCAGCTTTAAACAGGTTGCAGATGTCCAAAGTTCGCATTAATAGCTAATTATTCTACTAATTATTCACCACGATGACTTCTTAAGTGTTTTTTTTTTACAATTGTCAGAGGCAAGAGTGGAGTTTTACTGTTTAACAACTAGCATGCTAACAGTGCACTAGTCTTACTTCCTGGTTCATGGGCAAATTTTTACCCAATCTGTACAGGGGCAAAACACATTCGACTTATTACATGAAAGTAATTGGGTAGAGGTCCTTTTAATGTTATGTTTTAAAGGAACCTGATTTTGGCTGTTGCTTCCACGTAAATAAAACCTTAATGTAACTTTATCTCATTCAGTTCTTAACCGATAAAATGATCATTGAAATGTTTATCGTTCAGCCTCTTTATTATGACAAAGAGTTGTTATTACATATGCCTAATGCTCTATATTTTGACTGAACTGTATGTCGGTATTTGTATCGAATTTTCGATACAGAAAACTTAAAACTTTGTCAGTTTTTGCTTCAGTTGACGTCTGATTGTCTGCAAATCTGCCTTGTGCATCGGGGGTGAGACGAAGCACCGTCGAATCAAAATCACAATTTGAGTTGGAGCAATTATAAAAAACACAAAGGCTTTACTTATTTAAACAGTGTAATGTAATGTTCTTGTCGCTAGTTTAGACCTCTACATCGTTCAAAAACCAGGACTAAACCAGGACTAAACCAGGACTGAACCAGGTTCTGAAATGCACAGGATTCTTTTATTCGTTTATCAGTTCTTATTTCAGTCTTCTCCCAAATGTGAATGCTTCAGAGTGGTTTACAGTACACTTACATTTGTTTACAGTACACTTGGAAGAGAATTGTACTTTTTAAAGATGTCTGAAATTGAATCTCAATAATTGTCAAGAAAACGTGCCATTCCCCCCCCAATTGTGCAGCCTTCTTGCAAGATGTCTATTAAACACTTGTGAACATGTGTAAGATCGTTTTTAAGTTCACTAAAATATAAAATAAATGTTTAACTCTTAATCTTTGCATAATCATTTTTTCAGAAACAGTGACCAAAGACCAAATGGAAGCAACAGCAAAACTGAAGAGGCATCACAGCTATGACAACCTCTCTCTGTTTCTTTCTCATTATTTCCATATTTTTGTCTCTCTCTTCTGTCTCCCCCTCTTCCCTTTTTCCTTCCTTTCCGTTTCTCTAAATCTCTCCTTCCTCTCATATTATCTGACACCCATCCCTTTATTTCACTATTTTGTCTCCTTTTATTCTCTCCTTTCTCTCCTTTCCCCCTCTCTCCCTCATGCTCTCTCTCAATTTTGCTTTCTAACTCCATCTCTCTGCATTCCTCTGTCTCTCTCTCCTCCATATTTTCTGACCCTTTCCCCTTTTTCTCCCCCTTACCTATTCTCTCTCTTTTCCAGCTCCCCTTTGATGCTCTCTCCCTCTCTTTTGTCTCTCCTTCTGTCCATCTCTCTGGTCCCTCTTTCTGACCCCTCCTTCAGATCCTTCTCTCCCCTTCCTTTCTCTGATCCAGGCTCCATCTCTCTCCTGTCAGAGTGAAGTTTCTCTGTTAAGACGCATGACAACTATGACAATCTCTATATCCATCTTTCTTTCTTTCCTCAACTTTTCTCTCTCTTCTGTCTCTTCTTCTCTCCCTAGATCCCCCTCTAACCCTAACCCTTTCTTTCCTTTTTCCTTCCTTTTTATTTCTCTGAATCTTTCTGACCGCTCTCATCTCTTTCCCTCTCTCATATTATCTAACAGTTGCCCCTTTTATTTCACCGTTTCGTCTTCCTCTATTCTTCCCTCTCTTCTCTCTCAATCTTGCTTTCTAACTAAATCCCTCTACATTCCTCTGTCTCTCTCTCTCCTTCATATTCTCTGACCCTTGCCCCTTTCTCTCACCCTTCTGTCATTCTCTCTTCTTCACTCTATCTCTGTCTCCCAACTCCCCCTCTTTCTCTCTCCCTGTCTCCCTCTTTCTTGCTCTTCCAAACTCTTCCTCTTTTTCCCCAGCCTCCATGCTCTCTCTTTCTCTCTTCTCCTTCTAACTATATCTCTGCTCCCTATTTCCTTCTCTCTGACCCCCCGACCTCTCCTTTCTCTCTGCTCTCCCTCTTCCCACTCTTCCCTCTTTCAAATCTTTCTCTCCCCTTCCCATCCCTCATCTCTCTCTCCCCCTCTCTGTCTGTCTCTCTCTCCTTCTGTCTGTCTTTGGTCCCTTCGGTCGATCATTCCAGCTCTTTGCTTTGGCCTTTATCCTTTAAATCCCCACAGACCGGGCGACAGGAGAGAGAGGCAGAAAGAGAAAGAGAGAGCAAAAAGAAACTGCTTTAAATGCTTTGAGCCGTGGTGTGGAATGCCAAAGAACTACTGTGTGGGGGGGGAGAGAGGGAGAGAGGGAAAGAGAGAGAGCGAGAGAGAGAGGGAAAGAGAGAGAGAGAGAGAGAGAGAGAGAGAGAGAAAGAGAGAGAGGTGAAGGGGGTCCAGGCCTGGTGCAGGATCTGGTATGCGTGACTGAGCAAGAGGAGGAGAAAGAGAGGAAAAGAGGAGGAAAAAACTGCCTTTCTAACTTCTATAGAAACAATAGGCACTGACCGGAGCAGCCACCCTCCCTGTGTGTGTGTGTGTGTGTGTGTGTGTGTGTGTGTGCGTGCGTGCGTGCGTGTGTGTGTGTGCTAACTGCAGAGGTACTAGAATAACTATTGATTGTACTACTATAGTATACTGTTACTTCAAAATAATAGTAGTGGTCCAAGAAATTACTCTGAAGTACAAGTACTGTTGAAACTGTACAGAAATAACTCTTAACCTAACTTATAGTAAAAAGTATATGAAAAAAGTATTTGGTGAACAGTACACATTAATGGTGTTTTGTGTACCTTTATTGGTAGAGGGTCTGTTGTCATGGAGATGTGATTACTTTGCCTGGAATGTTCCGCAGGAACAGATCTGACCTGTTTTGTCTCCATGGAGTTAAGTATGTTTAATGCCATACTGCGGAACAACACGCAGACAAAGCAATGGCATCTCCATGGAGACATGTAGGTAGCACCCCTCCACTAGAAAAATGACATAATACTCATTTAAAGGTGCACGGTGTAACTTTCTGGTTGGGGGTCCGTCGCCTGCTTGTTTGTTGATTGTACTACTATCGTATACTGTTACTTCAAAATAATAGACGTGCAAAGTTATGGTCCAAGAAATGATTTAAGTTCTGTTGCTTTACAAAACATTTCAGTTTTCATATTCAAAAGTACTTCAGAAGTACAATTTTTAAAAAAACAAAGTCTGAGTACTACCACCTGTGGCTACACCAGTGATTCAAATGAACACAGATGTCGTTACCGTAAATAGTCGCCTTGGTAACACACTTTACAATGTAGTTTTAGGGTTAGGGTTTAAATGTATTTCTAATATTTTTAAAATGCATTTATTTTGAGTCAAATGTTTGATTAACACCACCAAAAATGGCGCAATTTAGTATGTATGATTTGATAATTGGATTTAAAGCACAGATTGTAGTATTTTTAATAACTGACAAAAAATAATCGAAAAAGCATCTATTTTGAGTCAAATGTTTGGTTATTGTTGCAAAAAAGTCCACAATATGGCATTAAACATGTCTATTTTGCATTTACTCAATTGCTAAAGAAATCCCTTAAAAACATGCATTCTTACTGTGAGCGAGGCTCTTTCACAGATCTCAGCTGTAACTTGACCTGGTGGCGGTCTCCATGGAGATAGATAAGCTTAATGCCATATCGTGGAACATTCCGGACAAAGCAGGTAGTATGCGTTCCACCAGAAAAGCTACATAGTGCTCGTTTAACGAACAGATAGCACTGCCCACTCTGTCTCTGTGTGTGGCGTGTCAGCTTCCCACAATGCACTGCTCCTGACAGAAAGCAGAAACAGCCACGTTCAGATCTGATTTCGGAGCAGTGCCACACATGAAACTAAACACTACAAAAATACACCAACCCATGTCCCTGAGAAGTCATGTTTAAACTGTCAAATCCACTGCATTTGTCACGCACAGGGCTGCTGTTTGGGCTGAGCAGAGGAGGCCGACCAACCAGGAACTACAGAGATAACTATTAACCTACGTAAGAGTGAAAAGTACATTAGAAAAAGTATACAGTACACTTTAAAGGTACTCTGTGTATTTTTTCTGGTGGAGTCTCTGTTGTCACGCATTGTCCTGCTGTTTGGTCTTTGCAGAGGTGAGGAGAGCAGCCAGAAACTGTGCAGAAATCACTGTTAACTTATAGTAAAAAGTCAATTAGAAAAAGTATTTAGTGAATGGTACACACTAAAGTTGCACTACGTAACTTTTCTGGTGGAGGAGCTGTTGTCACGGATAGTCTTGCTGTTTGGATGTCTAAGCAGAGGTGGGAGAGAAGCCAAAAACTGTACAGAAATAACTATTAACCTAACTTATAGTAAAAAGTATATGAAAAAAGTATTTGGTGAACAGTACATTTTAAACGTGCACTGTATAACTTTTCTGGTAGAGGGTCTGCTGTCTTGAACATGTGCTTACTTTTCCTGGAATGCTCCTCAGTATGATAGAGAGCAAGCAGGTGACTGAGCCTTCACCAACAATGTTACGTAGTGCACCTTTAAGAATTGAAAAAAAAAAATAAAATTCATATTTGTAGAGGCGGTGCAAGAAACGCAAATATTCAAATCATTTCATATTGTCGTATTTTGTCACTTGTAGACTCACAGTGGGAACAGGAACTACACCTTTTACTCAAGTAAGACTACTGAGCTTTGCCTCAAATGTTCCACAATAGGGCATTTAACCTATCTTTTATTTATTCAATTATACGTACTTTATATGGCCAACAAATACCTTGGAAAACGTGCATTCTTCCTGTGAGCGGGATCGCCTCGCCACAGATCTGACCTGTACTTGGCCTGGTTGTGTCACCTGTTTTGTCTCCATGGAAATATTTAGGTTTAATGCCATACTGTGGAACATGCAGGCAAAGCAAAAACATCTCCATGGAGAGGAGTAAGTAGCAAACCCCCCACTAGAAAAGTTACATAATGCTCATTTAAAGGTGCACTGTGTAACTTTCTGGTTGGGGGTCCGTCACCTGCTTGTTTCTATGGATATGTCATTGCTCTTCCCTGGAATGTTCCACAGTATGACTTTAAACAGCTCTACCTTACAATTACAGGTGGTTTTAGAGCTCAAAAATACCTAGAAAAACAGGCATTCTGACTGTGAGCGGGGTCGCCTCTCCACAGATCTGACCTGTAACTTGGTCTGGTTTGGTTTCCTTGATAGAATAGATAGAAATGTTTAATACCACACTGTGAAACATTCCAGAGAAAGAAAAGCATTTGACGGACCCTCCACCGAAAGTTACGCAAGTTACGCAATGCACCTTTAATTACTTTACTTTAATAAGCAATAATCTCCATGGAAACGGGCAGCTAGCAAACCCTCCATCAGAAAAATGACATAATGATTCTTTAACTACTGGATGTACATTTTGTCCAGTTACTGAAATAACTCCCCCAGTGTTAAATGTAAGAGTCATATCCTGGAGTTGTTTTGTCTGCATGTTTTGCTTTGGAGAAACAAACAGAAGAGGTTGATTAAAAAAGCCAGCAGGGTAGAACGCCTTAGTGATAATTAATTACACCAGTGATGCAGCCAAATCAAGGCGGCAGCCATTTTGAAGACAGTCGTAAATAATAAAAGATTTCCTCTCATCTCCTGTCAGTGAACGAGACAAAGGCGCAGGGCTGGGCAAGGCTAACCAATACAAGCCAGTTTATTATATGTGTTTTAGGGATTCTTATATGATTCTATGATTGAGAGAGAATTTGCATTTTATTCGCTATATAAATTTACAAATTGTAAAAAAAAATTCGAATATTCTATTTTTATTTTGTATTTTTTTGTTAATTTGTTAACCCCACTGCTTTATACGTAATTGTTTGTGTCCAAAATAGAGGCGGGACGAGATAAAATTTGGACAAGACGAGACAAGATTTTAGCATAATTCCTAATATATAAATTTCACTGTTCAGTTTCCAGTTTTGGCCTCTCAGTTTGTTTATTTTTATTTGATTTCATAGTTTTGTTTACATTCTAGTACTGCTCTTTGGAACTGTTAGAGATGTAACTCACCAATAAGTCACCCTTTTTTGTCCAATTCAGATATAAAGAAAAAAATCTTCTCCATATAAATTTGCTTTTTTTTTTTACATAATTTTGATTTTGATCAATTATTCACCTCCCAATACTTCTTACATACTTGTTTGTGTTCAAGAGCATTGATTAAAATAGAAAGATGAACTGCTACACTAAGACGCAACAGATAATTAGAATACATTTTCTTCTCTGCAGAAAATGTCTGATTCAAAATTCAAATTTTTTTTTGATGAACTGCTCAACATTTGAGAAAGACTGAAATATGACAACCAAAATCCCATTGTAATCATGCTTAAACTCAAATTTACCAAAGATGAAAAGAAGAATTTCAGAATTTTAAGTTGCTAAGAGTAACAAAATTCCGTTTTTGATAAATTGGTAATGTTTAATAGACGCTGATTTCTCTGCTATACAAACACAAAAGTAGTCCACACCACTGCGTTCTTTCATTATATAAATATCTTTAATTGTTTTAACCGTAAGAATATAAAAGCATTTAATTTGAGCATTGCATTATTCTTCTTTACAAACACGTAATATACAGAACAAATTTCCATTATTTGCACGCACACACACACACTTCAGCAGGAAACTCACCCCTATATGAATTCATAGCAGGTCATTGCATTACATTAAGACGCGCGCACGTACACACACACCAATGGGAGCCTGTGTCGCGCGCGTGAGTTGCATGTGTGAAAAAAAGAAAGAAGAGAAAGACGAGAGAAGGAGGGATAAACGGAGGGATGGAGAGACAGCTTGTAACTTGACACCGGGCTGAGAGAAAAAGGAAGAAAGAATGATCGATTTCTGGTATTTCTGTTCCATAGGGTTGAATTCGCTGGATTAGACAGGCTTTGTGTCCCTCCCTATATCATATCTTCTCTTAACATGTGAATTTGTTGGTATTAAAACATGGCGAGTATAAAATTAAACAATGAAAACCCTGATCGCATTCAGTCATAAAGGGAATTAATATCTATAAGAACACTTCAATTTGAAGTAGGACACTCTGTGCATTAACAGCCCCCTATAGTGAAAGCACCACACAGCCGATTCATCAGTATCATAGGTTGTGTTCACGGAAATGTTATATTCGTCATACTCTGCATTTGAAATTATAACTCCATGGACATCTTTTTTTATACATTTACCAATACCCAAATCGAAAATGCGCAATTGTTGGTTGTTTTTGCTAGGAATTCAACTACAAACTTGCCTTATTATTCTTATAGTCGGGAATAGTGACAGGACTTTCGGCTCTTTTACGAGATCCGATTCTTTTGGATTTGTTCTTTTCAAAGAGCCGTTCAAAAGACTGGCTCTTTCTATATTTTTTGACATAACAGAAGCCAATGTGAGAACATATTTTGATTATTTTAACTAATCACAGAGAGAAATGACCAAGGCGTAGATCTGTTTAAAATGTCATATAAATAAACTCTGTCACTGCAAAGATCTTGACCATAAACCAGGTCAAAACATCTGCATCTTCTAAAAATTTAAAACGCACACTACAAAAAGTAATATCTCAAATTAAGAATATTTTTGTACTTGATTGGAGTAGATTTCACTTGACAAGTAAAATGATCTACCAATGGATTCAGTATTTTTAATTCAAACAACATACAGTACAGTATCTTGTGTTTTTAGGTGTATTTTCTTCTTTCAAATACAAAAATACTTGTTCCATTGGTAGAAAATTTAAATTTTCATGTGAAATTGACTCAAATCAACCTTTTTACCTTGACAAGATTTTAGTTTTTGTAGTGCAAATTGTGCCATAGAATCCACCTGCTCGGTTTTCAAATATTGGCAACTTCAAATGCCATTTACGTGAACCCAAGCTATTAAAAAACAGATTTAAGCTGGAGGTATTGGCAAGAAAGTTAAGAACAGTTCGGGGCGATAAAAGTTGGGACTTGAAAATGAATTTAAGACTAAAAAAATATGACATTTATGAATTTTGCATTAGACTGAACCCATGCAGTTCACTCTTTAAGTTGGACGGCCCTTTCACCTTCTTGCTGCAGTAGCTGTGAGTTGTGTTGGGTAAATTAACAAAGGTAGTTAGCGGTCCTGGATGGGGTGGGCGAGTGGGGGAGGGTCAGACACAGGCCTATAGGCACATTTCTCTTATTTCATTCACGCTTTGCTTTTTTAAAACAGTATTCACCCTTCCAAAAACGCGCACGAGGTAGCCAAAATGTCATAGGCGTGATGGCTGCACTGAAGCTAGTCATGTCTACAAACTCTGATATCAAAACGGGCTCAGGCTAGTTTTAAAATCTCACTTTGATGGGAAATAAAACGAAATAGACTGATTTAATATGCCAATTGCAGAAAAAATGCGAGTTTCTGAAGAGGCATGAAGTAGTTTCTTCACAAAATGGTTAAAAATGAAATCATAAGTAAGATATTAAAACTGAACATGAGATGAAAACTGTTAGAAGTGGATAGAAGGTGAGACTGAACTGCTCTAGCACATGTCTGAAAATGCTACAGTTTTAAAGGCCAAATCAAACACAGATCAGATCAGTGTGGTCACTAGAGATACACACCTTTGATAAGAGCAGGAGGAACAAAGCTGTGTTCAAATAAGTCCCCCACTGTCCCCCAAGTGTCCACTGTCCAACCCAGACCTGAGCAGCCCAGAGGAGCGGCCCATCACCTGACCTTCTCGCTCTCGGTCATCTGCCACAGCCCCAGGTTGAGCACTTTGAGGCAGGGCAGCTGGGTGATCCTCTCCAGGCCTCTCTTGGTGATCTTGGTGCAGCCGTACAGATCGATGCCCACCAGCTGGGTCAGGTGGTCTGCGATCAGCTCCAGGCCTTTGTCCGTGATGCGAACGCACTGCCCGATGTTCAGAGTCCTGAGCTCGTGCATCTGTCGCACCATTCGGTTTATGCCGTCATCAGAGATGTGACAGGAGCAGAGTGACAGGGACTTGAGCTGGTACAGTCCCTGTGCGATGTACGCCAGCGTCTGGTCCCCGATCTTATCACAGAAGGACACGTCCAGCCCCGAGAGCCTAAGTGTGCCCATGGCCAGGTGCATGGCGCCAGTGTCACTGATGTTATCACAGGAGCGCAGGTTCAGGCTCCACAGAGACGTCATGTGCGACAGGTGCAGCATGCCAGCGTCCGAGATGCCCCCGCAGAAGCTCAGGTTGAGCACACGCAGCTTGGCCAAACCTTTGGAGATGTGTTTGAGGGACAGGTCCGTGAGCTTCTGACAGTCCTGCAGAGTGAGGTACTCCAGGTTCAGACAGCCCTCTGCTGCGCTGCGGGTCATGCCCGCTAAGTGCCCAATGCCCACGTCAGACACATGTCGACAGGAGCGCAGGTTTAAACTCTTGAGTCTGTGGAGCCCCCAGGCCACCAGGAGGAGCCCTGTGTTTGTGATGTTACTGCAGCCGCCCAGCTCCAGGACCTCCAGGTTCTTGAGATACTGAGCGATGCGCCCCAGACTGGAGTCTGTGATCTGTTTACACAGGCTGAGGTTGAGCACACGCAGAGAGGGGATCTCCTGCACAAACGCGTGGCCCAGCCCGTTGTCCGTCAGGTTGTAGCAGCCGGACAGGTTCAGGGACTCGATGTTGGGCATTCCCTGGATCACGTAGCTCAGGCTGCGGCGCAGAGACAGGATCTGAACCCTGCGGATGCCCCGAGCCTGGAGGCTGGGGAACAGAGAGGGGTTGGCTCTGCGGAGATGCAGCTTGGCCTCCACCCCCCTCCACACAGACTTGTGGTAGGACGCGTCCCTCCAAGCGATACAGACCTGGGCCACCCTGCCTTTGTCCCTCACATCCAGATAGCTGAAAATCATGGCCAAAATTTCTGGGAAGAGGCACGAAATGTGCGTCTCCATTGTTTTTTAAACCCCAGGCATAAAAGAAGTTAATACTCCACTCACCCAGGACAGAAAAAGTCACACTAGCTCCACTTGCAGTAATGCAAAAAGTAGCAACAGTCCCACTTATCCACACAAGTAAACCGGAGGAGTTTGTCTCTCACTGAACTGTGCACAATCGATCCAACTCTCAGTCCCACGTGATCCGCTCTGGTGGCGCAGCAGGACTCAGATGCGTAAAAAGAAGCCAAAATCTCCAAAAAGCGTTTATTCCTGTGTCTGTCTTTACCCCTCTCTCTCTCCGCCAAAAAGAGGAAGAGAGGGGGCCGGGGCAGGAGGAGGAGAGGAGGGAAACAGCCCGTCCCCTCGCGCCCTCTCTCACACGACGCTTCCTCGTATTCTGCCCGGGGAAGGCGCTCCTCTGCCGGCCGCGCGAGGGTCCAGACGGTCGTACATTTCACGAAAACAAAGTGGAACAAACCGGGTCTCTCAATGCGCGCGGCGTGCGGAGGTTTCCATGGCGGAGCTGCGCTGTGAGCGGAGCGCGGAAAGGGGCAGGCTTTGTGGGCAGAGTGAGAGAGAGAGAGCGGCGTCCTGGGCTCAAAGCCTTTGTCTGCTCTTTTCAAACCGACTTGGCACGGACCACGTCACTGCGCTGCGCTCAGAGGGGGAGAAGGACCGAGCGCATCCAGACACATTCAAACCCTCCATTATTACGCATTCATATCGCGTTAATACACCTTTATAACCACCGTAACGGCAACTAACGTCGTATTATTACATGTTACGCACTGTATTTGCGCGTATTAACTCGTAGTGCCATGGAAACTCCCCTACCCCCTACGTGTCACGCGCTTGGTACGGTCTGCCTCAGCTGGAACGGTGCGAACTGTTTCCCTTGGTAACCAACTTCTTACAATTCAGTTCACTTTGGGCTTTAACCCTTTGAGCGGACCACACAAGAGAGGCAGAGCAGAGGCAGCCTGCTCCAGGAGGATTTACTGCTACAATAACTTATTTTAGTGCTGTTTTGTAGCTTTTATAGGAGTTTTATTGTTCCTGCGATTGCTATCAAAAAGAAACCAGGGCTACAGTGATCTAGACTCTGCTTATTTTAGACTTTTAGCACTTTTTACCAGGACTAAACCAGGACTAAATCAGGTCTAATCCTGGAGGAAAACAGGTGTAATACAGGACTAAAATAAGACTAAGATTAACCAGATTAGGACTAAACTAGAACTAAACCAGGATTATTGTTCAAGGCTCATTAGTATTTTAGATTTTTACCACTTTTCTTAAATCAGGACTAAAGGTCTACATTTGGACTAAACCAGGACTTGACTAGGCCAGGACAAAACTGCTCTTAGTAAGACTAAACTGGGACAAAACCAGGACTATCGGACTAAATCCAGGTTTAGTCCTGTCTGATCCTGGTTTTGTTCTGTTTTAGTCCTATAGTCCTGATTTTGTTCGGGTCCTGGTCTAGTCCTGGTTTAGTCCTACTAAGACTGGTTTTCTCATGGTTTAGTCCTGGCCCTAGTTTAGTCCTGGTTTAGACCTAGCTCTGTCTGATCCCAGTTTCTCCTGGTCTAGTCCTGGTTGAGTCCAGGTTTAGTTCTGTCTGATCTGTTTTGTTCTGGTTATTTATACTTTTACCTCTTTTATTATGACCTGTAGTCTAAATTTGAAAATAAAAACATGTTTTATTCAGAGTAATAGCCCATAGATAATATATTATTTAGTAAAATAGTTGCCACTTTATACCAAAATAGGCCCGGTTTTGTCTGGTCTTTATATGTTATAATGATGAAGCCTATTTTATTACAGGCAAAGTGACTTATTTTCTATTATTCCCTATTTCGGTTTGGTTAATCACTGTTCCTCCACTAAAAAAATGTTAATATTCTTTGATTCATTTCCTGCAGTCAAAGGCAACTAAAATTATGGATACAACGTAGACCTAACAGTAGATTTTTGTATTACATTTTTATAATTCAATGATCACAAGACCGAAATATTCTTAAAACAGACATATTATTGTGCAAAATCAACTTTTCAGAGCTTTTCACCATGTTTTTTTTTTTTACTGTAATCACTTATTTTCAAGATGCCATTTTACTGATCAACTCCCGTTTTCACTGCCACCGATACACGGCCACACCTCTGTCCTAACTTCATTTTCCAATTTCATTTTTTAAAATCTGTGCACAGGAGCAGAAGAGAGAGAGAGAGAGAGGGAGAGAGGGGGAGAAGAGGAGAGGAAAGAGGAAGGAGATAAGGAGAAGACAGAGTGAGAGGGAGGAGAGAGGAAGGAGATAAGGAGAGGACAGAGTGAGAGGGAGGAGAGATGGAGAGAGGGAGGAGAGGGGAGAGAGGGGAGAGAGGGAGGAGAGGGGAGAGGACAGAGTGAGAGAGAGGAGAGATGGAGAGAGGGAGGAGAGGGGAGAGAGGAAGGAGATAAGGAGAGGACAGAGTGAGAGGGAGGAGAGATGGAGAAGATAAGAAGAGGACAGAGTGAGAGGGAGGAGAGAGGAAGGAGATAAGGAGAGGACAGAGTGAGAGGGAGGAGAGATGGAGAAGATAAGAAGAGGACAGAGTGAGAGGGAGGAGAGAGGAAGGAGATAAGGAGAGGACAGAGTGAGAGATGGAGAGAGGGAGGAGAGAGGGAAGAGGGAGGAGATAAGGAGAGGAAAAAGTGAGAGGGAGGAGAAATGGAGAGAGGGAGGGGAGAGAGGGAGGAGATAAGGAGAGGACGAAGGGGAGAGAGAGAAGAGAGAGAAGGGAGGGGAAAAGGAGCGCGCGGGAAGGAGGAGAGAAGGGGAGAGAGTGTTCACCACCGGTACACGCCCACTGCTCTGTACTAACTTCATTTTCCAATTTTATTTTCTTAATCTGTGATACACGTAGGACTCGGCAGCGTCATGTAGCTATTCTGGTACAAATATTTTAAAAAGACACCAGCTTGATCTGTGGCTCGACAGATCACACTGTGACAGACACAAGCACAATATATGATCTTTAAAGTAACTGTATGTAAGATTTTGATTTTAAATTTCATAGACTTAAAGGTGCATTGCGTAACTTTTCTGGTGGGGCGTCTGTCAAATGCTTTTCTCCGTGGATTTTTTTTCACAGTATGGTATTAAACCTTTCTAATCTTCATGGAGACCAAACCAGACCAAGTTACAGGTCAGATCTGTGGAGAGGCGGCCCCGCTCTCAGTCAGAATGCCTGTTTTTCTGGGTATTTTTGAGCTATAAAGCCACCTGTAATTGAATAAATGTAAAGTAAAGCTGCTTAATGTCACACTGTGGAACATTCCAGGCAGAGCAGAGTCATACTCATAGAAACAAGCAGGTGACGGCCCCTCCACAAGAAAAGTTACATAATGCCTATGTGTCCCCTGATATGAAGTAAACACAGGATAGACACTTCCTTAAAAACATGATTTGAAGTTCAATTTTTACTTTATTTCCACCTGTAGTTTTATAATAACTTTTTAAAATGTTGTCCCTTGTATTAGGCCGCTCACAGGATATAAATAGAGAGATCTGTCCTTAAACGGCTTCATCCACAAACTCCTCCCGAAATACAAAAACAGGCCCAGCATTGTCTTTGTCACGTCTTCACTCTTTCATTTAGAGCCAAAATAATCACTTTGAACAGACCCATATTTAGCCCCTCAAAGTCGTTTTACAGTTATTTGTGTTACGGATGACAAGAATGATGTTGTGGTGAATGTGTTTTGATAGGGAAGGTGAAATTTTGGTAGGCTGTGGTTGGTGTCATGCCTGGTGTGTGATTTATTTAGTAAAAAATGCCCTACAGAGTCTTATCTGGGCCTAATATAAGAAATAGCAATTGTTTTTTTATGGGTTTGATGCTACCCAGAACAAACTATGAATTAAACTAATGTAATGCATCCAGATACAATCCTGGGTCTAAACCAGGACTAAAGCAGGTCTAAAGCAGGACTAAACCAGGACTAAAGCAGGGACTAAATGAGGACTAAACCAGTGCTAAACTACGACTAAACCAGGACTATTGCTTCAGACTTAAACAAAACTTACTTGACAAGATGACTTTCACAGCAGAACATCAGACTAAACCAGATCTAAACATGAATCTAAAATGGACTAAACCAGGTCTATAAAAAAGTCCAGTACAAATTTAAGACCAAAACAGAAGTAAACCAAAACTTCATTGACACTAATCCAGAACTAAAGCAGGATTATGACCAAGACTAGAGACCAGGACTGGGCCAGGACTAGACCAGGATTAAACCAAAACTACAAGGATTAAACCAGCACTAAACCAGGACTAGACTTGAACAAAACCAGGATTAAACTAGGACTAAGACTAAACCACTATTAAACAGTGATTAAACAAGACTGAACTAATGTCAAGACTAAACTAGACCAGGACTAGACCAGGAGTAGACCAGGAGTAGACCAGGACTAGACCATGACTAGACTAGGACAGGACCAGGACAAGACCATGACAAGACCAGGATTAAATCAAAATGAAACAATAGGATCATTAATAAACAAGGATTAAACCAAATTAAACCAGAGTCAAGACTAGACTTGGACTCAACCAGAACTAAACCAGGACTAGGCCAACACCAAACCAGGACTAAACCCAGACTAAACCGAAATTAAACTATAGGATCATTAATAAACAAGAATTAAACCAGACTAAACCAGGGCCAAGACTAGACCTGGTCTCAGCCTAGGACTAGACCAGGACTAAACCAGGACTAGACTAGGACTACACTCAGAATAACAGGACTACAACTTGGAGAAAACATTCTCTTAAAGTCCCCTAAACGCGTTTGCACATTTGGATACTGGGTGTGAGTTTGTAATGGTGTATTCACTGCGTGTTGTGTTCAGGCTCTGGCAGTTTTAGCAGTTTGAGTTTGAGAGGAAAAAGAGAACGAGAAAAAAAAAGAGGAAAAAAAAAAAAGAGGAAAATGCATCTGACAGAGGAGCTGTTTGCTGAAGCTGCCCAAGTGTGTCGGAGCGGCTCAGAAAAGCACAGGAGCAGAAGAGAGAGAGAGGAGAGGGACGGAGGGAGAGAAGGAGGAGAGAGGAGAGAGGGATAGAGGGGGAGGAGAGAGAGGAATGAGAGAGGGGAGGGAGAGATAGAGGGAGAGGAGAGAGGGAGAAAGAGAGAGTTGAAACATGGAGAGAGAGAACAAGAGGGGGCGGGAGCGAGGGAGGGAGAGGAGAGAGGGAGGAGACGGGGAGAGAGGGGAGGTAGGGAAAGTGCGAGGAGGGAGGGCAGGAGAGGGGGGGTGAGGGAGAGGAGAGAGAAACAGAGAGAGGAGAGATACAGAGGAGGAGTGAGAAGAGACAGAGATAAGTAGTGAGAGAGGGGGGAGTGGCAGAGAGATGGAGAGAGAAGGAGAAGCAGCGGTAGAGAAGGGAGAGAGTGAGGCGGAAGAATGAGGGAGGAAAGAAGGAGAGAGAAGGAGGGCAGTGTGGGAGGAGTGACAGAGAGAGAGAGTCATCAGGTGAGAGGGCTGCAAACAGGTACAGAGAACACACACAACCTGAAGTGTCTCTTTACAGGGAAATAGTCAAATTAATATTTACAGGTCCGCTGGGTTTTGTCCTTTTTTCTCAGTTTGGAGGTTGTTTAATCTAAAGCTTCTTCAGATTTACCAGAGTCTAAATGTCTCTGGACTTGTACATCCAGCTGTGTTGCCAAATAATGTGATATTCATCAGCTTTTGAGAGGTGATCCCCCTGTACTTTAAAGAGGAACGAGCGGGCTGTGCTCCTGTACAAAGATACACACAGACACACACAGATACACACACAGAGACACACAGATGCACATAGATACACACAGACACACACAGATACACACAGATGCACATAGATACACACAGAGACACACAGATGCACCCAGAGACATACAGACACCCACAAATTCAGACAGATATAGACAGAAACACACAGATACAGACAAATACACACAGACATACACAGATACACATACAGAGACATACAGACACACACAGAGACACACAGATGCACACAGAGACATACAGACACACACAGATACACACAAATTCAGACAGATACAGACAGAAACACCCAGATACAAACAGAGACATACAGACACACACAAATTCAGACAGAAACACACAGATACACACAGATACACACAGCCCGTATCCTCCATCAGATGTGCTCCAGTGTAAAGTTCATTAAAGTAAACTGAAGACACATGTGCTCAGGCTGTTTCAGTGAAGGTTTTACTGGCCTCTTTTACATTTGAAGTACTTTTGGACCATTAAGTATCTTACATCTTGTATCTTGTGTGTCTCTTTGTTGTGAAGCACGTGCTACAGTCTCAGTGTACTATTCTTGTGAAATGTGCTGTATAAATACATTTTATCTTAATTGGAGAATTGGAATGGATAATTTATCTTGTCGGTATTAAAAAAACACAAGTAAAAAAAAAAAAAAAAAAAAAAAGAACAGTGTAGTTGCAGAGATTTACCCACAGTATTTACCCACATTTTCTGGGTGTATACTGGGGCGCCCCTAGTGGACAGTGAGGCCCTTTGTGTACCAGTTTTTAAGAGCTGGAGTACACATTTTTAGTTTCACTTTAACCTATACTATACTGCCTTCTGTGTATCTGTGTCTGTCCTTTAAACTGCAGCTCCCTGGTGACAGTCCACACCTATGTCCTTGTTCTGAGTATTATGCGTGGTGCATTCAAAGACCTGCCCCTGACTGGAATACTGAGCTTCTGACACAGGGACAAGACCTGAGCTAGAAACGCTGGAAAAGGCATGGAGAAAAATTACATAGAACAACAAATATTTGAATGAGGATTTAAAATATCTGTATTTTTATGGTATTGGTTTCTTGGTATTTTATTTACAATATACCAACTATCCCTGACAAATAGGAGAATGAAGGAGAGGAAGAGAGGGAGGAGAGAAAGAGGGAGGCTATAGGAGAGAGATAAAAGATGGAGAGATGGTAGAGGAGAAGATGACTTAATCTGATTTAGGCCTATCACTCTTTCTTTCTCTTTCTGCTGCATCTTTCACTTCAGTTTTGCTCCCCTATCTCTCTCTCTCCCTCTTTCTCCACCTCTCGGTCTCTCTCTCCTCTGCCCCCCTCCTCCTCTCTCTTCCAGGTGTATACAGTTCTTCCTCTCCTCCGTTTGAAGTGTGGCGTATCCTCCACTACGCCGCACTTTTTGCCAACTCTGCAACCCTGACACTGACGATTTTTAGCCCAGTGTGTTACGTTTCTCTTTCTCTCCTCTCTCCTTATTTCGATCTCTTCCCCTCTTTCTCTCCTTACCCCGTCCATCCTTGTCATCTCTCTCCTCCTCCCTCCTTTGCACTCTGTTTCTTTTACGCTCTTTTTCCCCCTTTCCTCTCTGTTCTCTCCATCTTTCTTTTCCTCCTTCTCTCCTTCTTTATGCCTCCCCCCTCTCTCTCCCTCCCTCTTTCTCTCTCTTATATCTCTCCTTCCCCTCTCCCACCCTTTCTCTCCCCTCTCTGTCTTAATGTCTCCCTCTATCTTTCTCTTAACTAGGGATGCACCAATCCAGCTTTGTCATTTCCAATACATGTATCGATACTTTGACTTTAAGTATCTGCCGATATCCGATATTAGTGAACCCGATATCCGATATTAGTTAACCTAAAATTAGTCAAGTCAAATAATTTTATTTATACAGCACATTTAAAACAGCTGTAACAAGTTGCACCAAAGTTCTTTACAGCATTAAACACATCACAGTGAAACAATAAAACAAATGTAAAATATATAAAATATTACATAAAAGAGTAGCTTAATACACAAAGATAAAAGTCTAAAGTTCAGAGCTTCAGAGTAAAGCTCATTGGCTGTTGAACACCGTCTTGAAAAAATGTGTTTTTAGGAGGGTTTTAAAGTGAGGTAGACGAGCATGATCTCAGATGAAGGGGGGGAGCATTCCAGAGCTTAGGGGCCACAACAGAGAAAACTCGGTCTCCCTTAGTTTTGAGGCAAGATGGTGGGACGGACAGTAGATTGAGAGAGTTTGACCTGAGAGACCGAGGGGCAGTGTGTGGGGTTAAAAGATCAGTGATGTACTGTGGCGCCAGTGAGTCGAGTGATTTAAAAACAAATAATACAATTTTAAAATCAATTCTGTATTTAACAGGTAACCAGTGGAGTTGGGCTGGGATGGCTGTAATTTGGTCTCTCTTTTTTGGACCCAGTGAGCAGTCTGGCAGCAGCATTTTGGACTAACTGTAACCAACTGAGGGAGGATTGTGGAAGGCCTGAATATAGCGAGTTGCAGTAGTCCAGTCTGTTGGTTACAAAAGCGTGTATGATTGTTTCAAAGTTATTGCGTGTTAGGATTGGTTTTAATTTAGCAATTTGTCTTATCTGAAAAAAGCTAGTTTTATCAACATTTGAAATTTGTTTCTCAAAGTTTAAAAGAGAGTCCATTAAAACTCCAAGGTTCTTTACAGAACAGTGCAAGTTTGTAGCAAGAGCCCCAAAGTCAGATGTGAGGGTGTCAGTGTCCAAATAGAATAACTTCAGTCTTATTTTCATTTAGCTGGAGAAAATTAAAGGACATCCAGTTTTTTATTTCCACAAAACAGGCATGGAGAGTGGCAAAGGATGAGCCACTTTTTGGGGAGACAGGAAGATAAAGCTGGGTGTCATCAGCATAGAGGTGGTACTTAATCTGATGTTTCTCTAGAATTAAACCCAGGGGGAGCAGGTATAAAGAGAATAAAAGAGGCGCTAGGATGGACCCTTGGGGCAAGCCGCACATGACAGGAGCAGGAGTAGACACTCTCTCACCTACTTTGACTGAGAAGGATCTTCCTGTCAGATATGAAGTGAACCATTTTAGGACTGAGCCCTGCAACCCAACGACATGTTGCAGGCGTTTTAGGAGGATCTGGTGGTCAGTCGTGTCAAAGGCTGCACTTAAGTCCAATAGAATTAGCACAGCTGAGGCTCTGGAATCAAGTGTGAGAAGGAAGTCATTGTAGACCTTTACCAGAGCAGATTCAGTACTATGATGCTTGTGAAAACCAGACTGAAACTTGTCAAAGATATGTAGGCTGTTAACATGAGCTGAAACTTGAGAGAACACAATTTTTTCCAAAATTTTAGCCATGAATGGTAATTTGGATATGGGCCTGTAGTTTGATACAACCTCAGTGTCCAAATTATCAATAATCTGTTGTGAGTAGGTGCACAACAGATTGTTTGAAAAATGTAGGAACAACACCATTAAGAAGAGATGAATTTATAATGGATAAAATACTTGGATGGGTACAGGGAAATATATCTTTAAAAAAGGTTACATCTCAACCCCACAAGCTGCCACCTGGACACTTTACCTGCAAGTGCCTCAGTTAGTTCTGGGAGAGACACTTGCCTAAATTCATTGAGGCGGTGGATAGCACAGGGCATACCTCCGGGAGCACTGAAGGGGCGAATGATCTGTGCTCTAATATTGACTATTATATTCATCAAAAAAGTCCTTGAACAATTCACAGCAGTCCACTGAGTTGGTGAGGCAGGCGTGTAAGGATGGAGGATGTAGTACGGAGTTTAAAGTCTGGAAAAGGATTTGATTTCATAAGATACATGAAGTTTGTCCTTTTTCCATCTTCTTTTTGCTCTTCTACACACTTGTCTGTGTAGAAGTGTACGAGTCATTTAGCCATGGTGTTGGTGTACATTTAACTTTGGGTCTTCTGGGTTTTTTGGGGGCCACAGAGTCCAGAATTTGTTAATTAAGTCCTCTGTGGCCACGCAGGGGGTTTGGGCCCCTCCATCTTTCACCCTCTCCCTTTCCTTTCTACCCCTTTTCTTTCCATACTCGTCTCTCTCTCTCTACCTCTCTATATTCCCTCCCTCTCTCTCTGTAGTTAGGATTTTGTCTCCTTCTCTGCCTCCTCCCTCTCTCGCCCTCTGTTCCTTTCTCTCTCCCTCTATCTTCTCTCTCTCCCTCTCCATTTTCTTGCTGCAGTCAGCAATTTGTCTCCTCCTCTCTCTCTCTCTCTCTCTCTCTCTCTCTCTCTCTCGCTTTTGCTCTCCCTCTCTTCTCTCTCTCCCTGTCCATTCTCTCGCTGTAGTCAGCATTTTATCTCCTCCTCCTCTCTCTCTCTCTCCCTCTCTTTCTTTCTCTCTTCCTCTCTCTTCTCTCTCTCCCTGTCCGTTCTCTTGCTGTAGTCAGCATTGTCTCCTCCTCCTCTCTCTCTCTCTCTGTCTCATCTCATTTTTGGGGCCTGGACTTTTTGACTCTTGATGTTGTTGTTTCGTGCTCTCCATAGCTGTCTCTGTCTCTGCCTCCATCTCCGCCTCCGCCTCTCCCTCTGTCTCTGTCTCTACCTTTGCCTCTGTCTCTGCCTCTGTCTCTGCCTCTGTCTCTGCCTCTGTCTCTGTCTCTGCCTCTGTCTCTGCCTCTGTCTCTGCCTCTGTCTCTGTCTCTGCCTCTGTCTCTGTCTCTGCCTCTGCCTCTGTCTCTGCCTCTGTCTCTGTCTCTGCCTCTGCCTCTGTCTCTGCCTCTGTCTCTGTCTCTGTCTCTACCTTTGCCTCTGTCTCTGCCTCCGCCTCTGCCTCTGTCTCTGTCTCTACCTTTGCCTCTGTCTCTGTCTCTGCCTCTGCCTCTGCCTCTGTCTCTGTCTCTGCCTCTGCCTCTGTCTCTGCCTCTGCCTCTCTCTCTGCCTCTGTCTCTGTCTCTACCTTTGCCTCTGTCTCTGTCTCTGCCTCTGTCTCTGTCTCTGCCTCTGCCTCTGTCTCTGCCTCTGTCTCTGCCTCTGTCTCTACCTTTGCCTCTGTCTCTGCCTCTGTCTCTGCCTCTGTCTCTGCCTCTGTCTCTGTCTCTGCCTCTGCCTCTGTCTCTGCCTCTGTCTCTGTCTCTGCCTCTGCCTCTGTCTCTGCCTCTGTCTCTGTCTCTGTCTCTACCTTTGCCTCTGTCTCTGCCTCCGCCTCTGCCTCTGTCTCTGTCTCTGCCTCTGCCTCTGTCTCTGCCTCTGTCTCTGTCTCTACCTTTGCCTCTGTCTCTGCCTCCGCCTCTGCCTCTGTCTCTGTCTCTACCTTTGCCTCTGTCTCTGTCTCTGCCTCTGCCTCTGTCTCTGTCTCTGCCTCTGCCTCTGTCTCTGCCTCTGCCTCTCTCTCTGCCTCTGTCTCTGTCTCTACCTTTGCCTCTGTCTCTGTCTCTGCCTCTGTCTCTGTCTCTGCCTCTGCCTCTGTCTCTGCCTCTGTCTCTGCCTCTGTCTCTGTCTCTGCCTCTGTCTCTGCCTCTGCCTCTGTCTCTGTCTCTGCCTCTGTCTCTGTCTCCACCTCTGCCTCTGTCTCTGCCTCTGTCTCTGCCTCTGTCTCTGTCTCTGTCTCCACCTCTGTCTCTGTCTCTGCCTCTGTCTCCACCTCTGTCTCCACCTCTGTCTCTGCCTCTGTCTCTGTCTCCACCTCTGTCTCTGCCTCTGCCTCTGTCTCTGCCTCTGTCTCCACCTCTGTCTCCACCTTTGTCTCTGTCTCTGCTCTGTGCTGTGAGTTCAGGGGGACTCATAGAATGGAGTCTGGGTGGAAACTGTTCATTTAAAAGTTCAATATTCCCCAGATGGAAATGAGATGTGGAGGAAAATGGAACAGAATGAGTTTTACATAATGTATTTGAAGAGGACTGGGATCACTGGCTTTTAAATGGAACAATCTGAGGCAATTTGAGTTTTAAAACACACTTGTGAAGCAGTAAAATTATCTAACATTTCAAATAGCCCAACCCTTAAAGGTGCACTGTGTAACTTTTCGATTGGGGGTCTACCTACCTGCCACGTTCCAAATAGGAAGCATGGGGGCGCTTCTGGCTCCATCCACTCTGGCCCCTATTGACTTTACATTGAAAAAATGAGTGGGTGGGGAGTCCTTGCCTCAAATGGAGGAGTTCAAGTATCTCGGGGTCTTGTTCACGAGTGAGGGGAGGATGGAGCGTGAGATTGACAGGTGGATCTGTGCAGCGTCGGCAGTGATGTGGTCGCTGTATCGGACCGTTGTGGTGAAGATGACCTATGGTCATGAGCTTTGGGTAATGACCAAAAGGACAAGATTGCGGATACAAGCAGCCGAAATGAGTTTCCTCTGCAGAGTGGCTGGGCGCTCCCTGAGAGATAGGTTGAGGAGCTCAGTCACACGGGAGGAGCTCGGAGTAGAGCCACTGCTCCTCCACGTTGAGCCAGCTGAGGTGGCTCGGGCATCTGTTCCGGATGTCTCCTGGACACCTCCCTTGGGAGGTGTTCCGGGCATGTCCCACTGGGAGGAGGCCCCGGGGAAGACCCAGGACACGCTGGAGGGACTATGTCTCTCTGCTGGCCTGGGAACGCCTTGGGGTCCCCCCGGAGGAGCTGGAGGAAGTGTCCGGAGTGAAGTCTCTGCTTAGACTGTTGCCCCCGCGACCCAGCCCCAGATAAGTGGAAGAAAATGGATGGATGGATGAAAATCCATCACCCCTCTGTAACTGCTGCAGTGAGCCTCATCATTTTGGTCTTAAAATGTTCATGTTAACCCGCTCTACATGAACCTGCTGTTTTATTTCACTGTTTTGTCCATAAATCAATTCCTATTCCTAATTTGGACCTGGCTCTAAATTCACACCTATAACTGCTAGCCTCATGAGCTTCATTTGACTGGAGCTGAAAGCTATAGGTGACGTCACACTCCCTTAGTCCACTTCTTTATACAGTCTATGGTCAGGCCTAAAGTGGAGAATTTGATCTATTGTGCATGTTTGGAGTTGATGGAGGAAACCAGAGTGCTCAGAAACCCACCCAGACACACGGAGAACATGCAAACTCCACACAGAAAGACCTAGGCAACTGGGACTCGAACCTAGAACCTTCTTGGCTAGCCACTATACCGCCATGGAACCTTACAGTCAAACATAACATCTCCACCGAGACAAGTAAGCAAGCGACAGAACCTCCACCAGAAAATATCTTTTAAAAACGAATCACTAATTTGATAGCTTCATCAAACTGACATAACTGTTTTTTATGAGTTCTTTTTACAGATCTCTTTAACTGTTGTTTGTCTTCGAGGAGATAAACTGGTCTCATTCGGTCCAGATGGTCCCATTAAATCTGCTATCACAAATATACCGACGTGCTTCATGTAGTTTTGTGAATTATAAAGACAGAATGAAATCAGCTCTTAGCCCCGGGGAGATATGAGGGCCACACATACACACAGAAACGGCTTCAGATTTGACATTTAACATTATAAAAAACTAACAGAATGGGACAGATATTGTTCAGTACAGCATCCAAAATCTGAAATGATCTGAATCTGAAATGTTGTTTTGTGGATTAGCCGTTTTCATCAGACAAGAACTATTCTAAATCATTGTTGAGGGTCTGTACACACACCAAATAAAAAAATTGAAGTAAAATCAAGAGCCCATATTATGTAGTTTTCTGATCTATTTTATAATGTTGTTTCCTCATCACAAACAGACCTGGAGTTGTGTTTTGTTTCATTTACACATGTTTCACACACAAACCCTGCATATTTAGTAAGTTCTTCTCTTAAACAGAAGACACATAATTTCAGGCCTGGAATTTCCCATCTCTACTGAACAAAAAGGTAACTGTTAACTTGAAAACCACAGCTTCATGACATCACAAGGTGGAACAGAGCAGGTCCCTTTTACAGTTTTTCTAATTAGCAATAATTTTGTCTGAATTAGTCTAGGTTTAGTCCAGGCTTAGTCTTGGTTAAGTTCTGTTAAACCCTGGATTAGTTTTGGGTTCACAAAATCAGTCTAATGTGTGAGTCAAGTCCTTTGAGGGCCATTGTTGTTTTTATTCAGCCAGAGCAAGACCTGGTTTAGACCTGGTTTAGTCCTAGTTTAGTTCTGGTTTAGTCCTGGTTTAGTCTTAATTTAGTCCTGCTTTAGTCCTGGTTTAGTCCTAGTTTAGTCCTGGTTTGGTCCTGGTTTGGTCCTAGTTTTGTCCTAGTTTAGTTCTGGTGAGGGTGTCGTCCTGGTTTAGTCCTGGTTTAGTCCTGGTTTGGTCCTGGTTTGGTCCTAGTTTTGTCCTAGTTTAGTTCTGGTGAGGGTGTCGTCCTGGTTTAGTTCTGGTTTAGTTCTGGTGAGGGTGTCGTCCTGGTTTAGTCCTGGTTTAGTTCTGGTGTTGTCCTGGTTTAGTCCTGGTGAGGGGGTAGTCCTGCTTTAGTCCTGGTTTAGTCCTGGTTTAATCCTGGTGTAGTTCTGGTGAGGGTGTCATCCTGGTTTAGTCCTGGTTTAGTTCTGGTGAGGGTGTCGTCCTGGTTTAGTCCTGGTTTAGTTCTGGTGTTGTCCTGGGTTAGTTTTGGTTTTGTCCTGGTTTAGTTCTGGTGAGGGTGTCGTCCTGGTTTAGTCCTGGTTTAGTTCTGGTGAGGGGGTGGTCCTGGTTTAGTCCTGGTTTAGTTCTGGTGAGGGTGTCGTCCTGGTTTAGTTCTGGTTTAGTTCTGGTGAGGGGGTGGTCCTGGTTTAGTCCTGGTTTAGTCCTGGTGAGGGGGTGGTCCTGGTTTAGTCCTGGTTTAGTCCTGGTGAGGGGCTGGTCCTGGTTCAGACCTTTCTGTGTCTAATATGCATGTGTTGATTTCTGCAGGGATCAGACCTGCAGACCCGTGCAGTCAGACCACCTCCAGGCTCCAGGGGGACGTGCGGTGGATCTCTGCCCAGCCTCGGTGCCTTCTCCCTGGGCTTTGTGATCAGTGTCAGCCCCTCCTCCAACAGTTCCAGCCCAGTGCTAAACCAGGTCAGCTCCACTCATACTGTAATGAGAAGCAAGTCTGTTCAGAGGCACTTTTTTATCAGTAACATTATAAGCCTGACTTTTTGAAGTTTTAACTGTTATATTGTTGTCCTTTCATCAAATGGATACTCTTTGCATTTTGCTGGGATTGTTGCATCATAGGTAAAAATCCAGACTTCTCTTGCACAGTTTTAAAGCCCATAATAAATCATCACTGGAGTCATTCTGTGTCAAATTGTGTTCACAACAGACACATGGCTCTATTAGCGTAGCAGTCACGTTGTCACGCAGAGGGAGCTAAATACCGACAGCCTTAATACCTCATTGGAAAGGTGTACTTTAAGTGTGCTTCCATATGCAGACATTATTTTAAGTTTTAAATTATGAAATACGTATCTCAAGGCAACCAAAAATGCACTTAAAAACCACAGAAATGCATAAAATGTGTCTTTAACATCTAAAACAGAGCGTCAAGATGGACGAAGATCCCAGGGGAGTTTCTTGGTCCTGGTGGGGTCTTTCTGTGTGGGGAGGTTTCCTTTATTTTATCCTTATTAATGTTACAGAAACCTTTGTCTGCTTTATAATTATAATCTATGACACATAATGTTATAGTTTGAACATTTAAAATCACAATATTGATCCAAAACGTCTTGATAAAAGAAACAAATTTGCTGACTTCCTGTTGATTTCCACCTTCCCTTTTATGGTATATGTGCAGTAAACATCACAACAAAGTGTGGAAGGGTCCATAAAGTAGTTCAGAATAAAAACTTGATAATAAGGTCTTTAAATATTATAGAAGAACCACAGAACACTACAGATCAGATAGAGCTTTTAACGTGTTCAAAATACATAATGTATGTAAAGTCAAACCTCATGCAGAGTCAAAACACCAGTCAAACACCAGAACAGCAGGACCACTGCACATCAACAATATGAGAAGAGAGGGAGAGAGGGAGGGAGAGAGAGAGACACAGTGAGAGGGAGAGAGATAAAGAGAGACAGAGTGACAGAGAGGAAGGGAGGGAGTTAGAGAGAGAGATAGACAGAGAGAAGGAGAGAGAGACAGAGTGAGAGGGAAGGAGACAAAGTGAGAGAGAGGAAGACAGAGAGAAGGAGAGAGAGAAACAGTAGTGAGAGGGAGAGAGATAAAGAGAGACAGAGTGACAGAGAGGAAGGGAGGGAGTTAGAGAGAGAGAGATAGACAGAGAGAAGGAGAGAGAGACAGAGTGAGAGGGAAGGAGACAAAGTGAGAGAGAGGGAGAGAGAGAGACAAACAGAGAAGGAGGGACTTCGAGAGAGAGAGACAGACAGAGCGAAGGAGAGAGAAACAGAGTGAGGGGGAAGGAGACAGAGGGAGAGAGAGAGACAGAGAGGGAGGGAGGGACTTAGAGAGTGCAAGAGACAGACAACGAGAAGGAGAGAGAAACAGAGTGAGAGAAAGAGAGAGAGACAGCAACAGACAGACAGAAGGAGAGAGAGACAGAGGGAGAGAGACACACACAGCGACAGTCAGACAGAAGGAGAGAGAGAGAGACAGAGAAGGAGAGGGGGATAGTGGATAGGAAGAAAGATGGGGAAGGTGAAGGGTGGTGTAAGAAAGATGGGGTGAGAGAAGGATAGAAGGAAGGGAGAGGGGGAGAAAGAGAGGAAGTAAGAGAGAGAGAAAGGAGAGAAAGAGAGAGGGGTAGGGTGGCAGAAGAAAGATTAGGAGAGAGAGGGGGACCAAAGGATCGAAAGGCAATGTGAAAGAGAAGGTGAGAGAGAGGGAGAAAGGAGACAAGAGGTGGAAAAGGAGAGACAAGTGTGAGAGCAAGAGAGACAAGGAGAGAGAGAGGAAGAGTGGAAGAAGACTAAGGTAAGAGGAAGGTATACAGAAAGAGAAAGGAAGAGGAGGGAAGGATAGAGAGATGGAGGGAGAAAGAGGGAGAGAGAGGGAGTTTACTTGGTGCACAGTGGGAGAGGAAGAAGAGGTGCGATCTGAATTTCAACAGGAATGAGAGAGGAGACAGATTCAAAGGTTTAAAATGGAGATAAAACAAAACAAACAGATGGTGAGATGTGCGGAATAAACGTGTGAGGGATAGAGATGGGGGGAGGGGAGGGACTAGATCAAATGGAGAGATAGAGAGGGAGGAAAGGAGAAACAGAGGGGTAAAAGATAAGGTACAGAGAGGGAGAGAGAAAGAGGTGGAGAAGGGAGAGACAGGAGTGAAAGAAAGGTGTTAAGTAGGGGGAGAGAGAGGGAGAGAAGAAATAAGATACAGAAACCAGGAAGAGATAGAGAAGGAGGGAAGGAGAAAGGAAGAGAGGGAGAAAGAGGGAGAGAGAGAAGGAGGGACAGAGCAGAGGGGTAGAGAAATAGAACAGTGGGGGAGGGAAGGATGGAGAGAAGAGATAGCAGTACAAAAAGGGAGAAAGAGAGGAAAAGGGGAGAGACAGAAGAGTGGGAGAGGGAGAGAGAGAGGGATAGGGATGGAAGGATGGAGAGAACCGATAAGGAAGCACGAGAGAGAGAGAAACACAGTGAGAGAGAGAAGAGGAGCAGAGAAAGAAAGGGGATGGATAGGGAGGGATGGAGGAGAGAGTTACAGAGGGTGGAGAGAGAGAAAAAGAGAAAGAGACAGACAACTGAGGGAGTGAGAGAGGAGGAATGATATAAGGGAGGTACAGAAGGTGAGAATAAATAAGATACTGAGAGAGGAGAGTGAAAAGACTGAGAAAAGAGAGATAAAGAGGGGGGAGGAGTGGGACAGAGAGAGAGGGGAAGGGAGGAAAAAGGAGAGAAAGATAAGATATACAGAGAGAGAAAGAGGAGGAAGAGACATAGTGAAAGAAAATGGGAGATATGGAAGAGAGAGAGAAGCAGACAGAAGAGATGGAGTGAGAGAGAGAGAAAGAGAAAGTGACAGAGAGAAAGAGGGCTTTAGCCCTGGAGCGAGAGACATGACTCAGCTCTGACAGAAGGACAGAGCAGAGGAGGAGGAGAGAGCGAGACAGAGACAGTATAACGGAGAGAGGGAGAGATGGGAACAGAGAAGAAAGGGGGAGCAGACAAAGATAAAGAACGGGAGAGAGGGAGAGATGGAGAGAGAGACTGAGAGAGGCCAAGAAAAAGAGCACTAGACACTGGTCTCAGCTCAGGTCTGTAGAGAGGTTTAAAAAAGCTGATGTTAAATTGACTTTATTTGAACTTTTCACCATTATGATGTTGTTTACCTTAACATATTCTATAAAGTTTTACTGTAAAGGTCAAGTTAGCTCTTATATACATTAACATACAGTCCATGGCATTTAATAGTAAGGTTACGCTTTTATTTTGGTGACTTCCTGTGTGAGCGGAAGTGACGAAAAAACCTTAGCTGGATATACAAAAAAGATACAAAGTAAAAACAGCAACAGTTAATGGTGAAAAACAAAAACCCACAGTGAAAAGTTATGCAAAAACCCAAAGATAGCAACAGTCGACAGGGGAACAAGGTTTGTTTTATTTGTGAATGTTTTATTTGTTTTATTTGAGCAACTTGTAATGTACTAAATGAATGTTAAAATATGGATAACAGTTAAACAATGTAATGAGCTGGAAATACGATGATCATATGGTCATTTCTGTTATTTTGTTCTTGTCTGGCTCTTGCGTTGGTTCTATGACAAGGCATGGAAAAAATTAAAGTCCTTTAACCATCAGTTCTGGCCTTCTCAATTCGACTGGATGCTACAAATACAATTCTAAAAGGTCCTTCCTGCTCCTGTGTCCGTCTGTTTCGATCTACGAATGTTTACGTGATGTTTGAGTGTAAAAAGGATTATGTCACTTGGATCGCTGCACTTTTATAGGTGAGTTATTCATACTGGGAGATCATTTTGAACCGGGTCGAATAAGGAAACAAATCTGGACTTTCAAAATGTATAAATTAGGGCTGGGAAATTAATGGAAAGATGGAGAAATCGCGGTCAATGACATGGGAGGAGTTTTGGAATGGAGACATCTACAGCTATAATCTTCTGTCAGTAAAAGCATGTGTTTTGGAGTTCAGACTTTGGAAGAAGTAATTAGACTTTTTTGTATGCAACGGATTAAACGTTTTATTTTGTTTTTGAATAAAACTGAACGGAAATTCAAACTTTATCAGTGTGAGGAAAAAAATCTTGATCATATATTTTCTCATATGCTCCAGTATAAGTTACATTTTGAACATTTTAACAAATATGAATACACATTTTTTGCAGTGTGACGCCGTGGGTTTGGCCACAGGCAGCTGCGCTTGGCTCAGTGTGTCTGCACATGTGTGTGGACATATGTGTGTGTTTGTGTGTGTGTGCGTTTGTGGACATATGTATTCACGGCTGTTCAGATCTAACAGCCAAATCTGAGCACAAAGAAACTGTAGGATTTAACAGAAGAAGACGACGCTCTGGTGTTTAGCACAATCCAAAATGTCCACAGAGATCTGCTGTTTTAGTTGCCTTCACATCCAGCCTTATATTTGTCTGTAGTTTTTATACAGCGAGATATCAGTTTGGACCCCATGCCCTCTGTCTTACCTCGAGCCACAGTTGACTGAGTAACTGCAGCTAACTGACAACTATCGACTTCACGACAGATCAGGAATTACAAACAAATGACACAGGAAATGTATAAATGTAGTGTTTTTGATAGAAACACTTACATCTGTAAATATGTTCCACCAGAATGTCCTCAAGCAGCTTCACTTCAGCTGTATCTGGGAACAATTTAGGAAGATCTCATATTCACCGGCCGTTTGTGTTCTAAACTGATCCATTCGTCGTTAGTTACAGGCTTAGTCCAATCAGATGTGTTTATTTCAGTGAAGCAGGTGAAACAAAAAAGTTTTCTAGTCGCATGTCATTTCAAATAAAATGACATTTCCCTCCGATCAGATGAACAGTTTGGTGCTTCAGTCTTTGATTCTGCTAAAACGTTTTTTCCTTTTTTCCCTTTTTTTTCCCAAAAGCACTCTTGTTCATACATGACGTGGTAGGAAATTATTTGATCAAGAATTCATACATTTGCACACATCTACCTCGAAAAAAAAACAACCCATAATGCAACACTCCATCACGACTGGATTTCACAAAGATATAGAGAGGATATAGGCATATAGAGTTTGTACAATACTGTATGTTATAGGTGGAGGATACAGACAAAAATGTATAGCTTGATTTTTATTATAAATTTTGAATCAAGAATGTGCATCTCCACAGATCTGACCTGTAACTTGGTCTGGTTTGGGCTCAATGAAGATAGAAATACTGTGAAACTTTCAATGCACCTTTCACGACTGTATTTTGGGTCACAAATGGGCGTCTGTGTCTAAATGCAAACCAAAACTTCTCGTTGGTTTTAAGCAAATTCTTGGACAAACTTCCTCTGAAACGCACATGTAAAATGAGAAGCTGAAGTTCTCTCCGTGGTTAAGTGTTTTTGCAAATTTCTATGTGGCGTTTTAAAATAATAATGACACAAGTATGGAAAACAGTGGGGTGGGTAAGCATGAGGGAAGCAGGGGTCGGTTTACAGGACCGACAAAAGCGTCGTCCTGTTTTGTCCTGGTTTAGGGTTAATATAAATGTCATTTCTGGACCAAGCCACATGAAACAAAAACTAATGCAAAGTTCTGTGTCTATTATGTTAAAGAGCCATTAAACTCTCCCGAAGCTTTACTCCACCCCTAAGCAAAAACTGGGTGGGTGGTGCCCGGCGGGTTGGGGGGAGCAGGTGTGGGGCGATGATTGACAGCCACAACAATCCAACACGGCGTGGACCGGTGCACTCCAGACTTTGAAACAGAGTGGACATTTGTGCTCGGATCACGCCGTTTCCCTTTTCTCCAGACACGGCGGGACATGGCAGTGCCCAGAGGTACCAGGTGGGGGCGGGGCTGAGAGGGGCTCCTCACGTCCCGCCCGTAGACGCCAGGGGCTGTGCTCGTCACGTAATAACCTCAGAACAGCCTCTGGCTCACTGGCGGCCGTTAGTCCAACCCGAAAATTCAAATGTCGCGGCCGACATCCTAAAGACACGACTTTCGACCCAAAAGTCAGATTTTTAACAAATATGCACTAAAATGCCAAAATAAGGCTAGGGACAGGTACACACTTCTATTTTAGATCCATTTACACAGATAATCAGTAGAACAAAGTGATTTTGGTGTTTAAAGATGCACTGTAACTTATTGAGTACATGTTAGAGAATAAGACAATAATTCTTTACCATAGCCTACTTTTTACATCATATCCCCATCAGATATTTTACAACTTTAGCCTATCGATTCTTTGCAGCTGATGAACTTTCCCTGGGGTTTGCGATGCTAACTGGGGGCACTGTTTCGTCTGCAGCTCTATTACTCAAATTCGACTTGAGTCTCGATAAAGCTCAAGTTTTTCAGACTAACTTCAAACATTCTTGGTAGCTGTTACTAGTGTATGCACTGTGTCGTCATGGTAACTGTTGAACATTCCACCATGGGCAAACAGGCAGAACACCCCCAACATGATGTCACTGCAAATCCACCCTCTACATGGCAGTAGAGGGTGAGAAGTTTGAGAGGCTCTGGACAAAATTATAACTTGCAGAAAATGTACAAGATAAATAAAGTTTTAAATTAATTTCATTTATTAAAACCCCATAGCATCTGTTGAGAAAATAAATCTGGCTCGGGCGAAAGAAACTGATGGAACTTGGCCTGGCTGTAGTGTTGTAATATGACCCCCCACATGTTAAGTAGCAGTGATTTATAATGTGTGAGTGTGTGTGTGACCGGAGGCTGATCCACTGAAGAGGCAGAGTCTGGAAAACAAAAAACACTCTGGAACTTTTTGGCACAAGGAGCTTCAGGAGATTAGACCAAGATCCAAAGGTGCAGCTGGTTTTACCCCAGAGAAGAGGGGCTGGAAGCATCTCCTCTCTCTTCTCTTTCACTTCTCTCTCTCTCTCTCTCTCTCTCTCTCTCTCTCTCTCTCTCTCTCTCTCTCTCTCTCTCTCTCTCTCTCTCCTCTCCTATCTCTCTTCTCTATCTGTCTCCTTTCCTCACTCTCCTCTCTCTTCCCTTTCCCCTCTCTCTCTCCTCTTTATCTCCTCTATCTTCTCTTCCCTCTCTCCTCTCCCTCTCTCCTCTCCTCCTTCTCTCATCTCTTCCCTCTCTCCTCCTTTCTCTCCTCTCTCTTCTCTCCCCTCTCTCCTCCTTATCTTTCTCCCCTCTCTTTATCTCTCCTTTCTCTCCTCTCTCTCCTCTCTCTTCCTTCTCTCTCTCGCCTCTCTCTTTATCTCTCCTCTCTCCTTTCTCTCCTTCCTCGCCCCCTTTCCTCTCTCTCTCTCTCTCTCTCCTCTCTTCCTTCTCTCACTTCCCTCTCTTTAATTCTCTTCCCTCCCCTCTCTCCTCCTTCTTTTCTCTCGCTTTCTTCTCTCCTCTCTCCTCCTTCTCTCTCTCCCCTCTCTCTTTATTTCTCTTCCCTCCCCTCTCTCTCTCTCCTCTCTCGTTCTTCTCTCTCTTACCTCTCCTCCCTCTCTCCTCTCTTCACTCTGTAGCGCAGCTTTCAGGGTCGGAGAGGAGGGTTTCTCCGGTTGCTCCCGGTTACAAGGCTATTGCGCTAACTCTCCAGGGACTCATTTCTCTCTCCTAACCTCTCCCTTCTTCCTCTCTCTTTTTTCCCATTTACTGTATCTCTCTGTCTACATATCCATCTATATAAATCTCTCTCTCACTATTTATCTATCTATCTTTTGCTCTATCCATCTGTAATAACAAATAACATGTTTTTCTCTCTCTCCAACCTTTTAATCTTTGTACTTTCCCTTCTTCCTTTCGATCTACAGTGGAGGAAATAAGTATTTGATCTCTTGCTGATTTTGTAGGTTTTCCCACTGACAAAGAAATTAACAGTCTATAATTTTAATGGTAGGTTTATTTTAACATTGAGAGGCAGAATATCAAAAATAAAATCCAGAAAATAACTTTAAGGAAAATATATAAACTGATTTGCATTTCATTGAGTGAAATATGTTTTTGAACCCTCTAGTCAAAAAAGACTTATACTTGGTGGCAAAACCCTTGTTTGCAGCACAGAGGCCAGACGTTTCTTGTAGTTGATGACCAGGTTTGTGCACATATCAGAAGGAATTTTGCTCCACTCTTCTTTGTAGATCATCTCTAAATCATTTAGGTTTCGTGGTTCTCGTTTGGCAACTCGGAGCTTCAGCTTCCTCCATAGGTTTTCTCCATAGGATTAAAGTCCGGAGACTGTCTGGGTCACTCCATGACCTTAATGTGCTTCTTCTTGAGCCACTCCTTCATTGGCTTGGCTGTTTTGGGTCATTGTCGTGTTGGAAGACCAAGCCATGACCCATTTTCAGTTTCCTGGCAGAGGGAAGGAGGTTGTCACTCAGGATTTTAACGGTACATGGCTCCGTCCATCCTGAAGTTGTCCTGTGCCATTGGCAGAAAAACACCCCCAAAGCAAAATGTTTCCACCTCCACGCTTGACGGTGGGGATGGTGTTCTTGGGGTCAGAGGCAGCATTTCTCTTCCTCCAAACACGGCGAGTTGAGTTAATGCCAAAGAGCTCGTTTTTGGTCTCATCTGACCACAGCACCTTCTCCTAATCACTCTCTAAATCATTCATGTTCATGTTCATTGGCAAACTTCAGACGGACCTGCACATGTGTCTTCTTATGCAGGGGGATCTTGTGAGCACTGCAGGATTTTAATCCACTGCGGCGTAAAGTGTCACCAGTGGTTTTCTTAGTGGCTGTGGTCCCAGCTGCCTTGAGATCATTGACCAGCTCCTCCTGTGTGGTTCTAGGCTGATTTCTCACTGTTCTCATGATCATTGAAACCCCACGAGGTGAGATCTTGTGTGGAGCCCCAGACTGAGGTCGATTGATGGTCATTTTATATTTCTTAAATTTTGAGTTGTCTCCTTAACACCAGCTTCTTGCTTATGGTTTTGTAGCCCAGTCCAGCCTTGTGCAGGTCTACAGTCTTGTTCCTGACGTCCTTTGGTCTTTCCCATGTTGGACAGTTTGGAGTCTGATTGATTGACTGATTCTGTGGACAGGGGTCTTTTATACAGGTGACTAGTTAAAACAGGAGTCTAATTCAGGTGACGAGTGGATTAGGAGAGTCTAACTGGTCTGTGGGAGCAGAACTCTTAATGGTTGGCAGGGGATCAAATACTTATTTCAAACAATGAAATCCAAATCAATTAATATATTTTCTATAATGTGATTTTCTGGGTTTTCTTTTTGATATTCTGTCTCTCAGTGTTAAAATAAACCTACCATTAAAATTATTGACTGTTAATTTCTTTGTCAGTGGGAAAACCTACAAAATCAGCAAGAGATCAAATACTTATTTCCTCCATTGTATTTGTATCTCTTGTTCTATCCATCTATAATAATAATGGACTTGTGAATATTTCAAGTCTATTACATAAACAAGTTTCCTTCCACTAAATAAGCAACAAAACTAAAAAAAAAAGTTCTTTTGGCGATACCCTGCCCTCTCTCTCCTTTTCTGTATATCCATCTGTCTATCCATCTATCATCATTATAGTCTCCATAACTTTTCCTTCCTTTATTTTTTTTTTTTTAACTTTGATTTAACAGTTTGACTTTTGTCTTCTCTTGTAGCCACAGCTGCCCTGGGACAGACAATCTATCTATCTATCTATCTATCTATCTATCTATCTATCTATCTATCATCTGTTTATCTATTTGTCCCTGTGTATCTCCAACCTTTCCCTCCTTCATTTTCACGATTGAACCACCCCTTTTCTCTTTCTCTCTCTCCTTTTCTCTATATCTCCATCTGTCTATCCGTCTATCGCTCTATCTCACTATCTATTGCAGTCTCTCACTTACCATCATTACAGTCTCCCTAACTTTTCCTTCCTTTATTTTTTCATTTTATTTGATTCACCATTTTGACTTTCTGCCTTTTTGTTTGTTTGTTAAATCCATCATTTTGTGAAGCTCTTTCAGACGGCTGCTGTTGTGATTTTGGACTAGATAAAAATGAATTGATTTAGACTTAGACAAACTTTACTGATTTAATATTCAAAATAAGTAGCAAAAATAAGGGACTAGTGTCAAATAATTATAAGGCATAATTATAGGATATGTACAGGAAAAATAAAAATATATATATATATATAGTAAATGTGAATAGATTGTAACTGGGACATATATCAGTTGTTTGAATTTTCTAAACAACTCATAGTTTATTACATGTATTATTCTGTTTATATTATACGTTTTTGTCATGCTCTACCTTTAAATCCTACTTAAAGTATTATTGTCTAATTATTTTTTCCTCATTAGAGCATCTCGTGCTTGTGTAAGTGTAAAAATCAGACAAACAGCGCCTCCCTGTGTCCTATAGGGGACATTACCTCCCTCACCCATAATTCCCCACTGCTCCAGGGCCTCGTAATGACTTTATTAGCCTGTTTTCTTTTAGATCCTTCTTTATAGTGTCATAAATATGTTTAATAAACTTGAGCATTTAAAGGGGACATTTACAGGCAGATGTGGACGTTTTAATGAGCGATGCTAACTTTTAAAACTAACTTTGTTTATGGGTCTATACAGTGAATCGAGCTTTTATGAGTCTATTTACAAAGTGTTTTATTGTATTTTCATCGCCGACTGCAGCCACTGTGACCACCTGTCCCTCCTGTGGGTGTCAGTGGAGCTGCAAAAGGTGTTTTATACTGAAGACGGCAACAATATCAAATCAAATTAATAATAACATGGAGAAAAAAATGTATTTGTAAATATTTGTAAATTCTAGTCCATATTTTGACCTTTATTTCGTTTTAACTATCAGCATACAATAGAAGTAATTGTTTAAATAGTCGACTAATCATTCATTCATCTACATTTTATACACACAGAAAACACCATATATATGAAGTTATGGAATTATATGGAATTATATATATAGACAAAGGGAGTCTTTTTTTAGTTTATTTTTTGTTTGCATCATTCCAGATATGTTCATTCATACTGTTGATGACTTCACACAGTAAAAAATGTTGGGCTGAAAATAACCCAACCTGTGTGAAATAATAACCCAGCGCTGGGTCACTATTGGACCAACACAACTCTGGGTTATTTTGATTTTATTTTAACTCTAAATTTTTTAACTATCTTGACTCAATTCTGGGCTGTATTTTACTACTCTGCTGCGTTAATTCGACCAAGAACATTAGTTAAATGCTCGCAATTACCACAGTGCTATTTAAGAAACATTTATTTAAAAAATATATTTTAAATTCAAAATTTCATTCAAAACATGCCACACCATTAACAGTAACACATTATGGATTCAACAGGAAAATGTTAATTTAAATTGTCCATTTTGTAGTTTGTACTTTTCCAGCAATTTGAGACAATTTGACCCAGAATGTGAGGTAGACTGGAAAAAGGCAGGAAAATGTCTAACATAATGTGCCATTTGATGTTGACCCAGTGTTTGGGTTAAGAAAAACCTCGGTAAAAAATAATTTAAAAAAAAGTACCCAACAGTCCGAACCCAGCAGCTGGGTAGAAAAAATTACCCAGCATTTTTTAGGCAGCAGTGAGCGCCAGTGTAAAAATTTTGAAAATCAAAATAAAACAAAAAGTGTGTTCAAACATTTAACTGGTAGTGTACAACCACACACAAAGACTACAACCATCAATTAAGCTAATAAATAAATAAATGTATAAATAAATAAATAAATAAATGTATAAATAAATAAATAAATAAATAAATAAATAAATAAATAATTACAGTAGTACTAGCAGTTGCATAAGTACTAGTGCCTAGAATAAAATTTTGGGACATTTAATTAATTGTTTTTTTTTCTTTGTTGTCTTCTTTTTGGGAGCACTTTTCCCTGACATCACCTCCACAGCTGGTGGTCGATCATTCCATGCACCTATTTACATAAAAATATACATTTAAATATTTTTAAATGAGTTTGCACTGGATCATTCAAATACACAATAACAAACAAGTGGGTAGAAACACGGCCTAAAATATTGTCCAGTTATAAACAGGAAGACTTACATTTTGCAAGAGCGTCTCATAGTGACTGTTCTCACACAAAAATTAAAACATTAAATTAAATAAAAAATAAAAACATACAAATAATAATAACAAGCAAAAGATGTTTTATAATGAAGATGATAACAATATTAAATCAAAAGGTAAATATAGGAAGAAAAAATTCATATGTAAATATTATGTAAATAAGCTTCTCGTCCATTTTTCCACCTTTATTTGCTTAAAAATATATTTCACTATCAAAGCACAGTAGAAATAATGGCGTAAACTTAAATCGGGTCATCCTCTACACAGATCTGACCTGTATCTTGCTTGTTTCCATGGAGATAGTTTAATAGTTTAATACCATACTGTTAAACATTCCAAACAATGCAATTACAGCATCATGGAGACAAAAATGTGTTGGTGAAAAATTGACAATCCACCAGAAAAGGTTACATAGTGCACCTTTAAAATTAAAATTAAAATGTAAATAAAAAATAAGAATTCAGTAAAGTAAAATAAGAATTGCTACTAAAATAATACACAGTCAGTTAGGCTTAGCTCCCACTTATTTAGACTGTCCCTTTTTCATTGATACTACGTGAATTATTTTTAAAAAGTCACATTTACATAGAAAACATGGTAACATATTTTTTCTGGCAAAAAAATTAAGACTTTTTTGGTGTATTGTCATTCTGTGTTGTAAGGTATTGACAGCTATAATCTCTGTGTGTTACGGCTGATAGAAATAGTCCAAGTTAAAGCCGTTATTATGAGTTTAAATGAGCAGATTCTGTCTCTTTTTGTCCCACTACATTTAATATCGTGTCCTTCTTTTTGTACAGTTTGAGGTGGTCTCTTAAACTCCAGCCTTTCCTCATCGCTCCTAAAGAAATCTGCCACATTTTCATTGGACTTATGCAGTTGAGTTACTCGTTTGTCCAGTGCATCTGGTCGCCATGACAACTCTTACTGTACACATGCTGTCCCTGACCTCAGAGGACAAATTCAAGGCTTGGATATATTTCTGAGTGGAGTCGTGTTGTAAACTGGCCACATGATGGCGCTCTTGCAACAGTAGCTCGATTGGTAGAAGCTCATCCTCTGATCCGAAGGTTGGGGGTTCAAATCCAGCTCCCTACATAAAACAGTGCGGTCCAATCCTTACTGACCTAAAAGTTTGTGGTTCGTTCCCAGCTCATTCCCAGCTTCTACAGATGAATACTGCGGTTGTGTCCTTGGACAAGACACTTGACCCACATCGCCCACTTGTGTATGAATGTGTGTGTGAATGGGAGTGGTTGTGGGTGAGGGTTTTGAGTGCTTTGAAGGTGGAAAACCGCTCAAATGGGACCATTTCGTTTGAAGATGCAAGAACCAGACACCCGAGAGTGAGATGTCCCCCACCTGTCCCCACGTCTCTCCCATTTACACTATACACCAGTTTTTTATTAGTGTTTGTCATTTCATCTTTAAATCTGATGAGGGTCCCCTGCACCTGCTTGTCTCCATGTTGCTTTGTCTGTAATATTCCAATATTCAGAATCTCCACAGTTCTGACTCGTCACTTGGCCTTATGGTGTCACCAGCTTATCTCAGTAGGTTTAATGCCACTGTTGAAGCAATAACATCTCCATGGAAAGATCAGGTGGCAGATACCCCAGCAGTACTGTAGTACACCTTGATCCATCGCTGTTCCAACTGATTTTTTTTTTTCTTTCTTGCTATACTACACATTTATTTAAAAAATAAAATAAAATAAAGTGTAGTTGGAGAGATTTACTCAATAAGGGACTGCTAGACAAACAATAGGCCAAATTCTAAGCCTTTGACATTTCTTTTTTCATTTGGCACTTCACCGTTTTTGCAAATGAACGCTCTATTGTCTCCAAACCAAATCTGTTTCACACTAAGTTGGATATTAAATGTTTTGAATGCGTCTCACTAGCCAAATCCCGAAAACGAACAGGTGGTCAATGTATTTTTAATGTTGTCCCGTACCCGAAGTGCCCAAACCAGTACCTTAGCTCCAGGTGAAAGCGGTCACCTCTCTTTTCTCTTTCTCTCGTGGATTGGAGCGCAGACGGTCGGACCTGTTGTGCTGAGAGACGCGCTGCAGAGACGCGCTTTACGTTACCTGCCATTAAACATTAACAACACGGACAGACTCACCGACGCATTGTTCTATTGTTGATTGAGCCTCTCACCCTGACTTTGACCCAAAACCGGGCAGCGGCAGATGTTTATTGAGCGCAGCCAGTTACATCACTTCAGACGCGGTGGCTATTATCATGCAGAGACGAGTGACATCCGACTCTCCTCCACCAAACACCTTTTAGCAATACCTCCGAGGGGCTTACAAGCGATTTCACAGATCACACGGGATAAGTCAATAGCGCAGATAAAGACCTACGGGTTCATTTTCACGTGCGCGTTTAATACCTGTTGTAACTCTCAACTCCCGGAGCGCAGAACATTGTTACGCGTAAATGGCACGCATCTGTTAAAACGTGTAACTGCAAATAAAAATAGTGTTGTTGTGTGTCTTCACTAACTCACAGATTTCTTGCGTTAATACGTTGTCATAGTGCTTTCTGTCTATATATTTGTCCTGTCTCGCTATGCAACTTTTACGCACAGATTTCAAAGGTCCTATATTACGCAAAATTGACTCTTGTGAGCTTTTAGGCATGTTAGAATGTTGTTACTCCATCAAAACAAACCTGGAGTTGTGTTTTGTTTCATTCACATGTTTGCGTAATCTTGCATTATTTGTCTATACATCTCCAAAGCTCAAAATGCTCTGTACCACCTTGTGATGTCATGAAGCGGTAGTTTTCAAATTAACAGCTCCTTTTACCTTTAGTCCAGTACAAATTATTATAATAAAGGTGTATGGAGTTTAAAAACACTAGGGAGTGCTTCCTATGATACCACATGACATCACAAGGTGGAACAGAGTGTTTTCTCAGCCTAAATCTGCAGGGTTTGTGTGTTAAATATGTGTAAATGAAACAAAACACAACTCCAGGTCTGTTTGTGATGAGGAAACAACATTAGAACATGGATCAGAAAATAGCGTCATATGGGATTTTTATGTAAACACATATTTGCAAAACTTTTAAGTGTAACATTAGGACATTTCTTAGAATCTGGATTGAACTATTTTGGATTTTCATTCACAAAAATCTGCCCAGACCAAGACACGTTGTATGGAAATGCCTGGCTCTCGATGTGATATAAAGGACTTAATTTATAACACAAACTGCAGTGCCTCGGGTGCCCTCATTTGCCTGCCTTTCACATTCAAATTTCACTTTGCAAGTCATTTTCCTCTACCTTCCCAGTAACTATTTAGACATTTCTAGATGTTTTGCTTATTTAAAGGTGCATTGTGTAACTTTTCTGGTGGAGGGTTTGTCAAATGCTTTTCTCCATGGAGGTGTTAATGCTTTATCTGGAATGTTTCACAGTATGGCATTAAACATTTCTATCTTCATGGAGGCCAAACCAGACCAAGTTGCAGGTCAGATCTGTGGAGAGGCAACCCTGCGCATAGTCAGAATACCTGTTTTTCTAGGTATTTTTGAGCTGTAAAACCACCTGTAATTGACTATAATATTGAAAGCTGTTTAATGTCATACTGTGGAACATTCCAGACAAAGCAATGACATCTCCATGAAGAAAAGCATTTAACGGATCCTCCACCAGAAACGTTACACAGTGAACCTTAAATTTCAGCTCTGAAAACACAAACTTTTAAAACATTTGGACTTGTACCATGCGTAAAACCCTGTTTGTTTTCTGTGTGAGTGGATCCAGGCGTCCAGGGGCCCCGGGCTAATCTAGTGCCCACCTTTGGCTGCTGTAGACGCTTTCCTCTCGAGACGCATTGAGCCACATCAAAGGCTTCACCTCCCACCGACCCTCGCGCAGTTTGTCTCGGACCACGTTACGAATTAAAGGAGAAAAACCCGCTGGAACACGCCTTTTCTTTGCCTTAAACACGCATCAGGACTCCCAGCCGCCTGCGTCTGTTTGTGTGCGTCTGTCTGCGCGCTGGCTACGTACGCGTCTCAGAAATAGGCTAGTACAATGACAAATCAAAACCAAAATATAAAAAAACACGAAGAAGTGTATTAAACAAGAAAATAAAAACAAAAGGGGTTGTGCCGCTGAATTAACCGATTATTCAAGTAGCCTAGTACACAATTTATTACGGATATTTACCGGTTTTTATTGCTTTCTGGTTATCTGACGGGACAATGGACCTAAGATACAAATCAAAATGTTTAAAAAGAGTAAAAAGATTGGTTTTGGTTTCTAAAATTTTGCTTAATGAGTACGTAACTTTGTCGTAATTACGCGTGCGTACGAAGACGAGATGTACAGAAAGACAGGATTGGTATAGCAGCCGTTTATTTTCGCTCAGAGAAGTAAAGTAGAGGGGATTAATTGTTTTTGAAGCGCTCACCTTTTATTTAAACAAATCATTCACTTCAGCTCCTAAAAGGAATTTGACACACGTGAACCAGGATTGGGGCTCTAAACCCTAAACCCATCCCCCCGCGCGCACCGCCGGAGCCAGGGCGCAGTAATTCTCCCTTCTATTACTTTGACACCGCACACAATCAGCCCTCATGATTGTTAACAAATGTACTACACCGAGGTGACATGTCCCTCAAAGAGCTTCGTAATACTCCGACAAACCTCCTCCCTCGATACTGCGGGATCTTAAACGGAGACGATTAAAAGTGTCATGTCAGTGTCCAGACTTTTGAGTTTTTATATTCTGGTCTGTTTTATATATCTCTCTCACTCTAATACCTCATGTCAGCTAAGGTTTTAGACAAACTTTATTCGTCCACAAGGGAAATTATTTGGACAAAGTAGCTCACACATCACAATATATTATAATAACTAAGAACAACAATTTAAATGTTAATAATAAATTCAAAATAAGTAGCAAAACTGCAAAGAAACTGGTGTCGACGGTCGATCTATTTGCATTTGCACTGTTGTTTTCCGCATTCTGTATATATGTCAGTGAATTTAAGTCCGCTTGATTCTAAGATCTTATTTTTGGGCATGTCTTTTTATCACAATTTATATTTTATTAGGCTTTATGTCTGCACCATATTGCCGAAGCAACCGAACTACAATATAACTGGCAAAACTGCGTAATATCAAGCACAAAAAAATCTCTTCTGCATTTTTGTAAATTACATCAACTGAATGAAACTTTCACTGCGTTTTGGCTCGTTTCTAAAAGTGATGTAAAGTATTATCATTGTAGGTTTCTTCTCCTTTGCCGTTGGACTCGTGAACACTTTATAACACCTGTCACTTAAAACAACTTACTTTAACCATACCAAGCTTACACTGAATGTTTTACAGTGTCGGTCTACCCACACATACTGCCAATATCGTATCTAAAGTGTATTTTATATTTGTGTATCTTATTTTTAATGCATACCGTTCTTTTTACTATTCTTTACCATTATTTTTCATTGTTGCACCACACCACCGAAGCAAGTTGTGAATTTTGTTTACTGACAGTAGCAATAAAACTTATTTTGATTCAGAAATGGATTTGTAAGTCTTTGTTTCTGCCGGAAAAAAAAATAAAAATGTAGTCCAATAGGTTGTTCTTTGAAAGGATGCATCAGCAGACTTCGGACTCATTTATCCACGGACATTACATTTATCTGAATTTCCCAGCAGTGACAGGTGCTTTTCATCTTCCTGTCCCTCGTGATGTCTTGTGCGCACGCGCTTGTGGGCCCGTGATGGTGTGGGTGTGGGTGGGGGTGGGGGGTTTCTGAGGTGGAGAGGGGGTGAGACAGGAGGAGATTTGAGAGAGCGGAGCGCAGCGCAGACACACTGAGGTTCAGAGGCCAAGAGGGACAGGAAGCAAAGGGAACAGCCGCGTCCAAACGAATTACTGTTTATTTCCCTTCACTGTCACCGCCGCGGAGAGGACTATAACTTTTCACTTTGGAGTTTCAACAAAAAAGAGACGAGGGGTCTGTCCCTCTGTCTGCGCCCTGTGCGTAAAACTACATCTCCATTACGCACGGGGTTTTAACCAGACTTGAAAGCATTTTACATTGATAACACGTTTTACACTGCCGGAAAACTGGTCTTTTTCATCTCATGGCAGTTTAGTTTTTGTCATTTGGAGTGTACAAAACTGAAACCGCTTTACCGACAGTAGAGGACGGTGCCCGGAGAGAACCGCACTGACCACGACGTGTCCTTGTGCCATGTCCCCACAGCAGAGCACTTGTCCCCGGCGGAGTATGGAACACGGGTCGGTCCGGTGGAGGGCGCGCGGAGCTGTCCGACATCTCCTACTGACCCTCACCTTCCTCACGTGCAGCTCCCAGATGCTGCTCGTGGACGCCGGCTCTTGGTGGTGAGTAATTCACGATTAATTGCCGACATATGTACAAGTGGGTGAATGACACCGCGTGGATACAAATCACTAATCTGACTCAATATTTTGGGTGGTTTTATTCAGGCTTTGTACTAATTGTGCGTAATTGCATATTTACGCGCAATTACGCACATATTTACGTACTGTTTTTGCTATGGACTGAACTAGAGAACTATAGAACTGAACTATAGTAAGTATACCGCTGTTTAGTGTCTCTAGTGCGCGTGCGTGTGTGTGTGCGTTGTGGGGGGTTGCTTTGCGTCACGCCGTGAGGTCCCACTCGCCTTGCGCACAGGGCACCGGCGCTGAATGGAACAAATGTGAAGGCTCTGTCACAATATTTACCCTGGCCACTGCCCAAATGGCGTGTGGTAACCTGCTGCTCTAACCCTCATTAACCGCACTTCATCCAAACTCACCAAAAGTTCTGCTGATCTCCAGGACAAGTTCTGATGACCAAGGCACATATAACTTCTTCAAATTAACTGTAATTTCACCAGTAGATTGCCATAGATTATTATAGGGTTTCCATTGTGTGCCTTGTGGTGTTTTAAGTGGGGCCATTGTAACTATCCACTTCCTATGGCCCTTTATACTATAGGGCCATATCCTTGGAATGTGTCACCTGTCCCCCTGTTGGAGTGGAAAATTTTGGCATTTGTTAACCAAAAGTATGTACACAAACTTAAAGGTCCTATATTACACAAATGTGACTCTTGTGAGCTTTAAGTCATGTTATAATGTTGTTACCTCCTCAGAAACAGACCTGGAGTTGTGTTTTGTTTCATTCACACATGTTTGAATAATCCTTATTATTAATCTGTCTACATCTCCAAAGCTCAAAATGCTCTGTTCCACCTTGTGATGTCATGAAGCGGTAGTTTTCAACTTTTCAAGCTCCTTTTACCTTTTGTTTAGTAGAGAATGGAAATTCCAGGTATGAAATTATCCCAATGTTGTTAGTGAAGGTGTATGGAGTTTAACTCAGCCTAAACATGCAGGAATTGTGTGTTAAACATGTGTGAATGAAACAAAACACAACTCCAGGTGTATTTGTGATGAGGAAACAATATTATAACATAGATCAGAAAATAGCATCATATGGTTCCTTTAACTCTAAAATGTTATGTCTGAAGGAGTAGTTGCAGTAGATATCTGGGGAATATTGTTAAAAAGGTTGACCAAATTCTAGATAAACAATAAAATAAAATAATAATAACACCGTATATGCAAGTTTTGGAGAGTTACTGCACCTGTTCTGGTTGTGAGTGCTTGTTTTGATGATTGTCTCTTTTATCTCAGGTCTATGGCGATGACTTCAATCCAGCGTCCAGAAATGTACATAATCGGAGCGCAGCCTCTTTGCAGTCAGCTCTCTGGTCTGTCACAGGTATGAAATGTTTTCTGGAGTTTTTTTAGTGATGCTACTTCGTAAAGTTTGATAACCGTGACCAAAAATACCAGTATGAAGACAGACGCTGGAGTTGGGGTTTACATAATGCTTGTTTGTATATGATATATTGATACTTGGTTATGCAGAAATCTGGGGAAACACGCATCAATTGGCAATACAACCTCTTATAGTGATTAGGTACTAGAACATAGATTTTCAGTGGTGTGCTGTGGAGTGTCCGTGAGCCAATTTCTGCACTAAAAAGAAAAAAAAAAAAAAAAACGAACAATATGTGTAATTTTATATATACCACTTTGTTTAACTTAAGCGTGCAATTTGGCTTATTTGGTGTTGTGCCAGAGAACCTTTTCAATCCAAAAAGTGTGTTTTGACAAAAAAAAAGGATGGAAAGCACTACAACAGGCCTAACAATGATTCATATAGGCTTCAGATTTTTCCTTATCATTATTTGTGATATGACGGACCTATGAAGACCAAAATTAATCTGTCCATGAACTCAAGGCTGTCAGGAATGCTGCTTTTACCACAGACTCAGTGAAATGAGCTGGCAATTACGTCAGGAGGCCCGTTCTTGTGTGTAAGTAAGTTATCTTAAAAGGTTAACAATGCCCCTTTTTCGTGACAGGGTCAGAGGAAACTATGCCAGCTGTACCAGGACCACATGATGTACATCGGAGACGGAGCCAAAACTGGAATCAAAGAATGTCAGTACCAGTTCAGACAGAGGAGGTGGAACTGCACCACTGTGGACAATACCTCTGTGTTTGGACGCGTCATGCAGATTGGTGAGTTTCAGTGGTGTTAAAGGTCCACTGTGTAACTTTCTTGCCTTCATAAAAATTGCATAGTTTTGCTTTGGCATGTTCCACAGTATGGCATTAAACTTATCCACCTTGCATTAATGACTTTGAAAAACGTGGAAAAAACTCCTCAGGTTTTGCTTATAACTTGGCTTGCTGGCATCACATGTTGGTCTCCATGGAGATAGATAAGTCAGACAAAATGTCATACTGTGGAACATTCCAGGCAGGCAAGCAAGTAGCGGGCGCTCCACCAGCAAAGTTACATAATGCACCTTTAAGTTGTAAGAGTTATCGATGTTTTCTTTTCACACTTTTGGATGTTTTGATGTCCCAGTCTCAAATGTGGGGCTGGAGCCAGTATTCCTGTATCAATTATGTGGTTTAAATATAACAACTATCCAAACGTAAAATCCCCAAATATACGGTATGCTTTTATATAAATGCCGAGTTCTATTATATGATTATTATCCAACCACAAGTGCATGTTAACTTCCCATTTCCAGCCTGTGTGTTGTCATATGAACCCAGCGTATGTTTCAGATGTATAGTAAATCAAAATAAGGATCATTTTTTAAATAATCCTTACAGTGTCAAAAGCTGTCTGGTGTTTAATTTTGCACAGTGTGAAAGTGTCATAAAACACCCAAACTATGCACTATAAATGAAGGTGTTGGATTTGCAAAAGTTGTTCTGAATGTTTAAGTATTTTTTGTAAGACATTTTATTTATGGATTTATTTTATCTTTTGGTGAGCTTGTAATGCCTAAAGATTGGTCTCCATTGTAGTTTACTGATATTGTCCATGCAGCACAGTTGAACTAGTGAACTTAATACTAAAACTTTGATTTTTTTTTATTTTCTGTTGGTTAAATCAACAGTTTTATGAAACCCTGAGGCGACTGCTGTGATTTTGGCCTCTACAAAAATATATTGAACTGAATGGCAGAGTGAGGTTTGTAACAGTAATACGTAACGTGCGTAAGACTTCTGAAAACATCTGAATCTGACTATTTCTACTATATGACTGTCCCATATTACGCATTACGCATATCCAACCGCGTACGTAACTCAACGGATCACCCGTTCTTAAATCTCTGAGACGCTTGTCGTTTACGAACAGAATCCGTGCGTAATGGTCAATGGTTCGTTGGCACCCGTTGTATGTTCGGTATGTCTAATTCGCAGCGGGCGATGTGGGAAAGCGCTCATCAACAAGTACGTGTCACATCCGCTCGGGGCAGTCACACGAGGTGTAACTTGGGCTCCCAGTGTCTCCTCCGCTCGCGCGCGCTCTCTCTATTGACCGTGGCTCTGGCTGCAGGTTTGTACGGAGGTGTGAGGAGCTCCATTGTCCCCGGGCCCCTCTTTTGAAATGCGCTGATGAGCTGACACCGAGTCGGCAGATCCGGACCTGCCATTTGAAGTGCCTTCTCGACACTCATAAACCGTGTCGCGCGCTTGGCTGGCCCTTTATTCCGCTGTTGTTGGTGAATAATGCGCGCGGTCATTAGAGCAGGGGACAGAATGGCTCGCGCGCCTCATGCATGTGTAGCTACCTGCCCTGCCCGTCTGTCTGCAGAGTGTTGATTCAGGCTAATAACTCGGATTTGGGCGAAACTACAACTTGGCGCATACGTAATCGTGTCGCAACGGAGTGCGTAAAAGCCGGAAAGAACTTTTACGCACGACGTTAAAGTTGCACTACGTTACTTGTCAGGGTCCGCCGTCAACTTGTCTCCATGGGGATGTTACTTTTTTGCCCCGGAAGGCTACACATTATGACATTTAACTTATCTATTTGTACGGAGACAAGCAGATGACGCCAACAGGCTACGTTACAGTTCAGATCTGTGGAGAGGCAAACCTGCTTACAATAAGAATGCTTTCACCTGCATATAGAAACAACTGAAAAAAAAAAAAAAAAACATCCAAAATATATGTGTTTAATGCCATACCGTGGACCATTCCAGGCAAAGCAATAAAATCTCTATGGAAACAAGCAGATGTCAGATCCCCCCACCGGAAAAGTTACGTACTGCACTTTTAAGCACTATGGACACCTCTCCATTTGTCTTTATAAACATAGACACATTTAATGCCATACTATAGAACATTTTAGGCAAAGCAATGATATCTCTATGGAGACAAGCAGGTGGCGGACCATCCAACAGAGAAGTTACAGAGTGCACCTTTGTTTTGCATTTTGTTTTGCATTTATCACCATTTACATCTGTCTTAGGTGTTACAGAGAGAATCACAATGGACCAATACATGGGTTTCAGAATGATGAGAAACTGTGAGCAATTGACCATTTAAAACTAAACAGTTTCTCTTTTGAATGTGAAATCCTCAGAATTTTGCATACAGAAAGTTGAATTATTATATTTTGTTGTGATTCTTTGCTAGAAATTGTGGTCCTTCAAATGTTATCAAAACCAAAACGTGGCTGGAATATGCAAAACAGAAAACGCAGATCCTTTGTGAGGGGTTAGTTTGGGAAGTAGAAACTGCAGGTGACCACAAACCTCCTCTGATGTTGTGGAGTGGAGCCTGGACCAGAAAGGCCACTCCACTTTGTACTGTTCTCATGTAAATAGTGTAGTTTCACAGCACTTAATCTCCTACCTGTATCTCTGTGTGTGGCAATAGGCTGTGGGTAAATGCAGAGGAAATGCAGGGTCACTGTGTATTCAGTGTAGAAATTTTGAAATATTAAGAGGAAATTGGGTTTATTTGAACTATTTTTATTTTATCTTATTTAATTTTTATGTTATTTTATTTTTGTTATTTATTTTATTTTGTTTTATTTTTTTATTATTTATTTTATTTTGTTTTATTTTATTTTTTATTATTTATTTTATTTTATTTTATTTATATATTTTTTAGTTTAGTCAAGGTATATGTGGCTTTCCCTTTATAGGTGACATTTTGAGGACTTTTTATCGTTCACAAGATTGTTTTAAGTTGTTTATTGCTATGGCAACTATCTTAATTTTTCACCATTCTGAAACCCATGCATGTATAGTTCCCTGCAATGAACAAAAGACCAGTTTTTATGGACCACGATTTGTTAATGTTGTAGTTTAGATCTCTACAAACGTTACAAATGGTTTGATTCTTGTTTTAGTTTTTAGTTTGGCAGTTCATAAGGTCAACTAGACGATATGTTCTATCAAAACTGGAGGATTTTTGCCTTTGTGCATGTTCTGGACCAGGATTCAAACCTGCAACCTTCTTGTTGTGAGACAAGAGTGCGAGCCATTCAGCCACTGTTTTGCTCTGATTTGGAAAACTTACATGTCATATCTGAATTGCTTTCAAAATTGTGCCGTTCTAGCTCCCTGTTATCCTTGGTTTAGTCATTTTGGTTTTGATGTAGTTTAATTTTGGTTTATTTTGGTGCTTTAGAACCGATCTGGCCCTGGTTTTGTCTGTTTCATTGAAGGTTAAGGCCTCATTTGGTACAGTTCTAGTCTTTCTTAAAATCTTCTATCTAGTTTAGTCCTGGTTTAGTCTTGGTGTAGCCCTAAATTCTTACTGGCATAGCTGTTCATAATGGTTTGGTCCTCCTTTAGTCCATATGCTTTCATCCTTGCTTAGACCTGGTTTAGTCCATTTAGTATAGACCTGGTTTAGATCTGGTTCAGTCCGGGTTCAGTCCATTTAGTACAGACCTGGTTTAGAGCTGGTTCAGTCCTGGTTCAGTCCATTTCATATAGACCTGGTTTAGACCTGGTTCAGTCCTGATTTAGCCCTTTTGATATAGTCCTGGTTTAGACCTGGTTCAGTCCTGGATAGATCTATTTGATATAGTCCTGGTTTAGACCTGGTTCAGTCCTGGATAGCTCTATTTGATATGGTCCTGGTTTAGACCTAGTTCAGTCCTGATTTAGACCTGTTTCAGACCTGTGCAGTGATCATACAGAGCCTGTCCACTCTTAAGTATAGAGAGTCCATGGGGTATTTCCAGGCAGGTCAATTATTTACTATAGTCGCTAATTCAGTTTGGGCAAGGACATCAACAGGAAAACTACAGAGAAAATTCAAATTTCTATAGCTAAATATTTTCAAAAATGAAGTTAAAGGTGCACTGTGTAACTTTTTGCTTGGAGGTCCGTCACCTGCTTGTTTCTATGGATGATGTATGTACTTTACTACCAAACCTGACCAGTTTGGAGTTTCATTTTAAGGCGTTTCTTGTCTTTCTTTCTTTCTCTGTGAGTCAAACATCTGTACACATCTGTACCATATCATACCAGTATTAAGCAGTTATAAACAATACATGTAAAATGCTAACATATGACGGGCAGTTAAAAACATATACTTAGCTTGTTATAGGTATTTGAGCTGGTGTGTTGTCATAGTGACAGTAATGCATAATGGAGAAAGTTGTTAGAATGACCCCAGAGTCTTTAAACGCAGTTGAAACAGACTTGAATTGTCCATTAGCAGGTCAAGTGGGCTGTGAGTGTGTTTGAATTGTGGATGAAGGATTAACCTGAGAGGCACAAACACACAAATGCAATATTAAAGCTGCATTGTGTAACTTTTCTGGTGGAGGGTCTGTCAAAATGCTTTTCTCCGTGAAGATGTTATCGCTTTGTCTGGAATGTTCCACAGTATGGTATTAAACCTTTGTATCTTCACGGAGACCAAACTGGACCGAGTTACAGGTCAGATCTGTGGAGAGGCGACCCCGCTCACAGTCAGAATGCCTGTTTTTCTAGGTATTTTTGAGCTCTAAAACCACCTGTAATTGAATAAATGTAAAGTAGAGCTGATTAATGTCATACTGTGGAACATTCCAGGTAGAGCAATGGCATCTCCATAGAAACAGTAATATTTGAGAGAAGATTGAAATATAAAGTGCTAAGTACAAGCACAAGAATCATATGTTTTTCAAAACATATTTATAGAGCTTTAAAGTCCCTATGACAGATTTAAAATGATCTAATTTTGATTTAATTTGGTGGAATTGTCACTATTGTAAATATAAATCATAGTTTTGCAGCAATCAAGAAGCAATTTGTGAAGAAAAGTTGAAAATGTTGAAAATTGCAGGAAGTAGAGCGTCTAAAACGTGGATGCATTACTCTGGGAGAATTCTATCCAAACTTAAGAAATAAATACTTTTTTCTGATATTTTAAACATTGTTTCAACAAAATAAGTGTTTTCTTTATTTGTGTTTATTTGTATTTGTCAGATAATATTTTCTGTGCACATTAGAGGAGTTTTCTAGGTCACAGTTGTGGAATTCCCTAGTGGAAGTAAGATTTTAAACCTAAAAAAATGGCTAAATTGGGAAAACAAGTGTGAATGTTTTTGCAAAAATCTTAAATATAATGATCTTAACTGTTTTAGTAAAATGAGTAGTCTAACCTGTTCTAGGCACTTTAAACTACATGATAAGAATTTCTGTTTTTCTCCTTGATGGGGGTTGGCAAACATATTACTTGAGCTAATATGCATACTTTGTTGTGTGTTTTATTTTATTTTATCTTTTTTTATCTTTTTCTATTTTTTTCTCTTAAAAATACTGATACTTTTTATAACAGAATGTGAAGGAACAGAATGTGGAAGTGGAAAAATGGAAAACTATAGTGTGCTTTTGGGGGTTTGCTTTGGTTTTGGTCCTTCTTATTGCTGCAAATTTCCCCTTACAGAAAACATTACAGTTGTATATTTAGCAAATATTACTTGTTTATAACCACATGAATTAAATGTTAGTTAATTAGTTTAAAAAAAAAAAAAAAAAGTTCCTTTGTCCAAAACCATACCAGGAGTTATCTGGTTCATGTTTGTTTAAGTAGGAGTAGAGGTAGAAATCTGTGGTAATCTTTTAATCTCTGCAGCTGTCTCTCTCTCTGAAAACACCCGGCTGTTTGGGTCTTAAGGTTGTAAAATATGCAAATAATATGCAAATATGAGAAAATGAATGAAAAGCACAGACCCTCCTCCAGACATCATGGAGACTGGGCGTGTGGCTTTCATTATGGGGGGACAGAATCAGAACGCTGTAAGTGACAACATGGTAACTTTATTTGACTAAATATAAAAAAAACAAAACACTAAATTTTAACAGAGAGCAATGGTAAAACACTAAATAACGGCGCTCACATGACTTAAAGGTCCAATATTACGCTAAATTGACTCTTGTGAGCTTTAAGCCATGTTAGAATGTTGTTACCTCCTCAAAAACATACCTGGAGTTGTGTTTTGTTTCATTCACACATGTTTGAGTAACACTTTATTAGTCTGTTTACATCTCCAGAGCTCAAAATGTTCTGTTCCACCTTGTGATGTCATGAAGTGGTATTAAACATCTACCTTTTACCTTTAGTTCAGTAGAGATTGGCAATTCCAGGGCTGAAATGATCCAAATGAATCTAGTGAAGATGTGTGGAGTTTAAAAACACAATGGAGCACTTCCTGTGTTACCACATGACATCACAAGGTGGAACAGAGTGTTTTCTGTTTGAGAGAAAAACTAAACTAAATCTGCAGGGTTTGTGTGTTAAACATGTGTGAATGAAACAAAACACAACTCCAGATTTGTTTGTGATGAGGAAACATTAAAACAAATATAAACAGATTAAATAAATTAAAAATATACTAGTAGAAGATTTCAGATGCAGTGTCCTTATTAAAATAAATTAAAAAAATTAAATTAAATTTAAAAAAAAAACCTTTTTCCCCTCTGTCCAATAGGCTCCAGAGAGACCGCCTTCACCTACGCCATCAGTGCCGCTGGTGTGGTGAATGCCATTAGCCGGGCCTGCAGAGAGGGGGAGCTGTCCACCTGTGGCTGCAGTCGCGCCGCTCGACCCCGTGACCTGCCGCGTGATTGGCTGTGGGGCGGCTGCGGGGACAACGTGCATTATGGGTACAGGTTCGCCCGCGAGTTTGTGGACGCCCGCGAGAGAGAGAAGAACTATCCCCGAGGCAGCACGGAGCACGCCAGGACCCTAATGAACATCCAGAACAACGAAGCAGGGAGACAGGTACGAAGGGTTCAATACTGTCCGGTTTACAAAAGTGTTACAATTAAAGCTGCATTGTGTAACTTTTCTGGTCAAGGGTCTACCAAACGCTTTTCTCCATGGAGATGTTCTTGCTTTGTCTGGAATGTTTCACAGTATGGCATTAAACCTTTCTATCTTCATGGAGACCAAACCAGACCAAGTTACAGGTCAGATCTGTGGAGAGGCGACCCCGCTCACAGTCTGAATGTCTGTTTTTCTAGGTATTTTTGAGCTATAAAACCACCTGTAATTGAATAAATTTAAAGTAGATCTGTTTAATGTCATACTGTGGAACATCTCCATAAAAGTGACTATGAATATGAATGAATAGAATATGATAGAGCAGGTGGTGGGGGTCGCCTTGGAACTGGAAGGTTGGTGGTTCAAACCCAGCTCCAACCACAGCCTATAACCTTTTGGAGCTTTCTGCCATGTTATAATGCTGTTCCCTTACCAAAAACATGCCTGAAGAGGTTTTAGACGTCATCCACGCATGTTTGAGTAATCTAGTGATCTCGAACCCTCCTTATGGTTAGCTGTAAAATTCTGTCCAAAGCTCTGCCCACAAGCCTACGTCACCCCAAGCTCCCACACGACAATTCTACATAAATATACAAAAACGTGATACAAAACCGTACACTACAACTTCACAAACCTGATGCGGTAGTTTCATTAGCAGGATGCACGTGATAGTGCTCTGAAGCAGGAGTGACCTAGCATGAGGAGCAAAGGGAAGGGCGGCTCAGAGCGTCAACTGAAACTTATATGACCCTAACCCTAATCAATAAAAGGTAACATGGTGATCTAAATATGTAATGTGTTATTCGTTAATATCCCAGAGAAGACTTTAATATAGTTGAAATTGTTTTAAATGTTCTCAGATCCTCAGATATTAACATTTAAAACATTTTACTTGTACCCCGTCTTATACAGTCAAACAAAATTGTGCGTTTTTGCTATAGACAGAAACAGAACAGAGAGATCCCGTAGTCCTGCTCCAGTCCCTGGTGGTCCTTCATTACCAGTCCAGGTTTGGAGTGTTATTTACTGGGGAGGGTCCAAATGGTGTGACGGCCGTGCAGTCTCTGGAGGTCACGGGGTCATTCACATTCCTATGGTCCTCAAACCGGGACAAAGGCGGCCATGTTGGATTGTACAATGAGCAGTGGTGGAAGGTAATGAAGTACAAAAGTAAAAGTACAATTTTTAGGTATCTGTGCTTTTCTTAAGTACATTTTACAGTGGATTTGAGAGCAGGTATCTGTACTTTCCACTCCACTACGTTTTATATGTGGCTGAGACTTATTTTTAGCACATCGTTTGAGTTAATGTCCCAACTTTGAGAACACAATACACAAAAACACAAAAACAGACAGAAAAAATTAAGAAATGAATTGAATCACTTAAAATCAACTGAATTTTTTTAACAAAATCAATACATTTGATTCTTTAATAATTCAAAAAATCTGCAAAACACCTACTTACTTTTTACTCTTAAAGTACATTTTTCAAGAGGTACTTCAGTCATTTTACTTCAGTAGATTTTTTCATGTAATACTTTTACTTTCTTATTCTTACTTATCTTTCGCTCCTTTATCTGTACTTTTACTTGAATAACAAAATTACAAAATAGTACTTCATCCACCACTGACAATGAGGATTAGAGGTGCACGTAAGAAAGTGGAGCCTGGACACTGGTTGAAGGATTGACGGATGGAGAGAGAGGGAGAGATGGAGGGAGAGAAGAGAGATACCTGCAGATGGATGAGATGGTCGGGTTACTTTGCTCAGATTTCTCGGGTTTGGTCGAAACAATGGGTCCCACTGAGGAGGGAGTGTACCGCTAATGCACTCGAGAGGACAGAACCTACACCGACAATAACTGATGTAGCGTGGGTGATGGGCGTGTAGTCTTTTATTTTGTCTTTCTTGTGGGATAGTTAGATTGACTTTTGCGTCCACTTTGTTAGATGTGCAACAACCTTTGACCTTTTATTATTCCAACATATCTGAGTTATGTTTCCTTTTATTTTGCATATTGAGGTTGTCTTTAGGGCTGTAACTTACAAATATTTTAGAAGTCAACTTGTCCACATTATTGTCCACATTAGTCACATACTAATAGTAATAAGCCTTTATGAAATACTGATATTCAACAATGCGAGTATTGATTACAGTATGACAAAATATTTCTTTATATATATATATATATTTTTGTACTATTAAAAATAAATAGCTTTCTGTATTAATTTCCTGAACATAAACATTGCAGATTATGACTCAAAATAAATAAATAGATAAATACAAATAAAAATAAAAATAAAAAACACAGCCGCTAAAGGCTCCAAACCACATGCTTTATCTGATAGAGGATTGACTCCAGAGCGCTCCATTAAAACGACGATCTAAAGTTTGATTAATAATGGACCATCTTTGAAAGGAAACAGTTTTGTGTAAGTGAAATCCGCATGATTAAGTATATAATGGCCCCTCTCTAAAGCGTGAGTGTACTTGCTTTCACCTTGGCCCTCCCCTTCCAGCTCGTAAAGGCTCCATTTGTCCGAGCGCTGTGGAGTGAAGCGGCCTGTTTGTGTTCGGGATCTTTACGAGTCCTCTGCGCGTGTGTCTGTTTACTGCGTGTGCGTCTGCTTTTGGGGTCGTGCGGGGACGGGTCAAAGGTCGCAATCTGGAGAGCCTCCCATTGGGACTGTGAAGAGGGGAAGCTACTACTTACCACTACTATTGATACTACATCTAGTACTTACTGCTGCTCATGTTGCATTGTAGCAGCTTTCTTTGTTTAGTACACACTGCTACTGGTAGTACTATTATACTACAGTTGCTTGTGCTACTACAAATACTATTACTACCACTCATTATCACACCAACCAACAGCTACCAAATCTACTATTACTACTACTGCTGCCTGTACTACTATTATCACTATCACAACTTGTATTACAATTAATACTATTACTTTTTAGTATTATCCGCTGTATAGCTTTCAGTGTTGGAAAGTACTACTGCCTACTACTACTTCTATAACAACTTACTACTATTATTCATAATGAATGCCACTACTACTAATACTACTACCAGTACTACTACTACAGTTAAGTTCTTGTATTCACTGCTCTTATGGCTTTCTGTGTTGGAAACTGTAGTACTATCGCTTGTACTACAACTACTACAACTATTACAACTCCACTTACTTAATAACAATTACTTCTATACTACTACTCATAGTTCTACTACTGCACGTGTACAATAACTACCATTACTACTACAACTACTACTGCAACAACAACTACTACTACTACTACTACTACTACTACTACTACTACTACTACTGCTGCTGCTGCTGCTCTTACTACAGCAACTACTTCTGCTAATGCACTGTATTCAGTACTTAGTGTTCTACAACTTTTTCTACCTCTGTACTTGTACTACTACGACTACTACGATGACTACGATGATTACTATTAGTGCTACGACAATGACTATTACTACAACTACTATTATTACTACAACTACAACTACAACTACAACTACTATTACTACTACTACTGCTACTGCTGCTACTACTAGACAATAGAGGCATGGTTTAGCATCAAGGTCAAGGTTGGTACTACTACTCATTGTTCTATGACTGCACATGTACAATAACTACCACTACTACTACATCTACTACTGCAACAACAACAACAACTACTACTACTACTACTACTACTACTACTACTACTGCTACTATTACTACAACAACTATAACTGCTAATTCAGTACTTAGTGTTCTACTTTTATACCCCTGTACTTGTACAACTACTACTACTACTACTACCATGACTGCTATTACTACTACTATGATGAAGACTACTACTACTACTACTACTACTACAACTCCTACTACTACTACTACTACTACTACTACTACTACTACTACTACTACTACTACTACTACTACTACTACTATTACTACTACTGCTGCTGCTGCTGCTGGTGCTGCTGCTACTGTTTATTTATTTATTGTACAGATGCACAAACATAGATGAACAATTCAATAATCTGATGCAGTTATTACAATGTTTATAGCCAAGATTAATTCACAACATCAGTCCCCAGAAAGGCTTTTAAAGTGTTCACTATTATTATTATTACTACTACTACTACTGCTACTACTACTACTACTACCATTACCACCCCCTCCTATTGCCTGTATGACCGCAGTCTGGAGCTCACTCTTGTTTTGAATGCCTGTTTTGCCTGTTTGATCCATGGCTTTCATTGTGTTGTGTCCAGTGATTCGGAAGAGCGAGGACACAGACACACACTTTTTCCCTCTCCTCTTTTTTTCCTTTTTTGTCCTTTTCCAGACTTTTTGACTTCATCCCGTTGTTTGTATCTCTGGGCAGGACACGCTCGGTTTGCCCCAGAAAGGGTGGGTCTCGCTTGGGTGAGCCGGGCAAACCGCTGGGCCATTGTGGAGGTGACGGGGAGGTGGCGTTAGCGTTTACCTCTGCTACGCGCTCAGCTTCATTAGGTCTATGTTAGCAGCCAGAGTGCATTGTGGGTATATGGGTGGGTACAAGTGACGGTGTGGGGACAAAAATCTGTTTATGGTGTTTATGGGGACCAGAAATCAAGTCCTCATGAGGTAACTTTTCAAGGTCAAAATGAGATCAACAGCGTGGTTTAGATATTGGTTAATTTATTCATTTGTTTCCTTGTGGAGATTGTGGAGATTGCCTGAAATGTTCCATTGTACAGCATTAAACTTGTCTATCCCCATGGAGATAAGCATGTGACGCTACCAGGCCAGTCAGAGTCAGATCTATGGAGAGGAGACCGTATTTACAGTAAGAATGCATTTTACAAGGTATTTTTGAGCAATAAAAACACATGTTGAAAAAAAAAAAAAAAGGGACATACTTTGGAATACCATCAATACCATCTCCATGGAGACAAGCACTTGCCAGACCTCCCTATGGCATCAAATGTCCATGCATTTATTCATTTTTTAAAAATGATTCATTGAAAAAATGCCTTGAAAATCATACTAGTGCATTCCAACTGCAAGTGGGGTCGCCTCTCCACAGATTTGACTTATAGTAACTTGTCCTGGTGGCATCATATTCTTGTCTACTGGAGAAAGACAAGTTTAAAGCCATACTGAGGAACATTCCAGACAAAGCAATTTTAGCTTCAATGAGAAAAACAGTTTGCGTACCCTACACTAGTAAAGGTTAGACAAACTGGGAACTGTTTAGGAAATGAATGTAAGTCAATGTAATGTCCACAAGAAGCATGTACAAATGTGTATATGTATATGTGTGCGTATATTTGTGTGTGTGTAGCGAGTAGCAGACGTTGGGGGGTATAGTCTGCATTCACACTCTCCTGGTTCTGAAAGAGCACAGCATCTCGCTCCAGTGTCCCTCTCATACAAACGAAATGAGCCAGAGCCTGTCACTTACACAAGAAAAACAACATTCCTCCTACTGACAAAAGAGGAGCCGTTTAGGTCTCGCATCTGTGGCTACAAACGCTACAATCGACGCATTTGTCAACTGCTGTTTTGGTGGACCCGTGAACATAAACTGGTCAGGCTTGGTCCTGGTTTGACCCTGGTTAAGTCCTGATAAAGAGTTGCTTTGGTCATGGTCTAGTCCAGGTTTAGTTCCAGATTTTTACTTTTGTTGTATTATAGTCCAGGTTTAATTCTAGTTTAGTCCTGGTTTAGTCCAAGTTTGACCCCGGTTTTAGTCCTAATAAAGACTTGGTTTGGTCCTGATCTCATCCAGGTTTAGTTTCAAATTTATGGCCAAGTGTTTATGCAATTTTGCTGTATTATAGTCCTAGTTTAGTCCTGGTTTAAACTAGGTTTAGTCCTAGTTTAGTCCTGTTTAGTCCTGGTTTAGTCCCAGTTTTACCCCGGTTTTAGTCCTAATAAAGACTTGGTTTGGTCCTGATCTCATCCAGGTGTAGCTCCAGATTTATGGCCAAGTGTTTATGCAATTTTGCTGTATTATAGTCCTAGTTTAGTCTTGGTTTAGTCCCAGTTTGACCCCGGTTTTAGTCCTAGTAAAGACTTGGTTTGGTTAGCTCCAATGTCCATTGTGTGTGCACAAATGTGAATGCAGTTTTGTTATGTGCTAATCTTGGTTTAGTTCTGGTCTAGTCCACATTTAGGTCCAGTAGTTTGATCCCAGCTTAGTCCAGATAAAGGCTGGTTTAGTCCTGACTGAGTCCTGTTCTAGTCCTGGTTTAGTCCTGACTGAGTCCTGGTTTAGTCCTGGTTTAGTCCTGGTTTGATCCTGGTTTAGTCCTGGTTGTTTATCCAGATTTGTTGCAACTGGACAAAAGTAGGCTTGTACATGCAGGTTTTTTTTTTTTAAACAACAATAAGGAAACATTCAATAGTCCAAATAGTCTGTAAAACTGTAATAATAATAGTCTTACCAAGCTGACTCTATAAAATACTAAAAGTAGTAGTAAAGTAATAAAACACTAGTCTTTTTCTAACCTTAAGGACAATTCCACAGTATATAGAGCAGTATACATGATGGCCGCCTGCTCCTGCTGTGTTTTGCTTCACAGATAACACCCTTTAAACAAACACACTCTGTAGTGCCACAACATTTGGCTCTCGTAGCACAGAGTCACTTTGCCAAGAATAACATCCTGCAATTTAGAGAAAAACACTTCTTAAACATGAAATAAATCTGTTTATAATCTGTGTACAACAACTACTACTACTACTACTACCACTATTACTATTACTATTACTACTACCACTATTACTACAACTACTGCTACTACAACTACTACTATTATTGCTTTCTAATACTAAGTAATAGCTGTAAGTGCTACCACTTGTACTACTGTTGCTGCTGCTGCTACTACTACTACTACTACTACTATTGCTACTGCTTCTACTACCACCTCTGCTTTTACTGCTACTACTCCTACTTCTACTACTGCTACTAGTGCTGCTACTACTACTACTGCTACTACTCCTACTTCTACTACTGCTACTAGTGCTGCTACTACTACTACTGCTACTACTACTACTACTACTACTACTACTACTACTACTACTACTACTACTACTATTGCTACTGCTTCTACTACCACTTCTGCTTTTACTGCTACTACTCCTACTTCTACTACTGCTACTAGTGCTGCTACTACTACTACTGCTACTACTACTACTACTACTGTTATTACTACTACTACTACTACTACTACTACTACTACTACTACTACTACTACTACTACTACTACTACTACTACTACTACTACTACTACTACTATTGCTACTGCTTCTACTACCACTTCTGCTTTTACTGCTACTACTCCTACTTCTACTACTGTCACTAGTGCTGCTACTACTACTACTACTACTACTACTACTACTACTACTACTACTACTACTACTACCACCACTACTGCTACTACCACCACTACTACTACTACTTCTACTACTACTACTACTACTGTTATTACTACTACCACCACTACTACTACTACTATTACTATTGCTACTGCTTCTACTGCTTCTACTAACACTTCTGCTTTTACTTCTACTACTCCTACTTCTACTACTACTACTACTACTACTACTACTACTACTACTATTATTACTACTACCACCACTACTACTACTACTATTACTATTGCTACTGCTTCTACTAACACTTCTGCTTTTACTTCTACTACTCCTACTTCTACTACTGCTACTAGTGCTGCTGCTACTACTACTACTACTATTACTTCTACTACTACTACTACTGCTACTATCGCTTTGTATTGCATAGTATAATATTATGAGATACCCTTCAATTGACAACACGTCTTTATGATGAAATGAAGTCACACATTTTTTAAGTGAAATAATAATTCCACTGTAGTTCATTTGTTCAGACAGAAAACATGAAACACTGTGACAGTTTTTGTTTTATGTGGAAAAGCCCAGTCATTACAGAGATCTTAAAGGGCCCATATTAAACTACTTTGTTCGAATGTTGTTTCCTCATCACAAACAGACCTGGAGTTGTATTTTGTTTCATTCACACATGTTTGAGTGACCCTTTATTATTAGTGTTTTCTGTTTGAGAGAAGAACTCATCCTAAATGTGTAGTTTGTGTGTTAAACATGTGTGAATGAAACAAAATCCAGCTCCAGGTCTGTTTGACATGAGTTAAAGCTCACAAGAGTCAGTTTTGTGTAATGTAGGACCTTTAACCATAAACCAGGCCAAAAAATCTGAAGTTTAAAGAGCAAATTCCACCACAGAATTCAGATCTGTCTCCAGTTCAGTTTAAACTATGGACAGACCCAGCTAATGTTATTTTAATACCACATAGAAAGCCATTGTCTTCTATCTGAAGTCGGGCGTGTGTCTGTGAATGGGTCACTGGGTCAGCTGCAGGATTGGCGGGTGGCGAGTGCTAAGCCTTCTGGGTAAGGAGGGGGCGGGTTTCTGGTCTCTTTGGGGTCAAATGTTAACAGGGGTGAGGAGGTAATTGATGTCAGGAAATGCGAGGAGACCTGTGCCTGGGTGGGTTTCAACTGACCACCAGAAAAACAAAAACAAAAAGAGATGAAAATATAACATTCCTTATTATGATGTAAGAAAAGCTTCATGGTCTGAAAATTTTTTATAAATCTTCACTATTTTTATGATGGGGTCGGCCACCTGCTTGTTTCTATGGATATGTCACTGCTCTGCCTGGAATGTTCCACAGTATGACATTAAACAGATCTGCTTTACATTTATTCAATTACAGGTGGTTTTAGAGCTCAAAAATACCTAGAAAAACAGGCATTCTGACTGTGAGTGGGGTCGCCTCTCCACAGATCTGACCTGTAACCTGGTCTAGTTTGGTCTCCATGAAGACAGAAAGGTTTAATGCCATACTGTGAAACATTCCAGACAAACCAATGATATCTCCATGAAGAAAAGCGTATGACGGGCTCTCCACTAGAAAAGTTACACAATACACCTTTAAGAATTGAAGAATTCGAAACAAAATATCATATCTTTTTAAATGGTTAAAAGTCCTTATAAGTGCCTCATATTGATACTTTGCAGTGACATAACGCTGTGGGTGTTCTACATGTATCTCTATGGTGGAATGTTACCATGGTGACACAATGCACACATTAGCAAACACGGACAAAAAAGTTTTAAGATCTGAAAACCCAAGAAAAAATAGAAAATGGATTGAAACAGCACATTTTAGTGATAGAGACTTGTTTAACAGCACAAAACAGCTCACCTGTAGCTCCAACTGAATCAGCTCTTTATGGTCAGATTGGGTTCAAACAAAGATCAGATTAAAGTCTAATAAAGCCCCAGACAGAGCATGCCTACAGTTAGCATCACACCCCAGGGAATGTTGATGACATTAGCTGCAAACTATCGATAAACAGGAAAGTAAAAGCCATGAAGAGTCTAAAATGATTCCCACAAATAAAAGATGGACATTAACTGAACAGTGTAACAAATCTTTCATTTTATTTTATTCATTTTATTTATGTTGCACTAACAAATACAAAAATACACCTGCTTAACCACAGCGTTACAAGAAGTCATTTGTTGTTATTTGAAATGAAAGTTATAGCTGTTTATTTTCTAGTAATGAGCTGTATCAAAAACTACAAACCATGTGAAGTGTATATTTACTCATGGGTTTCAGACTAACAATTCCGTCCTTATTTGAAAGACCTTTCCCCATTTTGATTTGAATTGCTTAATTGCTATGACGACAGAGGAGGCTGCAGTAGCTTTAAACCTGTGAATAGGAGCATTTCCACCACAGAAGAGACATGTGGAAAATCCAGATTAGAATCGTCCTTCATTTCCTCTGCGTCTATTCTGAGTGAGCTGTTTGTTTTTGTTTGGTGGAGCAGTGGTCTCTGGGGTGAGGAGAAGCGCATGGAACTAGTCATAATTTACAAAATACAGCCCACAACAGCAGCTAAAATAATAAATAACATGGTATATTGTCTAAAGAAACAATAAGTTTCTGTTTAACTTATTGAGGTTAAACAGAAAATGTAATATCTTTTTTTAATAAGCATCCTGGATTAGCAGAGAACATGATGTGATGTATTACATTATTTAGAATTCAAATTTGCACTACATATACTGTATGTCATTTAGGTTTAGTTTGTGACATGTACTTACATGTATTTGCCACCAGATGGCGACAACTCCACATCAATGCACCTTACAGTAGCAGGGCTTTAGTATTAAACATTCTTCTTGACTTTATTCAATGGTTCTCTTTGAAAAAAATATATAATTGTTCTTCCAATCAATATTACTCTGTAGTATTATTAGAATCACTTGGCAAAAAACTTTCAAGTTGGTCTCCATGGAGATTTTATTGCTTTGATGGTATAGCTTTAACCTTAACTATCAAGAAGGTTGCACCACTAAGCTTTATTACAAGTCAGATCTGTGAAGAGGCGACCTTATTCAGAGTTCATGTATTTTTGAGCAATAGAAACATCCTAAAGAATAAAAGTGAGATAGATATGTTTGAAGTCATACTGTGGAACATTCCAGATAAAGCAATAACATCTCCATAGAGACAAGCGGGTGGCAGATCCTCCACCACAAGAGCTGCGTAATGCACCTTTAATCAATACCAAACAAATATTACTTTAATAGTTTTATCATGTATGTTATAACAGCATATGTGTGTGTTTGTGTGTTGTGTAGGCAGTGTATAACCTGGCGAACGTGGCGTGTAAGTGTCATGGCGTCTCCGGCTCGTGCAGTCTGAAGACCTGCTGGCTCCAGCTCGCAGACTTCAGACGAGTGGGAGAGTTTCTGAAGGAGAAGTACGACAGCGCCGCCGCCATGCGCATCGGGAGAAAGGTACACACACAACACTGATACAAACACTGGAATATACAAGTTTATTCATACTCAGGTACACACACAGAACACTGAGATAAACACAGGCTCAGGAATATTCAAGTCAGGTTTATTCATATAAATACTTCAGCTGATCAAAGAGCTTACAGTACAATTACAGATAAAATCATACATAGGAAAAGTACAATAAAATACTAAAATATGTATTTAAATAACACATTATGACGTATAATGAAGCACTATTGGATTTGAACATGTCTGTCTCATATCTGAGGATATTTTGAAATTTAAAATCAAAATTTTACATACTGTCTGTATTAAACACAAATAAAGTCTACATTCAGCCTGATTTTGTTTTAGTTCAGCTTTAGTTCATATTAGAATGTTGTCACGTCCTCAAAACAGACCTGGAGTTGTATTTTGTTTCATTCACACATGTTTGAGTAACTCTTCATTATTAGTCTGTCTACATCTCCAAAGCTCAAAATGCTCTGTTCCACCTTGTGATGTCATGAAGTGGTAGTTTTCAAATGAACAGCTTTTTTTTTTTTACCTTTAGTTAATTAGAGATTCCAGGGCTGAAATGATCCAAATGATTCTAGTGAAGGTGTACGGAGTTTAAAAACATTATGCAGCACCTGTATTACCATGATATCACAAGATGGAACAGCATATTTTCAGTTTGAGAGAAGAACTCAGCCTAAATATGCATTTTTGTGTGTTAAAAATTTGAACAGAACAAAAAATAGTGTAATACAACCTCTTTAAAACTCGTCTTTCTTCCTCTCACAGGGCAAACTGGAGCAGGTGGACAAGCGCTTTAACCCCCCCACCCCCGAGGACCTGGTTTACATCGACCCCAGCCCCGACTACTGCCTCCGGAACGAGACCACGGGCTCCATGGGCACCGCCGGGCGCCTCTGCAACAAAACGTCCGAGGGCATGGACGGGTGCGAGCTCATGTGCTGTGGGCGGGGCTACGACCAGTTCAAAACGTACAAGCACGAACGCTGCCACTGCAAATTCCACTGGTGCTGCTACGTCAAATGCAAGAGGTGCACGACGCTGGTGGATCAATATGTGTGTAAATAAGACTTAAAAAAAAACACTACTGGAGCCAGAAGGATTCCAAGGATTTTCAATATCCTGGTTTTCGGATGTAAATTTGGGATCCATCCAAAAATTCAAGCCACCAAAGACGCTATGTATGGACAGTGGGGGTGGTAAAAGATTCAAAAAGACGTTAATTTGTAAAGATTCTTGACGATTTCTGGTAAAATGCAAAATTTCAACATTGCATTAGGGACTATCAGAGTACTGCAAGCACAAGATGGATTGGATGGAGTCTAAGGCGTCAACATATTGTATCAGAAGCATTGGTAATGAGTTAACTACAATGATAACGTCCCTTCTGATTCTACCATCATAAATATTACGATCAAAAACACAACGAATACATGGACGCTACCCTAAAGGGCCCATATTACGCTATTTTCTTTCATCACAACATACCTAGAGTTGTGTTTTGTTTCATTCACACATGTTTAATAGACTTAGACTTAGATTTAGACAAACTTTATTGATCCACAAGGGAAATTATTTGGATACAGTAGCTCACACATCACAATATAATATAATAACAGTAACAAAAACAGATGGTATAGCAAAAAAAAAATAGCAAGAGACAGGTGTCAAATGAGACATAATTATACAAATAAATGTATATGTGCAAGTCAAAATAAAATAGAAAAATAAGTAATAAACTATAAAATAAAGTATAAAATCACAGCTATAAACAAGAGACAAGACAATACACAAATCCTGCTTCTTCTCTCATACTGAAAACTGTTTCACCTTGTGATGTCCTCCACCGTGTTGTTAAACTTCATACATCTTCACTCGAGTCATTTGGATAATTTCAGCTCTGGAATTGCAAATCTCCACTGAACAAAAAGTAAAAAGTAGCTGTTAACTTCAAAACTACTCCTACAAGGTGGAACAGAGCATTTTGAGCTTTGGAGATGTAGACAGAGGATTACTTAACATGTGTGGATGAAACAAAATACTACTCCAGGTGTGATTTTGTGGTGATAACAACATTCTAAAGCTCACAAGAGTCAATTTTGCGTAATATAGGACTTTTTAACATCTTCAGAGATCTACCAGACCAATGCCTTTCTGCAATATCAAAAAAGGCCTGAAAAAGACTGGACGTTGGATACAGGTGGATGGCAAGACACATTTTCAAAGTTGGTTCCTGAATGCGTTGAAAATGATCTGACAAAATCACTGAATGAATTGCAAAACCTATAAAATACATTTGACATTTTCCATCTTGAAGCACATCTCAGTACTCTTTTCTATGGAAGACTCTACCGCTTGAAAAGGACAACACGAGATGGTTCCTACAACTACAATGGACACACACACAATGTAATCGTTGCATCTATGGGTGTGTAAAAAGCATTGAAATAAATATATAAATAATAATAATTAATAATGCACACGAGTCGGGTTATTTAAGGACTGGCAAGGCTGATGGTGTGCAAAGGAAAATCAAATCTACATTTCTGTGATCGTAATGTCAGTGTTCATTAACATGCTCTTGTGAGTCATTAAAGCTACAATGTTGTGCTAATATGACCTTTGGGGAATTTTGAACCATCGTACAATATTGTTTCCTCACCAAACATAACTGGAGTTGTCTTTTGTTTCATTCAGTGTATCAGTTTTATGGAGAAGCATGCTTGGTTTCAACTCTCTACCTGAGTTTTAAGTCTAATTATATTCACTGGACTTGTTTTTATCATTTCTAACTGGTTTTACTACATCTAGTATCTGTTAGGATCATGTTGAAAAGTAGCAATGCTGCTTTTTGTCTTTTCAACGTTGTGCATTACCCACTGTATCCAGCAGAGGGCGACCAACCTTTCTGTATAATTTTGTTAAAATACAGCATGCTAAAATGACATTTCTCATACATAGCCATTACTTTAAGTTTAAAACAAGAATTAACGCAGCTGAATTTCCATAAAACTGTGATCTTATAATCTTATAATATATAAATCAGTTGTCATGTGCGAGCTAACATCTAACCACCTCCTCAGCATGTGTTTTAATGGGTTTTGTCATTGTCGGTCTTGAAACTGCTCTACGTCCTTCAGCTGTCAGTGGAGAAAAAGCGGCTTGTCCATTATTAAGATGAATGGCCCATAATGAAGCCACCTACAGACAGATTAACAGGGAAAGACCTATACCACCTGTCCAGCTGCAGTCTGCATCTCAATCCATGACAATCTGTGTTAACGATGTGCAAATGAAACATAATTTCACTAATAATGTAAAACAAAAGAGGTTTAATGGATGTGTGTGTAAAATCAGAAAGGACTGCGTTTGAATTACAACTTCTGAGAGAAATGTAGAGCTTAAAGTATATTTTAATATGGGTTTTTAAACATGTATTTTAATGTATTGTATATTCTTTTGATAAACTACTCTTTGAAAAAAAAACATGCTTCATTTTATCCTTTTAGTTACGTTATAGTTAAATTTAGCAGTGGGATTTGACACATTTTACACTGTTATGATCGGGAGAGGGCTTTGACGGTCTATTGCTGTCGACCCCGAGTGCTCGATGTGAGCGAGGAGATGGTCCCGCTCCTGACCATGCCGCCACCTCGCAGAACCCAGCTCACGTCTCTGCCCCGGCGTCCAGGCCAGACCCGTCCGTGTTAATTCTTGGCTCTTCCATGGTCCGGCACGTGAAGGTAAACAAAGGCCACACCTCCTGTCACCCAGGTGCTCTCGTGAAGGACATCATAGAGTCCGTCCCTACCACCTTGCGTGATCATCCCACAGTGTCAGCGGTAGTCATTCATGTTGGAACAAATGATCTTAAATTGCAGCATCAGAAACTCAAAGACAACTTCAAACTCCTCATCACTACAATCCACAGTTTAGACAAACAGTGTGCCGTCTCTAGACCTTTTGCACCACCTCGTTTTGGAGATGAGAAGTTCAGCCGTTTAAGAGCATTACACATAAGGCTCAAAAGATACTGCAGAGACAACAAAATCCCCTACGTGGACAATTTTATCACATTTTTTAAGAGACCTGAACTTTTTAAAAAGGACCGCCTGCACCCCAACATCCTCAGATCCCGTCTCCTCTCATACAACATTGAACTCACTCTAGAAGAAGCACGACAAAATATTCAAGCACAGTTAATTCCCGTGATCATGGCATGAGCATAAAACTTTTCATAAATCTACATCAATAATCTCAGATCTCTTCCAAAAGCACATTCACCACAAATTCCTGTAGTTATTCAGTCCCTGCTAACTTTAAAAATGGCTCTTTTAAATGTCCGCTCTCTGCTGAACAAGTCTTTTATTGTTAATGACCTGATTTTAGACCACAAACTCGACTGCTTCTTTTTAACTGAAACATGGCTGGGTGCAGTTGTTCTCACAGAGGCCTCACCACCCACTTTTAACTTTGCATTTTCAACTAGAAATGGTAAAAGGGGAGGTGGCACTGCTTCTATATGTACAAACACTGGCCACCAAACCTATTTTATTGAACAATTTTACAAGTTTTGAACATCACTCAACTGTTTTTAGCAACCCCCAAATTTTATGCATCACTATTTACAGACCACCAAAAAAATGCAACCTTTTTATCAGTGAGTTTTCTGAGTTTTTATCTATTTTACACAATTCATTTCATGTGCAAGTTAAAACCACTGGTTATAAAAATCAATATGATTTTTATAACCAGTGATTTTAACTTGCACAGAGATAACCTTTTAGACTCTGTTGCAAATGAATTTTAAAATGTTCTTAATTATATGGATTTTACCCAGCACGTCACACAGCCAACTCACAACAGGGGGCGCACTCTGGATCTGGTCATCACCTATGGCCTGAGCACTAGTGTGGTTAACAGTAGACTATGGTCAGCTCTAGATCTGGTTGCTCCACTCAAAACCAAAAACATCAAAACCAAATTAAAACCTCCATGGAGAAATGACAAGCTGAGAAAATACAAGAGAGAGTGCAGGAGGGCCGAACGCAGATGGAGAAAAAACAAAACGACAATAAACCACCAATTATTCACCAATGAACAACGAACATACAACAATGCAATAAGAAATGCAAGAAACCATTACTTCTCCACAATAATCACCAACCACAAAAATAATCCAAAAGTTCTCTTCTCAACCACTGACAACATTTTAAACCCTGATTTTAGCACATTTTACTTAACACCCACTGACTCTCTCTGTGAGCAGTTTGCAGACCACTTCATGGGAAAGATAAACACTATCAGATGTGATATTTTATCTTGTCAAAGCTCTGTTTTTAACACATCTGAGTGTTTGTCTGCACCAGAGGAAACACTGGACACTTTTGTCCTGGTTAATGCTGAGATGCTTGACAAAGTTTTCTCCTCAGTGAGGCCCACCACGTGTCTTTTAGATCCAATTCCCACCCCATTTTTTAAGTCATTTTATGGATCTTTTAGGGATGAGCTTTTAATCATAATGAATTGTTCTCTTCAAACAGGGGTCTTTCCCACTGCCTTCAAAGCAGAGGTGGTGAGGCCCCTGCTGAAGAAGAGCAATTTAGATTTTAATGATTTTAACAACTACCGACCAGTGTCTAACTTACCATTTTTAAGCCACATTACACCGGTTTTAAAATCACTGCATTGGCTCCCTGTGAGTTTCAGGATCGATTTTAAAGTTCTTTTACTGGTTTTTAAATGTCTTAATGGTCTTCGGCTTTTACCTTACAAACCTTCTCGGACCCTGCGCTCCTCCGGCAACTCCTGGTCATTCCCGAAGTCAGGACACACACTCACGGAGGCGTCTTTCCAGCACTATGGCCCTCGTCTATGGAACAGTCTGCCGGAGGAGCTCAGGGCTGCAGAGAACGTTCATGTTTTTAAGAGTAGGTTCAAGACCCACCTGTTTAGCTTGGCCTTTGATTGAAATTTTATTCTTTTACTTGTTTTTATTATTCATATTTTATTTTATTTATTTATTTTAGGTATTATTAGCTTGAACTCATATTCCTTTATCATTTTTAGGATTTCCAGTGTTTCCTCTCTAGGAGCCTCTGCACCGGGAGCAGTGGTCGGCTCCTGGTGGAGGGATGGTGCTGGGCCCTCATCTCTCCCCTGGGCCCTGTTTCCTGGTGGAGGGATGGAGGGATGGTTGTGTGTGTGTGTGTGTGTGTGTGTGTGTGTGTGTGTTACTGTTTGGGTTGTTTGGTTGTGTGGGGTCGGGCAGCAGTGGGGACTGGTTGGTTGGGTGGAAGGAAATGTGGGGTTGTTTTTAATCACTGTAAAGCACTTTGTGTTACATTTTTTGTATGAAAAGTGCTTTATAAATAAACTTTGGTACAACAGTAGTATGTGCTGTTACAGTACGCAGTTCTGCCAAAACGTAGCCAACCTCTAACCTTAAAGGGCCCATATTACACTAGTTTCTGATCTGTTATAATGTTGTTTCCTCATCACAAACAGACCTGGAGTTGTGTTTTGTTTCATTCACACATATTTAAAACACAAACCCTGCAGACTGAGGCTGAGTTCTTCTCTCATACTGAGAACACAATTTTTATTTTTGTCCAGTTGACAGAATTGAATTTCTCCTTTGCTTTAATTTAGTAATTCTTGTCATAGTTGACCTGAGGCAGACTGAGGGAGGTGTTGGCTCTTACATACAACATATATAGTGTTTAATTTAGTGTAATTTTGTCCAGGTGCAATGTAGCCACTGTAGAAATGTAAAAATCAATTTACTGTGTAGTGGCTTTTTGGCTCTAGCTTTCACTAAGATACTCAAGTGTTAGGTCCAAGTCTTGTATCCCCATGGACCAGTGTAGGTGAAGAAAAAAAGTCTGAATTTTGGTGTTCGTTCATAATTTACAGGTGAATTGTGTAACTTTTCTGGTGGTGGGTCTGTCAAATGCTTTTCTCCATGGAGATGTTGTGGCTTTGTACCGTTCTATCTTCATGGAGACCAAACCAGACCAAGTTACAGGTCAGATCTGTGGAGAGGCGACCCCGCTCACAGTCAGAATGTCTGTTTTTCTAGGGATTTTTGAGCTCTAAAACCACCTGTAATTGAATAAATGTAAAGTAGAGCTGTTTAATGTCATACTGTGGAACATTCTAGGCAAAGCAATGACATATCCATAGAAACAAGAAGGCAATGGACCAACCAAAAAGTTCACATGTTAAATCTTTTTTTTTTTTTTTTTTTCTCAGCTCTGAGCTCGATCATTAATGGAATCTTCTGCCTCGCTGTTACAGGAGGCCTCTGTCTGTTCTGGAAGTTACATCAGTGCGTATCATCCCAGTATTTCTCATAACTACTTAACTATAGACGAGCTTTTGTCTGAAAGGAGGCGCCTGATGGAAACTGATCCTCCCGTTACAAACCACAAGGAAGTTCACCAGAATTATAATGAAATCATAGTGGCTGGATTCACAGAAAGGCTGCAAATTTGACTGTAAAAGCAAACAGATGATATCAAGTCAGAGTGCGAATGGGATTACTGGGGAAATGTTGGAAGACACACAAATATATTACTGGATTCAAATCTATACAGTGTCATGTTACTGGGACACCACCTGCTTGTTTCCATGGGTATGTTATCTGGAATGTTTCACAGTGTGGCTTTAAACTGAGCCAAGTTACAGATCAAATTTTGTTTTTGACCCACTAACCTTAAGCCATTGCTGCTCTGTATAAGTATAACTCATACTTCTGTTATGGAAATGCACCCCAAAGAAATGATCATATATGTGTTTTATTAAATATTAGTGTTATGTAAATCCAGATTTGGTTCATTTGCTTGATCTTTAGTCAACTTAAGAAATTTTTGGTTGACTATAGACATGCCCAGTGCATCAATTAATGAATTAGTACTACAAAACTACTATGTGCACAGAGAAGTACAACATCTTCATAAGTAAAAAGGCAAATTAAAATGTCTAGTCACTCCCAAAACTCCAGCGAATTCACTCCATGATTTCTCCTTTTTGCTGTTGCCCATATAAACCGTTAAAATATTTGTAAAACAATAATTAGTCAACAACTAATGAAATAAATGACTAAAGGAGTACAATTGTAGTTAGAATTTGCTCAAAGTTTATGTTTTCTATAATTAGCCAGTGCCAGTCTCAGTCAGGTGTTTGTTCCACCATTACATCTGAACGCTTTCTCCAGCTCACTGCTCCTGATTCTATTTTTACACACAGACCCCCGTCTCCTTCCTCCTGCATTTTAATGTACAAATACCATGGCCTATTTAAGGATACAACCTTCTACTAAACTAACACTTTTGAGCTGTATTCATGTTGTTGTTTTCTCATCAAAAACATTTGTCTACGATCCAGAACACACACTTCTGGTCTGGTCACAGCTGAATCTCCCAGAGTTCAGAAGAGTGTGACTGACAGGTGGATTAGCCAGTCACAGACATACATGGTCATCCGTATCAAAACAAATATGGCAAATATATCATGATGGACTGGAAAACATATTCAGATTTCAGATTCTACGGATCGCTCCAGAATCAATGAGTGAAGCGCTCTGTTAATCCGAGGTGGGAGGAATTTATAAATGATAATGTGTGCCAGCAGGTGGAGTCCTTGCCCCATCGCTGGCATTTTCTGTGTGTAAAAATCAGGATCAAAATGTGTGCATGTGAATACTAGCGACATGATGAAGGGTTGTGAGAGCTTTAAGTTAGATACATTTAAATATTTCCTCCTTTCACAGTTTCAGGTTCAATATATATATATATATATATATATATATACTATATTCCTCTCTGAATACTTTTAATGAACAATAATCCTTCTGTGTTTCATATACTATTCATATACGAGCAGGTGAACACACGCACGCAGCAGCTGTAATGTCAGTGCCAACGTGTGCACTGACCTATACCCAACCATCTCATTAGTTGAAGCTGTTTAATTGGATTAAAGTGGAGCCCCATGACAGTCAGACCGTATCAAATATATGTGTAATCCTGCTCACCTGACTCACCGAGTGTTCAGGGAGGAAGATCAAATTTGTGATCAAATTATAGGCCTGAGGATGTGATGTCTGATGTTGTATGGTGAAAGTCTATAATTGATCATGAAGGTGAAAACAAAACAAAACTGCAGAGCATACTATTATTATTAAAGGTCCCATATTACGCAAATTTGACTCTTGTGATCTTTAAGTCATGTTATAATCTCACCAAAAACATACTTGTGTTGGGGGTTGTGTTTTGTTTCATTCACATGTTTGAGTAATTCTTTATTATTAGTCTGTCTACGTCTCCAAAGCTTAAAAAGCTCTGTTCCACCTTGTGATGTCATGAAGCGGTAGTTTTCAAGTGAACAGCTCCTTTTAGCTTTTGTTCAGTAGAGATCGGCAATTCCATTCATTATCTAAATGATTCCAGTGAAGGTGTAAATATCGATGCCCTGTTTTCAGATGATGATAAACTGCATTTCGTTGATACATTACATACATTGAAACGACATTAAAGTTCATTCATTCATCATTTTCCAAACTAAAACGTTAATATTGAGCCCTACAGACAGCACACGTGTGTTTTGAGTGTATGTGGAGTTTGACATGTGAACAGTGAAAGTGCTCTGTTATAATCCTGTAATCCGCCTCACCTGGCGCCATCTGCTGCTCAGACCCAGCGCTAATTTGATCTAATGGTCTCAGCCAAAGGTCTTAGCAAAGATACAGTGACAAACTCGCTGCTGTTATTGTTTAGTGAAGGAACATTTTCACAGACAGGCGTACAGATGAAGCTACAGTGTGAATGTCTTTAGAGCCGAGTCAAAAGTGAATACATTTCCCTGTTTTCTTAGCACAGGCAGCCAATTGTCCACTTTTTTTAGAGGGACTGCTACTCACTCTTCTCCAAGGGGATGTTACTGCTTAGCCTGGAATATTCCACAGTATGGTACTAAACTTATCTTTTGAGCATTCATTCAATTACAGATTTATATTTATTCATATTGCTCGGGAATACCTTGGAAACATTCTTACAGTGAGTGGGGTCGCCTCTCCACAGATCTGGCATTGTGACATGGCCTGTTGGAGTCACTTACTTGACTCTATAGAGATAGACAGTTAAATTGCATACTGTGGAACATCTTCAAAAAGTGACATACTGCATCTTTAAAGCCTATTATGCCACTAAAACTACTTTTTTTTTTTACTTCATGTTTTAATGTTATTTTATGTTGTTATAGTATAGACTCATGTTTTGTTTCCGTCGCTCATGTTTCAGTAATCATGTTTACTCTTTTTCAAATTTCAATATGTCATCAGCTACAGGCCTATCGCCATCTGCTGGTGCTTGTTGTAACTACATGCCATGATTGAGATGGGCTGGACTTGGACGGTTTCACGTCCTCTTGAACTGTCTCTTCAAATTCTTTTCAACTTTCCCTTACGGTGCTTGTAGACTATCGGTCTTGTGCCGGTATTTAGCCTTAGATGGAGTTTACCACCAAAAAGTTACCAAAGCAACAAGCAACGTAAAAAGTTACTTTCCATAGAGAGTAACGAAGTAAAGTAAGGGATTATTTTTTAAAGCAGTAACCAGTAATGAGCAAACACTACTTTTTTAAAGTAATTTCCCCAACACTGAGCTTGAGGTATTCTCTCTGTACACAAACATTATCTTATTAAATTGTACCAGAAAAATTACAAGGTCATTTTTACAAGAAGCACTCCTATAACGTTCTTAGTACCAAGGCTATATACAGTATAATGAAAAGAAAATGGATTATCAGTCCTTTTACAAAGAAAACTAAGAAAACCTCTCCGACAATAGCTTCTACTTATCTCAGTAATTGCCCTATTAAAAATACATCCTTAATGGTACAGATGTGAATAATGCCCTTCTTTCTCAATTTTACAATTAGCAGTTACTATAGGCCGTTAGCTCCTCCACGTCTGTGTTTTATCACCTTTAGCTTGTGGTTTGTTGTGTACAATTATAGGCCAGTTCATTAAGTTTCATCACAACACTGTAAAAATAATGAATCTCTGCAGCACCAGTAACATCCAGTATACAGCCTTCTTATCAAGTGTACAGGACATGTGTTATCTCCCCTCTGCAGCCTCTCCCCTCACAACTCAGTGCTGTTTTGGTCCTGGTTTAGACCTGGTACAGTCCATGGTTTGGTCCTTGTTTAGTCCTGGTTTAGACCTGGTAAAGTCCATGATTTGGTCCTTGTTTTGTCCTTGTAAGACCTGGTTTAGTTTTGGGTTAGTTATAGTATTCCTCCCTGGTTGGACTTGCATCTTTACTGGTTTGATCCTGTGAGTTAGTTTAGTCCTGGGTAAGACCTGGTTTAGTTCTGGGTTAGTCTTGATTTAGTCTTGGTTTAGTATTGGTGAAGTCCTGATTTAGTCCCCTAGTTGCACCAGTCAGGCCGGGGTTAAAACTGATTTAGGTCCAATGATCTTGTTTAGTCCTGGGTAAGACCTGATGTAGTCCTGGTTTAGTTCTGGTTTAGTTCTTACTGATAGTCCTCCCTGGTTGCAGCTTCACCATTAAAGCCTAGGTTAGTCCTGGTTTAGATCTGGTTTGGACCTGGTAGAGTCCATGGTTTGGTCCTTTGAGCTTCTTTAGTGTTAGTCCTAGTATAGTTCTGGTGTAGTCCTAGTTTAGTCCTGGTTTAGTCCTTCCTAGTATAGAGCATGGTTTAAAATTGGTTTAGACTCCTGATGTAATTCTGGTTTAAATATGGTTTAGCTCTTGCCCATGGTTTACTTTAAGTCGTGTTTAGTCCTGGTAAGATTTGACGTAGTCCTGGTTTGGGGTTTAATTAGTTTTGGTTTATACCTGATTTACACCTGATCTGGATTTAGTCCTGGTTTTAAAATGGTTACATTCCTGATTTAATCCTACTTTAATCCTGATTTAATCCCACTTCAGATTTAGTTTAGATCTTGTTTAGTCCTAGTTTACTTCTTCTGTCTAATTTAGTCCTATAGTTTAATAAAAATGTGGCATTTTTATTATAGTCGTTTTGCTCCTCCTCCCAGTTACTTTTCACTGTGCCTCACTGAGCTGGAAAATCTCCTTTTTCCTACAGCTCCATGCTCTTGGAATAATTTACAGAAAGATCTTAAATTTGAATCTATGTCATGTCACTTGATAAGTTTAAGAAAACTGTAAAAAGTGCAGTGACCGAGACATGCTTTTCTTGAGCGATGCAAATGGTTTTATAATGTGATGTTTTGTGATTTTACTGTTTTAAAACTGTAGACCTAGTAGACTTCATGGTTTGGTCCAGTTATTTTGTTTAGTCCTGGGTAAGACCTGGTGTAGTCCTGGTTTAGTCCTTGTTTGGTCTTGGTTTAGTCCTGGTTTAGTTCTAGTAGTCCACCCTAGTTGCACCCGCTCTGCTCAGGCCTGGGTTAGTGCTGTTTTGGTCCTGGTTTAGACCTGGTACAGTCCATGGTCTATGGTCCTATGAGCTTGTTTAGTATTGCGTAAGACCTGGTTTAGTTCTGATTTAGGTCTGGTAGAGTCTTGGTTTACTCTCGATTTAGTCCTGGTTTAGTCCTTACTGATAGACCTCCCTAGTTGCAGCCTCTCCGTTTAGGCCTGAGTTAGTCCGGTTTTAGAACTGATTTAGACCTAGTAGAGTTCAAGGTTTGGTCCAATGAGCTTGTTTAGTCCTGGGTAAGACCTGGGTTAGTTTTGGGTTAGTTACTGTTTTGTATTAATTGTGTTGGCTAATACCTTGGTCAGGTCTCTCTTGAAAAAGAAATTCTGAATCTCAATGGGATCTTCTGGTTAAATAAAAGTAAAAAAAAAAAAAAATCAAAAACAAAATGGCCACACATTGTCCCTGCACGTGCTCTTATGGAACAGTGGACTTAGTGGACTTTTGCCTAGTGGGATTCTTGGGCACCACTCCTCTCCTGATTCAGTCCTGCTTAAATCCTGATTAAGTCCAGTTTAGTTAGTTATGGTTCAGCCCTGGTTTAGACCTGGTTAAAAGCCTTGTTTGATTCTGATTTAAAGGTGCATTGTGTAACTTTTCTGGTGTAGGGTTCGTCAAATGCTTTTGTCCATGGACATGTTATTGCTTTGTCTGGAATGTGTCAAAGTACGGCATTAAACCTTTCTGCCTTCATCGAGACCAAACCAAAAGTTACAGGTCAGCTCTGTGGAGAGTCCTGGTTTGAGGTTTAATTAGGTTTGGTTTATACCTGATTTACACCTGATCTGGATTTAGTCCTGGTTTTAAAATGGTTAAATTCCCGGTTTAAACCTATTTTAATCCTGATTTAATCCTGAATACATGTAAAGTGGAGCTGTTTACTGTCATACTGTGGAACATTCTAAGAAGAGCAATGACATATCTATAGAAACAAGCAGGTGACGGATTAGTCCTGCTGTAGTTGATCTGGTTTAGTGTTGCTAGAGACTTTTCTGTCCAGTGTAGTTCTCGTTTAATAAAAATTTAGGACCATTCACAATTAAAATATACATGTATCCAGAGGCATACTGTATACAGTAGAGCTCATGTGCAGTGTATGTTTTTCCCTGGACTTTTGCCCAGTGGGACTCTTGAACAGCACACGTCTCCTGATCCCAAATCAGTTAGTCCTGCTTTACTGGTTTAGTCCAGTATAGTCCTGTTTTAGACCTGGTTTAGACTTGGTTCAGACTGGGTTTTACTCACGATTTTGGCCTGGTTTCAAGATGTTCTTGTCCTGGTTAAAAACTGGTTTACATTGCTTGCACTGCAAGTGAAGATTACTTGAATTCAGAAAGATTTATCATGATTTGAGTCAATTTCACATGGCAAGTAAAATTATCTGCCAATGGAACAAGACTTTTTGTACTTAACATATGAAAATACGTCTTGTCACACTTAAGATAAGAAAAACAACAACACTTTGCACTTAAAATAACAAACAAACTCTAATGTTCCTTGAATTAAGAACATACCTCACTGGTAGATACTTTTACTTGTCAAGTTGAATCTACTCAAATAAAGTCAAATGTTCTTAATTTAAGTCATTTTAACTTACCTAGATATTGTTTTTTGCAGTGTAGTCCAGATAAGACCTGAGGCATGGATTGCATGTTGAATAAGTTCTGGTTTAGACCTGGTTTTAACCCGGTGCACATATCATTTAGTCCTTGTTTTAGTCCTGGCTTCAAACTGGTTTAGATCCTGGTTTAACCCTGATTTAATCCTCTCTTGAAGTTGAGATCTTGTTGGGACCTGGTTTAGTACTGCTTTTTAGACTTTCCTGTCCTATTTAGCCCTAGCTCAATTAAAGTCCGCTTTGTACTGTATGCTTTTAACTATAAAGCATCTTATTGTTCTATAATAATCAGGAAGTGCATGATTAGTATGCTAGTAGTTGTTAGCAAACTCCACTCTGGTCTCTGAAAGCTGTGAAAAGTGCTTATAAACCTATCACTGTCAATCATAAGAATGCCCTGAATGCATAAGGTAAGTGAGGATTAATTCTGCACCATTGTAAACCGTTTAAAATGAACCATCTCTGTTTTTCACGTTTTAAGACAATAAAAATCACGTGCAGCACCAGAGATTTACGCATATTTCTTATTAAAATACTCACAAACTGCACGTGCACACATATGGGGAAGGCATAAGGCATACAGCTGCACGGCTCGTGTGGAGTAGATCATATTTTCTCTGGTCTTTTGCCCAGTGGGATACTTTAAATCACCGTGTGGGTTATTTTAAGTGAAGTCAGATCAGATTGCTGCAAGTTTGGCCACAACTCCCGTGTACTGTACGGATCAGCCTAATGTGATTCCTAGAAGAACTGCAGTACTGGCAAAACACCCGTTGAAGATAGTTTTTATGTGTGTAAAGGTCCTATATTACGCAAAATTGACTCTTGTGAGCTTTAAAGGTGCATTGTGTAACTTTTCTGGTGGAGAGTCAGTCAAATGCTTTTTTCCATGGAGATGTTATTGCTTTTTCTGGAATGTTTCACAGTGTGGCATCAGACTTTTCTATCTTCATGGAAACCAAATCAGACAGGTCAGATCTGTGGAGAGGCGACCCCGTTCACAGTCAGAATGTCTGTTTTTCTAGGTATTTTTGAACTATAAAACTGCCTGTAACTGAATAAATGTAAGGTAGAGCTGTTTAATGTCATACTGTGGAACATTCCAGGCAGAACAATGACATATCCATAAACAAAAGCAGGCAATGGACCCCCCTAACCAAAAAGTTACATTGTACACCTTTAATCTATGTTATAATGCTGTTATCTTTTCAAAAACACACCTGGAGTTGTGTTTTGTTTCATTCACACATGTTTGAGGAATCCTTTATTATTAGTCTGTCTACATCGCCAAAGTTCAAAATGCTCTGTTCCACCTTGAGATGTCATGAAGGGGTAGTTTTCAAGTTAACAGCTTTAGTTCAGTAGAGATTGGCAGTTCCAAGGCTGAATTTCTTGTTTACCACATGACATCACAAGGTGGAACAGTGTGTCTTCTGTTTGAGAGAAGAACTCAGTCTAAATATTCAGGGTTTGTGTGTTAAACATGTGTGAATGAAACAAAATACAACTCCAGGTATGTTTGTGATGAGGAAACAACATTAGAACATTCATAGTTGCAAAGTAAACTCAATGCATCTAAAAATGTAGTAATACTAATTGACTTGGTTATGAGAAACAGGCAGCTCTTACCTGTGGAACATGCAGGCAAAGCAATAAAATCTCCATGAGGACAAGTAGGTTGTGGACCCACCAGAAAAGTTACATAGTGCTTCTTTAAAGTAAGGTGAAATAAGTAGTAAATAGTGGCAGTTACTGTACATAGATTTCTTGGTGGATTGCAACAAGTACCTTGGAGTCCATGTGAACAACAGGCTGGACTGGAGGGACAACTGTACAAGAAGAGCATGAGCAGACTCTACTTCCTGAGAAAGCTCAGGTCTTTCAATGTGTGCAGCAAGTTATTGGAGATCTTCTACCAGTCTGTGGAGGCCACCACCCTGGACTTCCCTGTGGTTCTGCTGGGGGAACAGCACCAGGAAAAGAGACATTGGGCGGATTGACAAACTGATCTGTAAAGCTGGACACATGATCAGCTGTGAGCTGGAGACATTTGTCACAGTGAGGGACACGAGGACACTGGACAAACTGCTCTCCATCATGGACACTCCTGCTCACCCACTGCACCAGACTATAGAGGGACAGAGGAGATAATACTCCCTACAACCCACTGCACCAGACTATAGAGGGACAGAGGAGCTCATTCTCCAACAGGCTCCTACAGCTCCGCTCAAACAGTGAGAGATACAGGACTACATTCATACTATAATACGCCCTACAACTGTACAACAACTCACCCTTATGTGACAGATAATACTCCCTACAACTGTACAACAACTTATCCTTATGTAACATATAAGCCTGTGTTTCTGTTAATCAGATACCAGTCTCTTGCTATTTTATTGCTACTTATTTAAAGGTTTATTACCATTTTTTTTTTATAAGATAAGATAAGATAAGATATGCCTTTATTAGTCCCACAGTGGGGAAATTCCAGTGTTGCAACGCACAGTTCAAGAACAGCAGGAAAATGGAACATGCAATAAAACAAGATAATAGATAATAGCTAAAAAAAGAATAATTTAGAAATAGACTTAAAGATAGACTCTAATTTTGTTTTGGTGGAGCAAAAATATAAAATACAAAATATAAAATACCAAAAAATACTATTATGTACAATAAAAGTAACAGTGCAGCATATGAACAGAGTAAATCTCAGTAAAGTGACTTCAGTATATTATGTTATTTACAGTAATGACTGTTTATGTACAGACAGGATAAATATCAGTAAGTGACATGAGTGAATTGTACCAGAGGTCTTCAGTATTGCACATAGATAGAGTTGAATGACACATGTTCAGTGTTAACTGTTCATTGTACAGTCTAACAGCAGCAGGAAGGAAAGACCTGCGAAACCTCTCCTTCCCACAGCGAGGGTGAATCAGTCTGTCACTGAAGCTGCTCTCCAGAGCAGACAGGGCGTCCTGCAGGGGGTGACACTCATGGTCCAGCATAGAGATGACCTTAGCCAGGACCCTCTTGTCCCCCACCTGCTGCACTGAGTCCAGAGGACAGCCCAGGACGGAGCTGGACTTCTTGATGACCTTGTCCAGCTTCTTCCTCTCCCTCTCTGTGATGCTGCTGCTCCAGCAGACCACACCGTACAGGATGGCTGATGCCACCACAGAGTCATAGAAGGTCTTCAGGAGTGGCCCCCTCACTCCAAAAGACCTGAGTCTCCTCAGGAGATAGAGCCGACTCTGGCCCTTCCTGTACAGTGCATCTGTGTTGTGAGTCCAGTCCAGTTTGTTGTTCAGATGCACACCCAGGTACTTGTAAGAGCCCACTCTCTCAATGTCCCTTCCCTGGATGTTCACTGAGGTGACAGTAGAGTGGCGTCTGCGGAAGTCCACCACCATCTCCTTGGTCTTCGCTGCATTGATGATGAGGTGGTTCTGCTGACACCAGTCCACAAAGTCCTGCGCTAGTCCTCTGTACTCCACATCGTCATCATCCTTAATGAAGCCAATGATGGCAGAGTCATCAGAGAACTTCTGCAGGACGCAGCTGTCCGTGTTGTGTCTGAAGTCTGCAGTGTAAAGTGTGAAAAGAAAGGGCGCGAGGACCGTGCCCTGGGGCGCCCCCACACTGCAGGTCAGTAGGTCAGACACGCAGTTCTTGGCTCTCACAAACTGGGGCCGGTTTGTGAGGTAGTCCAGGATCCAGTCTGCCAGGTCACAGTCCACACCGGCGGTCTCCAGTTTGTCCCTCAGGAGCAGTGGCTGGATGGTGTTGAAAGCACTGGAGAAGTCAAAGAAGAGAATCCTCACAGTGCTGCCGGGGTTCTCCAGGTGAGACAGTGAGCGGTGCAGCAGGTAGATGACGGCGTCCTCCACTCCGATGCCAGGCCGGTATGCAAACTGCAGCGGGTCCATCGCTGAGCTCACGGTGGAGCGGAGGTGGCCAAGGACCAGTCTCTCCAGTGTCTTCATCAGGTGCGATGTTAGAGCCACCGGCCTGAAGCTGCTGGGGTCTTTAGCGTGCGGTGTCTTAGGCACTGGTACCACGCAGGAGGTCTTCCAGAGTTGTGGTACCACCCTCAGCTTAAGGCTCATGTTGAAGACATGCTCCATAACTCCGCACAGTTCGTCTGCACAGGACTTAAGGAGCCTGGAGCTGATGCCGTGTTATTCTGTGTTATCGTAATGTGATGTGTGACCTACTGTGTCCAAGTAATTCCCTTGTGGATCAATAAAGTCTGTCTAAATCTAAGTCTAAGTCTAAGTCTAATTCTACTTGTTAGAGTAAGATTTGCAAATGTTCTTAGAGATTGTTGTGAGTTATAATGGTAGCAGTTTTCAATGCAGAATCCTGACTCTGCGCTTACATGTTATAATACAATGTTTCCTACTCAGAATCCGAATGAGCCGTACATTTACTTCAAAACAAAACAACTCAGCTTTTCTAAGTTCTACAGTTCGCTGATAACTGACAATGTTAACAAACATAAGAGCCCATGGAGCACTATGGAACCTACAGGACCACTGAGGGATTACACACATATAAGAGCACATGGGAATAGAAAAAAAAGTACTACCATTTCATTTTTTATCATCACTGTGGTATCAGAATCTATATTATCACTATAACTGTCTGTATCTTTCAAATCTATTATGTGTAACTTTTCTGATGACTTCCTGTCTCCATGAAGATATTATTGCAGTGCTTGGAATGTTCCAAAGTATGGCATTAAACTTGTTTATAGCTAAAGAAATACCTTTAAAAAGATGCATTAACACTGATAACTGACAATGTTACTAAATTAGACGTGCAGACTAGAGCAGATCACTGTTGACTAGGATGACCAGACGTCGCTGTTTACCCGGGACAGGCCCAGTTTTGAGCCTTGTGTCCCCTGTTCCAGCAGATTTATCCAAAACCATTGATTTGTCCCAGTTTTATACAAGAAATCCCAGGTGTCCCTATTTTGGACCAGTTTGAGCCCCAACAGCAGTAAAGAGGAGGATATTGTCATTTGTTTAGCTAAAATACAGAAAATTGTGCTTGAAAAAGACCATAATGCAAAACAACGCAACAACAGAAGTCTCTCAGATTATGACTGACCCAGAATGGACAATGTTACGCACTCTTTTCACAGTTTTATTTATACCAACCATCCCAACCCGGTGTATCCCAGTTTGGAATTTTGAAAATCTGGTCACACTACTGTTGAACAATGAAAACTAAGCTGGATTCACACTTAATACTGTGAATCCATCCCCTCTCTCTGTAACTGCTGCTGTTAGGCTCCTCATTTTGGTCTTAAAATGTGCGTATTAACCCGCTCTACGTGATCCTGGTGTTTTTATTTTGTTGTTCTGTCTCTAAATCAAGAATATAAACATTAATAACAGACCAATCCACTGCCTATTCTTCCAGAGGTCAAGTTTGATTGACAGTGGCGTTGCTAAGCACTCACCCCCTTCCAAATCGGTGGTGCGAGCGGCAGGAGGCGTAATTTTCAACATCCTTGCTCCTGATTTGGTTTCCTTTGGTTTCGCGCTCGGATTTCCAAATACGGTCCCTGATTGCTAGCCTCGCTGAGCTTCATTTGGCTGCAACTGAACGCTATAGGTGACGTTACACTCCCTTAGTCCACTTTTACTACCCCAAACCCCAAATACACACCTCAGTTTTCATAGTTGGTGCAACAGGCAATCTGCAAGTAACCCGTGTAATCCCAGCGTTACATACACAGAATCTTTTTTGTTTTTTCACCACAACATTGACATTGTTTTGACCTAAATGCAAATTTAGAGTTCCAAATAAACCAGAACATAATATCTTTGGCTTCATTAAATCCTAATAACAGGCTGATCCTTCACGTGCCATTCATGTCCAAGGTGTGGTGCGGGTGTGGTGTCAGCTGTTTGTTTTTTCTATGTGTCACCACTTATTATTACTTTGACTGAGCTATAATACTAAGAAACTTTCCAAAGCATTATCACAAAGTACAGTTAAATAATATTACACAACAGTTTGGAAGAATTCTCATCAATGTGTTAAAAAGTATTGCAAATCAGACACTAACTGAACACTATCTAAAACTAGTATCAAAACTAGATACAAAAATGAAGCTTTCCTGAATGTGTTTAGAATGATGTTGAGCTGTATCAGAACAAGTATAAGAGCACATAGATTAGTATACACCCATGGACCACTATGGAACCTACAGGACCACTGAGGATTACACAGATACAAGGCCACATGGTGACAGAAAAGAAAGTACTGTGATTTCAAGTTGAAAATCACGTTCTATTGTCTAAATAAAGGGCTTTTTATTCTCATTGTCGTATCAGAATCTATATTTTTATTATAACGTATGCCTGTATATCAAAGGTGCACTGTTTGCAACTTTTCTGATGGCTTCCTGTCCCCATGAAGATATTATTGCTGTATCTGGAATGTTCCAAAGTATGGCTTTAAACTTTTTGTGGCTAAAGAAATACCTTTAAAAACATGTGGTTGCAAAAGAGAATACAGAAGAGACCAAATAACCAGGTGACAATTCATACTTGACATATTCATATTCATAATATTCATAATATTCATATTTGTTACATATTCATAATAGGTTTTTTTTGTATTTTATATTTTATATTTTGTATTTTGTATTTTATATTTTTGCTCCACCGGAACAAAATTAGAGTCTATTTCTAAATTATTATTTTTTTAGCCATTATCTATTATCTTGTTTTATTGCATGTTCCATTTTCCTGCTGTCCTTGAACTGTGCTTTGCAACACTGGAATTTCCCCACTGTGGGACTAATAAAGGCATATCTTATCTATCTTATCTTATACTTTACCTCAACTAATTCATTACTAACTCATTATTGTAAACCACTAGGGTGTGTTCGTTTCGAGTGTTCGAGTTATTTTGGTGTTGTGTACTTTTCCATTGTGAGATACTGCCAAAACATTACGGAACATGAGGTCCGAATTTTGTTTTTTATAAGCTTACTGGTTTACATTGCACCTCATTTAAAGGTGCAATGTATAACTTTTCTGATGGAGGGTCCACCATTTGTTTGTCTCATGGAGATGTTATAGCTTTGCCCAGAATGTTCCACAGTATGGCATTTAAGTTATATATCTCTTCCATTGTTTAAATTATATGTGTTTTTATTACTCAGAAATACCTTGAAAAGCTTGCGTTTGTACTGTGACTGGGCTCGCCTCTCCACAGATCTGACCTGTACCTTGGCCTGGTGGTGTCACATATTTGTCTTTATGGAGACAGATAAGTTTAATGCCATAACGTGGAACATTTTGATACAGACAAAACTTACACAGTGGACCTTTAAATAGCCCTTGTCATTACACCACTACAGTCAATTTCCCAATGAAAATCTCACTAAAAGCTCCAAGTAATTATGTAAGTAGTGTTATTTTTAAACGTGAAATGAATGAAGCTGTTAATAATAGAAGTGCAACCTTGGTTTTATAATAATTCCTCTCAACTCTATGCCTCTATAAGTAGCAGCTTATCTATAAATGGAAATGTTAGCCAAGAAAGAGGGCTGCATCACGATGTGCAGTAGATAGGACCAATGTGAGATTAGAAATAGGGACATGGAGCAATCTGAATGTAAGGTTATGCAAACAGACTGCAGAGCCAGCAACAGTACAGAGGGTTCAGTCAGGGGCTACTGCTAAGTCACTTAACTGTGTTTGCACATGTGGGAAAAGAAGGCTTATGTAGGTTAAAAAAAAAAAAAAAAAAAAAAAAAAAAAGCATTGTTCAAGCTTTAAATATGAATTGTGTAACTTTTCTGGTTCAGCTGTAAGTGAATAAATGTAAAGTAGAGCTGTTTAATGTCATACTGTGGAACATTCCAGGCAGAGCAATGACATCACCATAGAAACAAGCAGCAGGGCATTAAACAGCTCTATATTACATTTATTAAATTATTTTATTACAGGTGGGTTTTATAGGTCAAAAATACCTAGAAAAATAGGTATTCTGACTGTGAGCGGGGTCGCCTCTCCACAGATCTGACCTGTAACTTGGTCTGGTTTGGTCTCCATGAAGATAGAACGGTTTAATACCATACTGTGAAACATTCTAGACAAAGCAATAACATCTCCATGGAGAAAAGCATTTGATGGACCCTCCACCGGAAAAGTTACACAATGCACCTTTAAGGCAATGGTGCTGTCCTAAAAAAAAAAAAAAAAAAAAAAAAAAAAAGATACTTTCCCTTGTAGTTTTATGTAATTTATATAAAACAATATTTTTTTTTATACCAGTTAGTAACATAAGGACGATGCAGAGTCGAAATATAGTGCACTTAAAAGGTCCTTCATTACACAAAATTTACTCTTGTGAGCTTTAAGTCATGTTAAATGTTGTTACCTCATCAAAAACATACCTGGAGTCATTCTCACATGTTTGCGTAATCCTGTTTTGTTAGTCAGCCTCTATCTCAAGCTCAAAACGCTCTGTTCCACCTTGTGATATCACGTAGTTTTCAAGTTAACAGCTACATTTTAATTTTAGTTGAGTAACTATTGGCAGTTCCTGGGCTGAAATTGTCCAAATGATTCTAGTGAAGGTGTATGGAGTTTAAAAACACAGCGGAACACTTTCTGTATTACCACATGACATCACAAGGTGGAGCAGAGCATTATCCATTTGAGAGAAGAACTCAGCCTAAATATGCAGCATTTGTGTATTAAAAATGAGTGAATGAAACAACATTATAACATAGATCAGAAAATAGTGTAATTTGGGGCCTTTAAGAGTTTATTTAATGCCACATAATGGAAGATATAATTTGTCAATTTCAAATATCAGATAGCTGTGTAGACAAAGCAGAAACAAAACAAATCTTTTTTAATAAATGAAGGAAAAACATTAAAATTAGCAGTAATAAAAATAGCATGTTTTTGTTTTTGAACTTGCAATCTTAAAAGTGTTTCGTGGAGCCTTAACCTTTGCTCTACGTCGTTTCAGATTTTTATCATTGAGATATGAGCTGCTAATCAGAAAACAGAACAAAATATGATGTCATTGTGCAAACTCTCATACTTACATGTTGACAGCACTGACATTCTTCCACTACTTCCAAGCATTTACGAGCCTCTTGGGTACTCAGTTGGATGGACATCTGATGAACTTAGTCAGACTTGCCAAACTTGATTTCCCACCATTCCAATGAAAGTGGTGAAAGAGCTGAATGGGTTTATGGAACTGGTAACACACCCAGCTGTTGTTGCTTCGGGTTAAACCAAAACTTTTACATTGTTGTCTCAATCAGGCGAGACTTCTAGTCTAGTTGGTGCATGTCTGTTTCGTTAGGCTACACCCAAATGTGCAAAATGGGACGTTACCCAGGATGCTTGGTGGTGGTGGTGGCATTGGTGGTGTGGTTTTGTTTGTCAGTATGATGAGTGATGCCATTTCTTTGAAGCGCACCACATTGTCTTAGGAAAAAAGTCATAAAGATACTTAGTGTAGCTTTATTATACTTAGACGTCTACAGTGTAATCTATTGGACAATACACAGCAATTATTTTTATTTTCTTAATGCTTAATGCTTAGACTTGGATTTAGACAAACTTTATTGATCCACAAGGGAAATTATTTGGACACAGTAGCTCACACATCACAATATATTATAATAATGAGCAAAAACATAAATGGTAATAAAAAAAATGGAAAAAAAATTGAAATGAAAGTGTGGTAGCCCTATGTGTACCTCTGGTGGCATGAAGCTTCATGACTCCTCTGCACTTTGAAGATTTACAGTCAATGTAAAGCACACTTTCGTCCTCCACTGTGATAGTCATTGGTCGTAACATTTATAGCAATGCGCAGTCCTATTTTAGTCCTGGTTTTCCCCTAATTTAGACCTAGAATAGTCCTGTTATAGACCTGATTTCAATCTGGTGGTACTTGATCACAAAATATTTTTCTTATCTGAAATGCTAGGCTACTCCATGTTTACCATAGACATTACTGTAACCTTTATATATTTGTTAGTTCTAACCTAAAGGCGTATTAATGACTTATTAGCTTGTGGCCTATTCATAAACTCGGTGACTTATAATAATTTGATAAAAAACACACAGACATCAGATAAAACACAGACCAACATAAGTGTATTTTATTACACAATTTAGACATTTATTAATTGGGTCTCTTATTGCTACTACTTATTGCTATTAAAAAACACAAAATGTTATGACTAAATGTATTGATCACGTACACTGTGTTTGATCTAGTTTCCATCCAGACATTCCCCTTTGAACACTTTCGTTTAGTTGAAACGTGTGAATAAACCGATAGAAACTACAAAACTTTTCTCGATGTTTACTTCCTGTTCCTCATTGTTTTCTATTGGCTAGTCACGGACACGCTGTGATCTGATTGGTTGTGGGCGGCTCATGCGAGGGGCGTGCGTTCGTACTACGTTGCAGGTCCAGTCTGTACAGGTTCAGTGTTGAGCGAAGCAGCGCCGCGGATACAACTGTCTGAAGTGAGAGCAACCTGCAAGACGGCTACATCTTTGAGCTTCAAAACAAGGTAAGCACCGCCATGAAAACACACTATTTTTATAATACACTTCACACACTTTATCTCGTTGTATTAGAAGAGATTTCACTACTTTAATACAACCTAGCGGCTCGCACTTTCCCCTTTAGTCAAAACAACAAGACTCCTAATCTGCTAACCCGACACAAAGAACCGCTTTTTACTATATTTACTTTATTTTATTGATAAAACAAAAATATTCTAGTAATATTTAAACGTAGCACTATCTAAATATAAAGCTGTCAAAATAAAATAAATCATTGGGAAATAGTTATGGGGGTTTTCTCCGGACGTTGGCAGCTCATGTTAGCGGACTAGCCTTGTCGTTAGCTCGATGTAAACAAACCGTGAGCAGCAGCAGCAGCATCCCCGGTCTGTCTTATCTGTCCGTGGGCTGCAGTGTTCCTGACATTGTACATTTGTCATCGCAGTTCGTCCTTTGTCCAAGGTCAAATAAACCGTCATTTTCAGGGCTGTTTGTGCAGAAATGTTCTTTGATGAGTTTGTAGCGTTGCTGCTGACAAAAACAAGGTAATAGTTTGGAGGTTCTTTGTCTGGGCTGATCGCAGATGTTGTGCGCTCCTCCAGATGGCAATAGTACTAGATATTGTTTTTATAACTCAATTTCAGACAGATTTAATGGAACTGCTGTAGTCCTGTTTTTCTCTATTTGTTTTGAAGCTTGGGGCTGAGCTTAGGTCATTCGTGCCACAACAAAAACTATAATGTAATACTTTTTCTTAGCTTGAACTTGTTTTGGCCATTATTTTCTGTTTGTTTGTCCAGATGGGATCCAAGGGAAAGGAGAAATTCAATTCTGTCATCTGGACACGTTTTTTATTTGTATTTATTTAATTATTTTTGTGCAGTAGACAGAATTGGATTTCTCCTTTGCCATAATTTTCTAGTATTTGTCTATTTTCAGACCTTTTAACGTTGGTATTTTTTATTCAAAACTTAACAAACTGTAAGTGAAAAGTGATAAATTTCTCATTATAGTAAACGGAAACTGATAAGATTTCATCATCTGGACTAAACCCGGTCTAAATCATGACTGAACCGGGACTAAACTTGGACTAAGTACTACTAATACGATACATACCTCGATACATAGGCCACGATATGATGTTTTTCGATACAGTGCATTCAATATGATACAATATATTTCATATCCATTCAATACGGTTCAGTGAAAAACAAAGGCTAAATCATGGCTGTGATACTAAAAGTCTACTAAATCTACTAAGTTAAAATGAAAAACACCCATTTTACTCATCAAAACAGTGAAAATGTCAACACAATTGTGGCTCTTACATAAAATAATTGAGTAAAATATACATAAAAATACTCTTGGCGATATATCGATACAGCAGCCCATGATATTGATATTGTATCATCAAATTAAACAATACTATACATCGATATTTCAAGATTTTTGCACACCCCTATATATAACAAAGTCAAAATTGTATCTGTTTTACATTGCTCTAGGACAGCAAAATTGTGGTAGATTTCTGCATAAAATATTCCACTGTACCAATTTCTAAATGCATTTAATTTTCTTACCATATCTTGAATAATATGTAGGCAACAATTGATCCTATATTCATAACATGGGCTTGAGAAATAGTGTTCTCAGAGCTCTTATGAACCATAGTGATGTAATGTATTCAGACTCCCACACTTCACATGTTCCAATCAAGTTGACAGTGGCATTTCTGTGTAAGGGGGAGATTGTTATTGTTCACATTTGCAGAGTAGTTATGTCTAATATTTTTTTCTCTCTCTCCCAATATGCATGTGCAAGACTGACCTAGTATTAAAGGTGTAAGTTTCTGGTTGGGGGGTCCGTCACCTGCTTGTTTCAATGGATATGTCATGTTATTCAAAAATACCTAGAAAAAGAGGCATTCTGACTGTGAGTGGGCTCGCCTCTCCACAAATCTGACCTGGAACTTAGTCTGGTTTGGTCTCAATGAAGATAGAAAGGTTTAATACCATACTGTGAAACATTCCAGACAAAGCAATAACATCTATGGACCTTTAATATTACATTTATTCTCCTAATATGTAAACACAAGACTGACCTAGTATCAAATATCCAGTTAAAAATGGAAAAATAATGTGATAATAAACATATTTACCGAAAACAGCAGAGTCACGGTGAAGTCACTGGTTTTGTTTTCGTGTTTGTGCTTCGAAGCATGAGGTCATATCATAAATATTAGATGCTCTGGGTATCTGGCCAATGACAGATTTGTCTCATATCAAAACTTTTCAAATTCCACTTCTTTTTCAGACATTTCACCAGCTGCATTGTTTCTGAGTTGTATCCACGTTTTGCATTCTTTACAAGTGTTATGTTTCTTAATATCTAGTAGGGCTTTGACTTTTGCCCAAAAATCATATTCGAAGTTCGTTTGTTTATTAATATTAATATTCGAATATATTCGAATATTAACCCACGGCTCCAGAGCCGCATGTGGCTCTTTCATCGTTCTGTCGTGGCTCCCTGTGACTTTGGAAAATAATAATGAGGATTTAATTACATTGTATTTTTATTTTAGTTTGTTCGTTTTTAAATGTGAATCTAAAATTGTAGATAATGGTCTCTTGTAACATTTAAATAAAACGTTTTTAATATTTTTGTCGCTCAAAACATGCGTCAAAGCCGCTGATGTGCGTCACCCGCACACACTGGCAGCCCGGACTTACCGGCACCTACATCAGCAGTATGATTTTCGGCCCAATGATGATAAATCCAAGAAAAGAAAAGTTTCTGAAGAAAACCGAACGCTTAATGCTACGTGGGCAGATTCATTTGCTTTCACGGCTGATGAGACTGGTACACGCGGTACACGCGATAAAATGATGACGGAACACAGAAGCAGACGCATTTTTGGTTCGCTGCGGGTGGATAATTTAAGTTTGGATTTTTATTTCCTACGAGGAGGACTCAAATAATAATGTGTTTAATGCAGCTTTGCGCACATTTGTTTACGTCATACAGAAGCGAAACTTAAAACCACATGGCTCATTTGCATAAACTAGAAGAGCTGAAAAAACAGCTGCTCCTTGTGCCGCTGATGCGGTCAGCTTCTGTCGGACTAAAGGGCAGGACTCAGTGGAATATGCCTGTTCCACCTGGCATATATATAGGGCTTTGCCTGTTCTTTAACTTGTAACTTGGCCTGGTTGAGATGGATATGTTTAATGCCATACTGTGGAATATTCTGGAGAAAGCACTAATAAGATATACAGGTCTACCCTCCTATTATAGTGCACCTCAGTGATGCTTTTACTCTGTGCACATATAAAAGAGAATGCATTTCACATATTTATTCCTTTGGCTTTGTTCACTGATGCCCTCCCTGGTTGTGTGTTTTTACTGAAGAGAGCAGCAGACTTTAGTGTCTAATGAAGCGTTGGTTTGACTGAGAGCGAAGGCAAAGGAACATCATCACAACACAATATTAGGGCTTGTATTTGTCAACTTATTTTATTTAGATTATAAGGATTTTATATGGGACAACAGCAGGGAGGATTTTCTATGGATATGTCATTGCTCTGCCTGGAATGTTTCTTAAACTTAGACAAACTTTATTGTTCCACAAGGGAAATTATTTGGACACAGTAGTTCACACATTACTATATATTATAATAACAACAACGAGTAAAACATATAAATGGTAATAATACATTCTGAATAAGTTGCAAAAAAATTCGCAAGAGACTGGTGTCAAATAAGGCATAATTAAATAAATGTATATGTACAAGTCAAAATAAAGTATAAAATAAGTAATAAAAAAAATCTCAGCTATATACAAGAAAAGATAAAGATAAATAAAAAGGTTGAGCTGTTTAATGTCATACTGTGAAAAACAGCTCGACCTTTATATTTATTCAATTACAACTCCAAAATACCTACAAAAACAGGCATTCTGACTGTGATCAGGGCCTCTCCACAGATCTGATCTGTAACTTGGTCTGGTTCGGTCTCCATGAAGATAGAAAGGTTCAGTGCCATACTGTGAAACATCCCAGACAAAGCAATAACAATAACATCTCCATGGAGAAAAGCATTTGATGGACCCTCCAACAGAAAAGTTGCACAATGCATCTTTAACGGAATATTTTTTTTTAATGTATTTTATGTAACAAGGCAAGTTACACTCATGATTCTTAAGTTTAATCTGTTTTTATATTGTGCCTGTGTAATATTGTGAGTTTGGGTGAGATACAAAGAGATACGTAATAGTTTTGCGAGCTTTTACCATGCTCCCTTTTTAGTCGAGTAACTGATCATGTCTTTAGTCGACCAAGAATGTCTTTACTTACTTACTTACATGCCCACACAATAGTATAATAGTTTATATCTGGTTTAGTCCTGGTTTAGTCCTGATTTAGTGCTGGTTTAGTGCTGGTTTAGTCCTGGTTTAGTCCTGGTTTAGTCCTACTCACTGGTCCTGCATATGTCACTGCTGGTTTGGTTCTGGTACAGTCCTGATCAGTCCTGATTTAATGCTTAGTTAAAGGGGCATTGTGTAACTTTTCTGGTGGAGGGTCTGTTTCACAGTATGGCATTAAACCTTTCTAGCTTCATGGAGACCAAACCAGACCACAGGTCATAGGTCAGATCTGTGGAGAGGCGACCCCGCTCACAGTCAGAATGCCTGTTTTTCTGGGTATTTTTGAGCTCTAAAACCACCTGTAATTGAATAAATGTAAGGTAGAGCTGTTTAATGTCATACTGTGGAACATTCCATGCAGAGCAATTGCATATCCATAGAAACAAGCAGGTGATGGACCCCCAAACAAGAAGTTACTTGGTGCTCCTTTAACCCTAGTCTAGTCCTTTTTTAGTCCTGTTTTCATCACTCAGAAATGCCTTGAAAAACATGTAGTGGACTCGCCTCTCTGCAGATCTGACTTGTAGCTCATATCGCAGCACAGCCAGACTGGAGAGAGTGCCTCTACTGAAGCAGACATTGATCTAGAGCGACCTGGAGCAGACTGCCCCGAGTGCAGAGTATTTTTAGAACAAAAACACTCTTTCTGAATGCACAGTGATAACAGCGTGCAGGCTTCAGATTAAGTCACTATGTCATGTTTATTCGGACCTGGTAATGAGTCATTGTGATCACGTTACAGACAATGGCATTATGTCCAGGGCTCATGGTTAGTTTAAATAGACAGATTACAGTTTGGAAGCTGAGTTTTCTATGACAAAGATGACAGACACTTATAAAGCAACAATTTCCCCATTATGCATTTTCTAATTATATATTTGTGCTCACATTTCATATCATGTATTTGTTTTTTATAGTTTTTTTTTTTTTTTGTAAAATACTCTATTTCTTCCCTCTTACCATAAACTTGACAAAGCATTTTTAATAAATTGTTTTAGAAATTGTATGAACCTTTCCTGAATAGCTTTAGTACCCTTCATTGACCAATAAGCATTACAAACCAGACCAAGTTACAGGTCAGATCTGTGGAGAGGCAAACCCGCTCACAGTCAGAATGTCTGTTTTCCTTTCCTGAGCTGTATCAGAACAAGTATAAGAGCACATAGACTAGTATACACCCATGGACCACTATGGAACCTACAGGACCACTGAGGGAGTACACACATATAAGAACACATGGGAATATAAAAGAAAGTACTACCATTTAATGTTTTTAATTATCATTGTGGTATCTGTTATGAGTATTCTATTCCTTAGTATCAAAGTTTAGAAGTTTGACATTTTAGTATCGTGACAACACTACTTTTTCACAGTTATCTCCTAGTTCGTACAGAATACTTTCATACCATAATCATAGTAATTTCCATTAGTTGTCAAAGTCAAATTGAATACTCTTTTCTCATAATAGTCTGATCCTGTAGCGCCCTGAGTTCATTTTATTTTTAGACACATCTTTAGCACATGTTAAGAAAACACACACACACAGTGCTGTGGAGGTGTCTGTAGATAATTAGTGGTCCATAGGAGCAGTAAGCCTCTTATGGGATAAACACTGTAACTGCATTAGTACAGCTATAACAATATAAGATCCATATCGAGGCTGCCCATGTCACTTACATCTTTTTCAGACATGTTTTATCCAATATTACCCCCAAATAAAACACACAATAATACACAGGGAATCATAAATTTGACAACCTGTTTATTTTGGAAGACGTTAAATTACAATTTTCAAATCACAGCTTATTTGGTGCTGGAAAAGTCCTGGTTTCATTCTACTTTCGTTCTACTTAAGTCCTAGTTTAGATCTGGTTTAGTCCTGGTTTTCTTCTTATTCAGTTATATTTACTGGTTTAGTCCTAGTATAGTCACTGCTGATTTGTTCCTGGTAAAGTCCCAACTTAAGTCCTGGTTTAATCCTCGGCTAACCCTGGTTTAGTCCTACTTTAGTCCTGGTTTAGATCTGGTGTACCCGTTTACTCTTTGTACCTTCCTACTAAGACCTATTTAATATGGATGTTCCAATGCAAAAAAGACATTTGAAAATACAGTAGAATTTGCCACTCCACAGAAAATAATAGTACTTTACACTTTATAGCACATATTCTGGTTTAGTCCTGGTTTGTTGAAAACCTAAACCTTATTCTGTCAAAATAGAACATTCTGGTATTCTGGAGACTCCACGTAATTGTCTCCTTAGAGCTGTATAGCTTTGATTGTAATGCTCCACAATATGGCATTAAACTTATTCAATTACAGTTGTTTTCCTTGCTAAAAATACAAACGTGTGAGTTTTCTCGCCTCTCCACAGATCTAACTTGTTACTTGGCTTGTTGGAGCCACTAGCTTGTGAAATAATCCACATTCCAGGCAAAGCTATTACATCGCCATGGAGACAAGCAAGTGACTGGATCCTCTACATAATTTTCTCCATGGAGATGTAAAGCTTTGCCTGAAATGTTCCACAGTATGGCATTAAACATACTGAATTACAGGTGTTTTTCTTGCTAAAATATTTCAAATAACAAACACGCATTCTTACTGTGAGCTGAGTCGCCTCTCCACAGATCTGACAAGTAATGCCAGTTGGCATTACTTGCTTGTCTTTATGGAATTAGACAGGTTTAGTGCCATATTGTGGAATATTTAAGACAAAGCTATTACATCGCCATGGAGACAAGCAAGTGACGAACTCTCTTAACAACAAAATTCCATAGTACACTTTAAAACTAAACTCTCATTACTCAGTATTTAGAGATCTAGAGTTCCAAATAGAAGATTTTTAGACTTCTTTTTTTTTTTTTTTTTTTACTTCTTTTTTAAACTCTTCACCTGATTGACTCATTTGAACTATCTTTGGAGCTCTTTGTTATATTTTTTTAAGTTGTATTTTTGTATTCATTTGAAAGCTAAATCAGACAAGGCCAGTATCAAGGTCGCCGCTTCGTTCTCTAAAATTTTGTTTCTTTTATCTCTTGAAGTTTTATCTCAAATCGTGAAGGATGTTTACCTTTAGCTCTTGATCCAGTAAAATTCAGCACATTTTTCTAGTCCGTGTTTCAATGTTGTTCCTTCATAAAAAAGATGTTTGAGAAATCACAAATACAGACTTACAACTGGCCGTCCTAAAGGGCCAAAATGCAGATGTGCTCTTCCGTGTTTTTAAAGTCCATACAATTGCCTTCACTGCAAAGCAAGTCTTATCAGAGCAGCTATTGTATCTAGCCTTATTTACTCTGCTCTGTACCCTCCATTTTTGTACTTAATTACAACAATATAAGTTATTTTAAAGGTGCATTGTGTAACTTTTCAAGTATTTTTGAGCTAAAAAACTACCTGTAATTGAACAAATGTAAGGCAGAGCTGTTTATTGTCATACTGTGGAACATTCCAGGCAGAGCAATGACATCTCCATAGAAACAAGCAAGTGAACGGACTCCCAACCAAAAAGTTATACAGTGCACCTTAGGGCTGAACGATTTTAAGAAAAAATTGAATTGCGATTTTTCTGGCAAAAATTGCGATTTCGATTTTATCCACGATTTTTTTCAGTGCACATGAACATTCGCAAGCATCAGTGAAACTTACATCATACCATTCAAACACTAAATTCCATAACTGTAATGCAAGAATGAAAACGCATGTGGCTCTTTCATCGTTCTGTCGTGGCTCCCTGTGACTTTGGAAAATAATAATGAGTATTTAATTACATTGTATTTTTATTTTAGTTTGTTCGTTTTTAAATGTAAATCTAAAATTGTAGATAATGGTAATCTTGTAACATTTAAATAAAACATTTTTAATATTTTTGTCGCTCAAAACATGCGTCAAAGCCGAGACTGGTACACAATGTACACACGATAAAATGATGACAGAACACAGAAGCAGACACATTTTTGGTTCTGCGGGTGGATAATTTAAGTTTGGCTTTTTATTTCCTACGAGGAGGACTCGAATAATAATGTGTTTAATGCAGCTTTGCGCACATTTGTTTACGTTATACAGAAGTAAAACTTAAAACCACATGGCTAATTTGCATAAACTAGAAGCGCTGAAAAAACAGCTGCTCCTTGTGCCGCTGATGCGGTCAGCTTCTGTCGGACTAAAGGGCAGGACTCAGTGGAATATGCCTGTTCTTTCTGTGACTGAGGGATGTTCTGCCTATGGTGAGTCTGTTCTGTGCTTCTATCGCGTTGGAGATGGTTCATGTTAAACTTTTCAGAGATTATACGTGTGCAGGTCGTACGTGTGCAGCACAGTTCTTTATTTCACTCATGCACTTTATTTATGTTGCTACTGTTGTGATGAAAAGACTGAAAGGTGTAAATAATTCTCTTAAGACTCGCGCTTATGAGCTGTAGTGGAGGATGGTGCTTGTTGTAGTCTGTTTTCTGGGAGTTGTAGTTTTGCCTGTAGTTCCTCTGGTTAGCGCTGGTTTAGAGTCAAAAGGGTTTTGTGGCTCCAGGTGTTTTCTTTTCTGTGGGAGACGGTCCAAATGGCTCTTTGAGTATTTAAGGTTGCCGACCCCTGCGCTAGACGTTTCACTGGACTTTCTCGCCGTGCACTCGTCATGCAAATGCGCATATGGCGGTATAAATTGGTCGTGTTTCCACTGGATGTGGCAACTTTAGCACGACATGTTTTGCACAGCACCTGTTTCTGATGTTTGTCTGCAGCCTCAAACCCGAAATACTGCCAAATGACCGACGTGCTGTTTTTCTTTGGGTTCAAAACCCCAGACTCCGCTTCTGGTCCCGCTAAAGTCATTTCTGAAACTGATGACCAGCTACACTGATTGGAGTCGAGAACACGTGACCTGTGCTGCCGCTTCTGATTGGTGAGCTCAGCAGTGCGGCAGGGAGGCGACGTACATGTGTGAAATAGTTGACGAAACAAAACCTGGGTCAGTTAGGAGCGCTGCAAAAAACCGTGGCTTTAACGATCCCAAAATCGTGTTGTCTGAGATTGCGATTTTCGGTCTAAAACGATAGATCGTTCAGCCCTAGTGCACCTTTAAGTGGAAAAAGTTGGGTACCTTTGTGTGACTAAGCACTCAAAATAGTTTAGAGCCTGTGCATGGATTTTGCCACATGTTATAGACGCCATTTTGAGGAACATTTTAACCATTCGAGATATTTAGCTTTGAATGAATAATTGCTATGACAACGTCCCCCATTTGTCCTTACTCTAAAACTCACTGGGCCAAACGTTTGAATGATTTTGAGGGAATCCTTTGCCGAGTGTCTGTGTGACTGTGTGGGTCATGTGCGTGCGTACACTAGTTTCCTTTGTTTGACCTCAGCTTTAAACTGTCTGTATCAGGACTGGGCCTCACACATTCACTACAGATGTTAGTATTTTACAGTGGGATATGGCTGGGTAATGTAAATTTGGTCTTATCTCTAATGACATGCTTCTGGCTATATATTTTGGTGATTCTTCTATTTAAAAAGTAATATATTGCGCAAAATTGACTCCTATGAGCCTTAAGCTGTGTTATAATGTTGTTACCTCATCAAAAACATATCTGGAGTTGTGTTTTGTTTCATTCATGTTTTTACTTTTTGACTCTCTTCCCCTCAGATATCTACAAACACTGGTATATGACTGACTGTGTGTGAATCCTTGAAGTAAAATCCATATAGTCCCCATTTAAAGCACAAAAAATTTATATAAAAGTGACCATTTACTGACCCTAACCAAAACCAGAAAAGTTCCACAATGCACCTTTAAAGTCCATTAGTTTGCATTGTCTGGGTTCGTCCAGTGCAGAGTCGCATGTTGCTCTGTGAACACAGTCATGTGATTCTCAACAGCAGGTTTGAATCAGAGCTGCCCCAAAACAAAGGGAGGCCTATACTCTGACCCCCGGCCCCTGACAGTCAGAGTCTAACAAGGGGGAAAAGGCAAAAGTGAACACAGTATTCAGCTAGTACAGATTTAAGGTAAAGTGGTCAAAGAGTAAATACGTAATCAATTCTAAAATTTGTATTGAAACTGATTTGAGGAGGTATCAGTACTGGAAGAAATGCAAAAACAGGGGAGTTATGGACGCATGGCTTCCACTCAAAAGATGTAATATTTAGTTTTGAATTGTTAAATGCTATGGCAACAGTCCTCATTTTTCACCATTTTGAAACCAATGGATAGAGACAACTATTATTTTGTGTGGGAAATTACATTAAATCGTGAAAAATGAAAAGACCATCAAGTATAAAGCATTTGCCTTATTGAAATCGAGTTTGACGTTTTCATCATGATTTATTGTGATCTCCGTATCTCCAGCCCGCCCAGGCAGGTCTCGTCACATTCTGAACTTCGATCACGAAACACACCACTTCAGCCCTTTGACCCTCTGTTTATCTTTTCTCTTCAGTTTGTTCTGACTTCAGTAAACATGGACATCCTTAACAAAATAGCACAATGACCTCTTTTTAAATGTAATTTAAATTTACTTTAAATTTTATGTCAGTATATTTGACATTTGTACTCATTTGTGACCTTTAACCTTGGCATGGTGGCTTCACATGCTTGTCTATCCGTGGAGTAAAATAAGTTTAATGCCAAGCTGTGGAACATTTCAGACAAAGCAGCAACATTTCCACATAGATCAGGAAGCGCTGGAGCCTCAGTCAAAAAAGTTACAAAGGGCACCTTTAGGCCAACTTCCAACTTCCTTGTATCTATCTATGCAGTTTTCTTCCAGAGCTGCATAGCAGAATATTTAGCTATGAGAAACAAAACAAAATCAGATTTTGTCAATATGGCTCAATTTAGAGAAATGTACATAGTTATTTTCCATACTGTTTTCAGCAGAAGGCACTGACTCTGAAAGTGTAAGGGAGCGCTGCGTAGTCAAAAACAAAAGTGACAATCACAGCATTTTCTGAAACTTCTGTGAAATCTGTCCCAAAGGAGCTATAACAGCTTCCTGCCACAGACTCAGCTCCTCACACATTAGCTGTTTGTTTAGTGAATAAAGTATTATGTCTGTGTAATCGCTCAGTCGTCCAGGTAGGTCCTATTGCAAAGGAAAATTGAATTATGTCAACTGGAAAAAGAAAAGTCCTTTGTCCATTGCAGTTATAGCAAAAATCCTTGAAACTTTTTTGTGTTATTATCTTTAAAAGAATAAAGAAAAATACAAAGTTTACAGGAACTGTGATAAAATTGAAACTGTAATCTGGTTTCACAAGATAATCATGATAAAGGACTACATTTTTTTTTGCCATATCGCCAACCTCTACGTTCTGAGTTATAACTCACCTGCCAAAACCACACGCTTTGACAAAACTTTATAAAGACGAGTGGATCTGGAGCTGTATCATGTCCCCCTGATTTCAGAGGGTGTGATTGACAGGTGGATCAACCAATCAGCATGCCCTGTTCGCTTCAAAACAAACATGGCGGTTTACACATAAAAAGGGGGGGGGGAAATGAAATTAAGGACGGTGAAATAGTGTGGATTTTTGCAGAATCAACAATCAAAGTGCCAAACTATGACTTATCTCAGGTAAAAGAAGTTCTATATTTTGTTCTGAATGTTACGAGATGTCTTCCACATTTGAGGGACACATGATACAAATTAGCGGCTGTAGTTGGATCATCTCAAGTTTGGATGGAGGTATTTCACGCTCTATAGTCCAGCTCAGGTCCCTTCTGGATTTGAACAGAATGTAAAAAGAACTGGCTGGTGAGGCAAGGTTCTGGGCGGGCTTGCGGTCGGGTGGGGCTGGTTGCGCGGTTGGTGTGGTGGTCGAGGAGGGCAGGCTGAGCTCATGTCATGCGTATGTCATAGGTTCTAATGCCCCTGTGGTCTGTGACTGTGGCTACTTTAAAAAGAACAGGAACTGTGTTATTAAGGGTGTGACAGGACAAAACAGGCGAGGCTCAGTCACTCTTTGTCATTATGAGATAATCACATGTTAGTTTAAGCACGGATCTTTACATATGTTAGTTTTAGCATATATGTTAGTCTTAGCAGGAATATTTAGACAAGGTGGGATATTTATGTATGTTAGCCTTAGTATTTAAAGTATAGACTGTATAAAAAAGTGGACTAAGCGAGTGTGATGTTACCCACAGTGTTCAGCTCCACTCAAATAAAGCTCGTGATGCTTGTGGTTATAGGAGCAAATTTGGAGCGAATAGGATTTTTTTACTGACAAAATAGCAAAAAAAAACAAAAAACCCACCAGGATCATGTAGAGCGGGTTAACACGAACATTTTAAGACTAAAATGGCGAGGCTCACAGCAGCAGTTACAGAGAGAGAAACAACCATTTTCTAATATAATGACCCAGGCTCGCCCAGCGACAGTAGGAGCCGAAGAGCCGCATGCAGACTTCCTATTTGGAACGCGGTGGCTAACTATGTCCATTTGTATATACAGTCTATGATTTTAAAGGTGTTAGCTTTAGCAGGGATATTTAGACATGTTAAATTTGACATAGATATTTAAACATGGATATTTATGTATGTTAGCTTTAGTTAAACATTCCTGTTGCAAATGGTAAATGGTCACTCATTTTTGTACAGCGCTTTTCCACCTTCAAGGCACTCAAGGCGCTTTACAACAAGGAACCACTCACCCAGTCACACACCAGTGTACACAGACACCGAGGGCGAGGTAGGTTAAGTGTCTTGCCCAAGGACACAATGACAGCATTCATCTGTGGGAGCTGGAATCACACCAGCCAACCTGTGGGTCAGTGGATCTGACCGCTCAACCAATGATGTTTATGTTGAGAGCGGGATTCGAACCGCCAACCTCTACTAACAGAACTCCTGTCGCCCCAAATCTTGAACAATGCAAATGCGTTTTATCAATTTAGACGTGTTAATTTAGCATCGTGTCAATATTAATACATTCTGAATTCTAGTGATCTTTAAATGAACAGCATAAGGCGCCGTTCACTTTGGTCCTGGCTTCAACTAAGTTTAGCCCAGATGTAGAGTTGGTTTAGTCATGGTTTAGTCCTACTTTAGTCCTGGTCAGGTCCTGGTTTTATTTGAGCTTTTACATACATCATTTTTAGTTTTATGCATTTAGAAAAAATGTATTCAAAATTGTGGAAAAAAAAGTTGCATACAGTAATTTGACTAGCACTACATTTCTTCAGTATTATGTCTGGACTTTATTCCTCCAGTAGGTTTAGCTCTCGCAGACTGTTCAAAGTTTACATAACATTTGTCCAACAACTAAAACGGGAAACATTCAGCTGTTTGCCATTGGATCTGGTTGCTCCAAAAAGCCTCCAGTAAATAGAAAGATATGAATCAGGTACTGTGTGTCTGGCTTGAAAATCCAGCTCGTCTTGTTTACAATGCAGGTCAGATCACTGTTTAAATATCAGTACAGTTTGCTCAGTGCTGTATACCACAATTATTAGTCATAGAACTGACCAACCCATAGCATCTGACTTCATAGCACAAGGATTTCAGTTGAACTATGAGACAGCAGCCAGCCAACAGTCCAAAGTCTCAGCTAAACCACATCTTATTTCAATCTCAAAGCATACAGGAAGTCAGGCTTTCTTAAACTGGGTTACAATATTTCATCAAATGTACTGTAATTCGAGTGGAATCAAGTAGCAAATGATCCCGATATAATAAATTACAATAAATAAGCAGCAAATCAGAGTTATTTTGGTTATAAATGCTCTATGTGGAGTGTAGCGAGTCTCAATGGGGTCTTATAATTTCTAAGATGTAGTTGGTTAGATCTGAGTAAAGAATAAAATGTGTAAGTAGCAATAATTTGATCTCATCGCTTATTTGGCATATACTTAAAGATGCACTATGTAACTTTTCTAATGGAGGGAGCTTATGTCCATAGAAGTACACTGCACTACTTTCTACATTTTGTATACATACAGAAAACATCAAATATATGAAGTAATATATAAGGAATAAAAAAAACCTGAAAAAAAAGATCATATTGAAATCCTCAAATAGCCACCCTTTACTTTGTCATAAAAAATCTTTACTACATAATTCTAGTGCTAATTCTACAATGTCTTAAACAATAGAGAAATAATGCATATAACCTTACTGCTGTATTGTTTACCAGTTTTAAATCCTATCCCTGGGTTTCAGAGTAATACAAAATCAGGACTGTTGCCAATTGAAAAATAAAATACTCTATCTTTAAATTTTTTTTTAAGATGCAATAAACAGGAAATTGAAACCTATCATTGAAATGGAAACGTGAGGCACCTGTTTTTCACTTCTATCTACCAGCGTGTTTTCAAATGCTGTATTTTTTGTATCTGGAATGAACTGTGAGACAACGGCTGTACAGTGCAAAGGCATGTCTGCATTATCTTATCTCTGTCTAAGTTGTCAACATGATTTCAACATCCAGGGCATCTGACTCTTTCAAACCCAAACACCCTGTTTGTCTGTATGGTCCTTTGAGCTCATTACATAATACTTCGTCCACGTCGTGTGAACATTGGCCTACTTTTATTTTTCTCCTCTGAAATGGTCAGTAACACTTTGTTCCAGTTGTTCTTGTCCTTCTAAAATCCCAAGTCATTGTTTAATCTTGATAAAGTGTGAAGTTCTAGTTAAGTCCTAGTTTGTTTCTTCTTAAAGATGCACTATTTTTTGCGGTTGGGGCATTCACCGGCTTCTCTCCATTGCTCAGACTGAAATGTTCCACAGTAGGACATTAAACTTACCTGCAATTTAATACATGCAAGATATACAGTCAAGCCCAAAATTATTCATACCCCTGTCAAATTTTGACTTAAAGTTACTTTTATTCAACCAGCAAGTTAAGATAATAAGATGATGAACAAGAAGCATTATTGTGGAAAAAAATATTTCTCATCTTTTATTTACATTTGAACATGTGGCATGTCCAAAATTATCCATACCCTTCTCAATAATCAATAGAAAAGCCTTTATTGGTTATTACAGCAATCAAACGCTTCCTATAATTGTTGCCCAGTTTTTTGCATGTCTCCACTGGTATTTTTGCCCATTCATCTTTAGCGACGAGCTCCACTGTTTTAAAATTGGAGGTCTCCTTGCCATCACCCTGATCTTTAGCTCCCTCCACAGATTCTCAATAGGATTCAAGTCAGGATTCTGGCTGGGCCACAGCAAAACGGTCCGATAACCATTTCTTCACCACTTTTGCTATGTGCTTTGGGTCGTTGTCGTGCTGAAATGTCCACTGGTGCCCAAGGCCAAGGTCCTCTGCAGACTGCTTGATGTTGTTGTTGAGAATCTTGATGTATTGCTCTTTGTTCATGTTGCCGTTTACTGTGATTAGATTCCCTGGTCCATTGGCTGAAAAACATCCCCAAAGCATTAGGCTCCCACCACCATGTTTGACAATGGGGATGGTGTTCAGTGGGTTGAAGCCTTTACTCCAAATGAAGGATACATCATTGTGGCCAGACAATTCAATTTCTGTTTCATCTGACCATAACAGAAGACCAAAAGTCTTCTTCTTTGTCCAGATAGACATTTGCAAAAGCCAATCGGGCTTTTGTGTGCCTTGTCTGGAGAAGTGGCGCCCTCCTTGGTCTGCGTCAGTGGAACCCAGCAGTATGATGGGTGCCACCAGCAGAGCCCAGATTCACCTGGATGGCCTTGGTGGTGATCCTTGGATTCTTTTTCACCTCTCTCACTATCCCCCTGGCTAGCACAGGTGTCACTTTGGCTTCTGACCACGTCCTCTGAAATTTTCCACAGTGCAGAACGTCTTGTATTTTTTAATAATACTTTCCACTGTAAGCCACTAGAACTTGAAAACATTTAGATATGGCCTTATACCCTGTTCCTGATTTGTGAGCAGCCACAATGCACAGCCATAGATCCTCAGTGAGCTCCTTTGTCTTAGCCATGACTGTTCACAAACCAACTGCAGAGACCTGCTGTTTTTCACCTGTTGAGCTGCTTAAAACAGCTGTTCCCAATGAATCAGGGTAAATAGGATGCTTTAGAACAGCTTGGGCTATTTGGAATGGTATAGAACTGTGGATTTTCCCATAGACTGTGACACTTTGCAAAGGGCATGAATAATTTTGGACATGCCACTTTTTGTAAATAAAAGCTGAGAAATATTTTTTTCCACAATGATACCTTTTGTACATCGTCTTATTATCTTCTGGGAGACGCCTGTGTCATTTCCAATTAAGAAAAAACTTGCTGGTTGAATTAAAGTAACAAGTCAAAATTTGCCAGGGGTATGAATAATTTTGGGCTTGACTGTATATATTTTTATAGCTAGAGGAAAAAAAAAAACTATAAACACTACTGTTTATATTGTAAGCGGTGTCTCCACAGATCTGATTGTTCTGGTGCTTACTTGTCTCCATTGGTTAATGTCAATTTGATTAATAATTTAGAACTTGTTGAGTCTTGCGTTAGTCTTAGTTAGCATTCATTTGTGGTTTATTCCTGATTTAATCCTACTTTAGCCCCATTTTTGTTTAAGTTGTTTGTTGATTTTTGAGTCCTGGTTTTGAGTCCTGGTTTAGTCCTGGTTTAGTCCTGGTTTAATCATTATTTGTCCATTCTCACCAGTGCCTTCCAGCAAAGCGCTAGTCATTTGCTTTTACTTCACACAATGCTGTTTTTCAGTGACTCATGTCCCTCTTGTTCCTTAAATTGTTTTGTTCTGTTTAATTCCCTTCCTGTAGAAATAAAGGTTATTTCTCCTTCATTAACAGTGACAAAAGGTCAGAGTTGCAGAAATCTGTTTTTAAAGAAGAAAAACAACTATGTATGTTCAAAATTAATACAATTTCTGAATAAATCCACAAAACTACAATTATAGTAAAAGAAATTAAGTAAAAAGAAACTAAAACACCAAGAGACCTTTACCAAGGCACTAGACCATGTGTTGCAATGGCAGACAAGGGCCAAACCATGACTTAACTTTATATAGGCGTAAATGCATTTTTAAATAGTGGTGTAATCTGCAAAACCGCTAAGTATTTTTAGTCATTGTAATGAATATTGATTTGTATTTCATGAATAACAGGCAGTCTGGCACAGTGTGTTGAGTTCTCGACCACCAACCAGAGAGTGACTTTGCCAAAGATTCACTTAGAACTTGTATACAAAGGCTGCAATGACCAATCAGAATAAATATAATGTAACTACTTAAAAGTTCCTATATTACACAAAATGGTTTCTTGTGAGCTTTACTTATTATACTCTTCATCCTTGTTTGTTTGAATATTTGAATGTTTGAATCTTTTCATAACACGCCAAAACCTCCCTTGGCACTGTGCACTAAAGTAGACTACACTTGTCCTTTCTTGCCATTAATACTCCCCAGTACATCCCTCTTTCACTCCCTCTCCACATGTTCCCCACTCAGTCCTTCTTAGAGGAGTAGAAAATCGATCGATATCATTGACTTTTTTGGCTGGTGGAGGTCTCTTCAGTGTTTCTCTCCACTGTCCCCGGGCCTGTTTTCGGCATGCTTTGTGTGAGCTGTCCGTCATTGGTGCAGATTGCATTGATTTTGCAGTTACACAGTGACAATAGGTGGCTTCATAGGGCTGTGGAATGAGGTTTAATGTCACTGAATGCAGCATTGGGCAAGAATGTCAATTTGAGGATATGTATGGAAAGATATGGGAGATGGTCAGTTTTAGGCCCAATCCCAATTCTCCCCCTTAGCCCTCTGTCTTTGTCTTAGCCCTACCCCTTAGCCCTACCCCTCTGTCTTTAAACAGAGGGGTAAGGCAAAGGGGTGTGTTTTAACCCTTAGAAATGGGACACCCCTTTGCAGTCGCAACAATATGACATTATTTTTAAAGTTTTGAAGTATTGTGCTCCTTTTGAGTTTGTTTTAAATGAACTTTGCAAAAAGTCAAATGTTTTTTTAATTTTGTATTTTTTTTTAAATTACTATACTCTGTACAACATATGTAAATCAAATTTTAATCAACTGTAACACAAAATTAAAATGCTGCAGAGGTGGACGGAGTTGTAGAGGATGCCTGGTACACACAAAAAAGAAAACAAAATGAATACATATAGTTGTTCTGGTACCTACAAATATTATAGAATGTAATATACCTTATATTTTATTTTCAAATTCTCCCACTTTTTTGAAGCTTGTTGGGCTGACACAACTCCAACAAGTCCAGCCTCCTACAAGAAATACAAATGTGATTAATAACATGTCATTAAATAGGGGATAATTTACAAGGCGAAACGAAACATTAATCAGATCAGAATCAGAATCAGAAAAGCTTTTATTGCCATTGTCAGTGAACACAATTCACAGACTAGGAACTTGCTTTGGTGATAAGGTGCAACATAGAACACTGAATAATAATAATAATACTAATAATAATAATAATAATAATAATAATAATAATAATAATAATAATAATACAAGTAGAGATATCACAGTTAGAAAGGATAATAATAATAATAATAATAATAATAAAGTATCACTATTTGAATAAAGTAAGAGCATGCAAAAAGATTAAGATATATAATACAAATAAAAATAGTCAAGTATATACAGAGCATCAGAACAACAGTGCAAACCGACAGTGCAAAAGAGCAAGTGACGTGACATGACTTATTTAAAGTGACTGGTATTATAAAGTGTCCTTAGTACAGGTGTTATAAGTGTTCATAAAGTGTTTATGAGTCCAACGGCAGAGGGGAAGAAACTGTTCTTATGGCGAGAGGTTCTGGTCCGTATGGACCGTAGCCTTCTGCCAGAGGGAAGTGGCTGGAATAGTCCATGTCCAGGGTGAGAGGGGTCAGCTGCTATCCGGCCTGCACGCCCCCGAGTCCTGGAGACGTACAGGTCCTGAAGAGATGGAAGGCTACAGCCGATCACCTTCTCAGCAGAGCGCACAATGCGCTGCAGTCTCTGTCTGTCCCTGGCAGTGGCCCCAGCGTACCACACAGTGATGGAGGAGGTGAGGATGGACTCAATGATAGCCGTGTAAAACTGCACCATCATCTGGGCAGGCAGCTTGGCTTTCCTCAGCTGCCGCAGGAAGTACATCCTCTGCTGGGCTTTCTTGATGAGGGAGCTGATGGTCGGCTCCCACTTGAGGTCGTGGGTGATGCAGGTGCCCAGGAAGCGAAAGGAGTCCACAGTGGTGATGGAAGAGTCTGTCAGGGTGAGGAGAGGCAGGGGGGCTGTGACTTTCCTGAAGTCCACGATCATCTCCACTGTCTTCTGGGCGTTGAGCTCCAGGTTGTTGCTGCTGCACCAGGACACCAGCCGGTCCACCTCCCTCCTGTAGGCAGACTCATCGCCGTCCGAGATGAGCCCGATGAGGGTGGTGTCATCCGCAAACTTAACCAGTTTCACGGAGTCGTGGCTGGAGGTGCAGCAGTTGGTGTACAGGGAGAAGAGCAGGGGAGAAAGTACACAGCCCTGTGGAGATCCTGTGCTTATAGTCCGAGTGTCCGAGACATTCTTCCCCAGCCGCACGCACTGCCTCCGGTCCGTCAGGAAGTCAGTGATCCACCTGCAGGTGGAGTCAGGCACGTTGAGCTGGGCGAGCTTGTCCTGGAGCAGAGCAGGGAGGATGGTGTTGAATGCAGAGCTGAAGTCCACAAACAGGATCCTGGCGTAGGTTCCCGGGGAGTCCAGATGCTGAAGGATGAAATGGAGGGCCAGGTTGATGGCGTCGTCTACAGACCGATTGGCTCTGTAGGCGAACTGCAGAGGGTCCAGGAGGGGGGAGGTGAAGGACTTGAGGTGAAGCAGAACCAGGCGCTCAAATGACTTCATGACTACAGACGTCAGCGCCACAGGCCTGTAGTCGTTAAGTCCGGTGATCCTGGGCTTCTTGGGGACGGGAACAATGGTGGACAGCTTGAAGCAGGCTGGGACATGGCATAACTCCAGGGAGATGTTAAAGATGTCCGTGAAGACAGGAGCCAGTTCTTCAGCGCAGTGTCTCAGGGTGGAAGGAGAGACACCGTCCGGACCTGGGGCTTTCCGTGGGTTTTGCCTTTTAAATGTCTTAGTCACATCCTGCTTGGAGAGTGTGAGGGCAGTGGGGGAGGAGGAGGGGTCTGAGGTGGGCTTGGCCGCAATGTCCATTGTAGTCAGTGGGGTGGGGGAGGGGTGTGAGACTTCAAATCTAGCGTAGTAGGTGTTAAGCCTTTCCGCTAGTTGTCGGTCATCCACAGCAGGGGGGGCTTTATTTCAGGCGATGCATGTTTTAAATGAACTTTGCAAAAAGTCAAATGTTTTTTTAATTTTTTAATTTGTTAAAATGACTATACTCTGTACAACATATGTAAATCAAATTTTAATCAACTGTAACACAAAATTAAAATGCTGCAGAGGTGGACGGAGTTGTAGAGGATGCCTGGTACACACAAAAAAGAAAACAAAATGAATACATAGTCATAAACATAAATAGTTGTTCTGGTACCTACAAATATTATAGAATGTAATATACCTTATATTTTATTTTCAAATTCTCCCACAATAATATTTTAGGCGATGCATGTTCGTAATACTTTACACATTCTACCGTAACGTGTGTATAGTTCTAAACGCGCATGAGACGAGTTACGAGGCGAAATACAGCGATATATTTGACACATTCTAGTCTAACATATATGCGTATATAGTTCTTTTAGGCCATGCATGTTCATAATACTTTACACATTCTACCGTAACAAGCGTATAGTTCTAACCGGGCATGTTACGATAAGCCGTATATGTCAGAAAGCGTAAATGCAGGCGCCATGAGTATACCTACAACTTTTCAAAAGTTACTACAGTTTTATATAACTTTTTATGAGGTTCTTGAGTGCAAATACTCACATTGGTTTTTGCTCCGACTTGCGTTAAGCCACGCCTATCCCCTTTGCGCAAAGTGTGCATCTGAAAACGCTTTGCGCAGAGGGGTATCATAGCCCTTCCCCTTAGCCCTCGCACTTACAGAAAAGAGTATTGGGACACCCCTCTGTCTCTCGTGAACGCGCACAACAGAGGGGTAGGGCTAAGACAGAGGGCTAAGGGGTAGAATTGAGACGCAGCCTTAGTTTAAAAGATTAAAAGTACATTGTGTCCGTCAAATGCTTTTCTTCATATAGATGTCATTGCTTTGTCTGGAATGTTCCACAGTGGCATTAAACCTTTATATCTTCATGGACACCAAAGCAGCCCAACTTACAGGTCAGATCTGTGGAGAGGTGAACATACTCACAGTCAGAATGCCTTTTATGAGCTATAGAACCACCTGTAGTTGAATAAATTTTTAATGTTATACTGTGGGACATTTCAAGTAGAGCAGAGACATATCCATAGAAACAAGCAGGTGACGGACCCCTAACCAGAAAGTTATAGTGCACCTTTAAGTATGGACTTCTTTAATTTTCATTGCGAAGTATAGAAAACCTCTTAAAGAACTTGGAATATATTTAGAAACACACAATTCATGGATCTATTCATGATTTTGCGCTAATGGCCCTTCCAAGTGGTCATTGTTGGAGAAATATGTCGCCGAAGGAACAACATTTCCATGGAAACATGCAGGAGGAGACCCTTCTTCAAGCCAAGTCAGGTTTGTGGAGATGCAAGCCCTCAGCCCACTCAGAGTAAGAATGCACGTTTTTCAGTGCAATAAAAATGACCAAAATGAAAAACCATGCTTACATTTTTGTCCGTTTTTGGGCAAAAAAGTTACATACTGTGGCTTTAAGGTAAAATTTCCTGAAATATTCGTAGTTGGTAAGTTTCTGTGCGGCCATCTTTTTTTTTTTTTTTTTTTTTTTTCCTTTTTTTTTTCATCCATTATGTTTTTATTGATTTCCTTTTGCCCAATAAATACACTAATATAGTCCCCAACCTTCATATAAAGCTGGAGGCATGTTGAAATTACTTGATGTCAAGATTCCACTCTTTAAATGCCCACTGTTCTGTCCCCATAGACACTCTCTGTATGGTAGATTTTGATCTCCAGTCTTAGTCTATGTTCAGTGTTCAATTCTATGTTCAATTCAATCAATGCTCAAAGGACAATAATGTGCAACATGTCATTGAGGCTTTGTCCGTGGGTCATTTGAGTCGTGATAAAATAAAATAAATTAGGTTTCCCTTTTGTTAAATAAGCGTCGATCTCTACTAAACGCATTATCACCGTAAGTGTGATCTCTCCCCTATTGAAACTAGGCCAAAGATCGAATGACTCAACTCAGTTCATTTTGCCAAAAGAGGAAGCCCACCTCCTCCTCTCCTCCTCCTCTCTTTTTCCGTCTTTTGCAGTGAAAGCATTGGTCATCTGAAGTCTCTGACCTGCTGTTACCCGGCTGGCCACATGAGCGCCTCCTTCGGGCTACTGAGCTGTTTTTAGACTTTTTCTTCTTCTTCAAGGTTAAACAATCACCCCAGGGCCCTGTCAACACACTTCCTGATTCGAGACTTTAACAGAGGAGCAGGGGAGCAGATGTGAAAGCGCTGTTTGCCAACGGCTTATTTCGCCAAGACGACAAGTGGTGAATAATTGAAGCATAAAAAGATGGTTAATTGGAAGGAAATTGTTTTATATGGGTAGTTTGTTAAAGCTGCACTATGTAACTTTTTGGTTGAGGGGTTTGTCACCTACTTGTTTCTATGGATATTTTAGAATGTTCCACAGTATGACATTAAACAGCTCTACTTTACATTTATTCAATTACAGGTGGTTTTATAGCTCAAAAATACCTAGAAAAAAAGAAACATTCCAGACAAAGGAATATAATAGGGCTGCAACAACTAATCGATAAAATCGATAAAAATCGATGATTAAATTTGTTGCCAACGAATTTAATCATCGATTATTGTCGGCAACTAATCGCGAGTGTTTTCCAACATTAGTTGTAGCTTCAAAGCTGCTGAGACGAGCGCTCCGGTGAGCTTTCCACAGGGCACGTCTCCCCGTACTTGTGCGCATGCGCAGTAAGTTCGCATCTCCCTGCGCTATCCCAAACAAAGATGGCTGCGTCCTGTTCGGCACAGGCGCGTGATTGTCCTAAAACTTCAAAAACATGGGAGCATTTCACTCTTGACAAGGTGAAGCAAAGAATCACATGCAACATTTGCAAGATGGACTTTGCTTGGCACGGGAGCACAACCACTATGCACGAACATCTGAAGAGAAGACATGTCGGAGTACTCGAAGATAAAGACTCACCCCGGTAGGTTAGCTTATGAGCGAGCATGGTATTGGCATAAACACTGTTGTCTGTCTTGGCTTTTAACTATGTATTCCCGTCACTGGGATGTCTTATTGCCGTCGTGTTGCGCGATTTCGCCATGAAAACATGAGCGCTGAAATGGGATCTGTGATAAGGGAAAACTACACTTCGTGTAGTCATAGACATAGCTATCATGTCTGTAGTATACACGTAAGTCAGAAAGCTGTAATAAAATATTTTTGAAAGAATTAATTATTCATTTTGTCTTCATTGGTACTTAGAACATCCCTAAAACAACATTTAGGAGTTAATTGCAAAAAAGTGCCATTTATCCGATTAATCGATTAATCGTTGAATTAATCGTCCGATTAGTCGATTATGAAAATAATCGTTAGTTGCAGCCCTAGAATATAACATCTCCATGGAGAAAAGCATTTGACTGACTCTCCACCAGAAAAGTTACACAATGCAGCTTTAAGGATTTTACTGTAGTTTGGGAGGTTAAAACATTCAAAACAGAATTTGTTCATTTTTAACAGTTTGCAGTGGTCCAAAGTAATTCCTCACTCTCCAGACTTCCTAGCATTGTAATTATTCACAGTAATGAGTTTATAAACGTTTTTCATAACTAGCATGCTAACAGTGCATCAGCCCTACTTGCTAGTTTGCCTATAATAGAAACAATTCTTTATAATAAACTACAGACACCACACAGTTAAGTCTCAGTTGGACCCTAACAGTGAGATAGGCCTGTCTGTTCTTTGCTTTGCTTTTCAGTGACATCATGCTGGGTGTGTTCTTCATGTATCTCTAATGGTGGAATGTTAAGGAGTTACCACGGTGACACAATGCACACATTAGCAAACACTGTCAAAAAAGTTTTAAGATAAATACAGGAGCCTGTGATCAATACGAGCATTCATGGCCCCGTGTAGGCGTTTGATTTTCAAGAGATGAGAGTGACTAACTGAAAAACTGTTGGCTAATGCTTGCAAAATAACTGTAAAATATACCAAAAAATACTGTTGCCAATATATCGATACAGCAGCCCACGATATCGATACCATCTCACCAAATTTAGTATCACAATATAGTGATGTTTAAATATTTTAGCACAGTTCTAGTAGCCTATTTTGTTGAATACTGTTTTGCATTTGTTTATCTAGTTGGTTTTCATTGTGGCATCCACGACATTACCACTTCCACCACCTGTATGTTTTGATTGTGATTTCATATAAAAGCCGTTATAAAAGTGTGACAGTTTACCAACCATTTATTTCCATACTGCCAACTGCCTTTCACACGCAAACTTTTAGAAACCACTACCACACCAAACAATGTTATACCTGGGCCTGTCACGATAACAAATTTTGAAGTTTGATATATTGGTGAAGTACATATAGACGTTAAACAGTAGTATTTAAACCAAACCATCAAGCAGAATTATCCCAAAAAATATTCTAAATGTACAATATTGTCAAATATTGTTGAGCTGTGTTAATAAATAGAAGATTTCAACACTTAAATAATTAGTTTGTGTAATTTTAGTTCATAATTCAGCCTTCTACACCCCAAAATTATTGTTCTAGTTATACCTGGAATTTTAAACATGACAATATTATCAAATGTACGGACAGTATAATTCTAATCTAATTTCTGCTTTTACAATATTGAATAAAGAATGTCTTCCTGAAATAAACCTTTATTATTAGTCTGTCTGCATCTCCAAATCTTAAAATCCTCTGTTCCACCTTATGTCATGAAGCTCTAGTTTTCAAATTAACTGCTACTTTTTACTTTATGTTCAGTATAAATCGCGAATTCCAGGGCTGAACTGATCCAAATGATTCTAGTGAAGGTGTGTGGAGTTTAAAAACACAGTGGAGCACTTCTTTTACTACAACATCACAAGGTGGAACAGAGTGTTTTCTGTTTGACAGAAGAACTTAGCCTGAAACAAAACACAACTGCAGCTCTGTTTGTGATGAGGAAACAACATTATAACATATCAGAAAATGGCATAATATGAGCCCTTAAATATTTTTAAGAGTTGCATCTTCTCAAAGGCTCTTTGCCCCCTGAGTGAGAGCGCTGGTGCAGTGGGTGGTTTGGATGATCCACTTGGAGTTTAGAGAAATGCTGGAGATATTTGGACCTCTGGAGATTGACTGTTTTGCAAAGGGAGCGAGGGATGAGGAAGAGTTGTGGATTGTAACAACACAGGCCAAAATTAACTTCTTAATATGGCAGCAATGCAACAGCAGCAGTGCAGTAGTTGTAGTAGATACTTTTTTTTATGTAGAATTAAAAGCATCATTATTTTGAACCCTATCCATGGGTTTTAAGAATGATGAATAAATGTTGCCATAGCAATTACAATTCAAAATATATCTTTGGATGGGTAAAATCTCAAGCTTGTCAAATGTTGTCTATAAACGGAAAGAAATTGTCCCAAGATATTAATGGGTTTTCTTCTTCCCACTCCTTTTGAGCTCCAATAAAAAAAAAAAATATGTGAAATGTACATTAAGTGTACTAGATACATGTACACTTGTGTGATCTGCTCGAAATAAATAAATAAATGAAATGAAACTTTTTATCTACTATGATTGGAAACAACTAAAAACAGTAGTAGCAGTATCAGTTGTAGCAGTAGTAACAGCAGCAGCAGTAGTAGTAGCAGTAGCAGCAGTAGCAGTAGTAGTAGTAGTAGTAGGCTCATGCAGGACACAGTTGTGGTAATGGGAGATGGTAGTAGTAGCAGCAGTAGCAGTAGCAGTAGCAGTAGTAGTAGTAGTAGCAGCAGTAGCAGTAGCAGTAGTAGTAGTAGTAGCAGCAGTAGCAGTAGCAGTAGCAGTAGTAGTCGCAGCAGTAGCAGTAGTAGTAGTAGTAGGCTCATGCAGGACACAGTTGTGGTAATGGGAGATGGTAGTAGTAGCAGCAGTAGCAGTAGTAGTAGCAGCAGTAGCAGTAGCAGTAGTAGCAGTAGCAGTAGCAGTAGTAGTAGTAGCAGTAGCAGTAGTAGTAGTAGTAGTAGTAGTAGCAGTAGCAGTAGCAGTAGTAGTAGTAGTAGGCTCATGCAGGACACAGTTGTGGTAATGGGAGATGGTAGTAGTAGTAGCAGCAGTAGCAGTAGCAGTAGTAGTAGTAGGCTCATGCAGGACACAGTTGTGGTAATGGGAGATGGCAGCTGCAGATCTCATCATTTACGCTCCATTAGCTCTGCAGATATGGAACATGAGAAACACATGGACACACTGGGCACTTTCATGTGGTCAAGGCCTCAGTGGGAAAGTACTTCAGAAAAGTGGACTGTGGTGCACAGAGCTTCACAAATACAGTTTAAGCTTAAAATTCAAATACAAAATCACCCTTGAAGAGGCAGTGTAAAAAAATATCGGTACTGAATATTTCCGGTACTGATACCTACAGTATATATCACCCATCCCTAAACTAGCAGTCATAATATTTTTCTTAACTGTATGATGAATTGAGAGTAGACTTTGCAGTACATTTACTTCTAACTCTGAGCAGCGTCCCATGGCAGAGATGGCAGACAGTAATTGGCTCTCAACGGCCCTGTGTCCTGTGATTTAAGACTTTTTACCAAGAGAAACTTTCAGACTCAAGACATTAAACAAATATGATGCAACTTTTTATTTTTATTTGGAAAACAGTAACATTCCTCACAAGCCCAACATGTTTTACTAACATCCAACTATCACCAGTGAAAATATAACCTCCTTAAAACTGACCTAAATCAACCTTTTTTGCTACTAAATTCTGTATAGTGTTTGAATTGCGTTGTCTACTGTCTATTGCCTATTCCTTTTTAGCAGTTTTAACGCAAACTACAATGTATTTTCGGTGTGTGGACAATTTCTTTGCAAAAATGGGAAGATTTGGGGTATTTTTGTTGTAATAAAAATTGATTTAAGATGTAGAAAGTTGAATAACTGACTTTTATGGCTAATTATTGCTTCATTCTGTTATTTATCTTTTGCAGCTCATGTCTTTTATTGATATTATCTATTTAAAATCGTTTACTGGGATTCGCATAAAGCAGTTTCAGTATTTTCGTTTTTTACAATATATCTCTGTAGCAATATATCGTGATTCAAAATTTGTTATTGTGACAGACCTATGTGCAGCTTTGTGGTCTAAAATGTCAAAAACTGTGATTTCAAGTACTACATGACATCACACAGGACTGCCCCGATTACAACCACACAGTGCTCCTTATACCCCCAGACCCCGCCCATTTTCTACCCTCTTTAGTCTTCCAGGTACTGCCCAGTTTAGCAGCTTTAGTCATAAAATGACAAAAAATATCTGAGTTTGTAGAGAATTGCTTATTTAAAAGGTTCATAGTTCAATTCCCGCGAGCAGCCATGCATTATTCAATTGTGTCCTTTGGCAATACACTTCACCAACCTTGCCCCTATGTATGTTTCATTGCGTCATTGAAAGTGGTATGCAGTAAAAGCTTTACTGCATATCATTTCGTAGGGCTTTTAAGTGCTATCATAAATGCATTTTTGTGGTTTATAATCATTTATGTTTCTCTTTTTCTCTCTCCAGACTTCTTCTAGAAACTTCCTGAGTGGCCCCACAGCTCCAACTTGAAGACTCCAGGTGGGATTTTTTTTTTTTTTGTACATTTTACTAAAACTTATTAAATCAACCAAAAGAGAAACAGGCACCGTGAAATGAATGAGGGAAGTGTAAAAATTGGAGATGGGGAGGGCTGTAGTTCAAATAGCAGGATAAAGAGAGGAGAGAAAGTGTATTTATATGAACAACTTGAGAGGTGATGGGATGAGAAAACAATATATAAATAAAGTAAAAAATAAAAAAACAGAATATTGAGATAACCCAGAACTGTTGTATTTGGGAGACAAAGTAGTGAATTTCAAAAACTCTTGCTATCTTTTAACATTTTCTCTTACAATTTTTGTCTTTGCCACACTAGTTTTCCTTTTTTTGCATAATAGGCTCTGTACACAATAGCGCCTGTCAGCCTCACTGTTAGCGTCACCGTTTCTTGTCTTATTTGATCTCTGTGGTTTTTGCAGAGTTACGCTAAAATGAACAAATATTTCAAGATAAGACAGTGGACAGGGAGCTGCGGATGTGAAAAAGTACACGAATAAAATGAATACAGCAGAGGACGTTTCTGTGCTTGGAAAGAGATGTTTGTGTCTCATTGCTAATGCTAATTTTGAGGCATAATAAAAGCTGAAGTAATCTACATATAAAAATAATTGGGCAGTCTTTAATTAATCAATTTTATGTTTTCCGACTTTGAGGGCGACAGTAGCTCAGTTGGTAGAGCGTTTGTCTACTGACCAGAAGGTTGGCAGTGCGATTCCAGCTCTTACAGATTAATACTGTTGTTGTGTCCTTGAGAAAGACACTTAACCCACTTTGCCCCCAGTTCTTGTGTACACTGGTGTATGAATGGGTAAGTGGTGTAATGTAAAGCGCTTTTAAGAGCCTGGTCTGAACAATCAGAAACAAATCAGATTACTCACACCAGATGATAACTTTTTACATGATATCTATAATCTGATAATGCCGATAGCTTTATAACTTTACCCTTATTTGCCCTCAGTCTGGTCAGATCTGCCCCCTGTGGACTTGAATCTCCAGTCTTCACCAGAGCAGAGTCCAGCCGCTGAAGCTGGACGGAGGAGAGGCGAGACAGGCCGAGGGCATGGCCTTCGTGCTGAGACACAGAACTGCCAACGTCTCTGAGTCCACAGAGAGTAAAGAGGAGAAGACTGCATCTCCCATGAGTCCACGGGGCAAAGGGGAGACCGCCACCTCAGGGTCAACCAATCACCTCACCGCCGCAGAGTGCCGCTCTCGTAATGGGGTGAGTACAGATGTTACAATGTTGAATTATAAAGCAGTATTTGCAAGCTTTTCTGACAAGTTTTGAGGTTTTAAAGTGGAACTAAACACCAAATCAACTTTTTTGCTTCTAAACTTGAGCATATGGCGTTTGAATAGCATTGTCTACTGTTCATTTTTGGCAATTTTAGTGCAAACTAGTTATAATTGCAACATTGGTGGTGAAAAAATAATGAAAATAGGTGTCCTGTCCTACCTCCAGTGGCCACAGCTATTTCAGGTACTTGGTGACATCACTCAAGACTGTCCTGAATACAGCCCTGCAGCCAAGTGTTTCTGATCACAAACACCTTACCTGCAGGGCCGGAGTGAAGTCTGGATATCTGTTAGACCAATCACACTCTTCCTTATACCTCCAGACTCCGCCCCCGTACCTGATTTTTACTTTGTGGAAAACATCAAAAACAGAACTAGTTCATTTTAAACAGTTTGCAGTGGTCCATAGTTCTTCCTCACTTAACCTTATCCATTCAGAGCATCCTAATTATTCACCACGTTTAGTTTAGAAGCACTTTTAACAACTCATGAATGTAATGCTAACAACAACTAGCATGCTAACACACATTTCCTGATTATCAAAACTACTAGACTATAAAACACTTTCTAATTAGATGCAGACAGCACATTGCAGTCTTATTTTGAACTCAAGAGCGGCTCATACAGTATATCTGTACTGGGGCAACACAAATTTTACTCAGATACATTGTTCTCAGAGAAATACGACTCCATGTCCACAAACATATCAATAATACAACAGGGTCACAGTATATTTGGAACCAGAGCCGACCCAAACGTATTCAAAAATGAAACAGGCGGAAATGTGTATGTCTTGTCCAGTTTTAAAGGACTGAATGGGAGCGTTTACTTTTGACACTTTGTATTTGCATTGTCGTAAATATGAGTCACCATTACACAACTTCATTTTCATAAATGAATGTTAGTGCATGTAGTTTGTCAGCATACTTTTTGAGCTCAGTGCAGGAAATGCTGATAATAGTGATAAGATTAACCCTAATCATTTTCTACTAGTGTCTGATACTTAACAATATAATAGAAATGAGTTGTAAAATATAATATCAAGCTTTATATGATTAAAAATCATTACTAGACTAAGTCCAGACTACATCCAGAACTCCATCCAAGAATTCCATTTGCATTTTTTCACTTTTTTCATAGTTTGGTTGCAAAAACATGTGTCAGCAGTATCATTATAAAAACAGCATATTGCTAGAACTACTTTTCACACTCTTTGAATTGTTCACGTTCTCTTCCTATTAACCCCCTCCTCCACCTCAACCTCCTCTCCCTCTTCCTCCTCCTCTCTTCTCCTCCGCCTCTCTTCCTTCTCCTCTCCCTCCCTCTCCCTCCTCCTTCCTTCTCTCCCTCCTCCTCCTCTCCCTCCTCTCCCTTTTCTCCTCCTCATTTTCCTCTTCCCCTTCCTTCTCTCCCGCACCCTCCTCCTTCTTTTCCTCCTCTCTTCCTCCTCTCTTCCCTCGTCTCTTCTCCCTCTTCTTCCCCAGCCTCCTCCTCCCCCCTTTCCTTCCGCCTTCTCTCCCTTCTCCTCCTCTCCCTCCTCTTTCTCCTCCTTTTCCTATTCTCCCTCCTCCTCTTCTCTCCTCCTCCTCCTCCTCCTCCCTCTCCCCATACTCCTCTATACCTTCTCTCTCTTCTTCCCTCTTCTCCTCTCCCTCTTCCTCCTCTGGCGCCTCCATCCCCCCTTTCCTCCTTCTCCTCCTCTTCCTCCTTCTCCTCCTCTTTCTCCTCCTCTTCCTCTCCTCCTCTCCCTCTCATCCTCCTCCTCACCCTCTCATCCTCCTCCTCCTCCTCACCCTCTCATCCTCCTCTCCCTTTCTCTCTCCCTCCTCCTCCTCCCTCTCCTCTTCTTGTGTGTACTCGCGATGATTCACCCCTCACTAATTAGCGTCACATTGTCACAAGCCCCTGCCTGATTCGCGCTGCCTTATTCGCGCCACACTTCTCGTCTCTCCCTGATATTGAATAGTAGCGTGATTTGCAAGGTCTAAAAATAAAATGGAATATTTGTAAGGCGGACGCATTTCCTGGAAGCTTTGCCTAAAATGTGCATATGAAGTGGTGCACAAAGCTGTTCAAAGAGCTGCAGCCGTGTGGTTATAAAAGTAAAAATCCATCGGGGCTTTTATGGTAATGTAAAATGAATGATAGTAATCAAATCAACATGGAGGATAATGGTCTTGCTAAGTGCCATCTTGGATAAATGAGCTTTAAAAGTGCAATGTGTCACTTTTCTAATACAGTATGGTCTTAGGTCTAGTAAATAATAGAAATGATCAGGTTCCATATTTGGGAATTTACCTTTCCAGTATTTCATGGCAAAGTACAATGTGATCAGTAGGAAAAACTCTTGTCTCTTGCTCCCAATCTAGAAGTAAGACTTCACGTTTTAGAATCTGAAAGCCGCCAATAAGTATTTGATTTTGTTATATTTTTGAGCCACTTGCGTCAAACTCGTCTTTACAAACTTTTCTTTTGAAATCTTTGGCGGTTATAGTTTCACAACAGCAGCTGCTCGTGGCTTTGTGTCAAAATAAACCACCATTGTCGAGTCTTTTGAAACACAATCTTTGGTGCGCGTGTGAGGCATTGTCAATCTTTTTACCTGCAGAAACCCAAGCCAGAGACATGGGATCTGACACCCAAGGGCCCTCTGTCCCAAAGCCAAACTGCTCTAACACCCTTGGGTGCCCTCTGCATTTTTAACAAGTTGTTTTTGTCTCATGGGTAAAGCACATATCCTGTTTACAGACTCGTATACCGTAAAGGCTGGTTTTTAAATGAGTTGCGTTAATGACAGTTGATGTAACCTGAACTTCCCCAGTTTTCTGCGTTTGACCCGGGTGCTGTTACAATGAAATCTGTTACCTGTTGTGTTTTTACCTCAACTAGCGTCACCATAAAATTCAAGTACCTCTTTTAAGCGACTCTTTTAAGTACCCTGCATTATTGTCCAAATAGGAAATGAGTTAAAATCAGTAAACATTTCCGTTTTGTTCTCATTTTGTTAGATTCCACTTAAAAATGTAAAAAAATAGATAAATTGAAACCTGCAACACTACACAAAGTTACGTAATGAAATGTATGAAATAAGAGGAAAAAAGCATGCAAGCAGGTTTAAAGCTGTACTGTGTAACTTTTCGGATGGAAGGTCTGCCACCTGCTTGTCTCCATGATTGCCCCCTTTGCTTCTCCACAATATGGCATTAAACTTAACCATCTCTGTGGAGACAAGCAGCACCAACCAAGTTACATGTCAGATCTGTGAAGAAGCGACCCTGCTCATAGTAAGAATACAAATTTTTCATTTCAATTTCAATTTAATTTTTTATTGCAATAAGACCACATGTAATTGAATGAAATCTAGATAAGTTTAAAGTCATACTGTGGAACATTCCAAGCAAAGACTTAACATCTCTAGAGACAAGCAGGCCGCTATAGAAAGGTTACATAATGCACCTTTAAAGCTTCCATTCATTTTGTGATGGGTGTTTCCTGTATACTTTACTTTATTCTTTTAGACACAAACATTATTACATCCATAATAAAAAAGAAATAAAAAAAAATACAAAACACACAAAAGCCACATTAGTCCACTAATGAGTATGGCATGTCTGCATTTCTAAACCGAATTAACAATATTAGATTTAAATAATGTTACATAAGTAGGATTTTCCAATTGGAACCTTTCTCAGACTTGGCTTCTTTTCCTGTTTGTGGAATAGGCTCTCCGGAGACGCCTCGAGTTTGGAGTATCCATGTTTACCTAGAAACATAAGTAAACAGCACAGGGCCTGTTCCGACTGGATACTTCTCATTAGATTAACAGCGACACTTTTAAACCCCAGACCACTTAAACCTGCCCCTGAGTGATGGTGCTTTCCTCAAACTGTGAATCTGTGAAGTCTTTGAGCCACAATTAAGTTACTTTTACAGAACTCCTCATTCAGTTTAAAGGCGCATTGTGTAACTTTTCGGCTGGAGGGTCTGCTATCTGCTTGTTTCCATGGTGATATTATTGCTTTCCCTGGAATGTTCCATGGTATGACAATTCTCTCCGTAATGTAGCCTACAGTTGAGATTAAACCTATTTTAATCTCTACCGTGGAACATTAGATAGGTTTTTGAAATTTACATTATATTAAATTAATTTTTGCTGTGAAATGTCAGTGGTTTGTTGTACTGGAGGAGAGAAGAAAGTAGAAAAAATATGATGAGGGGAACAGCAGGTGGATTAAAAATTTTAATAAAACATACAAATTGTAGCTTTAAAGGTGAACTATGCAACTTTTATGGTTCAGGGTCCACCATTTGCTTGTCTCCACGTAGATGGTTTGCCTGAAATGTTCCAAAATGCCATCAAACTTGTGTGTAGGAGGCCAGCAGGTGACACAGCTGGGCCAAGTTACAAGTCAGATCTGTGGAGACGCAATCCCACTTACAAAACAAAGGCCTTTCAGGGTATTTTTATATAAAGACTAATAAATGAAAGTTAAAGTTTAAAGCCACACTATGGAGTATTCTAAAGCAAAAAGCAAGCAGGTGACGTACCCCTCCTGCATAAAAGTTACACAATGCTTCTTTAACTTCTACTATGAAATTAAACTGACAAAATTTTTCACATAGTGCAAATAAAAACTACACAGTAAGTAGTGAACACCCATTAAATGTAATTGTTCATTTATAATTGACCCATAACTTTATTTAGTAATAACAGATTTGTAACACATATAGTTGTTATATTAACCATTGTAATACATCACAGTACTATTTAGGACTCCAGTTCACAATTGAAAACAAGGGAATTTTCAATAACAGTTGAACAATTGCTAGTTTGAAGTTCTGCCCCCCACATCCTCCTTTTGTGAACACTGTTTTTACATTATCACGTCTAGACTTACTCCTTGTGTTGTACTGTGTTGTTTTAAATTGTTAGCAAGTTTTACTAATTTATTCCTCACTTTTCTAACACTTTCCAAGCATCCTAATTATTGAACCTGGACATTTTACTATATTTATTTATATTAAAAAGGATACACCCCCTTTAAAGGTCCGGTATTACCCAAAATGGTTTCTTGTGAGCGTTAAGCCATGTTATAACGTTATTTCCTCATCAGAGTTGTGTTTTGTTTCATTCAAACATTTATACATGTTATTATTAGTCTGTTTACATCTCCAAAGCTCAAAATGCTCTGTTCCACCTTGTGATGTCATGAAGTTGTAATTTTCAACTTAACAGCTAGCGTTTACCTTTAGTTCAGTAGAGACTGGCATTTCCAGAGCTGCAATCATCCAGATGATTCCAGTGAAGTTGTATGGAGTTTAAAAACACAGTAGAGCACTTTTGTATCACCACATGACATCACAAGGTGGAACAGAGGGTTTGTGCGTTAAACATGTGTGAATGAAACAAAACACTACTCCAGGTCTGTTTGTGATGAGGAAATGACATTATAACATAGATCAGAAAACAGCATAATCTGGGCCCTTTAAGTGTATGTTCTTGCTTATGTTTTGCAGTTCCAACTTGTAGATTTGCAGTATTTTTTATCATAATTTCCTCTGTAAACCACAAAATATCCCTGCTTATTAGGTAGCAAACTGTAATACATAACAATTCACAATCAAAATCAAAACAAGGGAAATTCCAATAAAAGTTGAACAACTGCCAGTTTGAAATTCTGTCCCTCACATCCTCCTTTTGTGAACAGTCCTTTTATATGATCATGTCTAGACTTGCTTCTTGTATTGTGTGTGTGTGTGTGTGTGTGTGTGTGCGTGCGTGTGCGTGTGTGCGTGTGTGTGTGTGTTTGTGTGCGTGTACCTGTGTCTGAACACCACAGGCAGTCCGTATTATTTTGATAAGGTCCCTCACCACTGTATTATAAATAGCAGTGCCTTCCAGTTAATGCACTTCTCTAAAAGGTCAAAGAGACGAGCGATGGAATCGTTTTACTCTGAGCTCAAACAGTGTCTCGTGCAGGTCTTCCATTTTCAAATGTCTTCACTGCAAAAAAGAAATCTCTAGAATGGGTTAAAATGACTGGGGTACAGCATATTAAATAATAGTCTATCTGTGAGTTTCAGAATGATGAAAAAGCAGCACTGTTGTCATAGCAGTTAAAGGTTCATTGTGTAACTTTTCTGGTGGAGGGTCTGTCAAATGTTTTTTTCCATGGAGATGTTATTGCTTTGTCTGGAATGTTTCACAGTATGGCATTAAACCTTTCTATCTTCATGGAGACCAAACCAGGCCAAGTTACAGGTCAGATCTGTCAGTCAGAATGCCTTTTTTTTTTTTTTTTTTTTTTTTTTTTTAATTTTTGAGCTCTTAAACCACCTGTAATTTAATAAATATAAGGTAGAGCTGTTTAATGTCATACTGTGGGACATTCCAGGCAAAGCAATGACATCTCCGTAGAAACAAGCAGGTGACGGACCCCTGACCAAAAAGTTACCCCTTTTTGGTTACCCCTTTTACAAAAAAACAACACAAATTAATATATATTTTAAATGGGAAAATATATATTAAAATGATGCATATACCATGAAGCTGAAACCCATGAATTTAGTATTTTTAATTGTTAGGTTTAATAGACTACAAAACTCATATGACACTATTTTGATCTATGTTATAATCAGTGACGTGCGGTGAGGTTGACAGCTGGGGAGGCACTAACTAAAAACTAAAAAAAAAAAAACAAAAAAAAAAACTTCAATTAAAAGAAAGGAAAAATAAAATATGATTGTTGTTCAGTATTTCAAAACTGGGAACAAGGTATTTTTTGCAATAAATAGACTAATTTATATGCTTTTTAGCAAAGCAGCTCCCGCGCGCTCTGTAGCTGTGCATTTATACGTAACGTGGACGCGTCATACTTGGATTTTTTGTATCTTGCCTGAAATCTCCAAATCACTCATGAAAAACACGCTTTTTAAGAAAGTTTGTGAATAAATAAACATGGATCATGCTGGGAGTCTGCCTGTGTCATCGTGAGCGCACCCTCATCTCTCCTGTGCACTGCAGCAGGTGAAAACAAATCCATGAAGGCTCGCACTCTATTTCTCTTCTCTTCCTCAAGTTGCACTTTTAGCGATCCGCGGGTCCTGGGTCAACTCGCGCATATCGTGAGCAGGACTTTTAATTTCATTTAGGCTAAATCAAAATAAAGCACGTCTCAAAGAAAATTGTTCCACTGTTTACAATCCCTCTGCACATTGGTGGACTTTGTCATCAAAGACACAGGTGTCCCAGTGCAATATAAAAAAGAACGAAGAAGATGATGTAGTTGTTTCGGCGCATAGCGGCGGCAGGCCAAGAATCTCTGTGCTCACAAGCGCCCTCTATGTTGAGGCACGAGTACTGTTTGCCTCCCCTGGTGAGCTTTTTACTGAGGTTTTATGATTGATCTGCGAGCCTGAACACTTTACAGAAATACATTTCATACATTATAAAGATTCCGGAAAGACAGAGCAAATAATCAGAGAGTTTGAGGGCCATTTATCGGCAATATACAGTGGGTTAGCCAACTTAGCCACTTTGCTCGGAATCAGACGAGCGGCTGGAGGCACTGGAGGCTGGTGCCTTACGGCGCACCTTCTCCTTGCATTTGAACGGGACAAACGAAAATTCTGCCATATTCAATTATTGAAACAAGAAAAAAAACATTTTTTGGACTGGAGAAAGGGTTAATAATAAATACATACAAGCTGATAATTATTATTTTTTATTTGAATTTATAATAAATCCTTTCTTCTTTTTATGATTGACAAGGGAGGCACTGCCTCCTCTGCCTCCTCTGACCGCACGTCACTGGTTATAATGTAGTTTCCTCATCACAAACAGACCTGGAGTTGTGTTTTGTTTCATTCACACGTTTAACACACAAACTCTGCATATTTAGGCTGAGTTCTTCTCTCAAACACAAAACACTCTGTTCCACCTTGTGATGTCACTTGAAAATACAGGCAGTGCTTCACTGTTTTTTTTTAAACCCCATACACCTTCACCAGAATCATTTGGGTAATTTCAGCCCTGGAATGGCAGTTGAACAAAAGGTAAAAGGAGCTGTTAACTTGAAAACTATCACTTCATGACATCACAAGGTGGAACAGAGCATTTTGAGCTGAGCTGATGTTTTTGATGAGGTAACAAGATTATTATTTCATGACTGAAAGCTCACAAGAGTCAATTTTGTGTAGTATAGGAGCATGTTGTAGTTTTTGTTTTTGTTTTTCAGACAGTGAACTCTTGCACAGCTGCAGTTATGATTTTATTTTGTACAATATATGGCCAAGCTCAAAGTGCAATTTACCCTGTTGGCAAAGCAATATATCAAATAAAAGCTCCATCAAGTGAATGAATCTTACCTCATTAAAACTTAATATTGTGAATTGAATCGTCATTACAGCTACATCTTCCCTTTTTACAGTCTGAGCAGGATCTCGCATGTGTTTTTTTATTTTCTAATACCTCCCCATGTTTCTGTTCCCCCCTAAGAAGCATTGTGCAAGTGTTGGTCACATGCTCTGCCCCTTTGTCCAAAAATGTGTTGAGTTCATAACGTCCAAGGGTTATCCCGCCCCCTCCAGCACCCATCCCCTCTTCTGATTGGCCCATCCTGCCTTATACGCACTCCCACTGGCTCACTGCTGTTTCCTAGAGCTCGCCCACTGCCACGCTGCATGTGACTCTGTTTACATTCTTTCGAAAGCCTAATTTTTTCACAGAAATGTTTAGATTTTTGGCCCAGTCTCCCACCTCTCTCTTCCTCTCTTTCTCACACTCCAAAATTTCTCACTGCAAGGTTAATTACGCATTTCTTTAAAGGTTTTGTCTTTTGCAAAATGTATTTAAATCATGTTAAAATGCTGTTACCTCCTCAAAAACAGACCTGGAGTTGTGTTTTGTTTCATTCACACATGTTTGAGTAATCCTTTATTATTAGTCTGTCTACATCTCCAAAGCTCAAAATGCTCTCTTCCACCTTATGATGTCATGAAGTGGTAGTTTTCAAGTTAACAGCTCCTTTTAGCTTTTGTTCAGTAGAGATTGGCAATTTCAGGGCTGAAATAAAACATGTGTGAATGAAACAAAACACAACTCCAGGTATGTTTTCGATGAAGAAACGACATTCTAATAGATCAGAAAATAGCGTAATATGGGTCCTTTAATCTGTCAAAAACACTTTAAGCACACACTCACACACACACACACATGCTCACACACACTCACACACACTCACTATGTTAAGAGGAGTCATTTGTTCGGTCTACATAGTAAACAGCTAATAGGTCTATGGGGAAAAGGTATATGTTTTGGTGGAGACTGGCCTCTGGGAGCTTAAAGAAGTGGGAGCTTGTTTAATCCTGAATCTTGAACGCACTTGGATCCGTCCAGTGGGATTTTGTGGTTCCCCTTTGGGTCTATGAAACAGCCAAGTCTGCTTACACACACATATACAATTCTGTAAGATAGTGATGTATAGAACACTTTTGCTATATTGACCAAAAATATACATATATAATCATTTAAAGGTGCTGTATCTGATTTTAAGTAATGTGAAAAACACAAGTCATTTTAAATTCTTTGCACTCGTCCGCTCTGACTTATCCCTCATGCACATTCCTTTTGCATTTCTAATATCCTATTTACTCACAACTTTCAAGCAACAACAATAACTAGCATGCTAACAGCGCACCAGCCTTACTTCTTGGTTTGAGGACATTAAAAATGCTGGATTATTATATACGGACTCATCTATCTGTCACATTTTGAACCTGAGAGCTGCTTTTACAATATATCTGTACTGGGGAAAGACACATTTTACTATATTTGCATTTAAAAAGATACACTCCCTTTAAGTGTGTGATTTTCTTGCAATACCAACTTGTAGACTTGTAACTTAATTACAAACCAAACCACAAAATATCCAAACTTATTAGGTAAGAAACTGCTAACCCTGTAGTTTTAGACCTCTACAAACAGTAGCAGTACCAGTAGCCGTAATACCAGTAGCAGTATCAGTAGTTGCAGTAGCAGTAATAGTAGCAGTAGTAGCAGGTTCACCATTCAATTTCAGCTGAATCAGATTTAGCCTTGATACTAAACTCCTCATTATTGAACAGTGGGTTTTCTTCATTCAGAACACTGCTATTGTTTACTGTGGAGTTTATCTTGATGGGACTGGGTTAGTTCCTATGGGGGTTTTGTGTCTTCTCTATGGGTCTGATTGTGAGCCAAGTCTGAGGCGATGGAGGTTTCCGCAGCTATTGTTCTTCCAGACTTATTATTTACAGTTAATCTCCTGATACAAGTGGGCGCTAAGTGGCTCTGTTATGTTGGCATAGTGATGGATTGACCTGTGATACCAGAAGGCTGAAAATTTGTGCTCCAAATTTCAAGTTTACAGGCATATCTAAATAGACATAGCCAACCTGCTAGTTCCAAATATTAGGTGAGCATGGGCACGCTTCCGGATCCATCGACTCTCCAATTCACTTTGTATTAAAGAAACGTCACCCCTCTCTCTGTAACTGCTGCTCTCAGGCTCCTCATTTTGATCTTAAAATGTTCGTATTAACCAGCTCTACATGATCCTGGTGTTTTTATTTTGCTATTTTGTCCATAAATCAAGATATGAACATTAATAGCAGACAAATCGGTTGCCTTTTTCCCGCGAAGTCACTCCTGTTAGTGTTAGCAACAGGTTTGATTGACAGCATTGCCCAGTCCATTCTAAAAACAGCGGTGTAGGCTGGAAGGTCCGTGGCCTTCAACAGACTCACTCCTGATTGGCTCTTTGGTTGCTATGATACTCGTGGTAAGAATTCTAAATATGGTACTCTGATCCAAATTCGCCCCTATAACTTCTTACATCGATGAGCTTCATTTGACTGGAGCAGAATTCTATGTATGACGTCACACTCCCTTAATCCACTTCTTTTACAGTCTTACCCCAGTACAGATCCTGTATATTGTATAAGCAGCTCTTGAGGCGAAAATAAGCCTTCTGCACTGTCTGCGTGCAATTATAAAGCATTTATTGTCAGATAATCAGGAAATGCACGTTAGCATGTTGTTGCTGTTGCTTATAAGTGCTGTTAAGGTTACCTTTTGAAATGACCATGTTTTTGTTTTGGCTGTCTCTGAATAAAGCATAGAACATTTTGCAAAATTATGCAATAGAGCGAAATATTTTTTAGACATATTAGAACCAGCTTTCATACTCACACACATGTCATAAAAACCTGGACTAAACTCAGATAAAAACCAGAACAGGGACTAGACCAGAGTTTAGACCAAGGTTTAGAACAGGGTTTAGACCAGGGACTAGATCAGGGACTAGACCAAGTCTCCACCAGGACTAAACTGGGCTCAAACCATGTTCAAACCCAGACTAGTGTGAATGAAGTCTATCTGCGTACACACATAAAAGCAGGACTAAACTGGGACAAAACCAGTGACCAGACCAGGGACTAGACCAGGATAAATGAAAGGATAGCAGAGCCTTTCCTCCAGTCTAGTGTGTTTTTTTTAACAGGGAGGGCATCAGATCTATCACTGTCACACCTCACACTGCTGTAATCTGAGTCCAGGCTTAACCACCAGGGCAGCCAGGGCTCAGTCACATGTAGGGGACTGTCTTACTATAAGAGACAAGACTCGCCCTATACGGTCTGGGGAAAAATATAACACCATTTTTAGTATTGCAACATTGAGAATAAGATTCGATTTCTCAGATCACGGTGCACATTTTACACTTTATTTAACTAATAATTTTTACATTTAAGAGTTTGGGAATATATGCCCAAAAAGCAGTAATAAATGTAATGAATGAAGCAAGTTATTTAAAGGTGCATTGTGTAACTTTCCTGTTGGGGGGTCCACCATCTGCTTGTCTCCATGGAGATGCTACTGCTTTGCCTGGAATGTTCCACAATATGGCATTACATTTATCTATCTTGCATTTATTCAATTACAGGTGTAATATTGCTGCAAAAATATATTGAAAACATGTATTCTTACGCTGAGCGGTGTCGCCTCTTCACAGATCTGACCTCTAACTTGACTTTTTGGCTTCACCAGCTTGTCTCCATGGTGATAGATAGAAGACAAGCATATATGGCAAACCCTTTATCAGAAAAGTTGCACAGTGCACCTTTAATAACCTCATATTCATACACACACCTGATAGTCTGGTTTCATCTTCAATTACTTTTTTTCAAATCCATTATGAAAATGTATGGGATCAAAATCATTAAAAATTAAACATGACAATAATAGCAACAGCCACCAACCACCACCAACAAGCAACAACCACCACCAACAAGCAACAACCACCATCAACAACCAACAACTACCACCAACAACCAACAATAACCACCAACAAGCAACAACCACCACCAGCAAATAACAACCACCACCAGCAAATAACAAACACCACCAGCAAATAACAAACACCACCAACAACAACCAACAATCACCACTAACAACCACCAACAAGCAACAATCACCACCACCAGCCACCTACAACAACACCCAACAAGTAACAGCCACCACCAACAAGCAATAACCAACAACTACCACCAACAACCACCAACCAACAATAACCACCAACAAGCACCACCAACAAGCAACAACCACCACCACCCAACAAGCAACAACCACCACCAACAATCACCACTAACAACCAACAACAACCACCAACAATAACCACCAACAACCAACAATTACAATCAACAATCACCACCAACAACCAACATTCACCACCAACAACCAACAACGTATAGCGCTATTCTGGACACTCACTTCCCACAGTTCAAAACAGACAAAACGCAAATGAAGAACCAGATAAAAATGAGATGCAGTTAAAACTTTTCTGTGTCTCTGTCCTAATGTAGCCCTAGACTTCATTATGGATTTCAGCCCACCTTCCCAGGAACACTGGCTCAGTCCCGTCTCCTCTGTGGGTCTAGTTTCACACTGTAAAATGTGTTGACGTCCTTCTCTCAAATGAAGGCAAGAGCCAGTTTTCATGTGACATTTTAAACTGTCCAAAAAGGAAAAACTGCTAAATCAGACCATATCATTCATGTTTATTATAATGTCATATACTACTACTACTACTACTACTACTACTACTACTACTACTACTACTACTACTACTACTATCTTATCTTATGCACAAAATCTGCATAAGATCAGATGTCCTTTCTTTCAGCTCGACAGTGGGAAAGTTTAGTGTTGCAACAAAAGTACATTAGCAGTAGAATGTCAAATAGTAAAAAAATATTACAGACAAATTAAGATTCAAAATATATGTCATTTAATAAAGTACAATTTAAAGCAGGGTCAAAATGAGACTGCTGTGTGCAGTCTGCATTGAATTATAAATCATTTTTATCATCTGCGAACCAGGAAGTAGATAGCAAGTAAGTAGCTGGTGCACAGTTAGCTTCCTAGTTGTTGAATAATGAATAATTAGGATGCCAGGAATGCATTTTGAAAGTGAGGAATAACTTTGGACCTCTGCAAACTGTTTAAAACAAACCAGTTCTTTTTTTCGCATTTTTAAGACAGAATCAGGTAGAATCAGGTACAGCGCCTTTATCTGAAATATCAAGAAATGTATAAACAAACTACAGTCTAAGTAGTATTTTGATTTCACATTTCAACCTGCATTCACGCAACATTCTATAGGCCCAATAATAATATTTAATTCAGATGGGAGCAGCTAAAATGAGCTAAAAAGTATTGTTAAATTGCTGTTTTTTGTTGTAATACAAGAAGTTCATAGGCATTGTCACTGATAGAAATGATCAGGTAAGGTTCAATATTTGTGAATTTACATTTTGGATATTTTATGGCAAAGTAGAATGTTATCAGTAGGGAAATCTGTCTCTTATCCGTCCATCTGAGAGTATGACATCATCTCGTTCTATAATATGAAAAACACCAATACTGTAGTCTAAAGCTGCTGATACAAACAGGCGTCGCAGATCTAGTGATTGGCAACAAAATGAAAATCTGTGAGAGCTGCCTGATTCCCACACATTTGTACCATCACTGCAAGACACGACATGCAATATTAGAACAAGGAATTAATTGGTTTCCCACATTATTATTGTGATTTATATTACACAGTAGTTTGACATAGTTGTTTCCTTATCAAAAATATACCTGAATTTGTGTTTTGTTTCATTCACACATGTCCAGCATATTTAGTTCTTCTCTCAAACTGAAAATACTCAATTCAGTAAGTGCTCCGCTGTGTTTTTAAACTCCATACACCTTCACTAGAATCATTTAGATAATTTTAGCCCTAGAATTGTCAATCTCTACTGAACAAAAGGTAAAAGGAGTTGTTAACTTGAAAACTACCGCATCATGACATCACAATATGGAACAGAGCATTTTGAACTTTGGACATGTAGACAGACAAATAATAAATGGTCACTCAAACATGTGTGAATGAAACAAAACACAACTCCAGGTGTGTTTTTGAGGAGGTAATAACATTATAACAAATCTTAAAGCTCATAAGAGTCAGTTTTGTGTAATACTGGACCTTTAAATTACTATAGCTACAGCCATATAAAACATCTAAAGTCAGTTATTTTGCTGTCTGAACAAAAAGGCTACCCCAGTACACTCTCACAGACCCTTCAGCTGGTGGTTCTTAAAAATGGGTTAGTCATGCATTATAAATCCACAACAAGATTTCCCCCTCACTTTGTGTCTCTGCATTTCCCTCATTGTCTCACTCTCTCCTCCATTTTGCCCATTTACACAGAAAATGGGTACAGACTCTCTCTCTCTCTCTCTCTCTATCTATCTATCTATCTATCTATCTATCTATCTATCTATCTATCTATCTATCTATCTATCTATCTATCTATCTATCTATCTATATATATATATATATATATATATATATATATATATATATATATATATATATATATATATATATATATATATACACACACACACACACACACACACACACATATATATATATATACACATATATATATATATATACACATATATATATATACACATATATATATATACACATATATATATATATATATATATATAAAATGGACATAGCTAACCCGCTAGCCACTGTTTTCCAAATAGGAAGTGAGCATGGGCGCACTTCTGGTGCCGTCGACTCTGGTTCCAGTTCACTTTGCATTGAAAATTTGTCACCCCTGTCTCTGTAACTGCTGCAGTGAGCCTCGTGATTTTGCTCCAGAATTTCTCCTAGCTAGCATCATGAGCTTCATTTGACTGGAGCCGAACGCTATGGGTGACGTCACACTCACTTTATCCACCTCTTTATACAGTTTAGGATACAGCCACTTTAAAGGCCCTGTATGTTTTCCCCATGTTTTTGAACCCCAGCACAGGCATATTTTATGCAGTTATAAAACTAATCTAATTTTATTGGTTGATAATAAATGCATGTTCGCATGCTAGTTGTTAGCTTTAACAAGTTGTGAAAAAAGTGCTTACAAACTCATCATTTGGAAGTTCAGAATGCATAAGGTCAGGAGGTGAGGAATAATTTTGAACCGCTGCAAACTGTTGATGAAGACGTTTTCTTAAGGCAATAAAAATCAGGTCCACGCCTGTAATTAAGCAGTTACCAGTAGTAATTACTGTTATTAAGCTGTTTTAATAAACAGTTTATGAATGAAGTTTTAAGGCTAATTATTAGGTGTAGTTATTGTAAAGTGGGACAGATTGTAAAATGTTGTTATTGCATAATTTCCTATATTACGTACATCATATGACACATTTTCACACATGTTTCTTTCTTTGACTTGAGCATTGACACTTTGAGCTCCTTATGCTCTAAATCTGTCAGTGCGTCTGTGGTTTGTGTGACTCTACACTGCTGTTTAATCATGGATGAGCTCCAATTCCAGTCTGTGTTTTATACAGAGAGATGGATCACTGCCAAACACCACACGCAGAACTGCGACTGTCAAAATAACAGATGTACAACGAAGTTGAGTCGTCATAAAGGCACGACTGATAACATCTGTACTGAGCTCTCTGTTATGAGTTTCTGACTCCAAGATACAACTATAAACAATGGACCAAGCCAAGACTAAACCAGGAAATAACTAGAACTAAACCAGGTCTAAACCCAGACTAAACCAGTAAATAACTAGGACTAAACCAGGTCTAAACCCAGACTAAACCAGTAAATAACTAGGACTAAACCAGGTCTAAACCCAGACTAAACCAGGACTAAACTAAACCAGGTCTAAACCCAGACTAAACCAGAACTAAACTAAACCAGGTTTAAACCCAGACTAAACCAGGACTAAACACAACCAGGTTTAAACCCAGACTAAACCAGGACTAAACACAACCAGGTCTAACCCCAGACTAAACCAGGACTAAACTCATCCAGGTCTAAACCCAGACAAATCCAAGACTAAAGTGTTTAAAATATTAGCAGAATCCTATTATTAAGACATAAATCGTAAAAGAAATCACAGTGTTTGTGAGAAAAATAGCCAAACTGTACGACTGACGGCTGTGCATGGACAGAGATGAGCGGTAGTCCTGGAGGAGAGCCGAGTCATCAGATCCACGGCAGCGTTGGAGTGTTACAGTGTGTTCCCCCTCTGTGTAATGTGAATGTTAGACTGGCCTGTGCGTGAAAGCAGGGGTCACTTCTGAAGGCTCTGAAGAAGAGTGCACGTGAAAGAGCGCATGTGTGAGAGTGCACGTGAGCTAGTACACGTGGAGGGGCCATAAAGTGTGTCCTCTACGGAGCCGTGTCCTCAGATTAGCCCCAATGAAAAACATATGCTGAAAAAAGAAAAGCTCTAAATTAAGAGTAACTCAGAAAAAAATCGATTTGAGGAGTTTTTAATAGTTTACAATCACTTACTAATTTCATGTATTTCAAAATAAGTCTGATAAGTTGTAATACATTTCTATTTTTACATTTTTAAGCATTACCTGTCAAAAAATCACACTTAATAATTTTATTTCAGTAGTTTGTTAAACCAGTGCACCATGCAACTTTTTTAATTGAGGGTTCACTAACTCCTTATGGAGATGATTGCTTTGATTAGAATGTTCCACAACATTAAACTTGTTATCTCCATGGAGACAAGCAGCAGATAGTTATAGATCAGATCTGTGGAGAGTAAGAATGCATGCATTTCATTATATACTGTATTTTAAGCAATAAAAACACCTGTAAGATAGATACATTTAATGCCCTACTGAGGAGCATTCCAGGTAAAGTAATAATATCTCCATGGAGACAACCATGCGGCAGACCCCCAGCCAGAAATATAATGCACATTTAAAGTATACATTTAAGAAAAATTTACCTAAAATAACAATATATAATTAATTTCAACTTAAACTTATTCATTTCATTTTTGCTGATTCTCCTTTTTTTGTGTGTGCGTGTGTGTGTGTGTATTATTGCTTGTTATAGGAACTGATCAGAACTATAAGAACCCAGAGGCAGCAAAAATCAAAATATGTGATCTAGTCCAACTTAAATTTCTTATGTAATCTTTTTCATGTCATTATTTTAAGTCCACATTACATTTTTGCTGATTCTCCTTTTCTTTTTTTCCCCTACAGTGTATTATTACCAGTACAATCACAGTCTCATTCACAAAACAGAAATTGCTGGCTACACAGAATTGAAAAACTGAATACAAGACACAGCCTGCACTATAAGAACCCAGAGGCAGCAAATCGTCCACGTGCACATGTTCCTACTTGTTCTATTAAAATGAATGGGAGACACAGATAGAGATAAATAGGGAGCATTAGAATTAGCATTAGCGATGTGTCAGAAAGATTTACGAGGCCCTCTTCTGCGTGAATGAAGGCACGCTCACTCCACTATCCTCCAGTCACTGAAGGTTACGATGAATACACCAGGACTGAATATTTATATCAGGGAAATACAAAGCAGTTCTATTAAGTTAAAGGTCCTGTATTACACAAAACTGACTTGTGAGATTTAAGCCGTTTTATAATGTTAAAAGCTCATCAAAAACATACCTCGAGTTGTGTTTATTATTAGTCTGTAACATTCCACCTTGTGATGTCATAAAGCAATAGTTTTTAACAGCTACCTTTTACCTTTTGTTCAGTAGAGATGGGCAATTCCAGGGCTGAAATCATCAAAATGATTGTGTGAAAGGTGTATGGAGTTTAAAAACACAGTCAAGTACTTCCTGTATTACCACATGACATCACAAGGTGGAACAGTGTTTTCTGTTTGAGAGAAGAACTCAGCCTAAATATGCTGGGTTTGTGTGTTAAACATGTGTGAAAGAAACAAAACACAACTGCAGGTATGTTTGTGATGAGGACACATTATAACAGATCACAAAAAAGCACAATGTGGGCCTTTTAAGGTCACAATGGGGTGTAATTAGATAATATGTAACACTGTTATTGGAAAAAAACTGATAAATGTTTACTATTTTCAAGATATTTTTGAAATTTGTATTTATATAAAATAGTTTATTATATAATTATGTATTTTCTTGCAGCAAAATCGACTCACTGGCAATTAAAATGATAATAGATGTATGTATTGTATCAGCGCAGTAGACGGGGGGAACAAAGGGGTCTGTTGTCCCGGGATTAGGTTTTTAGGGGCTCAGAATCGGACTCTCTCTCTATTAATTTATATTAGAGGGGGGCCCAAGTGACACTTCTCGCCCCTGGGCCCCCAAATTTCTGTTGACGGGCCTTATTGTGTATAGTATTTTGTATATAGTTTTTTTCCAATTCATCTTTTTTATTTGTTATTGTTTAAATCACCCACAAGACATTTTAATGCAGATTGTACAAGATTAATTTCACCATTTTGATTTTAGCACGAAACAAGGTAATCCAATCTCGCCTATAAACTTTTACACACACAAAAGCCATTCACTTTGATGCCAAATAAATGTCTCTTGTATCGTCTATTAAACCGGCAGCTAAATGAAAACGTGATAAAATGCATGTATTGTATTACTGCATATCTAAACCACATGTATTTTACTTGTTTTGTTTCAGAGTTTGCTGGACAGCGAGGAGCAGAAGAGAGAGGGAGAGTTGGATGACAGAGGAGGAGAGGAGCCAGAGGAGGAGGAGGAGAGGGCCAGTGGCGATGAAGGGTTCATGGGGATGACGCCGCTGCTACAGGCCCATCACGCCATGGAGAAGATGGAGGAGTTCGTACACAAGGTATGGAGAAGATGCAAAATGTTTTCTTTCCTCCTATAGAGCGATAGATGCAGAGGATTTCTGTCAGCGGGCCTGGATAGATGTATTTACCAGCAGTTTATCTTTTATTATTGTTTTATTGTTTTGGCTAATATTTGTGAAAATTTTGCACTACTGTCTCAAACGTGGGGGATTTCCATGGTATCGTTTTTTTGACATTCCATTTCAAGCTCTGTAGCGATTCCAATATCAGTAATGGTGATATAAAAGGGTTTTGACAGATATCGGTCTTGAACTGATATTAAAAATGTAACCAGTATTTCACACAGATATTTATTCTGCATTGCCCTAGTCTCTGTGTGTCCATGTGTCAAATTGTCCTCAGATTTGTCTTTTTAAACAGGCAAATGAGTTATAATAGAAACTGAAGGAACACTATAACTAAGCTAAAAATGTATCTGTATGTTTACACAATTATGCAACAATTTATTTTGTATCCCAGATAAATACATTTTGTCATTATATTTACAAACGTGAAAAGTTAATTTGTGAAATTTACTATAGCCTACAGAATTTTATGGGCTTTGCTATGAAATTTAAACAGAATAATAGTATCAACAAATGTCGGTTAAGACAAATGTTGGATATCATATAGAAGAAAAAAACATATTGGACCCAATATATTTTCTTCATTATTTCTTCATTCTTTACAGTTATATCACATTCCTGCTTTTAACTGAATACAAAATTTTAAAGAAGTCAAAAGAAATCAACAGGTTTAGTCTCATTGCTTTATAATATTGATAACCAGCCGTAGGGGAAACTGTAGTTCATAAAGTGGTTTTAAATGGCCAATAATCTAAAATCAAACTGTTGTCCTAATTTAATTCTATTACTTCAGGCAGTTAAGACAGAACTGCTCAAACATCAGGCCCTCTCCAGTTTACAGAGTTTAACCTGACCACATGCTCACACAATCACTGCTTTGGGTTATTTATGGTCTCCTAATAATATTCGAAGGGAGGGAGCCACAGACAGACCAGCCAGGCACTACTTGCACAGTCTGAACACAGAAAACCTACCGGAAAATACCCACAATTCTTTGCTGCGAGTGGGATGAGGATCTTAAAGAAACAACATGTAGGAGATTAGGAGTGAGGACAAAATGAACTGTCTGCTTTTTCTTTTTTTATATACAATACAATGCAATCTTCTGTGTGACTATAGTGGCTTATACTAATATTTCTTTAGATGGAAAATACCCACAATGCTTTGCTGTGGGTGGGATGAGGACCTTAAAGAAACAAGATGTACGAGATAGGATTGGGGACAAAATTAGCTGTCTTGTTTTTCTTACAATCTTCTGTGCTATTCTTTGGCAGTCATGGGTTTATACTAATACTTCTTTACTTGGAAAATACCCATAATGCTTTGCTGCGGGTGGGGTGAGGACCTTAAAGAAACAACAAGATAACGTTTAGGAGATTAGGATTGGGGACCAAATTAGTGGCTTTCTACTAATATTTCATGATCTCAATGCTAATTTACTTATAACATAATCATAGATCGTTTTGATATGCAAATCTGTGACTTAAACTACCCACATACCTCCTCTCATCTCCCTCTTTCTTTGCATATCTGTCTATTTCTCTCTTCTCTCTCTCCTCTTCTCACCCTTTCCTCTACTTCTAAGCTCCCCCGTCTCCTCAGCCTTCTCTTCACCCCCTCTACTCTCTCCTCTCCTTTCTTTCACCCCCTTTTTCCCCCTCTCTTCTTCCAAACATGTCTCTCTTCTTTCTGTCTTTCTACCTTCTTCCATTGTTTCCTTCTTTTGTACCTTTCTTCCTCCCCCTCTCCCTCCTCTCAGGGAGGAGAGGGGGAGGAAGATGAGAGGGAGGGAGATGAGAGGTCTCTCTCATCTCCCTCCCTCTCTCCTTCCATCTATCTCTTTTTATCCCCTCCCTCTCTCTTTGCTCTCCTTCCCCTCTTTCCCCTTTTTCTCCCGTCTTCCTCCTCCTCTCACCTCATTACCTCTTCTCTCTCTTCTCTTCCTCTCCTCTCTCTCTCTCTCTCTCTCTCTCTCTCTCTCTCCCTTTTTCTCCTCCCTCTCTCCCTCCCCTTTCATTTATTTACTCCTCTTAACCTCCTTGGAAGCTCATTTGACACCAGCTCTTCTCTGGCTCCTCATGTTCCCTCACTCCTCACAAAAAACAAAACAAAACAGCTACTGCCTCTTTAAACTCCCAACTACCACCATACATGACCTCCCTCTCCCTGCCCTCACTATAGTAATTCGTGAAGTCCTCATTTCACTTGTTATTATGGTGCTAAACTTCTCTGCTGTCTTTCCCCTCTTTAACCACCAGGTGTGGGAGGGGCGCTGGCGAGTCATCCACCACGATGTGCTCCCTGATTGGCTGAAGGACAATGACTTCCTGGTTCATGGACACAGGCCACCCATGCCGTCGTTTCGCGCCTGTTTCAAGAGCATCTTCAGAATCCACACGGAGACGGGGAACATCTGGACACATCTGTTAGGTATGACATAAAACTGGACTTTACTACAGGGAAATGTGATAACAAATAATAATATAATCACTTTTTACCACATATTTTAGATTACAAAAAGTTACAGTTAAAGTTCCTGATTTTTACGGTCTTAAAAATGTAAAAATAACAGAACTAACTCATTGTAAACAGTTGTTTCTCATTTACCACATCCTAATTTTTCACCACGAAGAGCATTTCACAACTTTCAGGGAGCAGAGCGCAGTTTCGCAGTGACGGTAAAAACTTGCAACTATCATGCTAACGCGCACTTCCTGATTATCAAGCTATTAACTGCTTTTTAATTAGATGCGGACGGCGTGCAGTCAATTAGTCAATTCATATTCATATTGAGATCATCTTGAATACATTAAAGGTGCATTGTGTCACTTTTCTGATGGAGGGTCCGTCACCTGCTTGTCTCAAAGTGGCATTAAACTTCGCCATAGCGGGACATTAAAAATACCTGTTTCCATGGAAGTTATAGGTCAGATCTGTGAAGTGGTGACATCACTTATTGTAAGATTGCACTATTTTGAAGGTGTTTTGGAGAAATAAAAAGCATTTGTGGCTCACCCTCCGCCTGAAAAGTTCCATGGCGTACCTTTAAGTTCAAACTTTTTCAAAAAGGTTAAAGGTTAAATCTTGTCTTCACTCATTGCTTCATTTCACTTAAATTTTGACGATAATATCCGGACAGACAATCGTAGTTTTCGTCTAGTATTATTAGACGTGTCAGTTATTGAAGTTTTTACTTCTTACATAAAATATTACAAAACCTGTTCTAAAAGTGATCACATCATCTCTCTGAAAGGCTCTCTATTTCTATAAAAGTATTCTGTTTTTTTCACCGTTCTATTTTTGAATCGAGTCGTGTTCAGAGACAAAAGGAGCTGCTGTTTCGCTGATGATGTTTGGCGTTTCTCAGAGATTGTGTAATTCATGGAGTAAAGGTCTCGGTTCAAAGCGCTCAGGTATGTGCTGCCATCTAGTGGGGGTTAATAGCAGGACCATTTTAATAAGGAGTCACAGCCACACAAAATAACATAAAAAATACACTATATATGTTTTTTACAATATTTTTTATTAATCACTAACTTTACAAATATGTGGTTGAAAAATCAACACTATTTAGTTTAGGTGGATTCAAAGCTTGTTAAAAGTCTTCAACTGAGCAAAAGTCTTTCCTATTCAGTTGTTTATTATTTTCTGTGTTTTCTGGAGGAGGGCCTCTCTCTCTCCGCAGGTTGCTTGTTCTCTCTCTCTCTCTCTCTCTCTCTCTCTCTCTCTCTCTACCTATCTACAATATGATCTCTCTATCTCTGCATCTCACTCTCTCTGTCTCCCCCTATCTACAATACAACCCCTCTCTATCTAACTCTCTCTCTCTCTTCTCTCTCTCTTTCTTTCGCTCTCTCTCTCTGTTATCTCTCTCTCTCCCAATCTCTCTCTCTCTCTCTCTCTCTCTCTCTCTCTCTCTCTCTCTCTCTCTGTGTGTGTCTCTGTATGTGTGTGTGTGTGTATAGATAGGTCTAACATGTGTCTCTCTCTCTTCCTCTCTCCGCAGGTTGCTTGTTCTTCCTGTGTCTGGGCCTCATGTCTCTCTCTCTCATATATACATAGGTCTAACATGTGTCTCTCTCTCTTCCTCTCTCCGCAGGTTGCTTGTTCTTCCTGTGTCTGGGCCTCATGTCTCTCTCTCTCATATATACATAGGTCTAACATGTGTGTCTCTCTCTTCCTCTCTCCGCAGGTTGCTTGTTCTTCCTGTGTCTGGGCCTCATGTACATGTTCAGACCGAACATCACTTTCGTGGCTCCGGTTCAGGAGAAGGTTGTGATTGGGATGTTCTTTTTGGGGGCCATCCTCTGCCTGTCGTTCTCGTGGCTCTTCCACACCGTCTACTGCCACTCAGAGGGCGTGTCCAGAGTCTTCTCCAAGTCAGTATCACTTTACTAAACTTTTACAAGCTTCTCTTATAAACCAGTCACATTTTAGACTTTCTGAATACAAATATATGCATCATTTCTGACGTTTAAAATTAATCTACACTACTAGTCAAATATTTGCACACACCATCTCATTCAATGTTTTTTGTTTCTTTATTTTTACTACTTTCTACAATTTATATTCATACAGAAGACATCATATATATGTAGCAAGATATACGGAATTATGTAGTGTATATCCAGACTTATCTGGTAGTGTGTTTATTTGTACATATCATTGGCAAACCCGGTACATAGTTATTTTTTAGAGAAACTTATCATGTTTTATCCTTATTTTTGGTTCTTTTTTGTACTGTATCATCTTAGATTTAGCAAAAAACATCTCACTTTTCTGTTGGAGAGTCGCCCGCCTTCTTGTCTCCATGGAGATGTTATTGCTTTGCTAGAAATGTCCCTCACACCTGCAGTGAAGTAAATGCAAGGTAGTTTAATGCGATACCAAGGAACATTCTCCAGAGACAAGCATGTGGCGGACCTTGTATTCGTCTTCTTGTCGATTTTGCATACACATATTTATGCTATATCTTTTTCTCCACTATGATGTATTAATAAAGTCCTTTTTCTCTCCTCCTCTCCCCTCTCCCTTCTTCCCCCTCTCCTTTCCCACCTCTCCCCTCTCCCCGTACAGATTGGACTACAGTGGGATTGCCTTCCTGATCATGGGCTCTTTCGTGCCCTGGTTGTATTATTCGTTCTGGTGCTCTCCTCAGCCCTGCGTCATTTACCTCCTCGTCATCGTCGTCCTGGGACTGGCGGCCATCTTCGTTTCTCAGTGTGACTTCTTCGCCACGCCGCAGTACAGAGGAGTTCGAGCAGGTAAGGGCAAAGATCAGTGAAGATTCAAAGTTTATAACCTTGAGAAATATACGGTTGGTTTGGTTCAGGCAGGTTTCAGCAAAAAATAGACTTAAAGTACCTGACTGTGAGCAGGCTTGCCTCTTCACAGACCTGATTTGTAATTTATCCAGATGAGAGCACACCACCTGCTTGTCGCCATGGAGATGTTCTTACTTTTCATGGAATGTTCAGTTCAACACAATGACATAGCACTGATCTATCTCCATATTATTTTTTTTTAACATGATAACTATATAAATAATTTAGGTTACGTGCACCTGAATGTATTGTAAAAAGTAATCTCTCTCCCTCCTCTCTCCCTCTCTTCCTCTCCCTCTCTCTCTCAGGAGTGTTTGTGGGCCTGGGTCTCTCTGGGGTCGTCCCCACTCTGCACTTTGTGATCAGTGAAGGTCTGATCAAAGCCACCACGATCGGGCAGATGGGCTGGCTCTTCCTCATGGCCACGCTCTACATCACCGGAGCCTGTCTGTACGCCGCGCGCATCCCAGAGAGGTTCTTCCCCGGAAAATGTGATATCTGGGTACGGAGCTTTAATAACGGACGTTCTACATTACTACTGTTATTATACTCTTTTACTATATAGAAAAATACATCATCTGAAAGGTGCACTATGTAACTTTCTAGTAGGGGTCCACTAACATGAGATGTTATTGCTTTAGCTGGAATGTTCCGGATTATGGCATTAAATTGAACCCTCTATAACATTGAATCAGTTGCAGGTGTATTTATTGCTGAGGGAGATGCCTTGAAACACATACTTGCTTTCTGGGAGTGGCGTCCCTGCTTCACAAATTTGACCTGCCGAAAAAATGAATTTCCTCCGGGATAAATAAAGCGTCTGTCAGTCTGTCTTTCTATCTATCTTTCTATCTTTCTATCTTTCTATCTGTAACTTGGCCTAGTAGTGTCACCTGCTTGTTTCCACGAAGATGTTTAATGTCATACTGTGGAACATTCCAGGCACATCTCCATGGAGAAAAGCATTTGATGGACCCTCCACCAGAAAATTTACACAATGCAGCTTTAGAGGAACTGTATATTGTCTGTGCACTTACAGTTTTAATGAGTTACTCCAGTCACATCTGAACCTGTGTCACCAGAGTCTTAACCTGGAGATATAGACACATCTATCTGGTCTCATTTGTCTCATTCTCAGTTTATGGACCGGCCTCATGTGAAGCTCAGAACCTCCAGAATTCTCTCTCTGAGCTGCAGAGGCTGCACTAGCACTGACTCACGATTGGTGCTGGGGTTTAGGTAGAGAGCATTCAGATCAGAGAGAGACATTTTAAGTTTAAACCAACTGTGGAATTGGCGACACCAAATTATAACATAAATAAATGGGCCACCTTGTCCATTGTTTTTGTAATTAAGAATAAATCAGCTTTATAATTCTTATCAGTAAGAGCTCAATTTGTTTTGAACAAGTTTATCTCACATCTGGGGGCAACAGTAGGTCAAGTTTATGAAATTTAAAATAAAAATCTTACATACAGTTCCTTTAAAGGTGCACTATGCACCTTTTTCGTTTGGGGTCCGTCACCTACTTGTTTCTTTGTGTGTGTGTGTGTGTGTGTGTGTGTGTGTGTGTGTGTGTGTGTGTGTGTGTATGTATATATATATATATATATATATATATATATATATATATATATATATATATATATATATATATATATATATATATATATATATATATATATATATATACACACACACACGTATATATACACACACGTATATATGTGTGTGTGTGTGTATATATATATATATACACACACACACACGTATATATACACACACGTATATATGTGTGTATATATATATATGTATATGTATATATATGTGTGTGTATATATATATATATATATATATATATACATACATATATATATATATATATATATATATATATATATATATATATATATATATATATATACACACACACACATATATATACATATATATATACACACACATATATATACATATATATATATATATATATGTCCATAGAAACAGAACTGCCTAGAATGTTCCACAGTATGACATTAAACAGCTCCATTCAGTTACAGGTGGTTTTACAGCTCAAAAATACATTCTGACTGAGCGCGAGGTCACCTCTCCACAGATCTGACCTGTAACTTGGTCTGGTTTTGTCTCCATGAAAATAGAACAGTTTAATGCCATACTGTGAAACATTCCAGACAGAGCAATAACATCTCCATGGAGAAAAGCATTTGACGGACCCTCCACCACAATGCACCTTTAAATAATCAATTTCACAACTGTTATGGACTTTTATATTGTTGTTTTAAACGGACACATTTTGTGTTCCCAACACTAACCCCTTTATTCTTGTGTATTTCAGTTCCACTCTCATCAGCTGTTCCACATTCTGGTCGTGGCCGGAGCCTTCGTCCACTTCCACGGAGTCTCAAACCTGCAAGAGTTTCGCTACACGATGGGGGCGGGGTGCACGGAAGAGGGCAACCTTTAACTTTTAACCTTTGGGAAAACTACGAAAAAACCCACCAAGAAGTGCTCGAAAATCCGCGCACGAGGCAAGAATTGCACTAAAAACTCCCAACTTGAAGCCAGTGTGTCTTGTCTGTGCGCCGGGGTAGTTAAGTGTTGTGAACTCCTGATTTGGGGTTAAAACAGCTACTTTTTCCAAATCTTTTTCAAAGTTTTGGAGGGGCACAATTATTGGAGGATTCAATAGTTTTCAGTTTGTTTGAAAAGACATTGTGGGGTGTTCGAATGTTATTTTTCAAACTTTAAAACGCAAAAAAAAAATAAAAAAACACGTGGAGTTTTGGGTTTGCGTCTGGGTTGGTTAAGGTTCCCAATGTTGGACTAATACGGGGGGGTTGGTTCATTCATAGTAGTCACTTTCACGCAGAAAAAAAGTTAATTGTAAATAAGATTTCTAAATTTTTTGGGTTATAGGTTTATATAAAATATAAAAAGACAAAAAAGATTGAAAGATGGGAGTTAATTGTGCGTTGGTGAAGTGCAGCTGCAAATTTTGTTGGCGTTAAAATAAAAAAAAGAAGTGTAAATGTTGAAAATTAAAAGAAAAATCGCACAATTCACAAATTTTTTATCGAGCAGAGACGTCAACACTCGCTGTTTTAAGTCTCTGTGGAAGACAAAATATTTAATTAGACAGAATAATTCATTACAATTTATTTAAAGGTCCCATATTACGCTATTTTCTGATCTGTTATAATGTTTCCTCATCTAAAACAGACCTGGAGTTGTGTTTTGTTTCATTCACACATGTTTAACACACAAACCTGTATATTTAGGCAGTTCTTCTCTCAAACTGAAAACAGGGTAACAGAGGAAGTGCTCCACTGTGTTTTTAAACTCCATAGAGCTTTACTATAATCAGTTGGATGATTTCAGCCCTGAAATTGCCAATCTCTTCTGAACTAAAGCTAAAAAGGCAGCTGTTAACTTAAAAGCTACCACTACATGACATCACAAGGTGGAACAGAGCATTTGGAGCTTTGGAGAAATAGACAGACTAATAACAACATTATAACATGGTCTAAAGCTCACAAGAGTCAATTTTGCGTAATATAGGGCCTTTAACTGTTCTTCAGGTATCAAAAATTAACAAAATTTGTGTCGCTTGGAAAAAAAAATCTTTTATAATGTTTTATGCTTAAAACCAAATGGATATCTATGTCAAACAGCCATTTCTCTTACTTTTCTCATTTATTTTTATATATGATTATTTCTGAATTGAAATATTAATCAGATGCAGTTATGAATTCTATATGTTACCTTTTACATGCCCCTCCAAAAAAAAATAAATAAATACTACGCGAAATTCTATAGGGCCCTGGGACAATTACAAAAAGCAGATCTCTTGTCAAGACCGCAGCACTGAAAATGTTAAAATTCTCTTATTATTTAGAGTTTCATATTATTTTTGGTATTATAATTTATCTATTTTCGTTTGACATTGTTAAAGCTTTAATTACACATATAATTTCTGTGTTTTTCACACGCTTTCTGCTCACAAAAGGGGTAAAAACTTCAAAACGAAACCACAAATTCCTTGAGAAACACTGAAATGATCTGGTGTGTGTTGGGTATGCTGGAGTGAGCAGTGACTTGTACTTCATGATCATATATTTGGTTTTGTTTCTTTGATTTTTTTTTGTTTTATTCGATGGAGTTTAATATTAATTTATTGGGGAGCACAGGCGTGTTCTGATGATGATCGCAATAGACCTTTATATCTGCTGTATTGTTCTAATAAAAGGTTTTTCAAAATCACTTATGCCATGTCTTTTTTTTTAAAAAAACATTGCTATATAAACATTTATTTACCGTAATATTGCATATATTTTTACCATATTGTACTTCTTGTATATTGTATTCAGGCCCGATGACAGAAATGTGGGGACCCGGGGCAAGAAGTCTCACATGGGCTCCCCTCTAATAAATATAAATATATAAATAAATATATATATAACTGTTCGGTCAACTCCTGGTTGACCGAACAGTCGCCCATGACTGCAGAACCCGTCAGACCAACCTGTGCACTGCCTGGATTGATTACAAGAAAGCCTATGACTCAATGCCACACACATGGATCACTGAGTGCTTGGAGTTGTACAATATCAGTCGGACTCTAAGGGCGTTCATTGCAAACTCAATGCGGTTGTGGAAGACCATCCTTGAAGCCAATGGCAAGCCAATTGCACAAGTGGCCATCAAATGTGGCATATACCAAGGAGATGCACTGTCCCCACTGCTGTTCTGCATAGGTCTGAACCCCCTCAGCCAAATCATTGACCGTACTGGCTATGGATACGGACTCAGAAACGGGGCCACCATCACCCACCTCCTCTACATGGATGACATCAAGCTGTACGCTAAGAGTGAGCGAGACATCGACTCACTGATCCACACCACCAGGATCTACAGCAAAGACATTGGAATGTCATTCGGGCTCGAGAAATGTAGTAGGATGGTGACAAAGAGAGGGAAGGTAGTCCACACAGAGGGGGTCTCACTCCCAGAGGGAACAATAGCAGACATTGAGGACAGTTACAAGTACCTTGGTATCCCACAAGCAAATGGCAACCTTGAAGAGGCAACAAGGAAAGCGGCTACGGCCAAATACCTGCAACGAGTAAGGCAAGTCCTAAGAAGCCAGCTCAATGGCAAGAATAAGGCACAGGCAATAAACAGCTACGCCCTGCCAGTGATCAGATACCCTGCAGGAATCATACGCTGGCCAAAGGAGGAGATACAGACCACAGACGTTAAGACACGAAAGCTCCTGACCATGCATGGAGGGTTCCATCCCAAATCCAGCACCCTGAGACTGTATGCGAGCCGGAAGGAAGGAGGCCGAGGACTGTGAGTGTGGGAACCACTGTCCAGGATGAAACAGTCAAAATCCATAAGTACATCAAGGATAAGGCCCAAACAGATGATGTGCTCAGGGAATGCCTCAGACAGTGGAGGTCAGAGGAAGAGGTGCTAGAGGGACCATCATGGCAGGACAAGCCCCTACATGGGGCATACCACCGAAACATAACTGAAGTGGCTGATATCAAGAAATCCTACCAATGGCTGGAGAGGGCTGGTCTGAAGGACAGCACAGAGGCCCTCATCCTGGCTGCACAGGAGCAGGCCTAGAGCACCCGAGCAATAGAGGCCCAGATCTACCACACCAGACAAGACCCAAGGTGTAGGTTGTGCAAAGAGGCTCCTGAGACAGTCCAGCACATAACTGCAGGGTGTAAGATGCTGGCAGGGAAAGCATACATGGAGCGACACAACCAAGTGGCGGGCATAGTGTACAGAAACATCTGTGCAGAGTACGGGCTGGAGACCCCAAGGTCAAGGTGGGGAACTCCCCCAAAGGTTGTGGAGAATGAGCGTGCCAAGGTCCTGTGGGACTTCCAGATACAGACTGACAGAATGGTGATGGCGAACCAACCAGACATAGTGGTGGTGGATAAGCAACAGAACAAAGCCGTGGTGGTGGACATTGCAATACCAAGCGATGGTAATATCAGGAAAAAGGAACACGAGAAACTAGAGAATTACCAGGGGCTCAAGGAAGAGCTGGAGAAGGCCTGGAAGGTGAAGGCATCAGTGGTGCCCGTGGTGATCGGAGCACTCGGGGCTGTAACCCCCAAACTGGAGGAGTGGCTCAAGCAGATACCAGGAAAAACATCAGACAACATCATCTCAGTCCAGAAAAGTGCAGTACTAGGAACAGCAAAGATACTGCGCAGAACTCTCAAGCTCCCAGGCCTCTGGTAGAGGTCCCGAGCTGGATGAGGGTGAGAGAGACCAAAAATGTGCGAGATGCGATATATATATATATATATATATATATATATATATATATATATATATATATATATATATATATATATATATATATATATATATATATATATATATATATTGTGATGGCCCCTTGGCTCTTCCCTGGCTTGCTCCCCCCCTCCAACCTGTGTGTGGCCTGGGCTCCACCTCTTCCAATCTGTGGCCCTATTAAAGCTGATGATCCTCACCTGTGCGCTGCTGCCTGCCGCCTGCCTGCTGCTTGACCTCCTGTCCTCCCTGCCTCCCACACTCTTTAATTTTATATAAATAAATGGCGTTAAACTGCCCGTAGGGGTTCCTCGTCTTGTTTTTGTCAGGGCTTTGAGCCAACCTTGACAATTGGGGGCTCGTCCGGGATTTTTCTCTACGGTCGTGTGAGTAATCCGGAATTTTTGTTAGTGTTTATGCGTCGTCCTTTCCATTGTTTTTTAGTCACCTTTTTGAGTTAAGAGTAGCACTCCTCTGGGGATGCACTGCCTGGGAGTTCCCTGTTAGGCTAGTGGCACACTCCCAATAGGGGTCTGTGTCAGGGCTGGGTTAGTGTGACACAAACTGTGGCAGGCTGTCAGCAGCCAGGGGTTCGACTGGTGGGGTAGCGTCTGTGGTCTGCTTGCAGAGAGCTGACGTCCTGTCCAGTCATATGTGTAAGTCCCACCGCAAAGTGTCCGAAGAGTTAGGGAAGTTTAGTTAGTTTTGGGTTAGGTAGTTTAGAGGGAGCTGCTCAGGGGGGCAAAGTGTGCTCTGTGTGTGTCTCTGAACAGTGTGTAGCTTACTCTGGGGTGAATTTACTTGTTTGCGATGGATTTGGAGGCGTTTTATGCGGCGCCTAAGGTGTCTGTTTTGTGTTCCTGTACGAGGGAGCAATTGATTCAGATCGCGTCGCATTATGAACTTGATTTTGACGAGGATATGTTAAAAGATGAGTTAAAAGCATTTGTTATATTAGCACTGTTTGGGGAGCAGGGAAGGTTGGCAAAGGAGCCAGGCGGGGCAGCGGCAGTGCCATTGGGGGTGCGCCCACAGTCGCCCGTGAGGCACAACTCTGTCTTTTGAGCAACAGGAGAGGCTGCTGCAGCTGCAGGTGGAGCTGGAAAACGCTCGGCTGCGGGTTTTGGATGGAGGTGGCAGCGTGCAGGCGTCTGGTAGTGTGGACTCTGCGCGTGTGCGTGATGCCTCTGAAGGGTTTGCTAATCTGCGTTTGGTTCCAAAGTTTAACGAGCGCGACCCAGACACTTTCTTCACTCTGTTCAAGCGCGTGGCTGCGGCTATGGCGTGGCCTGATGCAGAAATGATACTTTTACTTCAGTGTGTTCTGACTGGAAAAGCACAGGAGGCGTACTCGGCTGTGTGTGCTCAGGATAATTTAACTTACCAGGGTGTTAAATCTGCGGTGTTAAAGGCGTATCAATTAACAGCGGAGGCGTACAGACAGAGGTTTCGCCAGTGGGTTAAAAGTGAAAGATGGACTCATGTAGAGTTCATAAATGAATTGTCCACTCACTTTAAACGCTGGTGTACGGCCGCAGGGGTGACCACTTTTGATAAGTTGTCCGATTTGATTATCTTGGAGCAGTTTAAAAATGTGTTACCAGGTCGGGTTGCAACATATTTAAATGAGCGTGAGCCGGACAGTGTGGTTAAAGCTGCGGAGTTGGCAGACAACTTTGTGTTAACTCATCGGATGTTTAGCATGCGTCCTGGGTCTGGCGATGGTCTGGGGGAAGCGCGCGCTCAGCTTGGAAGGCTTGATGTGGCTCGTAAAAAGGTGGGGCGCTCAAGGCGTCCTGGGAGTTCCGATTTATGCCATTATTGCTGTGGCGCAGGCCACTGGAAGGATGCGTGTCCTTTGTTGAAAAGTAAGGCTCGTGTGTCCCCAGCTTTGCTTTGTGCTGCAGCGCCTGAGCGGAAGTTGGGGGTGCCTATGCGCAGTGGTTGTTCGGGTTTTGAGCCGTTTATTACATCTGCTCATGTGTCTCTGGCGGGGGACCGAGCGTGTTAAAGTTAAAGTACTTCGTGATACGGGGGCAAAGCACTCCATTGTGGAGTCTGTTTTGCCTTTTTCTGCTGAATCTCAGACTGGTGACTTCATTGTAATGCGTGGCATGGAACTGGGATATGTCCCTGTTCCCCGACATAATGTAACGTTGGCCAGTGAGTTTGTGTCTGGTGTGTTTCCGGTTGCGGTGCGCCCCGAGTTGCCCTTGGAGGGGGTTGACATGATTTTGGGGAATGATATTTGTGGGAGCGCCATGTGGGCCTCTGATCCGCCTCCTCCGGTGGTGGTGGCAGAGCCGCTGGTGGATTTGGACACAGATTTGGTTTTCCCGGTTTGTGCTGTGACGCGAGCTCAAGCTAGTCGGGGCAGTGACGCAGGGCGGTCCATGGAAGTGAAGGCGGTGGTCGTGCCAGTGTCGTTACCTTTGTTACCTAGTGCTGTGAATAGAGACGACTGGGTTAAAGCACTTAAGTCTGATGGTACACTCGCTCCGTTGTTTGCGGGAGCTGTGTCTGAGGTCCAAATACGCGATTTGGCACATGGCTATTTTGAACAAGATTCGTTACTGGTGCGTAAATGGTCCGATTGCCAGGGTGACGTTGTGGGGGCACCGACGTTTCAATTGGTAGTTCCGGAGGCATTTCGAGCACAGGTGTTGAGAGCAGCCCATGATCAGAGTGATCATCTTGGGGTGCGGAAGACATATTTGGGTGTTCTGAAACATTTTTTCTGGCCGCGTATGAAAAAGGATGTGGGTGTGTATGTTAGGGTTAGGGGTTAGGGGTTAGGGGTTAGGGGTTAGGGTTAGGGTTAGGGTTAATCAGACGATTAAGCCGGCCCCACTCCAGCCTGGTCCAGTGTTAAAGGAGCCATTTGAGTATTTGCTACTTGACTGTGTTGGGCTGTTGCCCATTTCAAAGTCAGGGTGTAAATACTTACTGACTGTCATGTGTCAAACCACTCGTTATCCTGCAGCGTTCCCTTTGCACTCTATTACAACAAAAGCTGTAGTGAAAGCTCTTTCACAGTTCATCTCAACTTTTGGTATCCCTAAAGTTGTTCAAAGTGACCGTGGAACTAATTTTACATCACATGTGTTTGCACAGGTTCTTAAGGTGCTTGGGGTGCAGCATAACCTGTCCACTCCCTATCATGCACAGAGCCAGGGTGCGCTGGAGCGCTTCCATCAGTCGTTGAAGTCATTGTTGCGTGCGTTCTGTGTGGAGTTGGCTCGGGACTGGGAAGATGGGCTTCCTTGGCTAATGCTGGCTGCATGAGAGGCTGTGCAGGACAGTACAGGGTTCAGTCCTAATGAGCTTGTTTTTGGACATTCAGTGCGTGGGCCATTAACTGTGCTTAAAAGTGGCCTCATTTCTGCCGATGCACCCACTAACTTAATAGATTATGTTAATGGTTTTTGTCACCGGCTGTACACAGCTGGGTGTTTGGCACGTGAGAAACTTCAGTCAGCTCAAGAGAATATGAAGTCCCAGTATGATCGGCATGCAGAGCGCCGTGTGTTTAGCCCTGGGGATCAAGTGCTTGCTTTAACACCCCTTGTGACTTCTCCCTTTCAGGCGAGATACTCTGGGCCGTTCACGGTGAAGGAGAGGGTTTCTGACCTGAATTATTTGCTGTTAACTCCTGGGCAGAGGAAATCTACGCAGCTCTACCATGTTAACCTTCTGAAGCCATACAGTATTATCAGCGTTCTCCTGATGGTGGCGATCCTGGGGGTGGTGTGAGTCCAGCTCTTGCGTTGGATGCCGGCATAGTGGCATCTGACAGTGATGGGGTCCCGGGTCCTGACGACGGCGTGTTGACTGGCAGGCTCAAGAACTCGGAGTCACTCAATCAGCTAGACTCATTGCGGTCTCATCTAGCCCCAAGTCAGCGTGAGGAGTTGGTCGCGCTGATTAGAAAATTTCCATCATTATTTGGGGACATTCCTTCCCGCACCACATGGGCGGTGCATGATATTGACGTGGGGGATGCACAACCGATTAAGCAGCGCTTTTACCGTATGCCACCCGAGAAACTTAAGGCACTTAACACCGAGGTGCGCTACATGGTTGATAACGGTATCGCAGTTCCGTCCTCCTCAAGTTGGGCTTCACCATGCATTTTGGTCCCAAAATCCGATAAAACGCCACGATTTTGTACAGACATGCGTAAGGTTAATTCTGTAACTAAATCTGACTCCTTCCCTCTTCCAAGAATGGATGATCTGATTGACTCTGTTGGATCAGCTATGTTCGTGTCAAAGTTAGATCTGTTAAAGGGGTATTGGCAGGTCCCTTTGTCTGAGCGTGCCCAGGATATTGCGTCCTTTGTAACTCCCTCTGGACTTTATTCATATACGGTTATGCCGTTTGGCCTCAAGAACGCCCCGGCAACTTTTCAGCGTTTGATGAATAAGGTTGTGGCTGGGTTGGAGGGTTGTTCTGTCTATCTGGATGATTTAGTTGTGTATAGCGACTCCTGGGGCTCTCATGTTCAGCGCATTCGCTCCCTGTTTGAGTGTCTGGCAGCGGCCAATCTAACTGTAAATCTGGCGAAGTGTGAGTTCGCACGGGCTACAGTGACATATCTGGGGCGTGTAGTGGGGCAGGGCCATGTCGCTCCAGTGGACGCGAAGGTGGCAGCTGTTGCAAATTTTCCCCTCCCAACCACTAAAAAGGAGCTGCAACGGTTTTTGGGCCTTGTCCCTGTAGGCTTCTATCGGAGTTTCTGTAAAAACTTTTCATCTGTGGTTTTCCCTCTGACAGAGCTGTTGAAATCTAATATCAAATTTGTGTGGTCCACAGCTTGTCAGCAGGCCTTTGAGAACGTGAAGGCCCTTTTTGTGTTCCTGTCCTGTCTTGGCGGCTCCCTGCTTTGATCGGCCATTCCAGCGCCAGGTAGACGCCAGTCAGGTTGGAGCTGGTGCTGTCCTTTTGCAGGGGGGGACGATGGCGTGCTACGGCCAGTATGCTTCTTTTCCCGGAAATTTAATAGATACCAGTCTAACTATTCAGTAATAGAGAAAGAAGCTCTGGCGTTAATCTGGGCCATTCAATACTTTGAAGTCTATGTGGGTGGGGCTGCGCCCTTAGTGGTCTTCACCGACCACAACCCATTGACATTTCTGCAAAGCCTTAAATCTCCCAACCAACGTTTAGTAAGGTGGGCTTTGTTTTTACAGGCTTACGACCTGGACATCAGGCACATAAGCGGGCATGACAACATTCAAGCGGATGCTTTGTCACGTGCCCCTGTGTTGTAGGCCGGTAATTGTGTTAGGTTGGTGGGTTTTGCCTGTAAAGGGGCAGGGTTTCATTTGTTACAGATTGCCTTACTGGATGCCTGTCTGTGATTGCTGGACTGTGCGTTGGGGACTGCGCCTGATATGGCCCAACACTGCGCAACTCCTGTACACATCAGTGGGCTTGCCCGCCGATGTCCAGGTAACTCTGTCAGTCTAGTCATGTCCAGTTTGTTGTTTGGCTTGTCTTTTGTGGCGCCTGTGTTTTTTTTGTCCAGTGGCTGCTCCTGATGCCCTGCCTTTATGCCCGCCTTTCCTCTGTGACTGGGGCCACTACTCTTTAATACGCTGGCCGCATGGGTCCTGGGTTTGGTGCGTCGGGTGCTGCGCCTCGTACAGCGCCCGTTGCGCGGCTCTGGTGCGCATTGGTGGGCTTGCCCTTCTGGGGATGTGGGTGGAGGATCTGGACGGCCCCTCGCTTTGTCCCTTCTCCTTTGTCCAGGTGTCCTGCCCTGTTCGGTCCTGTGGTGGTCCTGTCTCTGCTCCGGTCCCCCCTGGTCCCGTCGTTTATGGGGGAGGGTGTGATGGCCCCTTGGCTCTTCCCTGGCTTGCTCCCCCCCTCCAACCTGTGTGTGCCCTGGGCTCCACCTCTTCCAATCTGTGGCCCCTATTAAAGCTGATGATCCTCACCTGTGCGCTGCTGCCTGCCGTCTGCTTGGCCTCCTCTCCTCCCTGCCTCCCACACTCTTTAATTTTATATAAATAAATGGCGTTAAACTGCCCGTAGGGGTTCCTCGTCTTGTTTTTGTCAGGGCTTTGAGCCAACCTTGACTATATATATATATATAGATATATAGATATATAGATATATATAGATATATATAGAGATATATAGAGATATATAGATATATATAGATATATAGATAGATAGATAGATAGATATAGATAGATATAGATAGATATATATAGATATAGATATAGATAGATATATAGATAGATATGTAGATATATAGATATATAGATATATATATAGATATATATATAGATATATATATAGATATATATATAGATATATATATATATATATATATATATATATATAGAGAGAGAGAGAGAGAGAGAGAGAGATCTCTATCTAGATGTATAGAGATCTCTATATCTAGATGTATAGAGATCTCTATATCTAGATGTATAGAGATCTCTATATCTAGATGTATAGAGATCTCTCTATCTAGATGTATAGAGATCTCTCTATCTAGATGTATAGAGATCTCTCTATCTAGATGTATAGAGATCTCTATATCTAGATGTATAGAGATCTCTCTCTATATCTAGATGTATAGAGATCTCTCTCTATATCTAGATGTATAGAGATCTCTCTCTATATCTAGATGTATAGAGATCTCTCTCTATATCTAGATGTATAGAGATCTCTCTCTATATCTAGATGTATAGAGATCTCTCTCTATATCTAGATGTATAGAGATCTCTCTCTATATCTAGATGTATAGAGATCTAGAGATCTCTCTCTATATCTAGATGTATAGAGATCTAGAGATCTCTCTCTATATCTAGATGTATAGAGATCTAGAGATCTCTCTATATATCTAGATGTATAGAGATCTAGAGATCTCTCTATATATCTAGATGTATAGAGATCTAGAGATCTCTCTATATATCTAGATGTATAGAGATATAGAGATCTCTCTATATATCTAGATGTATAGAGATATAGAGATCTCTCTATATATCTAGATGTATAGAGATATAGAGATCTCTCTATAGCTGTATAGAGATATAGAGATCTCTCTATAGCTGTATAGAGATATAGAGATCTCTCTATAGATGTATAGAGATATAGAGATATCTCTATAGATGTATAGAGATATAGAGATATCTCTATAGATGTATAGAGATATAGAGATATCTCTATAGATGTATAGAGATATAGAGATATCTCTATAGATGTATAGAGATATAGAGATATCTCTATATATATATATCTCTATAAATACATACATGCATACATACATACATACATGGAATGAAACTTGAAAACTGACGTCATGGCGGCACTGGCGCCATCTTTTATTTTCGATGTCAGTTGGTACTACGGTGGCCGAGAGGTGCAAACCAAATTTACAAACTGTAAAACACTTTTACAAAGTCTGAGAGAAATTTACGTTTTGGAAACCATTTTTACATATCATAAAACAAAATTACAAGTTCTGAAACAAATTTGCATTTCAGAAAACAATTTAACAAGTCGTGAAACACTATTACAAATCCCAAAACATATTTACAAGTGAAATTTAACCGGAAAGGGAATGTCCCAACTGCGGGGTTTAACTGGAAGTGACGACGAGAAGTGGCCAGTACGAGAACTATTGATGGTGTTTATGGTGAAGCACAATGGACAGCGAGCGAGTGATGTTTTGCCCGTTTTGTGGGGAACATATGAGCCAATTAACGCGATTTTGTTTTTCGTGTGGTCGGTCTTTAGAGTTTTTAAAAGGCACAGACGAGACCGACAGACCGGATATGCTGCAGCAGTGTATAAGATATTTTAATGAGGGACACTCGTACGCCGTAATCGTGGACATGATGTCATGTTTACACGGTGTTCACATCAGCTTGAGGTCTCTGAAAAGCAAACTGAATGAAGCCGGTTTATATCGCAGAAGTGTTTCGCGACTTGTTAAATTGTTTTCTGAAATGCAAATTTGTTTCAGAACTTGTAATTTTGTTTTATGATATGTAAAAATGGTTTCCAAAATGTAAATTTGTCTCAAACTTTGTAAAAGTGTTTTACAGTTTGTAAATTTGGTTTGCACCTCTCGGCCACCGTAGTACCAACTGACATCGAAAACAAAAGATGGCGCCAGTGTCACCATGACGTCAGTTTTCAAGTTTCATTCAATATATTCAAACATTCATTCCATATATTCAAGTTTCATTCAATATATTCAAGCGTTCATTTAATATATTCAAGTTTCATTCCATATATTCAGACATCCATTCAATATATTCTTTAATTTAATTAATTTAATTTAATTAATATAAGTAGAGTGACTTTTATTTCACAGACATGAGTTCATCAACTTTTATACTTGAAGACAGGTAAAACATAAGGTTTCCATCTCTCCCTGGCGTTTTTCTTCACCTCTGCCGAATTGCTTATATTAAGTTCCTGCATAATAATCTCCCTCTGCTCTTGATGTATGACTTCTTGACAGCATCAACGTTGTTGCCTCTAAACAATAAGTAGGTACACTGACAGAGACAGTTGTATGATCAAGTTACATTAACATCAGGAATTTTACACAGACTATAGGGCTGCACAATATATCATAAAGCTATTGTTATTGCATATCAATATGAATCAAATTTCATGGAGGGTGGAGACAGTTGTGTCTGCACTTTACATATGTTATTGACTGGTCTGCATCAATTTACACAAAAACAGATTGAGAGAAAGCTTTTCTTCACAACATAATATTTCCATCACACTTATTTGAACATAATTAAATAAAATATTTAATTGTGTTCAAATTAATATAAGCTGGCCAAAGGAGGAGATACAGACCACAGATGTTAACATGCAAAAGCTCCTGACCACACACGGAGGGTTCCATCCCAAATCCAGCACCCTCAGACTGTACGCGAGCCGTTATTTGAACAGAATTAAATAAAATATTTAATTCTGTTCAAATTTTATATGAAACTGAGCCAAGAATATAATTACATTACATTTCTGCCAAACAGTTGTCTAATATTTTGAAACAGAAATGTACAGTATATACTACTATAGTTTTTTTTTAGATTGCTGTAATCCCCATTATATGAGTATTCTAGGGTCTCACACACAACACATCAAATGGCTCACTGATTCCCCCGAAGATCAAGCTAAGTGGTCCGGCATGTGTTTGGGCTCTGAACGCTTGAATTTTTGGGCATCACTGAATTGTTGTTTTTGTAGATGACTTTTTGTAGATTTTCTTGTAACTTTTGCCTGCAGTATACTGGCTTCTCAGGATATGACCAGTGGGTGCTGCTGGATCGGTTATTGTGGGTGCCAGTGGGTCAGTTGTTGTGGGTGCTGCTGTGTTGGTTGTTGTGGGTGCCACTGGGTCAGTTGTTGTGGATGCCACTGGGTCAGTTGTTGGGGGTGCTGCTGAGTTGGTTGGTATGGGTGCCATTGGGCTGGTTGTTGTGGATGCCACTGGGTTGGTTGTTGTGGGTGCTGCTGAGTTAGTTGTTGTGGATGCCACTGGGTCGGTTGTAGTAGTGCTGCCTGGTTACTCTGTGGTACTATTGTTGCTGTGTTTGTGGTTTGCTGAGTGGTTGGTGGAACCATCATTATTGTATAGGCTGCTGGCTGGACAAGGCTGGCAGAGTGGTCAACATGTGCTGGCTGGTTGGTCGGCACCACCATCATTTCTGGGTTGTAGTATATGGTCTGAAAGGGAGCTGCTGGAACTGCTATTGGGTTGATATTTCCAGGTATTTGCGGGACTGTTAGATGATAGCTCGGTGGTACCGTCATAGCAGGGTGGTAGAATGAAGGCTGAACGGGACCTACTGGACCTGCAGGTTGGGTGTAAGTTGTAGGTGCTCTTGCGGTGCCTTTCCTTTTCTTCCACCTATAGTTTTCTCTGGCAGACCACCCTGGGTACTTGGCCTGGTGCTTCCTCTTAGCCACGTTTGCCTGCTCGTAATATGGGGCTTGTTCATCGTGTGAGAGCATTTTCCATCTCTGCCCGGCAATTTTGTTCACCTCCCCTGAATTTCTTATATTAAGTTCCCGCATTATAAGCTCTCTCTGCTCAGCCTTGTACAGCATGAAGGCGTTAGGAGGTTTCTTGATGTATGGCTTCTTGACAGGATCGACACCGCTTGTCCTATAGACAATAAATAAGTAGGTAAGTAGGTACACTGCCAGAGACAGTTGTATGATTAAGTTACATTAACATCAGAAATTTTGATATACACAGACTATAGGGCTGCACCATATATTATAAAATGATTGTTATTGCATATCTAAATTAATCAAACAGAGCCTGCTCTGTGCGGTCTGCATCTAATAACATAGCGTTTTATCCTCTGAGAATCAGGAAGTTTGAATGCATAAGTTAAGTGAGGACTGAACTGCTGCAACCCAAAGCCTGACAGTAAAAAGTCAAAATGAAGTGTTTTGTCTCATGTTACTTACCCTAAAGTGACACTACTCCCTGCTGCCTGGGCTGTATTACTGGCCGATGCTATTGGTTCCGCTGTCTGGAACAATTGTCCCCCATTGACTATAACTGAAGAAAAATCTGAGAATTGGACCTTTCCACATGACATTTGTGGATTTGCCATTTGGGTAGATGGTCCAGGCACTTGCTGATACTGGCTCCCATTTGGTTGACTGTTCTCCATGTTATACAGTACAACTCTCTCTGTAGGACTGGAGTTAGCATGACTAGCTTTAGGCAATGCTATTCTTGGTGCAGCTTGTTTTGCAGCTGGTCTGGAGTACGATGGACTGTTCCGAGGAGCAGGTCCAACTTGACAAGATGGACCTGGTATCGCTGGGGAGACTGGTGACTGTGTTTTGTTTTCTATGGGAGAATTTTCAAATGAATGTTGAGCCCTTTGGTATTCAAGAATTTGGTGTTGCAATGATGATGGCATTTGGAACTCCACAGAAGATGTTGCTGTAATTTCACTACCAGTGGCTGTACTGATAGTGCTGTCCAACATGGCGTCAATTTGATCTGCCATCGCGTCCAGTACCAAATCTTCAGACACCTTTTCCATTTCTTGGATCTGTAAAAACACATAAATACTTTTTTCAATTTGTATAACTTAAAGGTGTACACGTTAAATAATTCCATCTAGCATTTATTCATTACAGGTGTTTCTATTGCTCAAAAATGCAATAACTCTGTATAACTGTGAAAAGGTGCAATTCCTCACAGATCTGGATTGTAATGTAGCCTAGTGTTGTAACCTGCTTGTCTCTCTTAGGTAGGTAGGTTTAATTTATACTGTGAAACATTCTAGACAAAGCAATAACCTGGAGACAAGCAGGTGGCAAACCATCCACTAGAAATGTTACGTAGTACACCTTTAAAGCACCAAAAGTTAGCATCTACTGTTTTAAGTTGTAGCTTGTAAGAAAGCCCTAGCAGAAGTTTTAATAGCGCTGTGTCCTATGTGTAAGTGTCTGTGTGGGATGGGTGTTTACCTTCGATGCAGAGGGCGTAGGGTGGCTGGCTTTAGGTGATTTTCTTACACCGTTGGCCTGTTTTGCCACCTGCCGAGGGGGCTCTGGTCTGGAGTAAGGACTGTCCCGAGGAGGGTAAAAGTTTTTCCTTGGAGAAGGCCCATGTGATTTGGAGGGCCCTGGTTTCGCTGGAGAGCCCGCTGGCCGTGTGTTGCTCCCAGTATTCGTACTGATAAAGGCATCCTCATCCTCGGTCGAATCACCAGACGGCGTTTTCATATCTTGAATCTGTAAAAACACACAAATGCTTTTTTTTTATGCATAACTTAAAGGTGCACTATGTAATGGGTTCTAACTTTTAGAGACAAAAAAACCCACTTTAAATTATCTACCAGTACATCATAACTACTTTTTTATGGTTGATATAAAGAAAGCAGAAGTTTTAAAAGCACTGTCTCCTATGTGTAACTGTCTGTGTGGGATGGGTGTTTACCTTCGATGTAGAGGGCGTAGGAGAAGGCCCATGTGATCTGGAGGGCCCTGGTTTCGCTGGAGAGCCCGGTGGCCGTGTGTTGCTCCCAGTGTCCCTGCTGATAGAGTCGTCCATCCTGGCTTCAGTTTCAGCTGCCACCGCGTCTTCATCCTCTGTGGAATCGTCAGACAGCATTTTCCTTTCTTGCATCTGTCAAAACACACAAATACTTTTTAAAAATTTGCATAATTTAAAGGTGCACTATGTAATTTCTAACTTCTAGAGAAAAAAAAAAACACTTTAAATTATCTACCAACACATCATAACTTTTTTTTTATGGTTGATATAAAGAAAGCCCTAGCAGAAGTTTTAATAGCACTGTGTCCTATGTGTAACTGTCTGTGTGGGATGGGTGTTTACCTTCGATGTAGAGGGCGTAGGGTGGCTGGCTTTAGGTGATTTTCTTACACCATCAGCCTGTGTTGCCGCCTGCAGAGGGCTCTCTGGTCTGGAGTAAGGACTGCCCCGAGGAGAGTAAAAGTTTTTCCTTGGAACAGGTCCATGTGATCTGGTGGGGCCTGGTTTCGCTGGAGAGCCCGGTGGCTGTGTGATCATCCAAGAATTTCTACCGATAAAGTCGTCCATCATGGCATCAATTTCAGCTGCCATCTCGTCCTCATCCTCTGTCGAATCGTCAGATGGCGTTTTCATTTCTTGGATCTGTAAAAACACACAAATACTTTCTTTTTTTTCCGCATAACTTAAAGGTGCACTATGTAATGGGTTCTAACTTCTAGAAAAAAGAAAAAAAAAAAACACTTTAAATTATCTATCAACACATCATAACAACTTTTTTATGGTTGATATAAACAACGCCTTAGCATAAGTTTTAAGAGCACTGTCTCCTATGTGTAACTGTCTGTGTGGGATGGGTGTTTACCTTCGATGTAGAGGGCGTAGGAGAAGGCCCATGTGATCTGGAGGGCCCTGGTTTCGCTGGAGAGCCCGGTGGCCGTGTGTTGCTCCCAGTGTCCCTGCTGATAGAGTCGTCCATCCTGGCTTCAGTTTCAGCTGCCACCGCGTCTTCATCCTCTGTGGAATCGTCAGACGGCATTTTCCTTTCTTGCATCTGTCAAAACACACAAATACTTTTTAAAAATTTGCATAATTTAAAGGTGCACTATGTAATTGGGTTCTAACTTCTAGAGAAAAAAAAAACACTTTAAATTATCTACCAACACATAACAACTTTTTTTATGGTTGATATAAAGAAAGCCCTAGCAGAAGTTTTAATAGCACTGTCTCCAATGTGTTACACATACATCACTGTTTTATCGTGTTGTAATAGCAATGTCTACAATTTGCCCTTTGAATACACCAGATTTTGTGCATTTTTAAACATTTTAAGCTACAATTTGCTAATCACATGTTGTGTCCAGACAATTACTTTAACTTGAGAACTAGTTTCACCAAATACTTTTTACTCTTATTTGAGTAACTTCTTGAAACAGTACTTACATGTACTTGAGTAATATTCTTTTCAAGTAAATGAAGTACAAGTTTAGCTTCTCTACCCACATATATTCAATTTAACCTCGTGAATCAAGTGTAGAAACAACATTACCAACCAAAACATGTTGACAGAGCAGTCTAGTGTGATTTTACTTCATTTGTGTCTTGAATTCATGGTTATAACGACCACTTACCACGTAATCGAGTAGAACAGGTAGTTGAAGCTTCGTTTGGCTTGGTAATTTGTAAAAGTTGAAAAGTTGAGGAGAACTTGTAAAATGCTGCTTTCAATACGCTGTCTCTAAGTGAAATGAGTACATGTACTCCAGAATTCTCCCATGTCACGGTACCATGACGACGCAACTCTATATGCTAATGAGCGGAATTAAACTTATTTAATTTAAAATCAGTTTGAAAGTAAACAATATTGTACCAAGTTTAACTTGGTGAGTTGCATAGAAAAAATATGTGATCTTCCTGTAGTAGTCATAATAAGTGAAATAGTCTGAGAAAACCTCCTATATTTACCAACATTGTTTATCAACTGTTAGTATTTATTGCACTGCTAAAATGACATGTTTACAGAGTTATTTTACGACGAGAAAAACATCAAGGCCAGTTACGTCGTCCGGATTGGCGTTACCGGGGCCCCGGTGCTGGACAGCAAGCGTCTTGTGGCCGGGCCTTCCCCCACGGGGCCCGGCTGGGCACAGCCCGAAGGAGCAACGTGGGGCCTTCGCCCCGTGGACCCACCACCCACAGGAGGATCCATGGGGGGGGGGGGTTAGGGGAGCTCGGAGTAGACCTGCTGCTCCTCCACGTCGAGAGGAGCCAGCTGAGGTGGATCGGGCATCTGTTCCAGATGTCTCCCTCAGGAGGTGTTCTGGGCATGTCCCACTGGGAGGAGGCCCTGCGGAAGACCCAGGATACGCTGGAGGGACTATGTCTTTCGGCTGGTCTGGGAACACCTTGGGGTCCCCCCAGAGGAGCTGGTAGAAGTGTCCGAGGTAAAGGAAGTCTGGGAGTCCCTGCTTAGACTGTTGCCGCCGCGACCTGGCCCCGGATAATCGGAAGAAAATGGATGGATGGATGGGACAATATACAATGCAAGAGCTCTCATACATCTGACTGCATAAAGTTATTCATTACACCAGCTTGTTTAGATTTAATGTGGAACAAGGCTCTCTTAAACTGAAAATTCATTTAGATACATTTGGAACAAGGGTTTTATATTTGAGAATTTGCATCTATGAATAATCTGTTTGGCTAGTAATAAACAAGAATTATAAAGGACTCCATATGTGACGTCCTCATAGGCTAAATTAGTTAAATCTGTATCATATTCCACCATCCACATTTGGAATGTGTCCCAA